>OZ020564.1:23512303-24208182 GCA_963971465.1 Lepidochitona cinerea | reverse complement strand
TTTATTTTGATTTTATTTGGACATGCTGTGCCATTCAATTCATCAGTCACTGAGTTTTTTCATCGTAGTTTAGAAAAATGTATGAATTCATTTGTTTCAATGACACAGCGTTGTTAGATTTTTTAATCGCAATTTGTTATAAGAATTGTCTTTCAATAATATATAGCGTTGACATGTTAGTTACATGTATTTATAGTTGACTCCTGTCAGTGTTATTTAACATGTGAATCGTGGAGTACAAGTGTTTATTCTCTAAACTGGTTCATAGCCAAATAAATATTGTTTAAACTAACATGTTTATTAACTACTAAATGTTATTAATAGGTTACTGGTAACACAGGAACAGAATAGGAAGAGTATAAAATACTCCCCCCAAAAATAAAAAAACAAACAAAAGAAAGACATTATAATAAAATACGATATTACGTTTTGTTTCACTAACGCTCAATGAAAAACGTTTGGAAGAGAGCACCTTAACAAAATACCCACTGTTCCATTAAACATTTACACCCTGGTCCAGATATAACTCAGATCCGCCCCCTCAAGAAGAACCAGATCACTCCTGATCCTGCCCTTCAAGGGATGATCTAATATACCACCATATACGGATATATCATGAATGCAGGTTAATTTACAGTAGGCACTCTCCTATTTTGAAGGTAAAAATATCAGTAAAAAGGCCGTTCTAATTGGCTGAGAAAGGATTGTTCTTTTCCTCTCTTTGAAGCGCATGAACCGATCTTATATGTGATGGTGGTATATTAGATCATCCCTTGAAGGGCAGGATCAGGAGTGATCTGGTTCTCCTCTAAGGGGCGGATCTGAGTTGTATCGGGTGGGTCCATCCAGAAGTCACATGATTCACTCTGTGTCACATGTTAAGCTGGTTGGCTACTGGCTGGCTTGCATCAAAAGTAGAAGCAAAATTTTCATGCTGTTTAAAATAGAAACATGATCTGATCCTACACTTTTGGTCTGAAGCTAAACATTTTGGCCTGAACCTAAGCATGTTGGTCTGATCCTAAACAGTTTAGCCTAAACCTAAACATTTTGGACTGAACCTAAGCTTTTCGTCTGAGTCTAAACTTTTAATTTGAACTTAAGACATTTTGGTCTGATCCTAAACTTTTAGCCTGAACTTAACTATTTTGGTCTGAAACTAAACATGTTTGTCTGATCCTTAACTTTTAGTCTGAAACCTAAACATTTTGGCCTGAAGCTAAACATTTTGGCCTGAAGCTAAACATTTTGGCTCGATCCTAAGCTTTTTGGTCTGATTCGAAACTTTTCTGTCTGATCCGAAACATTTTAGCCTAAACCTAAACATTTTGGCCTGAAACTAAGCTTTTGGTCTGAACCTAAACATTTTGGTCTGATCCTAAAGTTTTGGTCTGAACCTAAGCATTTTGGCGACGTTTGGCCTAACCCTAACGTTTTTGTCTAAATGTAATCCTTTGATCTGAACCAAAGCTTTGGTCAGAACTTAAGGTCTTAAGCTACAATTTTAAGCTTTTGGTCTGAACCCAAACTTTTAGTCTGAATCCAAACATTTTGGTCTGAACCTAAACTTCTGGTCTGAACCTAAACATTTTGGTCTGAACCTAAACTTCTGGTCTGAACATAAACATTTTGGTCTGAACCTAAACTTCTGGTCTGAACCTTAACAGTTTGGTCTGAACCTTGGGACCGAATCTAAGCTTTTGGCCTTAACCTAAATATTTATGCCCAACCCCTGTATTTACCCCCATGCAATTCATCTTTTGCAAGTGCTGTCATTAGGATGTCAAGGGGCTGTTTCTCAAAGGCCCAGGGCCAAAATCAAGGCTGATTTTGAACCCTGTATATGGGGTTTGAGGGGTCAACTGTTTGGGCTATAGAGAAAAAACAATTGTCTTAGTGAAAACTGCTCTGCAAAGTATTTAAAACATAGATATTTAAATATTGTGCAGATGTTAGAGAGAAATTATTTCTTAAAGCAGGAGTTCTCTCCATGCAGCCTTCATGGGCCCTGGAACGATATTGTCAAGCCGTACTATTGGTGCCCAAAGTTTTGCCCTAGATTAGACCCTTCCGTCTACTAAACCTGGGAATGCTAGTATATAATTGAAATAATCTTGAGTGAGGCATAAAATATCTGTCAATCTCTTGACTCAAGAGCCGAGACCTTTTTCCTTTGAGAGTGTACGATTTTCTTAAGAGATATCTGGCGATATCTGGTGACATGTGAATAATGTAACAAAATCGAGCTTTTTGACAGTTACTTTTCCTCAGCGTCAGAACTGAGCGTCACATTAGAATGAGAAACACAGCCACATGCACAACAACTACACAACTGTTGAAATTTATGAAATTCTTGTGATTCATCTGGCCTTATATTTTTATACTGAACTTTTGTTTGGTGTTACATGTAAGTCAAGGAACCATTTTTTTTTAATCATTTTTTCAAAACCTTGTTAAATTTGTCAAACAAAAGTAAAAAGAAGATTTAATTAACAAATGTGTATGGCCTATAATCATGCTTAGCACCTTAAGTTCCTGTTTATTTGATCTTCATACCTCATACCTCCTCCATTCTACTAACATTCACTTTAATTCTAAAATGATCTAATTTCTCTTCCAATTATAATATGCTTGACTGAATTGATTGTTTGTTGTTTACGTTTCAGTTGTTTTTATTTTGGCGTTGTGAATTTTGTCCTGGTTATGATTTCTTTGTGGTACATGTTATATTTTTGTTGTACATGTATGATTTTTTTGTGGTTGTATGATTTTTTTGTGGTCTTGATTTGATGTTGTTTTTATTTCAAAGATTAAAGGCTTTGACCTGAATTCAGGTAATACGAACATGGAAAGTTGAAATATATAGAGAATATCCATCTATAACTCGTCTAGGCAAAAAGTACTGTATCGTCCTTTCAAAATTTGTTTGCCGTAAAATTTGTATTTACACTTAGTGAAAAAAAACATGATGAATACTTTCTTAATCTGACAGTTGTATTAACTCACTAAAAATTCTATGTGGCAAGACTGCCTCTGACACCCATCTACCATTTACTGTTATACCTTGTTCGGCTATAATTCCATGTCGTCTTACATGAAGGGTCAGCCAAGTTTGTTGTTTTTTGTTGTTGCACTTGCATATATCCCATCCACTGCATGTTTTTTGTATGTGCTGTAGTTTTTCCTCCCTTATCCCTTCCACAGAGGTGATTGGCTACGAGACTTTCTACATGGAGCGCGCCACAAATGGCCGCATCGATCATCCCAAATTTATTGTCAATTTAGTTAACGGAGGAAAAATCGTCAAGGAAGGAAAGGTTGGAAATGCAGCAGACTTGAACGGAAATCGTCAATATATCGACCTTGGAGAACATGGCATACGATGTATGGGAAACCTTGAGCTTTGCAACCACGGCTTAACCATCTCGCTTTATATTAAAGCGCGCAAACTGGAGAACGATGTCTACTTCCTGTCCAGTCCATCATACTCTTTGTACTACAAAGATGGCCGCCTCCATAGCACGTTTAACACTCAAACAAAATCCTGGACAACTTCAACAACCGAACTGAAAAAAGGCAAATGGGAACTGATCGAAATGTCATGGCATAAGGACAAAGGAATTATTCTTAGACTAAATGGCAAGAAAGTTGGACAGGACAACAGACCATCAACTGTCCAAAACGATGAACCGGCAGAAAGTCCCGTCTACGTTGGAAAATCCATCAAAGATAGTCGAAGAGAAAAATACGCCAATGTTTTGGTTGATGAGGTTGAATATCATTATGCCTCTATCGATAACCTTGATGCAAGAGGTAGAACAGAAAGAGGTAAGAAAAAAAAAGAGTTCGCCCAAAGGGAGATAACCATTTATCAACAAAGGACCCTTTTAGCGTTCACCCTTTCCAACTTAACCTTTGCTTGCTCTGAGATCTCCGTGCCTATCTCACACTGCCTTTCAGCATGTGAATACATAGCCTACATGACGTAGACACAAGCTTGACCCAGAGAATACTTTTAGATTAGACATACGTCTGTTTGAATGCTTTGGTGCATTTTAAGGCTTTATTTTACATGTCACAAGATCATGATTTTTTTTGCACTCAAACGAGGAGTCAAATAATTTCATTTTTATTCTCGATGTGTTTAAATATTTTTTTTGGACTAGACAAGTGGGCTATTTATTTAAAAGGATACATATCATACATGTAGTTATAGTGGTTTTCATCAATCATTCAATCAAATTTGACTCATTTCAAATTAATGGACAAGCAATATTATCAGATAATCAATCAAAATGTCCAAAAAGAAATAAAAAATTTCCCTCAAAAACATTTTGGTTGAGAAAGCTAGAAGTCTTTATTGGACACAGAGAGCCATGTGATTATATGGAAACTTTGCAAGACCATTTTTCGAAGGATAGGAGTCCCTAATTAAATATACATGTGATTTTTTTGCCTGACCTCGTCCATAATCAAGTTTATCAGAACTGTCATAGCCTTGAGTGCAAGAAACCTGATGGAAACGTCACCCAACCCCTAAATGTCAATCTGCCAAAAATTTCATAAATGTACATTTATTTTTTCTCAGATCCCATCAACCATGAGGTATTTCATACTGGCCGAATTCAAGGGGGAATAATGGAGCACCCTAACAGACGCGTTATTGTTTATGGAAATCCTTCAATTGTGGAGGGAAAGATCGGCAATGCTGTTTACCTAAATGGAAGGTCGCAGTACATTGACCTTGGAGATAACGTCCCGTGCAAAGGGTCACTTGATCGGTGCCCGCGGGGATTTACGTTACGCTTTGACGTAAAGCCCAAGCAACTCGTAAATAACCAATATTTCATTGGGAGCAATCCTGTGTCAGTATTCTATAAGGATGGTAGAATTTACGCTACCGTTCGAACAGAGGATCGTACCTACAGTGTATCATCCCAGGGCTTCGATAAGGGCAAATGGCAGCGAGTTGAAGTTTCATATTCACCAGAAACCGGCGCTCAGCTTTACCTGAACGGAGAGTTGGTTTCCTTCACCAATCAATTTACCCAAACTCCTGTACGCTATGATGTTTCCACCAAGACGTACATCGGCCGCAGTATCAGCGACATGATACGAGAACGGTTTGCAGACGCTGTCATTGAGGATGTGGAATTCTGGGATGCCAGACGTGACTACCTGTCAGATTCACCTATTGGTAATTATTCGAAAATCTAAGTTCGAATCCCACTCAGTCCAAAAAAAATTGGCAAATTTTCTGACTGGGTTTTCACTCGAACGACCTATGTGGGATGGTTGCCAGTTACCAGCGGAAGGTCGTGGGTTTCATCCGGGCATAGAGCCCGGTTTCCTCCCACAATAAAACTGGCAACGCCGCCATATAAGTGAAATAATCTTGAGCGCGGCGTAAAACACCAAACAATCAATCAATCTATCTAAAATCTAAAACACATGGGTACTGGGAAAATCTTCTTGAATAAAATAACCATGGAGAAAAGTTTCTAAAATCCATTAGTTCCACTGATTAGTTCAACGTAATACACAATTAATGTTAACCCGAGAAACAACAGTTTCATATTGACTCAATATTTCAGCATTTATTATACGATCATATCACGAGTCAAGTTTCTACTTGTGTTAAAAACGGGATATGTCATTCAAACATTGGACATTATTAATAGTTTTTATTTTAGTCATTAGTTTTAAATACAATAGATATAAACAGAATGATTGATTGGCGTTTTATCAACCAATCAAATTGTAAAACCCTAACTACCTGTCAGCCCATGGGTGATCTGTCACAATTCCCACCACATCTTCTAGTATCAATGCTATATTCCACTGATGTAAACGGCTCTTGAACAAACCAACCAATGTGGACACAATCTTAACTGCTGGTAAAACATATTGAATTTATTGGAGGTTGCCGAGCATTTTTGGTTCCTTTATGTAGGATTATAATGTGTCCTAGTATAATGTTTATACTATGTAAATGTGTTCAGTTGTACCTCTTGTGCCGAGTGAACTAAATTGTGGAATCCATCGGTCTTAAATTCCACTGGATCAGTAGACATAAGATTGGATACCTGTGTGACATTTAGTTGATTACTTGCACCCAATGGATCTTACTTTGTTTTTTAGGTTATCCAACAACAACACCTCCTGGGGCCTCCGGTGGACCAATCACCAATCGCCCCAGCAAAATAACCAATGAGATGAAGAGAATCGCTTACTTTGACGGCCAATCAAATATCTTATATGACCTTCAACGAATTGATCCAAAATTTTTTGTGAAAGTTCCGACTGAAGAATTGAAATTTTCCTTTGCAAGTCATGAGCCAGATGGACTTATTTGGTATTCAGACAGCCCAGAAAGAAGTATGCATATCAGTTTAAGGGTAAGCTCCAACAACTGTCAGGATACTAATGAGAAAAAATTAAAAGGAAAGAAAATCCAGCCAAACGTTTACATTCATTAAATAGAGCAGCCTAATTGCTTTTGATAGAAGTGTGCAGTTTATTCGTACGATTTTTTGCTGATTTTTTTTTAGAGATTTTTTAATTCAACTTTACCCGTACAAACGGCAATAACAGTAGATCAGCCATGTTGATTTCGGCAGGCCGCCTGCTGACGAAACAGGCCAATAAAAGTGTACGTTTCAGTCACATGTCTCACTTCAGCCCAAGCTGGCTTTGAATACACTTCAAGTAAAGGGCTGCACTGATTGCTATTCTCCATTTGAAATAGTCGGTAGAGCGTCCGCTTCAGGCCTGGGAGATCCGGGTTCAAGCCCGGGTCGAGTCAGACCAAAGACTTTAACAGTGGTAGCTGTTACTGCTTCGCTTGGCGCTCAGCAATAGGAGTTAGAGCAGCGACTGGTTGGCCCGGTGTCAGTATACTGTGACTGGGTGAGGGGGCTTGCTGGTTGTCTTCGGCAAGTCGTCTCGGTGAGACAGCACCTAAAAGAGCGGTGGAAATCCGCCCTGTCACAAGGAGACAACGTCTTCATATAACCGAAATACTGTTGAGCAGGACGTAAAACCCCAATCACTCACTCACTCACTCACTCCATTTGAAATACATTAGCGCTTAATCCAAATTGGCCATATCCCATTGTTGAAATGTTTTTGTAATTAATTCTACTGTTCATGGCCCATTTTACACTACGTAGTATACGACTGGATTTGGTTTTATACGCCAAGTAATGAAATACTGAATATCATGAGCATATAAAAAGTCAGATATACAGATCGTCATAGTAAAGCACCGGACTGTCAGCCCTTATACGTCAGGCGCGTATTTTGTAGACGTGAGTATGGTGTCACTTACAATGTATCTGATTTATAGCTATACTTTCAGATGCTGTTTAACTCTTTAATGGTGCAAATATCCCTTTATAATTGGTATTGAACTAAAGTGCATTACCCGATATGTATGGTCAGCTTCGATCACTCTGTGTGTTTTCTTTTCTTTTAAGGCATCACCATGTAGTTAGTTGTTTGTGAACAACACTAAGTGGTGATGCCTTAATTTTTTCTCATTAGTATGGAACCCTCGTTTAAAGAGAGTTTCAAACATTTCTTACAACGATCTGTCAGAAATCCAGGAAAATATTGTGCAGAAAGCAAAGTTTCCTCCTGAATTATATCCTGAGTTATGCTGCCAAATAACTGAACTAACCTTGAGTGGGGAGTAAAACATCAATCATTAAATCCAGAAAATATATTTTAATTTTAGGTCTTCGATTTAAAATAAGTCTTAAGGTATTAATTATCAGCCGTAAAGTTTTTGTTTCTATTACTTGAATTTGTTCAGGTGTTATCGTACGTCTGTGAAATTTCCATCATACATATGTATATGTTTTTCTACTATGTTAGGGTTTGCAACATAAGGGTTTACCTTTTCCTCTCAGAACCTCAAAAATGACACAACTTAGGGAAAACAACTTCTTTGCTAACTGTTTGTTGATTTATTTTTTTTCAATGTAGAAGTCCAGATCATAAATTCATTTGTAAATTTACCCAGTTACTTACTTTATTGATTGATATTTCATATCAGTGAAATACTCTTGAGTACATATAAAAAAACAAACAATCAATCCCACTGGGATTATTGTTTTTGTAAGATTTACTTGAAACAATCTTTGTAACATTACCAGCATTCCCATAGTTGTTGGGGGTCGCGGGTTCAAATCCCACTCAGTCCCAAAAAATTGGAAAATTTTGTGTCTGGGTTTTCATTTGAACGATCTATGTGAGATGGTTGCCAGTTACCAATGGAAGGTCGTGGGTTTCCTCCGGGCATTGAGCCCGGTTTCCTCCCACAATAAAACTGGCAACGCCGCTATATAAGTGAAAAAATCTTGAGCGCGGTGTACACCAAACAATCAATCAATCATCATATCAGTGAAATAATCTTGAGCACAACAGAGCGTCAAACAATCAATCCCACTGTGATTATTGTTTTTGTAAGAAGCATTTGAAACAGTATAGGTGTCAAAAGCTGATGTTTTTCACAAAACTTACTTCTTGGTCGTTATTAGTCTTCATTAGAATTTAATTTATGTATTATTTCTTGGTCCTTATTAGTCTTCATTAGGATTTAATTTAATTTGGATATAGTAAGTTTTATATTTATCTGGTTTGGACAGGATGGCCGACTTGTATTTTACCTTGAGTATGACCGAGGGGGTTTGGTACAGACAGTTACCTTCCCTGAGCGACTTCGACTGAATGATGGCAGGTACCACTTCGTCCAAGTAAAGAGAGAAGGTAGACAGGTGGGTGCTTTGATTGACTTCCGTCACTTATTTCTTTTATATATCATTATTCATATAAAATGTTTGGGTTTATGTGTGCATGTATGTGGCACAAACTGCCAAAATGTTTTCTTTCCCGGTTAAAACAATATTTTTAAATTAACAGTTTTTTGGGCTCAATAACTATAGATTAAAAGCTTTTTATGGATACAATCAAGGTAATGGACAATTATGAATATTTTGCTATCACTAAAATATTAATTTCGTTTCATGTTACAGTTAAGGTTTTATGTTGATGGGCGTGAAGTCCGTGCCGTTACTCTTCCAAGAGACTTAGAATTTTTGTCGCCCGATGAAGTTATGGTAGGGGGCGCTGCTAATACTGCTGACATCACCAGTAATATTGTTCGTGATAATTTCAAAGGATATCTGGGAGATGTAAGTATATTTATTTCTTGTTAATTACTCTGCTAATTACTCTGCTAGTTACTCAATTGATATCATCTGTTTTCGTGGTATTTTCAATTAATGGCCTCTGTAACTGAATGTTAGAGTAATAGTCTATCAGTCCCACTCAAGTCTTCAATGTTTGAATCCCACTCAAGCCTTCCATCATTGGGTTGCGATGTTTGAATCCCACTCATTCTCACACAAGCCTTCCACCAATAGGTTGTGATGTTTGAATCCCACTCAGTCCCACTCAAGCCTTATATCAATGGGTTGTGATGTTTGAATCCCACTCAGTCCCACTCAAGCCTTCCGTCAATGGGTTGCGATGTTTGAATCCCACTCAGTCCCACTCAAGCCGTATATCAATGGATTGCGATGTTTGAATCCCACTCAGTCCCAGACAAGCCTTCCATCAATGGGTTGCGATGTTTGAATCCCACTCAGTCCCACTCAAGCCTTCCATCAATGGGTTGCGATGTTTGAATCCCACTCAGTCCCACTCAAGCCTTATATCAATGGGTTGCAATGTTTGAATCCCACTCAGTCCCACACAAGCCTTATATCAATGGGTTGTGATGTTTGAATCCCACTCAGTCCCACTCAAGCCTTATATCAATGGGTTGTGATGTTTGAATCCCACTCAGTCCCACTCAAGCCTTATATCAATGGGTTGTGATGTTTGAATCCCACTCAGTCCCACTCAAGCCTTCCATCAATTGGTTGCGATGTTTGAATCCCACTCAGTCCCACTCAAGCCTTCCATCAATGGGTTGCGATGTTTGAATCCCACTCAGTCCCAGACAAGCCTTCCATCAATGGGTTGCGATGTTTGAATCCCACTCAGTCCCAGACGAGTCTTCCATCAATGGGGTGCGATGTTTGAATCCCACTCAGTTATACACAAGCCGTATATCAATGGATTGCGATGTTTGAATCCCACTCAGTCCCAGACAAGCCTTCCATCAATGGGTTGCGATGTTTGAATCCCACTCAGTCCCACTCAAGCCTTAATTCAATGGGTTGTGATGTTTGAATCCCATTCAGTCCCATACAAGCCTTATATCAATGGGTTGTGATGTTTGAATCCCACTCTGTCCCACTCAAGCCTTCCATCAATGGGTTGCGATGTTTGAATCCCACTCAGTCCCACTCAAGCCTTATATCAATGGGTTGTGATGTTTGAATCCCACTCAGTCCCACACAAGCCTTATATCAATGGGTTGTGATGTTTGAATCCCACTCAGTCCCACTCAAGCCTTATATCAATGGGTTGCGATATTTGAATCCCACTCAGTCCCAGACAAGCCTTCCATCAATGGGTTGCGATGTTTGAATCCCACTCAGTCCCACACAAGCCGTATATCAATGGATTGCGATGTTTGAATCCCGCTCAGTCCCAGACAAGCCTTCCATCAATGGATTGCGATGTTTGAATCCCACTCAGTCCCAGACAAGCCTTCCATCAATGGGTTGCGATGTTCGAATCCCACTCAGTCCCACACAAGCCGTATATCAATGGATTGCGATGTTTGAATCCCACTCAGTCCCAGACAAGCCTTCCATCAATGGGTTGCGATGTTTGAATCCCACTCAGTCCCACTCAAGCCTTATATCAATGGGTTGTGATGTTTGAATCCCACTCAGTCCCACTCAAGCCTTATATCAATGGGTTGTGATGTTTGAATCCCACTCAGTCCCACTCAAGCCTTCCATCAATGGGTTGCGATGTTTGAATCCCACTCAGTCCCACTCAAGCCTTCCATCAATGGGTTGCGATGTTTGAATCCCACTCAGTCCCAGACAAGCCTTCCATCAATGGGTTGCGATGTTTGAATCCCACTCAGTCACACACAAGCCTTATATCAATGGGTTGTGATGTTTGAATCCCACTCAGTCCGACTCAAGCCTTCCATCAATGGGTTGCGATGTTTGAATCCCACTCAGTCCCAGACAAGCCTTCCATCAATGGGTTGCAATGTTTGAATCCCACTCAGTCACACACAAGCCTTATATCAATGGGTTGTGATGTTTGAATCCCACTCAGTCCCACTCAAGCCTTCCATCAATGGGCTGCGATGTTTGAATCCCACTCAGTCCCACTCAAGCCTTCCATCAATGGGTTGCGATGTTTGAATCCCACTCAGTCCCAGACAAGCCTTCCATCAATGGGTTGCGATGTTTGAATCCCACTCAGTCCCAGACAAGCCTTCCATCAATGGGTTGCGATGTTTGAATCCCACTCAGTCCCACACAAGCCGTATATCAATGGATTGCGATGTTTGAATCCCACTCAGTCCCAGACAAGCCTTCCATCAATGGGTTGCGATGTTTGAATTCCACTCAGTCCCACTCAAGCCTTCCATCAATGGGTTGCGATGTTTGAATCCCACTCAGTCCCACTCAAGCCTTATATCAATGGGTTGTGATGTTTGAATCCCATTCAGTCCCATACAAGCCTTATATCAATGGGTTGTGATGTTTGAATCCCACTCAGTCCCACTCAAGCCTTCCATCAATGGGTTGCGATGTTTGAATCCCACTCAGTCCCACTCAAGCCTTATATCAATGGGTTGTGATGTTTGAATCCCACTCAGTCCCACACAAGCCTTATATCAATGGGTTGTGATGTTTGAATCCCACTCAGTCCCACCCAAGCCTTATATCAATGGGTTGTGATGTTTGAATCCCACTCAGTCCCACTCAAGCCTTCCATCAATGGGTTGCGATGTTTGAATCCCACTCAGTCCCAGACAAGCCTTCCATCAATGGGTTGCGATGTTTGAATCCCACTCAGTTCACACAAGCCGTATATCAATGGATTGCGATGTTTGAATCCCACTCAGTCCCAGACAAGCCTTCCATCAATGGGTTGCGATGTTTGAATCCCACTCAGTCCCACTCAAGCCTTCCATCAATGGGTTGCGATGTTTGAATCCCACTCAGTCCCACTCAAGCCTTATATCGATGGGTTGGGATGTTTGAATCCCACTCAGTCCCACACAAGCCTTATATCAATGGGTTGTGATGTTTGAATCCCACTCAGTCCCACTCAAGCCTTATATCAATGGGTTGTGATGTTTGAATCCCACTCAGTCCCACTCAAGCCTTCCATCAATGGGTTGCGATGTTTGAATCCCACTCAGTCCCACTCAAGCCTTCCATCAATGGGTTGCGATGTTTGAATCCCACTCAGTCCCAGACAAGCCTTCCATCAATGGGTTGCGATGTTTGAATCCCACTCAGTCACACACAAGCCTTCCATCAATGGGTTGCGATGTTTGAATCCCACTCAGTCACAGACAAGCCTTCCATCAATGGGTTGCGATGTTTGAATCCCACTCAGTCACAGACAAGCCTTCCATCAATGGGTTGCGATGTTTGAATCCCACTCAGTCACACACAAGACTTCCATCCATGGGTTGCAATGTTTGAATCCCACTCAGTCCCACGCAAGCCTTATATCAATGGGTTGTAATGTTTGAATCCCACTCAGTCACACACAAGTCTTCCATCAATGGGTTGCGATGTTTGAATCCCACTCAGTCACACACAAGCCTTCCATCAATGGGTTGCGATGTTTGAATCCCACTCAGTCCCACTCAATCAATCCATCAATGGATTGCAATGTTTGAATCCCACTCAGTCCCACTCAAGCCTTCCATCAATGGATTGCGATGTTTGAATCCCACTCAGTCACACACAAGCCTTATATCAATGGGTTGCAATGTTTGAATCCCACTCAGTTCCACTCAAGCCTGAGGAGTCAAAGATCCGTCCTGTTGGATATTTGTTATCTTGAGAGGCAAGAAACTCACTGTTGGTGGCCGCGATAAGCTCTCAGCTGGAAAAAAACGCACTCACCGCATAATGAATCTGGCTGTTCATCAACTGGAGCACAGTGCTTACCGTTTGTGCGTACATAAGCAATCGACTCTGAGCTCACAGCTGAGCTGAATTTAAAAAATCTATATGAATACCCCTTGGAAAACTCCCAACTTAATACCTGGAGAAAAATTACATGTTTTAGGACACCCAGTATATATACTTAACTTTGTTTTTTTTTACAGTGCAGTTCAAATTTTACTCGAATCAATTTAACCCTAAATTTGTACTTTTTGAAAAGAATAACTGAAATAATTTGAATAGGACTCTAAGTTTTATTTTCTATTCATTTTTACAGTTTGAATATGAAAAACGAAGAGGCCGATTGATAATTACTGTAGAGTTGTTTGCCCTTGTCAACGACTTTGAAATCATTGATGGCAAAAACCCTCCCACATTGCCGTATCCAACACGATCAACAACAACGCCTCGTCCAAGGACTTCTCCAGTGCCGCTAAACACAGCTATTACCTTTAAAATGAGTGGATCATATTTAAAGCTTCCATCTTGGATTGTGAAAAATGGAGCTACGATATCATTTGATTTCCGCACAATTGAACCAAATGGACTCATTCTTTTTAATGGAGGACGTCCAAGTGACCCTCGGTTTATGGCTGTGGAACTCTTCGATGGCAAGCTGTACTTTGTGTACGCTTTTGGAGGAATTACTTCTCGACATGTGTTCTCTGACAAAATTGTTAACGATGGAGATTACCATAATGTCATCATTAGAGTTTTTGGCAAAAACATCGAACTCAACTTGGACAGAACGCAGAAGTTAGTTCGTCTTCCGGCCAATAATCCAGAGTTTACTCTCAGTGGTCCCCTTTTTGTAGCATTTGTTGACCGCTTGGAGAAACTTCCATGGCATGTCTGGTCCCAAAATGGCTACCGAGGGTGCATCCGCGATCTCAAGGTCAACTCTGACATTATTGATCTTCATCAGTTTGTGCGTAACCAGTTCCCGTTAGGCGTCGACATGCAGTGCATAACACCAGTACAGGAATGTATTCGAACACAGCCCTGTTGGAGCGGAATGTGCTATGAGCGCTGGGATGGTTACTTCTGTGATTGTTCTGCCACAGCCTATTCTGGCAAAAATTGTCAAACACGTAAGTAATATTTGCGATTTCCAATAGGAAAGCATCCCTTTTATTTAAAAAAAAAATAGAATTTTTAAAAACTTTAAAAATGTTTAATATCGATTAGTTCCCCTGGTAAGCTTAATACAGTACCATGTAATGTTGTTCAGTCATCATCCCTCCTGGGGCTTGTTCTCTACTAAGCAGGCATAAGTTGCGCCAGTCCCAAACGCGTGTAAATTATAGGAACTTGCGCTTGGTTGCAAGTCTGGTGGCGCAACTCTATGCTGTAAACCTATGCGTAAATTTGCACCAGCTTAGTAGAGCTAGCAACCAAAGCTAGATTACCCAAAATCCAGATATGGTTTCAGTTTGGTAGTAAGGAAACTATGTCAAGTTGTTCACAGGTCAAATAGATTGATTCTGCATTATACTTGGTTGGTTCTTTTGAAAGCTGATAATCACATACTGTATGTGTCTGTATGATTTGGCATTTCCTCTACTTGAACCATGCAGGGAAATGGTCTTCACCAAATAGAGTTAACCAAACTAAGGTATTTTATTTTTGTTACAGTGGCCTCAGTGGCGACGTTAGACGGCCAGACATCTATGACGAAGCGCTTCGTTAACACGGCTGTCACCCATACAGACAATATTTCCCTGCAGTTTAGAACGCCTCTAGCTGACGGTCTTCTGTTTGAAACAAAAGCACGAGGCTCTAACCACCATATCAAAGTGTACCTTGAGGATGGCCGAATCAAATTTGACACAAACATGGGAGATGGAAAGAAGGTGGGTTGCATTAGGAAGTAACATGGACTGATTGGCTCAGCCAGTCCACTAATCTGTTTCTTACTGGTTTTCTTCCTTATGGCAATGCAGAAGTCCTAGAATTTATATTTATGATCACTAAAACACACTGGCAGGGAAAATCTTCTTGTCTAAAATAACCACGGAGACAAGTTTCTAATTGTGTCAAAAAGAGGTATATCATTTAGACCTTTATACTATAGATTGAAATATACCTTGCCTTTCGTTGATTTTATAAAAAGCCTTTGACTTGCAATGGGGGTTGATAACTGCGTTGGTGGAATGATTATCACTTACGCAGACAAGTCGATTCAATCTCCCCCCAGTCGGAAATCAATTTGATAAAAATTCTGAGTGGCTGTTCACTTGATTGCCTTATATGGAATACTTACACAGTAGCTGACAAAGAGGAGGGATTTCCTCCTTTCAAAGAGTCCTTATTGAGGAATCAACATGGACGACAGAATGTATTCAGTACTGAAAGTATAGAAGCAAATAGTCATGCGTATCAATACAGTGACTTGTATCATAGCAGTCACTTCAAAAGAGGCCGCAGACTTATCCCTCAGTCCCACACAGACCTTCCATTGATGCGGCGTGGGTTCGAATCACACTTAGATCTCTGCCTGCGTCAAGAGTTGCCAGATACTCGCAGAATGTTGGGGGTTTCCTCCGAGCAATGAGCCCGGTTTCCTCTCCACGCCGTCTTATAAGTGAAACAATCTGGAGTGCGGCGTAAAACATCAATCAATCAATCAATCAATCAATCAGTCAATCAAACTAGGCCCCTCAATTATCCCATAATTTTTCTAGTGACCTCATTATGCTTCAGGGGCCTGTTGACCTCTTTGTCGCTAAGCCTGCCACTACCAGCATCGTCATCTAAGTGAAAGAAGTGCAGCGTTTAACATCAATCGATTTCCTGGACAAAAAATTCAACATTGGGTACTTTTTAAATATGTTTTTATGTTATCGTTATATGCATTATTTTTTTTATTGCAGGTTGTGAGATTTGGAAATAACCTGAACGACAATAACTGGCATACACTTTACATTAGGAGAAGGGCCGGCTATCTTGAAGTTTGGGTCGATAACAAAGAACATAAAATTGGTGTGTGACAATTTGTAACTATATCAAGTTTGAATATACATTTCACAGATTCTATTTTTCAGCTTAAACTGAGGTTTTCTTTTTTTCTGGAAAAATTAATTGAGTTTATGTTTGAGTGAGGTTTTACCAGAACTTGTGGAGGAAAACCAGCTACATGTATGTATCTTGAAGAGAATTTTGTCTTTAAAGGGGATATGAACAAGATTTAAAGCTGGTTTGTGTTTGTTTATGGACTAAATGTATAATTGAAAAACATCAGTTGAAACGAAACAACCTTCGCGTTAGTTCCCTATTAGTCAAAAAAGGAACGGAGAGGAAACATGCATATTTTCCGTATTTTTCGTCACTACTCGGAAAAATTATGTCATACACGACCTTCGATGTGTACAAAATGCCACGAAGACGTACTGAGACAGCAGAAATCGTTTATTACGTCATCGCTGTGAGGGTACGAACACAACGTAGGTCGTGTTTGACATCATAAGTCTCTGAGATAATTAACTTTCGTATTATTGTAGATCGGTAAACGTAGGTTGAATTTTGTATGTGCTGCGACCGAAACTTAATTTTCTTTTTGGTCAGACTTTTAAAGTACATGTTCTACAACACACCTAACGCAGATTAGAGAATATTTCCAAAAGCTGTTCATAAATCCTTTAAGGGATTTTCGTCTGAAAGAAAATTTGGTATAGGCTACTGGGTTTTTTTGTGATTTCATTTTGTGGCAATGATATCAGATATCTGCTGAAGGTCCCGGGTTCTTCTAGACATGAAGGCCGGTTTCTCCCGAATAAATCTGGTTAAACATACGTATATGTGAAATAATCTTGAGTGGGCTTTAAAACAATCGAGTGAGCAATCAATCAATATTAGTATTATTTTTATGAATTATTTTCTATTTGTCTTTGCAGATAACATTCCAGGCGAAAACTTCTTTTTAAATGTTGACGACATTTTGATGGGAACCCTGGGTAACGTAACTGGACAGAAACACAAATATGCATTCATCGGCCACCTGCGTAACTTTTATTATAATGGTGAAGACATCTTCAAGAATCTCGGGTCTGAGAATATTGTTGAGCCGTTACCAAACAAGCCATTGCCACCGATAATTTTTTACCCGGTTACGTTTAGGACTAGAGAATCATATGCCACTTTGCCGCGGCTAAATGCAAGGGAGACAATGAATTTGAGCTTCATGTTTAAAACCACAGCCAGCAGCGGACTGATATTATATAATGGTGGGCGAGGAAAGAAGTTTATGGGCGTTGAACTGAACTATGGTCAAATACAGTATGTTCTCAGCGACGGAATTGCAACATATCTCGCCCGCGTTGGTGACCCATATTCCTTGAATGATAACAGATGGCATTCTGTTCTGATCCGAAGGCTGGAAAATGGAGAACATAGCGTTTCCGTGGACGGAAGGGCTGGAAAGGTTGTGACCCCTGCAGAACCCTGGGAATTCACAGAAAGGCTTTTCATTGGTGGATTGCCAGATCGCAAATTTGACGACGACAAGATCAAGGGCTCTTTTTCATCTCGTAAAGGCTTCCAAGGATGCATTGCTTCTCTTAATCTGAACGGATATGTACCAAACTTTTTCAAAGACGCCACTTTTGACAAATCACAAGTTTCTGAAGGATGCTTGGGTTAGTTTTCAAACGAACAGTTGGTTTTAATATGGTTATTTGGTTAAGGATGAGATTGACTTTTGTCCTCCTCCTCATCCCCTAAAAACCTTTGTTGGCTGAATCAGCTGAGTGTTACTCTGATACATGCCTCCCATTGATGTGTCGCGGGTTCAAATCCCACTCAGAACAAAGACAATTTTAAAAAATATTGGTTGCCACATACTGGCCGAAATTTGGGGGTTTCCTCCAGGTAGCGAGGAGCTAGGGTTTCCTTACCCATAAAAAGTCAGGCAAGGTCACTATATAAGTGAAATAACCAATGTGGCATTAAATATCAATCTATAAAAAATAAAGAAAAGCAGAGCAGGTGATGGGGGCTGAACAATAAAGAAGACAACTTTTATAATCTTAAGTATTTACATGTATTCCCCCCACCCCTAAAAATGGAACTAGATGGTAAATTGGAAAGATCTAACACAATTTAAAGCAAAAATTTTGAGGAAAGCAAGAAATAAAATCTCTGGTGCTGATTAAAAAAGAAATGCAAAAATATTTTTTTTTTTTACAAATTATTCTTTTTTTGTAGACCCAAGTATCATGTGCAGTCCAACATCTTGCAGTAACTTTGGTATCTGTATGCAAGAATTTGCCGGCTATTGGTGTAATTGTAATATGACCTCATATGTGGGCACGGGCTGTACTGAGTGTAAGTCTAAAGTTTTTTTATATAACTGGCAGTCTCTATTCCATTGGGCAGTCACTATTGTATTAGGCAGTCACCAGTCCATTGGGCAGTCTTCATTCCGCCTTTCCTAAAAGGGGAATATATATTAGTGAAGGTCGAGATGCAAGCAGGAAAAGTGGGCTGTAATAATCATCAAGTTAACTATTTTGCAAGTGACATGAGCTGCCGAAGCTAAAAAAATTTGTCTCAATTCTAATTGTCGCAATAATTGAAGCATTTAAAGATTACGGAAAACCTGATTTGTCTTCGTTGTAATTATAAACACTGATTGGGTCGTGTGCAAAGTGAAGTTGTGTGCGAAAGTTAACTAGGATTGAAATCATCCGTGCAGATAAAATTGACTTATGGCTGGTGCGAATATGATACTCAGCTTCGGTGTTGTGGGGTAAAAAAGTTCTAATGTAATGTGACATGTCGTCTTTAAAAGTTAATAATAATATCCACTCTGTGCAAATATCTCAACTTCACAGAGCTTACTTTTGTATCCTATCATCAATTTTCCCGCTTATTGACTGTCGAATAACTGAATTGGTCGTATGTATTTTGTTACATGCCAGTTGACTGTTGTTGTTGTATTTTAGTTATTTATTTTGTTATAATGAGTTTTTTTGTTGTTGATAGTTGGTGTGGGCTATAGGCTGAATTCAAATAACAAAAATGGCGTGATAGTTTATAATTTCCCCGCCGGCCGTCACCCGGATACTAATGCTGACGAGCTCGCCTTTGGCTTCAAAACTTTCCAAGAGAATGGTGTTCTGACCCGAATTGGAAGTTCCATTGTGGACGACTTCATTGAAGTCCGATTGGTGAGTATATACCTTACCAGTTTGTTGATTCTGATAAATCGTAGGGCCTTGGTGGTCCAGTGGGTTAGAGTGATCGTCCCTCAGTCCCACACAGACCTTTCATTGTTGCAGCGCGGGTTCAAATCACGCTCAGACCAAATAAAAATTCAAAAATTTCTGAGTAAATTTTCCACTTGCTCAAAATATGTGGAAGAGTTGCCAGGTACTTGCAGGAGGTTTGGGGTTTCCTCCGGGCAATGAGCCCGGTTTCTTCCCCCACTAAACCTGGCAACATCGCCATAGAAGTAAATAATCTTGATTGCGCCGTAAAACATCAATCACCATGAATAAATGAATCAATCTGATAAATCTAACAACAAATTTCATGGTGGAAAATGTAAGGGATTTAGTTACAAGCCATTTTAAACTTCATAGGCACTTACATATACAGTCTTGTCCAATGCACAAATGGTTGCCAGTTACCACCGTAAGGTAGTGGGTTTCCTCCGGGCATAGAGCCAGGTTTCCTCCGGGCATAGAGCCCGGTTTCCTCCCACATTAAAACTGGCAACGCCGCCATATAAGTGAAATAATCTTGAGTTCGGCATAAAACACCAAACACCCAAGCAACCAATGCACAAAGGAAGTAATCTCCTATCAATGCAAACCTTCCTGGGGCGTTAAATTAAATCCCACTTGGTCATAGGAAAAATCAAAGTGGTTAGACACACCCATCAGAATGCCTCTATGATGTCAAAAATTTGCATATCTATTCCTCTCGTGGTTAAATTGATCTGATGCTGAACTGTCAGATAATTTTTATGGCCTAAAGATGACGATCAGCTTGTCTGTCCGTCTGTCCGTAATCATTTCTTGTCATCGGATCTCCTCCTACAGTTTTTATCAGATTTTTTAAAAACTTGGTTGACATACTGGATATCATTCGAGAATGTGCACCTCCTATTTGGATTCCGCTGGTTTCATTATTTTTAGAGTTACTGCCCTTTTCTGACAGTATAAGACGACATAGACAATTAGTGCTTGTCATCGCATCTCCTCCCACAGTTTTTATATTTTTTTTTCCGAAACTTGGTGGACATGCTGAATATCATTCGAGGATGTGCCCCTCCTATTTTAGCTGCGCTGGTTTCATTATTTTCAGAGTTACTGCCCTTTTCCGACAGTATAAGACGACATAGACAATTAGTGCTTGTCATCGCATCTCCTCTCACGATTTTTATCAGATTTCTTCGAAACTTGGTGGACTTGCTGGATATAATTCGAGGGTGTGCACCTCCTATTTTGATGGCGCTGGTCTAATTATTTTCAGAGTTACTGCCCTTTTCGGACAGTATAGCATAGATATCTTATAATAACTTAAAATAAATAATAAATCTTATGCGGGGCCGGGGGGATACAGCATCTTCTGATGACTCTTGTTTTAAAACAGTATTCCCACCATAGGTTTTTTATTGTACATAAAAAAATGAACCTTTTGCAGATGATATATCTCTTTCAAAGTTTGTTGTTCACATCATATATGCTTTTGTTACAGGAAAACGGCCATGTTGTGGCTATTTACAACATGGGTGACGGTCAACATAGGCTGGTCAACAGTAAACAGAAATATAACGACGGAGAATACCATGTTGTTCGTTTTTATAGAAACGAAAACAACGCTACCCTGTTCGTTGATAAATATCCTGGTGTTGTCTGGGATAATACTGGTAAATGTTTTAAATTTTTTTAATAAACTTTTACTTATAAATCCTGTTCGATTGATTAATTTTGTTAATAGTTAGAGTTTTATTTACAGCTTTATTAAAGAGTTTTATCTTAGATTAATTTAGCTGAGAAAATAAAGCGAAAAAAGTAGCATTAAAACATAAATAAAGATCAAAATTAAAATATCAATATTTTTTATTTAAAACACTGGGGCAAGGAGTACCTTCTGGACTAAAGTAACTATAGAGAAAAAAAAGCTTTTAGACTATTTATTCTTTACCCTTGACCAAAACTAATAGGTTACAACTACATAGGGTAGACTTTGTTTGATTACAGTGTTTCACTGTCAGCAGGGGCCTCCGTGGCTCAGTAGGTAGAGCATTGGACGCTCAATCCGAACAGCCTTCCACCAATGGGTCGCGGGTTCGAATCCCACTCAGTCCAAAAATTGGAAAATTTTCTGACTGGGTTTTCACTCGAACGACCTATGTGGGATGGTTGCCAGTTACCAGCAGAAGGTCGTGGGTTTCCTCCGGGCACAGAGCCCGGTTTCCTCCCACAATAAAACTGGCAACGCCGCCATATAAGTGAAATAATCTTGAGCGCGGCGTAAAACACCAAACAATCAATCAATCACTGTCAGCATGTCTTACTGGGGGTCAAGGGATCGCATGACACGGCTTACAAGGAAAAATTATTAGTGGGTTTCTCACTTGGTCACCCTTGGCACATCTTCGCAAGCCAAGTTAAAATCTTCATGTCCCCATTCCGTGTTTTACCTTGGCGGACTACTCCATTCTAACCCGTAAATCGAACAGCGCCCACAGGTGAGAATGTAAGAGTTGTCTTTCCTAGACTTACAGGGTCTTGGCCAATCAGCACTCGTTAAACAAAAGTTCAAGGTGTACACAGCCGCCATTATGTTATTTTCAGTGTAAGCGCCCAAGGATTTGATTAGCTGCGAGAAGTTTTACTCGCATCCAATCCAAACGAGCTGTTCGATTTACGGGTTCAAGTGGAGTTGTCCGCCAAGGTAAAACACGGAATGGGGACATGCAGATTTTATCTTGGCTAGAGAAGATGCCCTTGGCAGAGTTGCCAAATACTTACGGAAGGCTGGGGGTTTCCTCCTGGTAAGAGCCCAGTTACTTCCTCTGACTATCCAGCACACCTCCGAGAAATAAAAATTGAAAAAAAAAGTGGTTCTTTTATTTGATTGTCTGGTGGAAAGTTTGCCACATGCCTTCCGAAAGCAAGGGCGGCTTCCTGGCAGAGAACCTGCCCTATTAGTAAAACAGTTTTGAGTTCGACAAAAATGCTTAAAAAAAGTTTTTTATTTTTTTTTTATTTTCTGGCTGTGTTTTTGTTTTTCTATGTTGTACGAAGGCAAGGAAGATCTGCTTTTCCTCGCCTGGTCACTCAGTCCCAAAAATTGGAAAATTTTCTGACTGGGTTTTCACTCGAACGACCTACAGTATGTGGGATGGTTGCCAGTTACCAGCGGAAGGTCGTGGGTTTCCTCCAGGCACAGACCTTGGTTTCCTCCCACAATAAAACTGGCAACACCGCCATATAAGTGAAATAATCTTGAGCGCGGCGTAAAACACCAAACAATCAATCAATCAATCAATCAATCAAAAGAAGAATAGGAATGTCTTTGTTATGCACATCATTTATTCTGCTGTTAAAGTGGGATGAGCTGCCAAAATGTTGATATATTTGACTTTAAAACAGAATGTTGAAATTATTGGCTATTTTTCTCAAGCCATATAATTCAGAATCTTTTTAGTGCTTCTAGTCTCGAGAATGTACGATAAAGTATTGTTTCAAAGTAACTTTGGCTTAGAATGAATGAATGGTCGTCCCGTTGAGCTAATTTTCTTTTGAACAACCAGACCCAGGCCTATAATTGGTATTATTGAGTGTAATGTGAAACGCCAATTAACAATTAATCAATTGATCCATTTTTTTATCTCTAGGTGAGGGTTATGTGTTTAATCGTCAAGCGATTATAAATCTGGGCGCAATTCGTCGAGGAGACGGAACTCTCACGGATCAATTTGATGGAATTATTGCTGGTAGGATTTTTATTAAATTCCATTATTCTTAGACTTAAGGATATATGACTGGTTAAAGATCATACCTTATATTTTGTAATCAATTTGTTTAAGTTCTGTATGAACTCAACCAAAAGAAATTACGACCAGTCTCTAGAACTAGCATTAAACACAAATATTTTCAAAGCTGTTCATAAATTTATGGAAGAAAGCAAAATATTCTAAAAGGTTCTGTTAAAACCTCTAGCTTGGTATGTTATATGAACAATTTTCCTGAAGCTTTTATACTGTTTACTTAAGTTTGCTTCTGTTTCTTCTGTATCGGGAAATGACATACATAAGCACTATTGTGCTTAACGTCAGATCCCAAAACGGGAATGTTTCATTGTTTTCTGTTACTTGTAAACTCATCAATAAATATTTTTTAAAACAAAAACCAATTATGACGAAAGGGTTCTAAAATCAATTATGACGTCAAATACAAAGATATCATTCTGATTTGTGACAGAAAAGATACACATTTTCAATCGCTTATTTTTATATGCGTAGGAGTTTACAAGAAGCTTTTTTGTTTAATTATTATGTTTTCTAAATACATATTTAATCAGTTTACTGTTACAAATCACCGTTAGGTGTTTAGAAAAAAAAACCTGAGATATTTATCCTTAAAGTTAATATTAACAAATTCCTGTTCTTTTGTCTGCTATGTTTTCTGTATTTTCAACATTAATGTATTTTTTTTGTCTGATATTCTAATTATTTAACAAATATTATTTCTACATTTTAAACTTAATATGTTATATTTTTTGTCCAATATTTTTACCATATTTTCATTTGTTTTATAAGTACCCAGAAAGTATACCTTCTTAAGTCAATTTGAATGAAAAGATTCTAAATGTCAAAGCGCTTCATTCAGAAATGCAAACTGAACTACAAAAACAATTCTTTGAAAAAAAATATGCAATATCACAAATGCAAAAACATACCTTAATTTTTTTCGTTTTTTTCTATTTTAGGCTATTATTTTAATGGAATCCGTGCTTTGGATTTAGCTAGAATTGGTGTGAAACGTGCTAGGAAATATGACAATGTTGTTTTTGTTCCTCCACCACTGATTCTAGATAGGTAAGACCTCAAAACCAAAGTTCAGTTTGTTAGATGCTGATTCAGTAGGTTAGTCCTTGGAATTGGAATGAACCCTGCATGCACCTCTAGGGATATTTCCAGAAAACCACACAGATATATTTCATAAAGAACAGTGAAAGAACCCTAGATCACTAGCTAGTATCCATAGCAACCATCTAACAAACATGCATTACATTTATGGTTTTAAAAAACGGGGACATTTTTCAGCCAAACTCATTCAAATATTTAGTTAAGACCAATCACAGAGCTGTAAAAAAAAAGATACGCATTGATTGATTGATTGATTGTTTGGTGTTTTACGCCGCGCTCAAGATTATTCACTCATATGGCAGCGTTGCCAGTTTTATTGTGGGATGAAACCGGGCTCTGTGCCCAGAGGCAACCAACAACGTTCCGCTGGTAACTGGCAACCATCCCACATAGGTGATACGCATTGAACCTTTGGCCTGTAAGAAACAAAGCTGTATTTGATAAGATAACAAAATTGAAAAAACTAGGATGCAGATTCCTTTTTATCAGCATAAGTTAATTTTAAATTTTTATATTGGGGACTGTTACCAGCCGTTCAATTTCTACTCGAGTTCCTCATTTTGTTTTAAAAGAAAATAGCACAATTTAGGAATGTCATGATTCCTGATGAGGGCTTTAGAGTCATAAGATTGAGCCATGCAATTCATGTTAGTCAGAATAACGCTATTTGTGTAATACTATAGTGTAAAATCTATTCATCATGAATCTTACACCCTTAAAGAACAGAATCACCATCTGTGCTATGGCTACTCCTCAAAGCTTCTATTTGGTCAATTTTTACCAACTGAAGTAATCTGTTGCTCTTTACAGGTCTGGTGGCCCTGTTATAACGGGTTTCCCAGAAATCCCTACAACATCCAAGCCGATTGGTCCTATTGTACGTCCTACGGACAAACCTGCCATTTTAATTCCGCCTGTAGACCCACCGATTATCATCCCGAGTGATGTAGGTGGCGTTGGAGTCGCTTGGGGAAAAGCTGTCGGGGGTCCGGGAGCATCAGGAGGCGGAGGCCTGGTTGTTGGCGTTCATCCTTTGGGAACTGGAGGAACTGGGGGCCTGTCCGGGGGCCCGGTTGCAAGTGCTGTAGCAAGTGCAGGTGCACCAGCAGCTGCTGGAGTTTTTACAGGTGCCCGTGCAGGCGCTGTTGTAGGAACAGTTCTTGGTATCCTGGCGCTCCTGAGCTCACTGATGTGGGCGTTCTATCGATGCAAGCCAGGATGGTGCCCATGTTGGTCACCAGCAAGCACTCCAGCTACACCCTTAGACATATCTGCACCCAGAGCTGGCTCTAATCTTGCCGTTGTTCAGGCAAAATCTGGAGGATTTTTAGGTGGCGGTGGCGGAAAGACAACAACAACGGTGACAACTGTAAATGGCAATGCAGCAAGCTCCGGAGGAAACTATGCTTCATACTATGGGGCCTCAAATGCCCAAGCTAATGCCTCTGGTATGAGTACATCCGAATCCTATGACAGTGCAACACTGAGAGCAACAGGAACCTTCTCAAACAAAGGTACGATTATCGGAACACCTAAAGCTCAGCGACGTGAAGTTGATGGATTGCAAGGCGGCTCCTATTCATCATCAACCTTCCGGCAAACGTCATCCAGTTTTAGCGGTGGTGGTCAGGATCTGAGCCCTCCACCACCTGTGGTCCAATACAACACCATTGGTGGTTCTTATGCTAACAATAACACAATGTCATCGTCCTATCAGTATCAAGTACAGAATGTCCGCACAGTCAGTATGGGACAACACAACTTCGCCAACGCCAATGCTGGGCTTCCCGCAGGGGCAATAACTCTTCAGGGACCAGCAGCTGAGGAAATCCGTGTCGACTGCTGTCTTATTACCTCTGACGGACGCAGCGTAATAACTGGATCATACATTGGGACGCCCCATGTGTGGGATATGTCGGTAAGAATCTAGCATTTTTATTTCTCGATTCAAGCATTTTATTTTGTCTCACATTCCTCAATTAATCCATTATTCGTACTTGTAAAAACATCGACCAGTCATTCATGTTGGGTTTGTTGGTTTCTCAGTGCTACATGTAAGCAAACAATCACTCTCTGAGACTCATTACTTTTTATCACATAGTTTTTCACTATTTTTAAAAAAAGCAGTTTAAGAGAAGAAGCAACAAAATATTTTTTAAGCTAGTAAGAAATGAAAAAAATGTTTTAGGATTTACAACTTGAATTATACAAAAATATGTTTATAAATCTTTTTTTCTAGAACGGGGAGCTGGTACGATTTATGAAAGGTAATACTAATGGCTCCACTGACCTTCACCTTGCCTGTAATGACCGCCTCCTGGTGGGAGATGTCAACGCCGATGTAGACGTGAACGAATTCTCAAACAGGAAAGGTGTCATGAATAGAAAATTACAGGTAAGTTAGCGCTAGAAAAAATCGTGTTAATTTTGAAGAAATGCTTAATCTTGGAGCTAAATGCGATGAGAATCTCAGTGGCATTCTAGGTAGTGCTAGATGCTGGCTTCTTTTTATCGGTTTTGGTGTGACGATCTCGAAAACAAGCTGTTAATCAGAAGGTGGTTGAAAAGAACTGCTCAGCAATGGTTTGTACAGCTGGAACAAAATGGCGCCCACTGAGTTGTTTTCATCCATGGTTCTGTGAGTTTCGGAGACCATGTGACCTGTACTGCCCGGGTGACCAAAATCGAGAATAAATTGGTTGCAGGTTCGAATCTCTCTTGGAGTCAATCAAAATCATGTCAATTTACTTATGAAGAAAGGATTGATTGATTGATTGATGTGTTATGCCTCACTGAAGATTATTTAAGTTATATGATGGAAACCCCAGACCTGGCGACTCTTCCACATGCATTGATCGATATGGAAAAAGATACCAAACGTGTGTATGTTTTGTTGAAATGGTTAATTTGCGTCTTATATTGAAGTTGTTATCTAACCATATTTAAAAACTGTCTGATAAAAAGTATCACGATGCTGCCTCTTGAGACCTAGACTGATTGATTGATTGATGCTTTACCTGGCTATATGGTGACCTTACCAGGTGAAAACCTCGGGTGTTAGGCAGGTATGTGGCAACCATTCCACATAGGGTGATCAAGAACCTTAAGAGTAGAAAAAAAGGATTATTTTTGTACACAATGTACGCCTACATGTACATCATGCGTAAGCATTGTCAATGTAATACAAAGTGTTCCAGAAAATTCTACTGACTAAGGCCAAGCTCCTGTCAGTCGCCAACCTAATGAAATATCATAGGTTTACTTTATTACAACAATTTATGATTGGGTATAAAGGTCTAAATGATATACCTCTGTTTAACACAATTAGACACTTGTCTCCGTGGTTATTTTAGACAAGAAGATTTTCCCTGTGCCCGTGTGTTTTAGTGTTCATAAATTTAATAAAAAAGATTTAGTTTAATTGTGGTGAACTCCTGAGAAATTTTGTCACCTGTTTGTTGAACTTATTTGAAATAGACTTTGATGGAGGTTGCAGTTAAAAAAAAAAACGACATTGTGAGAAAAATATGCCATTAGATTTTCAGTCTAAAGAAGCACCCACCTCCCTCCCTCCCTCGATGTTATGTGTAATTGTATAAATACACTGTAATAGCTAAGCAGGCAGTCACAATCTGCCATCCATGCCCCCCCCCCCCCCCCCAAATTCGGACTGCGTTTTTAGTGGACCGCACAATGTTAAGCTGGTCATGTTATACGCAGGGATGAGGGATTTCCTCCCGAGCACAGAGTTTCTTACACCGCTTCACCTGGCAAAAAAAAAATCTTGAGACTTGTGTAATCTACCAATCAATCAATCTATTCTAATGTCGGCGTATCACTAAGAAAATTGTTGGTTTAATTTTCAGATATGGGACTTCCAAAGTGGACGTCCATTAGAAATGGGTGGAGATGAGTATTGTTCGGCACTTTGTGTAATGAGTGATGGAGACAAGGTTGTTTACGCCAGGACCAACCAGATGGGCAACAGTACAAGTGTTGTTGTTTGGGATCTCCTCGGCAACCAAATGCTTAAAGAAATGCGATATGATGCTGCACTCGGTAACAACGACCATGTTTGTTATCTGGGCTTGTCTCAAAACGACAGGTGTGTAAATGAATACGGCTTCCGTCCTAATGGTACACTAATTAGGACATCACAAAACTGAATTGTTGTTGTTTTTTATTAGCATTATTATAGCTCATATTAAGTTTTGTTGATTTTCTAACATTTTATTGGGTTATTCGTTTCAGGTTTGTTATTGCTGGTTTCCGAAACACAATCGACGGTCAGACCAATTATGTTGTTTTTGATATGACCTTGGCTTCAAACAAGATTGTAGATCCGAGTTTGTTGATGCTTGATGCTGAGCCAGACGTCACCGTGGCGCTCCCCAGGGACGAAGCGGTCACTGGATTACGAAATGGGGACTTAGTTATCTGGAATTTGAGAAATGGTCGTTCACAGCGGCAACTTCTACTTAATGCCGGCTACCACGCTCACAGTCATGAAGTCAAAGCGCTGGCGTTGTCGGAGGATAGCCGCTTCCTTGTCTCTGCGTCTGCGGATGGAACTCTGAAATTATGGGATATGGCTACAGAGAAGCATGCCTACACTTTAACCGGACATCAAGACGAGGTAGGCCTTTGTGTACAAATCTTTACTTGAATTGAAGAAAAATAAAAAGCCTCCAGAATATTGAGGGGCCTGAGCTTCGGTGATCCAGTGGGTGAGATTGATCGTTGTTTAACCATCTTGTTGGGTTGGCGGGGGTGGTTATAGGGCTTTGTTCAATTTGGTTTGTGGCCTCAGTGGGTTAGAGTGATGGTCCCTCAGTCCCACACAGACCTTCCATCTATGTGGCGCTGGTTCGAATCACTCTCAGACCCAAGAAAAATTTCTGAGTGGATTTTTCACTCGCCGAAGGTCGGGGGTTTTCTCCAGGCAATTAGCGAGTTTCCTTCCCCACTAAACCTTGCAACGTAGCCATATAAGTGAAATAATCTTGAGTACGGTGTAAAACATCAATCAATCAACCAGAATGATGAAGAATTATTTTTTGTTGTTGAAAGTTTCCCTTCATTACTCTATGTGGAAGAGTTGGTAGGTGCGTCGAAGGTCAGACTTACTTGCTGACAAAGAACCTGGTTCCGTGCCCCAATAAACTATGGTACTGCGATATAAGTGAAATAATCTTGAGTGTGCCGTAAACCTTCAGTGAATAAAATCTATAAAGATTTCCTCTCTTTGTATTGAGAAGAATGGGTTGATTGATTGATGTTTTACGCCACACTCCAGAAGATTGGGAGAACATCACGCAAAACTATCTTTCCGGTAGCATCGTGAGTTTCCGAATGAATTTACTCGCTTGAGTATATGGCAGTTCAGTTTGATACATCATTAATCTGAAATCCCTCGCTTTAAAAAAAAATTTTAAGACATCTCTTTGGTATTGTTCAAATGAGAATACTTGCATGTGATTTAAGGAAGAAAATTGCAATTTAGGGGCTTTTAAAAGCAAAAAAATCCTAAATATTCTCGAATCTGATCCAAAACCTGCTGTCGTTTTTCACAACCGCCATAATTGAAAGTCTATTGAAATTCACTTTCAGTGAGTCACCATACTTATGTAATCACATGCAATCCATTTCATTTCCTTTCATTTATTTCACCAATATACAAAGATATTAGCGGGAATAAAGCTCGAGGAGCTTGTGTTATCCCTTACATCAACAAATTTATTTTGGTGGAACTTTAACTGTACTATTTGTGTTTTGTATTTTTGATAGTAACCATAATAAAACAAAACATTATTTACAAGCACACATTGAATTACGTACCATAACATAAAAGATAAGATAACAACCTAGATTTGAAAAGAGATGTAGATAAGATACTTTTTAATGATATTGGAAGCTTATTCCATTCTCTGGGAATTTTCAAAGAATAGTAGGATAAATTCGTCCTGTAAAATGGCCGCACCAATGTTTAACTATGACGTGCATTTGACAGCTGTGACAAAGATATTGTTTTCATTGCAGGTGTGGTGTTGCACTATTTCGTGTGATAACGAGATTATTATTTCTGGATCACGTGACGGAACCATTCGACTCTGGCGACTGAAGACGGGAACTCAAATGTGTGTGTTCAATGCTCAGCTGGATATATTCTCCGTCAAAATGTCACGTGATAAAGGGACTATAGTTGCTCTAGCGGATAAATATGGAACACGTAAACTAATCATGCTGCAAGTAGTCCGGACCAAGTCAACAAGAAAGTACAGCTTGTGATCAGGTTCTTGTGGAAGCATTTGTAAAAAAATAGTTCTGGAAAGTAGTTCCATGAGCAATGCTCTTTTTCTCATTTTCAACTGAGCCTTGCATTTCTAGAGAACACTGTGAAATTTTGACTAAAATTTACTCTATTTTTAAGACAAACAAGAAAGTTTTTGAAATTATACCAAAAACACTGTGTGCCAATTTGTAACTGCCAGTAGCTTCCCAAATGAGAAAAGAACAACGATGAAATGGAAATAATTTTTAAAAGTTGTATCAACTGAGTTAAGCTTCCGAAAAGGTTCTGGTTTAAATCTCAACAAAATGCATTGTAACTTCTGATTTTATTAATTTTTTTTATTTCCAAGAATCTCATCAATTTAAAATCTTGTCATCAGCGGACATTGTTTTTGTTTGTGTAGTTTCCATGATTTTTTTATTTAAATACCTGTTGAGATTTTTATAAGTAATTTTTGGGAAATCTCCTTTGTAATCCACGCAAAGCTTCAAAATGATTAAAATGATTCAATCAATCAATCAATCAAAAAAAAAATTAAATGATTTGTTTCTATAAGAAAAAAAAACAGCCCATACTTTCAAACTATTTAGTGGATATTTATGTGTTTTGTTAACATTTTTTTGTTTATTTCTCTCTACTTTTTTAGTGCTATTACTTTTTTAGTTAATTTATTTTTGTTTTAAACTCCCCCTCCCCAGTGCAAAGTCAATTAACAGGGATGCCTTAAGCATAAAGACAGTAATGAAAATGTATTTTTGTAAAATTATGCCCAAAAAAATCGTGAACATCATGAATTAAGGAATAATTAAGCGCAAAGTTTAATTTTTAATTAAATTTTTTAAAAAGATAGCCAAATGCAGCTTATAATGTCAGAGTGTAAATTTTAATGAGATAATTTTTAAGAACCCCCTTTTAATATATTACGACACATGATTTAATCAATGACATTTTCTCATAAAAATTTTACTAAAATTTAAATAAAAATCTTTTGAATCAGAATTGAATAGGCATGAGATCACATTTTAGAAATCTCAGAAAATTTATGGTGAAGTGTGTCTCAAATGAATATAAATAATTTTCATTAAAAAAAATTTTCCTTTGCATAATCTTTTATGTTGTTTTGTACTTAAGTATTTATTATTATAAGCCGCTTTTTTTTCGTCTCGTATTTTTGTAAATTTCAAAATAATCTTTATATTTAATATCTATTGTGTTATTATCTTTCTAAACATGTATAGATTAGTCTCATTAATTTTCAATTATATCAGTTTGAATTACATAATGATATTTCAGTCAAATTCTTGTCATAAAATTTGATATTTCACGTTTTGGGGAAATATGATGCAAATTTGAACAACGAATTTCACTTGAACAAATAGTTCTTCAATCCTTTTTTTTAAACATTTTACAATAGCATGTTTTTTTGTATTTAAACTTATACACACTTTAATATTGATTTTGATAAATAAAATAGTCACACAAGTTTTTTAGAATTTTTTTCTTTCCCTGAATTGGAAAAAAACATGAAAATGACCATGTGGCATTCAACAACCTTTGATATAGCGGATGAGCTAGTATACTCTCTATCTTACATTGCTTTTGATCAAGCTACGCATTTCCCAGAAGGGAAAAGCTAAATGGGTATTTTGTTAAGTTTCTGATCCACTTGTTTATATGATTAGGAATTTAGGTGTAGCCTTATAAATGTACCATGTATTGTATGCACGATCTTTAGTTATTTGTGTAAGGTTATATCAGATGTAAGTATTGCTAGAATTGGAGGAATTTCCTGGTACGAGCAGTTGCAGATTTTTGTTTGACATGTGCCATTAACCTCTGACACTGTGGGACAGAAAACCAACATGAAACACCGTCAAATAGTTTATGGTACCCAAATATCACGGAATCGAATAGATCAAGTACAGCCCCTATTTTACATATTTGGGTATATATAAAACGGTGCTGATAAATCATGTCTTTGATACTTTTCAATAAAAAATAATATTAACCGCTTTATTAATTAAGAGTTTTGACTTTCATATTTATTTGTTCATTCATTAATTTCCATATTTATTCATTTAATATCATTTATTCCATTCATAGCAATCATTCGTGTCTTATCATTCATTAATTTTATATCATGATATCATTTATTTCATATCCTATCATTTCATATCATGATATTATTCATTTATTTCTTATAATTCATTCATTTCATATCATGATATCATACATTTCTTATACTTCATTCATTTAATCTCTCATCAATTCATATCATATCATACGTTTCTTATACTTCATTCATTTAATCTCTCATCAATTCATATCATATCATACAATTATTATACTTCATTCATTTAATCTCTTATCAATTCATATCATATCATACATTCCTTATACTTCATTCATTTAATCTCTTATCAATTCTTATCATATCATACATTCCTTATACTTCATTCATTTAATCTCTTATCAATTCATATCATATCATACGTTTCTTATACTTCATTCCCCAGGTGACTGGGTTCTTTGCCCGGAGGAAAACACCCGACCTTCGGGGAGTACCGGGCAACTTTTCCAGATCCGGAATAGAGTGAAAAATCATGATTATAGAAAAAAGTGGATTTTTAGCCGGTAATGTGACAGCTCCGCCTTACCAAATAAGGTTTGGATTGACTGATTTAAGTTTTACGCCGCACTCAAGATTATTTCATTTATATGGCGGCATTGCCAGGTTTAGTGGGGGAGGAAACCCCCGGCCTTCAGCGCATGGCAACTCTTCCACATACGGTGACCGGGTGAAAAGAAATCTATTAATTTTTATTTGGTCTGAGTGTGATTCAAACTCGCATCGATGGAAGGTCTGTGTGGGACTAAGGGACGTTCACTCTAACCCACTGGACCACGGAAGCCCCCTGGTAAGGTTTTAAAGACATCCTCATAAGCTGGGGATGTTGCAGTCCCAAGAAAAATGAAATTATTTCAAGTTTTCTCATGAGTAATTCAGGTTTCCTCCCTAGAAATCGGGGGGAAAAGGCCACCATTGAATCAAGCTATCCCACAGAGATGTATGCGTGGTGCGGCTGCTCAATGTCTTTCAAGACAACCCTTAAACAAATATATACAGATAAGTTAAAGTGGCATGAGCTGCCAAAATTCCCACTTTTTTCATAATTTCTGATCGTCACAACAGTAAGAGGCCTTGAAGACCATCGAAAAACTAAATGATTGGCGTTGGAATGAGGAAAATCTATACCGTACGAACCGAAAACGGGTTCGAAAAGTCAACAAAATTTAAATAACCGGGACGACCATTCATTCATTCTAAGTCAAAGTTAGTTCAAAACAATACTTTATCGTACATTTTCGAGACTAGAGGCACTAAAAAGCCTCTGAATTATACGTCTTGAGAAAAATAGGCAATAATTTCAACATTCTGTTTTAACGTAAAAAAATCAACATTTTGGCAGCTCATGCCACTTTAATCTTCGCAAGCGAAATGAAATTGTGAAAGCAAAATGGAAGTAAGCATATTGCTATTTTATTATAAAATAAATTTAATCCACTTCCGAAATTCATTATATGTAATCAGACATTATATGAGAAATATGCAATATAACATGGAATCTATGCTAGACTTGTTTAATTAATGATGACAAATTCAATGGCTTCAGTCACGAAACATATCTTGGAAATAGAAGAAAATCGAAAGTAATTTTATCCCTAACTGCATGTATTCCGCTGCAAAGAATGCATTACAGGGAATTAGTCTGTATCTATGAATCCTTTGATCTTACCGGCTCAGGTAATATCATCTGTATTTTTACAGAATCAATAGGAACCATGCACATATCCTTTCGTTGATCCTATTGTCAAGCCAAGGGAGACATCTGTACGGGCCGTTCCATGCAAAGGCCCGACCTTCATACCTTATTTCGCTGATCTAATTTCCGGAGAGTTTATCGACGAAAGATATGCATGTTTAAAGGTACACTTGCCGCGAAAATCAGAAATATTGTTTACATTAAAAAAAGAAAGACCGTTTTCTGTATTTTTCCCAGACAATATAAGTTAGGAACTTTCTATTTTTACCAAAATTTAAAAGTTTGGAAGTCACTTTGTATTTTTAATTTGAATTTGAAAATTTGAATTGTTAGGTGCCCGGAACGTAAACAAACCAATCTGCCCCATATTGGCGATTTTATGTGTCAGTCAAGTGAGTGAACTAACGGCACAATGTAACGTTACGTAGGCCTATTTATCTGAGAAATACAGACTGACGATCGTTTAACAGCGACTGGAAAAGCCTGCTGATAATTGTTTGAGTGTAAACCAAAGATAAAAAAGCCTGAAATGAGGGTAATCCAACACGACAGTTGACCAACACTGATCGTTGTTGTTGTAACCATGCTTAGATTCTTCGTTTGTTTTTCACCCTATTTCTACATTCTAAAGCTAACTAGACATGTTTTATGTGTCCTATGTTTAAGTTTAGTGGTATTAGTCGTAGTAAGCTCATGTAAATTGGTTTTCTTAGCAAATTTAAACAGGATACGGCGGCAAGTGGGCCTTTAAGCTATTCTTCCTGTAAAAAATAGGCATCGAGTTATTCTTGACACCGGTTTATGTCTACTGTTGATCCTTTACGACACCTCGGCGGCTCATTCTGAATAGCCATTGTCCCTTTATCCGACACGGGCCTTCCATCAATGTGTCGCGGGTTCGAATCCCACTTAGATGGCCTTGGATGACTTGATGGAAAAGTTGCAATAGGTACTCGCTGAAGGTCAGGGGTTTCCTCCGGGCAAAAAAACGTGGTGTCCCCACCTCCCACTAAACCTAGCAACGCCGCCTTATAAGTAAAATTTTCTTGAGTGCGGTGTAAATCAATAATCAATCAATCAAAAACTTTCCGAGACCGAACTGTAAAGTGGCACGAGCCGCCAAAGTTTCCGAATTCATTAATTTTGGTTAAAAAATATTTAAAAAATGTACAATTCTAGAACGTAGGCCCTACGTAAAAGCAGTGTTTAAAAGTTAGAATAATAATAAATAAATGTCCATAATCAATATCTTGTCTTAGGCTGTACGCGTAAAGATCTTAGTTTCTTTTTCAATGTGATTCCTTTTTTGTTCAGCACTATATAAGTGACAGGAGCTTCCATCGGCAAAAGAGCCACTTTAGACAAAGGACTTTTTTAGAATTGACCACAGTCTGATAACTTCGGGGATTTGCGTCAAAGCCGACCGGTAGCGAGCGAAGATAGCCGAAGGATGTTCCGACTGCATTTGGCATTGACTGATAGCTGCTAAGTAAACAATAATTAATACATAGATTGGTGAACATTTCTTTGCTTGGCCAATTAACCCTGTAAACATCTCTCTCGGTCTCTCAGCTACAATAAAATATCTGCATTCGATGAAGTTGAAGTTCTGTTGCCAAAAGATCTTGATGATGGGTGGCAAACAGAGTTGAAAGACCGGCCATATTATGAAAACATGTAACTCACGGGATTTTCTTTCAATTTCTCCTAATTTAAGCAACCCAACCGGCCCCAACTTTACACACATTCAGTTCGATCCTTTAGTTCGCCGTTCCACCAAAAAAAGCCTTCAAACACTAACATTTCTGTTGCGTACACTTCATTTTGACGGAATCCAGGCCAGCGGGAGATTCGAGCTGTCCTTTAAAAAACGACGAGGATGCAACACAACTGTGAGTGATTGAACGCTTTTTTGGTGTAACGGCGAACTAAAAGATCGAACTGAATGTGGATTAAGTTTGGGCCGATTGAGTTGCTTAAATTAGGAGAAATCTAAGCACAAATTGTTCATTCTCAGTTTTATATGTGTTCCAATATGGCCGGTCTCTAATTGCCACCCATCATCAATATCTTTTGGCAACAGAGTTTAAAGAATTTCAACTACAAGCAGTCCCGGCTCGTTAAATTTGGCAACGTAAGCGAATGGAATTCCTAATAATTACAGCTTCATACCTTGAGATATATTTTCCTTGTCATCAATGAACTGACAGTTTGTCCGATATTTAAATTTCTAAGTGCTGAAAGTCTTTTAGAGGAAATTTCCGCTGTCAATCACGCGGCCCCTGCATTTGCATATGAATAGGTTTCTCAGGCATGACCCAGTTAACGACACGTACATTCTTATTCAGGAGTGAAAAAAAGACACGTATGTTTTAAAACGTATGAAAAGTCGGCCCCTTTGCGGTTTCCAAGGGCGACTACAAAGAAATATTTTTTATGCGTTTTACCAGGCCGCCACGGCCAGTAAAATGACTTTCTTGAATTTTGTAAGGGAGAAGAGCCATATGGCTTGTTCCTATTTACGAATAAAGATATGAATATGAATGTTAAAAATACAGCTTTTGCTACGAGTCTTAGCGGATGGTAAAAATTTGGAATCTCACTCTAGGCTAGGGTTAGGGCTAGGCTTAGGGCTAAAGGTCGAATGTTTCCTCCTGTTAAAAAGCCCAGTTTCCTCACCCACTTCAAATTCCTTGCAAAACCAAGGTAATTAGCAGCCTGTGTTGGGGCTAGCCGAGAAATCTTGGCTCTGCCGATTTTTTTTTTCGTGTTCGCCATATGACTAACACGGAAAAAAAAATTCGGCAGAGCCAAGATTTCTCGGCTAGTGTTGGGGCATGAATAAAAGAGCGGTCGTTCAAGAGCATATTGTTAAGCGGAGGGGTGTTCTGGTTTGGTAAGTAAAATGTCTGATCCTGGCCCTCCTGTCAGCAGACAGCATCACGTAGGCCAGGACAAACGCTCGAAAAAGTTAGACGTATGTTAAATTTAAATTTGGTGGATTCCTATGAAGTGAATTCACATTTGGTGCATTCCTATGAAGTGAATTCACATTCGTTGCACTTCTAGATACAAACTCACATATCGTGATTCTTACGAGAGGAATTCACATTTGGTGCATTCATATGAGGTGAATTCACATTCAGTACGTTCCCGCGAGATGTTGGTACTCTCCGAAGGTCGGGGGTTTCATCCGGGCAAAGTGCCCGGTTTCTTCCTCCAATAAACCTGACAACGCTGCCATATAAGTGAAATAATCTTGAGTGCGGCTTAAACACCAATCAATCAATGTAATTGTTGTACCGGTATTTATCTTACAGAGATTCGTATTGGCTCTATTCATTTAAAGTGGATTTACCAGGTATTCGTGTTTCATGGATTCACAAATGTTGTATTTATTTTACATAAATTTATGTTGGTTGTATCCTTCGTACATAAACGGAATAACTGTAATGATTTTAGAAGGATTCACAACATACAATATGTATGCATTCATACAGCATCCATTTACAATACATGTATTCGTTTAACATAGGTTCACATATTAAGTTCTATTCATTAAAAGTGGCATGAGCTGCCAAAATTCACACTTTTTTCATAATTTCTGATCGTCACGACAGTAAGACGCTTTGAAGGCCACCGAAAAATTTAAAGTGGCATGAGCTGCCAAAATGTTGATATTTTGACGTTAAAACAGAATGTTAAAATTATTGGCTATTTTTCTCAAGACGTATAATTCAGAAGCTTTTTAGTGCTTTTAGTCTCGAAAATGTACGATAAAGTATTGTTTTGAACTAACTTTGGCTTAGAATGAATGAATGGCCGTCCCGGTTATTTAAATTTTGTTTACTTTTCGAACACGTTTTCAGTTCGTACAGGCCAAATACTGTATGGATTTTATTCATTCCCACGCCAATCATTTAGTTTTTCGATGGCCTTCAAAGCCTCTTACTGTCGTGACGATCAGTACTTATGAAAAAAGTGTGAATTTTGGCAGCTCATGCCACTTTAATGATTGCGTTGAAATGAGGAAAATATATACAGTATGTGGCCTGTACGAGCCAAAAACGTGTTCGAAAAGTAAACAAGATGTAAATAACCAGGACGACCATTCATTCATTCCTAGCCAAAGTAAGTTCAAAACAATACTTTATCGTACATTTTCGAAACTAGAAGCACTAAAAAGCTTCTGAATTATACGTCTTGAGAAAAATAGCCAATAATTTCAACATTCTGTTTGACCGTCAAAATATCAACATTTTGGCAGCTCATGCCTCTTTAAGTGACTAAATCTAGGGTGCATATTCGTGTAACATAGATTCACATAAGTTCTATTCATTTAACACAGACTCATAAATATTGAGCATAGTCATTTTAAGCAAAGAGAAAATTTATCCAGTATTTCATTAGGATGCCTAATTTATATTCCTTTCATAGGCATACACGTTTCTAAGGAAATACTCAAACGAAGGAAATAGACCAAATACAAAAAAAAATACATGATACAAAAGCAAATTATTAGTGTGAAGTAATAAACGTGGGGAAAAAGTCAGAAATAAGTGACTTTATAATCATTCATAATACCTTGTTAAACATATTTACATTTATTTCTACACCATACAATATCTACTTAAATTGACAAGAGCTGCCTAGATTTTACAGTGAAATACCAATAACAAATTGTTGCCAGAAGCAATGAATAGTCATTTGACTTTATAACTACGTCTCATCAAACCCTGCAAATAAAGTGCTTCCAACATAACACCTCTGGGTACAAACTGTATTCAACATTGATTGGAAAACAGGGTTGATAGTCAAAACAAATAATAAATGATGATAATAAAATGTACACGGTAAAAATGACAATGCCTGTATGATATAATTATACCCAATTCAAGTTTTTTAATCCCAGCTTTCTTCTACGTAATCATGGCCTAGTTTACAAACGAATGAATGTTGCCTCTAAACAGGTACACCTGACGGGCAAGTAAGTAAAACAGGATGATATACATGTGTGGGGCTACACCTGCACTAATGAAAGTATTTATTTAATTTAGAGTGGTCGGTCCCACAGTTCCAATCAGCATTTCGCCTTATTTAGCCTAAGATTAAGTGTAAGTATATGAGCACCGGACTGGCTCGATTAAAATTTCTATTAAAACACTCGGATAGCATTTTTGAAAATATAAGTCTCGAACTGTTGATTCAAGATATGCATATAGGTGTAATAACATATTCAAAGAAATCGCTAGAGCGGCTACTGGACCCTCGTTGGTGACAATTCGACGTACAGTAGATGTACATCTCGTTTAACTTGTCTGATTTGATGCAAATAAATGAGTCATTTGATTAGCTGAACTTTCAGAATAAAGCTCTATCAATCCTGGATCTCACAGCTTATGGGCCCAGGACGCCCCTGGACCTTCTTTTAAACGGGTCCATTTTTTTCTTTCCCTGTATTTCAATTAGCATTGCATAATTGCTGATGATACATTTTTAACCCTGACCCCAATAATGGTTCCCTGCTTTATCACAGCAGTCCAACTCTCATGGCAGACTGTATCATTGGAAGTCACGAAATTAAATTGTCAGTACTCTTAGTTTTCATCCTTGGGGGAAAATGTATTATTTCAAAGTGAACTAAAATTATGGACTGAGAAAGGGGATATAGTGATAACTTTCATGGGGTTTTACAGTACATTAAGGCTATGATTACAAGTACAATCAGTAATCCTTGAATTAATAAAAATGCTTCCCGGTTATTTAAATGTTGTTTACATAACAAAAAAACGGTGATTGTTAAGTTTCCACATCAGGCCCCAAAGTTTATAGACCTTTTTATATCATAGCTAATCATTCGCTTTTTGATGAAGTGTTAGCCATTGTATTAATCTTTTCATGAAAAAAGTACGAATCAATGGATAACAAAAACTGACCACCATAGCTGGGTTGTCAGATAAGCTTGTTAGAGAGATTAATGTCCAGGGATCTGTGTCACAAAGTGGCGTAGAGGTTTTGCGTAACTGCATAGCAATCCATACTGTAGGGATGTTTACGCTACGCCGCTTGGTGAAACAGGCTCCAGAGCACAACAGTCATTTCCATGTCTACTGAAAAAAAACTTTGTGGAGTTTTTCGCATAACTTTATTCCATTGTCTGATTTTGGTCTCGACCCTGTGATTAAATACCGATAAACCCGTAATGACGTCAGTGCAACTCACCGGATACCTAACTAACACTATACCATACTAACAGTATGGTACAGTGTCGCTTAATTATATATAGGAGGCCTTTACTCAGTATGGAGAGAATCTGTGATAATATTCCCTGTGAATTGGCTGTGAAAGTGGACAATTTGTCACCCCCTTGTATCTACGTGTAGGTCCAAACATGGATTACTTTGTTACTGCTGTTACCCTTGATCAATGTTAATTTTGTTTTCAGTTTCTGTAAAAAAGACGTTTCTAATGTTGTTACTGTGTATAAATGGCATCTTAGCACCATTTAATTTCGTTAAATGTCCCAACGATTTGTTTGGAAATTCAAAAGATTCCCATTTATCTCAACCAGGATATATGTTTATGAGCACTTAAACCCTCACGCCCAAGGAAATCTTCTCGTCAAGATAAATATCTGATCCGAAAAAATTATCCGGCTCCAAAATTACACGTAGGGGCCTTTACTCAGTATGGACAGAATCTCTCATAACATTCCCGGTGAGGAGGCCATGGAAGTCCGTAATAGGTATCTGTAGTTGATTGCCAGTGGTCACAATCTAATCTTTGATAGAGGTGAAAATAATGACTGAAACCCCTTTGAAAAATATCAAGATAGTTCAGGGATACATCGGGGAAATGAATCTCCTCCTCAGTATCGGATGATTTGAGTGTTATAACCTGTATTTTTACTTTGTCACTGCTGTAACCCTTCACCAAGGATATAAAGTTCAGAAAACGCGAGTCATCATAGCTGTCTTCTAGAGACACAAATACAATGTTAATTTTGTTTTCTACTGAAGATAAATCTTGTTGAAAGGCCTGGAGATAAGTATAGTTTAATGATTGTGGCCTTACAGTTATTGCCAATACCCCTAACCTTCTAAGGTTCTTTAAACAAGTAGAGGCGTGTCTAATGCCGCAACAGTGTATAAATGGCATCTTAGGACCATTTAATTTCGTGAAATGTTTTAACAATCTGCTATTTGGGTTAAAATGTACCGATCTAACAGTTACAGATGTATCCATAGCAAACCATGATTTTAGTTTAGTAGAAATATCTGTTAGGTCTAGGTCAGGCTCATCCTTGAAGTAAGCAACCGGCGGCAAGTCCATTTTACAGATGGCTAAGTGGGCTTGGTCCCTTAAAGGATTCTTTAAATAGTTAGAATCAACTGCGTAGAGGAAGAGCCGTGCCACTTTAAACGACCTGTTAAAATGTATTCTAAAGAAGTCTACTAAATCGAATCTGGGATTTCTTATGCATAGGCAATTCAAAAGTTTACCTATCCAGCGACAGCATAGCTCAATTGATTCTGTTTTGTCACGTGCTATTATTGCAAACAGGTGTTCAAGAACAATTTTGGTTTTATCGACTTGGGTAGACAGTGAGTACATTGAGCACTCCAATACCGGATGTTCGAAAAGCGATACACGACTATACGGCAAAAGGGGCAATACTTCTTTTTTAAACTCCTCTAAATCCATTTTTTCAACATAAGCCCCACAGAAAAATTCCTGAAATGATCTATGTGGAAAGTAGCAGAATTCATTTGAGTGTAGCCTGGATATAGTATAGTCTTTACTCAGAATTCCAGATTTTACCAGATGAAATCCCAAATCACCTTCACATAGAGAGTTAAGGTCATTTTCAGGAAATTCAAATACATTGCCTCTTACTCCTGTGTAGGCTACGTAACAAGCTGCATTATATAACATCTCTTTATCGAGTGAATAGTCTCCCTGTTCCTGAAGTTTCTTCACATACTTTCCACAAATTGCAAACATGACTTCATGATAAATTTCGCTCACGTTCGAAGGGATTTCACCAGCCTTTTCCTGAACTAAAACACAGAGTAATACTGTAACAAATGGATTTACCATCAGTTCACGCAATTTTCGATCATACTTTAGTCTATCTAACAGCTTCATCTTATAGTTATTCTCATCATTTCTAAAATATTTGTGGATGTATTCTATTGCATTCATCTCAGAAAATCCTTTCACTTCCAAATGTAGTTTGGCATATTCGAGAAACGTCTTGACTGATTCTGGCCGACCAGTTATAATCAAGTGGATTTTCCTGAAAAACTTGCCCTCCAGAAGTTGTGTTATGGCCCATTTGCCATCGGCAGTCAACTCATCCACACCATCAATTATCAAAAGACTTTTGCCTGTTTGAAAATGTTGGTGTATTTCATCTTCAGGAATTTGAAAGTCCTCTGGGAATAACTCTTGTACAAAAGATTTTCGAAAATCTTTCGTCAAACTGCGAGCTTCCAAAATGCCGACTAAATCAAAATGATGCCCATGGATTTTGTATCCATCCTTGGACCACAAATATGCGAATTGACGGCATAATGTACTTTTACCAATACCAGCTGGTCCCTCGATGAAACAGATATTTCTCTCTGGGGGATTGAATATTCTGCCAATGATTTCAGGGTCATTAGTAGGCCTACTACTCTGCTCCTTGAAACTGGTAATAGAGCAAGATAAAAGAAAAATAAAGTTATGTATCGTTTAAGAGTAAGTTTGTTTTTTTCACAGGGGAAAAAACGGCACATATGTTAAAAAAGCAAGCCAGATTCTACAGAGCGTGTGCGTGTTTGGGGAGGGGGCTGTATTAATGGAATCCCACTTATTCCGGGTTGGTTTATTTTCAGGAGATAATACCATGGATGGAAATGTTTACCATTTAAATATTCGGCTAGGCAGTGACAGAGCTGAACTAAATCGAGTATGAAATGGACTATATTATAGCTTTTTAAAAGATCCGTAATAACAGAATAATTCAAATCAAGCTTGTTCTCTCTGTTATTTCTGTATGCACCTTCGAGATAATTATTTAAAGGAAATTAATAATCTTGTGATTGATTATAATTCGAATTTTAATTGATCAAAACGTGGAAAAAGATGAGTTTGAGGCAACCTCAGATTTGGTTTACTCCCACGGCGCAAATCAAATTGTGTCTTAAGTTAGAAATACAAAAAGGCGCCATTCCATTTTAAATATATAAATACTTTTTAAAAATATGCATTGCTTGAGCGATTGTTTTTTTCCTTTGATTTTTTGGAACTACATTTTCAGATAAATAATACAGGGCCCACCTAATTTCTACCCTCCAATTTTTGTTCAAGCATACATTAGACATCCAAATGTCATTGCTGCTGATGGCAAATTAACTTCCGTTGTAGGAGCTATGGGCTTTTATCCTTGTTAGAGATTAATCCAAAATGTAAAAGCTTAGTAAAAGAAACCCTACATATTTTCTGATCTGTGTTTGCCTTTGACATTCTACTTTTTTCTATAATTCTGAAGGGGAGAAATATGTCACCAAAAAAAACAACCAAGCTGTCAAATAGACGTCTTTCTATATTCATTGAACATTAAAAATTGTACAGTGGTTAGTAAATGTCACAGATTATACCTGTCAGAAAGGAGACGTTTCTTCCCTTCAACCACTTGCATATTTGTAAAAACGTGCTCGAGGTCTTGTTCCTCCCATCCACACATTGGTAAAGGTCGGATGCGCTTCATGTTGTCCCGATACCATTCTTTTAATTCCCTCTGTACTATTTTAAATTCATCTAAAAAAACAATAGATGGTCGAAATCGATAATCCAATATCTCCGGAGTTAAGAATATTGCAATATTTATCGTTTGGGATTCGAAGTCAAATTAAATACAATAGTACTTTTTTGAGCTGCCAAAATTTGAACTTTTTTCATAAATTCTGATTGTCAAAAAACTTGAACGATTGAAGAAATTTGATAAACTTATGGCATCGAAATAAAACAAGAGATCCCTTAAAGGGACCTTAACGCCCGCGATCATCTATCCATATTAAAGATTGTTACAGCAATAACTGGATATAGGAATTGGGGACGACAGTGTATTCAATGTATATATTATGTGATACTGGACCTATATAAAAAAATCTTATTCCAGGGAGATAACTATTGTCGAGGAAAATTGAATTGTGAATTACAAAGTAAGCTCCCCTTGAAATTTTGGTTGAAAACAACATTGCCACCTGGTAGCCATCTTGAATATGCTAATGAGATGATAATGTACGGTGCACAGCTAGAACTTAGGGGGATGATGTGTGTCATGTTTGGTTAAGATCAGGTCAGTAGTTTTCTTGGAATAATGATAAGAAGTTTCATTCAAATTTGCTTAAAAACAACAATGCTTCCTGGCGGCCATATTTAATAAGCAAATGAGATGTGCACAGCTAGATCATATGGAGATAATATGGGCCAAGTTTGGTCAAAATCAGACGAGTAGTTTTCTTGGAATAAAGGTAACTAAAAAAAAACAATATCTCCCCTCTGACAGTAATATTGAATATCCAAATGAAATGAAAATGTACGGTGCATAACTAGATTATAGGGTGATAATGTATGTTCAGTTTGATTAATATTGGACAGGTAGTTTTCTTTCAAATAAAGGTAACAAAGAAAAACAACATCGCCCCCCTGGCGGCCATATTGAATATGCAAATGAGATGAAAATGTACAGTACACACCAAGGCTATTGGGAAATAATGTGAGCCAAGTTTGGTAACAATCGGACTAGCAGTTTTTTTGGAAAAAAGGTAACAAAAAAAAAACAATATCGCCCCACTGGCGGCCATATTGAATATGAAAATGAGTTGAAAATGTACGGTGCACAACTAGACTATAGGGTGATGATGTGAGCCAAGTTCGGTAAAAATTGGACTGGTAGTTTTCTTGGAATAAAGGTAACAATAAAAAAACAATATTGCCCCCTGGTCGCCATATTGAATATGCAAATGAGATGAAAATGTACGGCGCACAGCTAGACCATAGGGTGATGATGTATGTTGAGTTTGATTAAGATTGGACTAGTAGTTTTCTTGGAATAAAGGTAACAAGCGAAAAGTTAACGGACGGACCACGGAAAAGCGATTTGAATAGGCTTCCATCAGAATGATGGCGGGCTAAAATATTGATAAAGCCAGTAACCCGTACGAACAGAGGATGTGCTAATAACGAACAATATTCCAATTAACTGGGATGTATGAGCACATTCTTGGAGGTTACTTATAAAACTACTCAAACATCCCCAAGGTTGGTAGCAGCGGAAAGCCCTTATTTTGTCCTTTGTTTTGCAAAAATGATCAAAAATAAGCTAATTCTGTCCCAATGAAATTTTCCCAAATTTTGGCAGCTCATGCCACTTAAGATACAATGACAGCTAAGTAGAAACAAGTTTGATTGCATTTTCACCCAAAAATACAACATCAAACAATTTGTTTTTATTTTCTTTAAATACACGGAAAAGGGCATGGATCTTAAAGTAGTCAATACAACTACGCCTTGTCGAAAAACGGCAAATGAAACTTCTAAAAGGTGTTTTGGAGCTTGTTTTATACAAAAACTTTAATGTATGCAGAAAAATGTAGTCGAAGTAAAATGTTGAGTTAAATACCTGGTTGTGTGGAGGAATCTTCAACTATCTGATAAGGACCAGAAGAGGGACCGACAAGTTGTGAAAACAAATCTTGATCTGCCCGTTGAAGACTAGTAAAGAACTTGCCAACAACTTCATCTGGTTTTCGTAGAATTATACTTAATAATCTGGTAAGGTAAGTAGAAACATACAGAATTACACAAAAGTATGTATATAACTTGCCAACAAATATGACCCATTTCAAGAAGAGAAAGTTCACTATATAAATATTACTCAAAATTAGCCAACCAAATTCATAGTTTGGGGTTTTACATATACATGTATTTGACAGTGTTTATATTAAATCTAAAAAGAAATGTTTGTGACTCCGACCTCCCCCTTCGAACTTTACGGATATAAAAACTAATGCTTAGTTCAGTTGTTGAAAATCAACTAAAACCAGTAGATTCGTATAATAAAGATGAACAAACTTACTCTCTCATCTGCTGGTGACGCGGTCCTGCTGCTTTAATGGTTTCAACTTCCATTGGTGTTAAGATGCCATCTTGAATAAGCCAGTCCTCAATGTAATTAAACTCGCCATTTTCAACAAGTACCTGTCGGTTTCTTAGCAGCTTTTCCTTGTTCATTTTGAGGCATGGACAATCTTAACTTTAAAGTTACAGTGGCATCTGTGAAATATAGGAAACATAACGTTAAAACCCAATTAGCTAATTGTTATCAAAAAGCACAAAATAAGAGCTTTCCGTTCTGTAAGCAACATTTCAAATAGCCGAAATAGCATCAAACAGCCCACACAAATTTAAAAATAAACAAAAAATAGAATAAGGTGGGGTGCAACGTAATTAAAAAAAAACACTTTTAAACAAGAGATCGTGACGACCACCATAGAACACTATCAGAAAGTGAGGCTGCTTGTACACTCGGAACATCCTTCGGCTATCTTCGCTCGCTACCGGTCGGCTTTGACACGCCTCGGACACACTCTGAAACTTCGGGGATTTACGTGCGTGAAATACCCTCTGATAGACTGCAGGTCATTTTGAATATGGCGACCAAATAGGTAGCCGTGAGGCGTACGATTTCCAAATCCTCTTGAGGGCCCCACAAAAGTGTCCCCGTGATAATGTAAGGGACTGAAACACTCGGTTTGTTAACTTTCAGCCTTGATCAGTTATATAATTGAAGTATTTGAAGATTCCTGATATGTACTGAAACTGCGTCTGTCTACAACATGTGGTTTACCGGGCTAAATCAAATATATAAACAAATATCTTTCTAAATGATATCAGCATTTAATAAATTAATAATTATTTTTATTTTCCGTTTTCGTCTACAGTAAAACATTTTGATATTTACTTTCGACGTCATTTTTATTCAGCCCCAAAATACGGTGATTTGCCGTATAAAAAGCGCAGACTGTCCGAGGCCAATCTCATTCTCGCGAGATCCCCAGCTACTACGTGAACGCGACGGACCTCTCAGGCCGTTCCAGGCCATTTGCCTTAAGGTACGTTCACACTAAACAGCGAATTCGGATCGAGGAACGAACCGGATTTCGGACAGGTCAGCGTATTCGGTGTGTTGTGTTCACACTGCAACGAATAATCGGCCGATTCTATCAAGTCAGTTCATATCCACACAACAACAACACAACTCAACAACAGTTGAGAGCGGTTTGGAAGATGAGATTCGTTTGCTTGAATTTTTTAGGAAAAGAGACAACTGTTGTCATAATCCTTCAGAAATCATGCGAAAATGTATTTAACTCCATCTCTACACAAAACCGCTCGATAGTTTATCTCCAAACCACGTTGTAGGTCACTGTATTTTTGATTGCCATGTTTTTCACAGGTCGATTCTGATTGGCCAAGGAGGAAAATCGTGGACGAATTTGATCCCGGACCGAATAAAATGGCTCTGTGAGCCATTTATATTCTTGCTTTCCGAATCCGGTGTCCGTAGCGAATTCGGATCAAGCTAGTGTGAACAAATGTACCGATAAACATTGAAGCCATTTTAGTACGGAAATCGTTTCGGACCCCGAACCGAATTCGGGGTATAGTGTGAACGTACCTTAAGTCTGCTAAGGGGAATCCCCTTTTGCCAGTGCTGCGGAGGAATACTCTCACTACAATCACATGACGTAGACATACAAAATTGCATGTTGTACGCTGGCCTGTTCACAATCGCGGAGGGTAGAAATATAATCCCTGTATTTCCTCAACGATAATTAAAAAGTTAAGGGCGTGTACCAAAAACGAAATACAAGCCAATATGTAGAATCAGGTAAAGATCACGTACAAATCAATTTTGGAAGTAAGTTTGATTACCCAAAGTTTGGGTAAAATGGCTTGGAACGGCCTGAGCGGTCCGTCGCAATCACGTAGTAGCAGGGGATCTCGCGAGAATGAGATTGGTCCGAGGCGTGTCAAAGCCGACCGGTAGCGAGCGAAGATAGCCGAATGGTGTTCCGAGTGGCGTCGGACAGTCTGCGCTTTTTATACGGTAAAATGACCTGCAGTCTATCAGAGGGTATTTCACGCACGTAAATCCTCAAAGTTTCAGAGTGGCTGCTTGTAAACGGATCGCAGACCTGATTTGTGAAATTGTTTCTACAGTTGGTGGCTAGCTGGACGAGAACAGATTTTTTGGTAGAATGTGGCTGTACTCCGAAAACACCAAACCAACTTTCCTAAACGATTTGAAAACGACATCACTGAATTCCAAAATGGATTTGAGAAAGGAAGATCCTATAACGACAAATACTATAACTGAAGAGGATGTTAAAATTCAATTTACTAAGATTGAAATGATGGATGCTTTAACTCCTGATATAGTGACATGTACATTTTCCTTCGAAATACATTTATTTAACATTAAAATCGATACAACCGTGACCGCATCTAGGTACTTGTAGCCTCTTTCATAAAGCATTATTTTTCATAAATTCCAATGAACAATTGTATTGTGTAATAGCATACGTCAAAACGAAGTACAAATTGTACACAATTCCAAGAAGCATTGTCACGAGTATTAGATAACATTAAACAGACAACCGAAGTGTGGTAATTTATTTAGCTGTTTATTACATTATAAACCGCTTTTTTCAGCCGTGAAAAGCGACGGAGAAAATAAACATGGTCACATCCACTTCAAATGTTTGCTGGCTTTCAAATAAGCATACTTATATCAAACTAATTACAAACTATTTTTCCTTTGGGTTTAAACTTGGACCCCGGAAGATGTCATGAAAAAACTATAATACCATTTGTGTTTCAGTATAACAAAGCTAGCATCGCTATGGCCAAGATTATAGTAGAAGAATACAAACTACTTCAAAGTAAACTTGCTCGACCTCTGACCCAAAGGCCAGTCATTGCTTATAAAAAGAACAAGAGTTTGAAAGACATACTGGTCAGGGCTAAACTTCCCTGTCTGCCTTCTACCTAGGTTTTCTGGGAAAGGGGTATGGGGGGGGGACAAATTTTCACTGTCTTTTCCCATGACCCCATAATATATAGGCTGACGATATTCTTACTATAGCTTAAGATGCGTAAGCATTGTCAATGTAATACAAAGTGTTCCAGAAAATTCTACTGACTAAGGCCAAGCTCCTGTCAGTCGTCAACCTAATGAAATATCATAGGTTTACTTTATTACAACAATTTATGATGGGGTATAAAGGTCTAAAACTCTAAATGATATACCTCTTTTTAACACAATTAGAAACTTGTCTCCGTGGTTATTTTAGACATGAAGATTTTCCCTGTGCCCGTGTGTTTTAGTGTTCATAAATATATCAAACTAAAAACCGTTTTTACCAGGCTGTGTCATTCCAAAATACCACAAGGCTTTGTTTTATATTCATTTTAGTTCTCAAAATTGTTGTCAAATAGGAAGACGGCTAACTAATTCACACCACCATCCAGCATAGCTCACAATAGATGGAGTACGTAAAGCAACGTTATGTCATGAAGTCACAGCGACGTCATTTCGCCATCGGCATTCTTTTAATGATGTTGGCTTTTCTGTCCATGACGTGGCCCTATGTGACCTTTAAATTCAAAGAAACCGTACCATTGCATTAAACATCCTATATACATGCATGGTGAATAAAGAAATGAAGTGAATTTACTGAGAACTTTCTCAGCTGCAAGTTTTCCTATTAACTAGTAGGCCCAAACTATCGCCTAGCGGCCATTTTAATAAAGCATAATGGAAACCTGTCTGTGACATTTAATGAAGATCTGTATTTGCTACCTTGTGTAAATGAGCTATTTTGAGATAGATGACGTCACTTCCTTCTCGCTCGCCGACTCGGCTGGGTTGTGCTGTCCTATTCAGTTTCAGACCAAATACATCTTTATATATATATATATATATTTATACATATTGTGAATATGGTCTAGTGCCCTGTCAATTGTTATTTAAATCGGATGGTTAGGAATACTTTACTTATTTTACTAATGACGTTGGATTTTCGCTTAAATGCTAGTCAGCCATTTTGTGTACTGTAAATTTGTTTGTTGTGTACGAAATATGAATATGCGTTACATCGTGGTATTAGGATCTCGTAGCCTAGTAAACGCAAGACGTTAGCCACTTAATGAGTTTATTGAATATAAGCCAACGTATCAGACGCTAATATATTCTTAAACTTACATTTTGTTATAAAGAGCAGGAATCGTTTTATAACGGATCTATGGAAGCCGAGCTAGACCATATTGTCGAAAGATAAATGACTTATGAGTTACGTAATTTACATCCAAACCTCCAAAAGAGTATAAGAATAGCTAGATGAGCAATATATTACTAAATTAGATTACTCTAATACATTTTCTCTATGTACGGAAGCCTAGATAAAACATAATATTATTCTTTATTGTTTAATGCTTCTGAATGGGTCCACGTAACACAAGCTGCAGATTGTTTACACGTGATTTAAGTAACTATATCGAAGATTACTTGGGTAAGAAAACTGAGTTAGATACGATTCGAATCATTAGAAGGGTTTCGCGAATGATAATTCAGTCATGTAATAATGTCGAATGTTAGTATACTTAAGTCATCCATTTGGAGTCTTAGTATTTTATTGACCAGTAGTACTTATATACAGTATTTACCAGTAGTAAATGAACAGATGTCATGCTATATAAATGTTAACTAAGTTCAGTGTGAGATACATGACGTCATTTCCTCCTCGCTCACCGACTCGGCTGGGTTGTGCTGTCATATTCAGTTTCAGACCAAATACATCTTTGATTTGAATTGATTTAATGAGAAATTCATTTCCATTTTCACATAAATTATTGTATTAAAGAAAAGAAACATTTTAATTCTAAATGTAACCATTTTAGCAAGAAACAGAAATAGTTGGCCTGTTGACGATAGATATAGGAGCGAACACATTATACTGATAATGGCTTAACCTGAGGATTTTGAAACTGGTTGAATTTCTATTTTTAACATTGTGCTACTAGAATTGTTTTGATTTTATTTAAACTATCATTTTGTGAAATTGAAATTTTCTAAATATTCTTAAAATCCCTCCGGTCAGGCCTTAATGACAAATCAGTTAGAGATGAACTCAAGCCACTGTTAAAAGACCACATATCAACGATCTAAAATTAATAAAAGAAATGAGTCAAATTACGTCACAGGAAACTGAAAGGTTAAATATAATACGCAAGTTACAGCCAAGAGTCCATGAGGTAGTTTCAGAAGAGAAACCGGATAATATAGAAAACGACAAAAACACGAAAACATCCAAGATAAACCCTTTTGAATCTCTGGAAACCCAAGTTAAAAATTTACAGGTACAAGTTATCCACAAAACTGCAATATCAAGAGCCAAAAAATCAATATAACTAGAAAGCAAGAAAAACCGATGATCGACCTTATGGATGCCCTTCATGTAGAAACACGCCAAAAGCAAGAGAGTGTGCACACTGTTTCCACTGTGGAAGCAGCGAACACTATCTGGCAGGATGTAGGAAAAGTATTCAGAAGTCCTTTAACGAAAGTGTGAAGTCCGGAAACGATCATCAGTTATAGTGAAAGGACCCATTGTGACTGAAAGGGATTGGTCCCAACAAAGGCCAACAACTAAGGCAAAAGTGAACAACGTGACCGGTAATGACTTTTTCACCCGACCCTTAAGCCAGCAACAGGGAATAAAGAAGAAGTACAAAACGGTTGCCTAGCAGCCATTTTTTTCTTCTAAACATGTCTATTGCCCAATAAATGGCTGTACACTTAAGCCGTAGGCTTATGCTGTGTACCGTGATAACATTTAATTTTTTCAAAGAACGTATTTACAATTGTTTGATCCGTTAAAAGAAATATAAAATTATATAAATAAATTATTATAATTCTATCAATTCTGAATTATTACATATATACAATATAAGCATAAATGATGAAATTCTCAAGTAGAAATAATCAACTTTATCACTATCAACTTTATCCTTTTCAAGTAAAAATTGGTGGAAACTTGTTAAGTCGATTATAAAAGAAAATGACCTAAATAGTTGCGAAGCTCAACCCATTTTTTTTTATAAAAATAGACTTCTCACTGATGGCGAAGAAATTGCTCAAGCTTTCAATGATTACTTCATTGAACAGTCTACCATCGATGATGCACATATCAATTTAGCTCCACTTGCATCGCTGCCAAACTGCATTGATTCTATTCATATTGACATTGAGGAGATCTTCTCTGTTCTATCTAATTTGAACACAAATAAAGCGCCTGGTCATGACGGAATAAATAATCGTATTTTGAAAATAAAGGCGGCTGAATTGGCAGCACCTCTTGGCAAACTAATGAACGCATCTTTAAGTATGGGAATAATGCCGCTTGCTTGGAAGCTGTCAAACGTCGTTGCAATACAAAAAAAAGGCAGCAGAAATGATCCCTCGAATTTCCGTCCAGTATCCCTCACATTTTCCCTTAGCAAAGTCTTTGAGAAATGTATTTTCAAACATCTCTTTGACTTCATTATGGAAAATAATATCCTTACGCGTTTCTAATCTGGCTTTATCCCTGGTGACTCTACTGTGTATCAATTGTCAGAAGTGTATCATTTCATATGTGAAGCCATGGACAGTGGTAAGGAAGTTAGGGCAGTATTTTGCGATATATCCAAAGCCGTCGATAAAGTTTGGCGTAAAGGTCTACTTCACAAACTTTATTTTATAGGGGTTCGTGGACCATTACTTCATTGGTTTGAGGATTATTTGAATCAACGTAAACAACATGTTTGTATTAATGGCAAGTCCTCGGGACTTAGTGACGTCACAACCGGAGTTCCCCAAGGCTCGGTTTTAGGGCCTCTGATGTTCTTGACATATATTAATGATATTGTTTTCGATCTCAACTGTAATATTAGGCTCTTTGCGGACGACACATCGCTTTATATAACAGATGAGAACCATCAGTTATGTGCAGACAGCCTAAATTCCGACCTGAACAAAATATCGAATTGGGCTAGAGATTGGCTCGTTAAATTTAGTCCGTCTAAAACAGAAAGTATTCTTTTTTCTCGTAAAGTTAACCAGGATGTTCATCCACCTATATATCTGGATGATTCCGCAATAGTGGAAGTGAAATCTCACAAGCACCTTGGGTTATATCTTCACTCAAATTGTCGCTTGGGTGAACAAATAAATGCTGTCGTGAAAAAGGTGAGCCCAATGATTAAGTGCCTACCTAGTCTCAAGTACCGAATATCAAGAAAGGCTCTTGAGATTTTGTATAAATCTTTTATTTTACCTATTTTTGACTATGCAGATATAGTTTGGGATAATTGTACTGACTACCAAACTATTACCCTAGAAAACCTAGAATTAGATGCTCTTCGTACAATCTGTGAGATACCTCGAGGTACCAGGCATTCATTGTTGTACCAAGAATCTGGTTTTATATCCTTAGCATCTCGCAGGAAACGACATAAACTTATGATTTCATACAAAATGATACATGGCTTATCAGCGAATTACATGTCTGAGCTATTGCCAGATTATGTTGAAGATCGATCATGGTATAATCTGACAAACTTGACAGATTTCCAAATCCCATTTAGCCGTACTTCTCTGTTTCAAGAGTCTTTTCTACCATCTGGATTGACACTGTGGAATTCGATCTTTGCCGTCCTACACAGCTTTTAAAAGAGCCTCAGCTATTGATGATATTCAAGTGCGATTTTACTTTTACTACGGAAATCGTAAGTTGCAGGTTATAATGTCTCAACTTAGATTGGAATGTAGCAAACTCAAAGCTCACATGTTTAAACGTCACATAACCGGTTCACCTGAATGTAGATTCGGTTCTCCATGGAAAGATGCAAGCCATTTTCTTTTTTTGCGAACTTTATCAAACTATAAGAAATACATACATCCCTCGGCATAGTAGCTTACATCAGCTTCTTTTCGGTGACGAAAGACTCTCAGTTGACGAAAATATAGGGATCCTGGTGCGTGTTCAGGAATTTATTACTCTCACTGGACGATTCGATGACAACATATACATTAATGTAAATATCTTGATGTAATTCATAGCAATGCCACACTGGTTACCATTTGTGTAATATTGATGACTAATTAAGTTTTGAACTATTAAATTTAAGCAATTATTTTGATGTAATTCTTAGTATTTCCATACTGGTTACCAACTGTGTTATATTGATGACTGACTAAGTGTTTATACTATTAAATAAGTAAATATTTTGATATAATTTCATAGTTATTTCCATACTGGTTACCAATTGCGTAACATGATGACTAACTAAGTGTTTATACTACTAAATAAGTAAATATTTTGATATAATTTCATAGTTATTTCTATACTGGTTACCAATTGTGTAACATGATGACTAATCAAGTGTTTATACTATTAAATAAGTAAATACTTTGATGTAAAGCATAGTATTTCCATACTGGTTACCAATTGTGTAACACGATGACTAATTAAGTTTTATACAATTAAATAAGTAAATATTTTGTTACAATTTTATAGTATTTCTATACTGGTTTAATTGTGTAACATGACTAATTAAGTTTTATACAATTAAATAAGTAAATATTTTGTTACAATTTTATAGTATTTCTATACTGGTTACCAATTGTGTAACATGACTAATTAAGTTTTATACAATTAAATAAGTAAATATTTTGTTACACTTTTATAGTATTTCTATATATATATGTGTATAGTATATACAACAAGAGCGTTGTGCTTATATCATCAATAGATCCACCATTTTGTATATCAGTAATTAGCTTTAAGCGTTGGACAGTATATATAGGACAATGAAGAAGATAGTGGTCGACTGTTTCAATTGAGATTTGACAAAGGCACTTTAGCGAATCGGTAATAAAATTGTTCAATCAGCATTGGGTGAGCTGCAGCCATTTCTCATGCGACAGAGGATGATGTTTGCAAGACGGTCTCCTACGTAGTACCAGAGTGAAGGCAGGTTTAAACGAAAAACACGAAAATGTTTTGATTTCAATTCTAAATGATTTATTATTGATTTAATATCCTCAGAGAGACTATTCCAGTCGCTCAAAGTAGAGGGAAAAAATTTTTTACTAAAGGAAGCTGTTCTGCAGAAAAAAGTGGTAAAATTATTGTTTGACCTCTGTGGATAAGGATTTCTTGTTGATACACGTTGGGTAACTTACTGTGGAGATTGTGATTAGTAGGGTTCGTAACCACCAGGTGAAACACATTCAAGCGATGAATCTTACGACGCATACTAAGTGTATGAAATCCCATCTCTTCGTAAAGAAGAGAGCTGGCTACACTTTTAGTTAGGCCACTGATAATCCGGAGGCAATCCTTTTGCAGCATTTCAAGAGAATTCACTTGAAAGTCTGTGAGCTTGTCCCAGACTACATCAGCGTATTCTAGAGAGGGTCGTATACATGTTTTGTACATAATTTATAAAGATTTTCTATTCAAACGATACTGTATTCCTCGAAAGAGGGATATTTTCAAATGTGCAGAAGTTATCAGATTTTCAATATGATTTGACCAGTTCCCAAGATGGTTAAAGGTCAGACCTAAATGTCTGTGCGTAGCACAGGGAGTAAGTCTGCTGCCCATAAAAGGGATATCAATAGCAGAGGGCTGGCGACGCCTAGAGCACAATTAAATTTGTGTCTTTTTAGCATTAAACGATACTTTCCACCGTTCAGCCCAAGAGAGAATGGACTGGAGGTCTTGATCAATTGACAAGGAGATGTCAGGATGAAGAAGGTCATCCGAAATAATGTAAAGACATGTATCATCTGCAAACAACTGAATTGAATTTAGTACAGAGCTGGGGAGATCGGTAATATATACAAGAAACAGGAGTGGCCCAAACACGGATCCTTGGGGAACCCCTGCTTGTAAATTATTTAAAGTTGATCTCGATTCATTGAGAACAACTCTTTGTTTTCGATTTTTCAAATAATTTGCAAACCGTTCTAACAAGTTGTCGTGAATGCCCATATTGCGAAGTTTAAGTAACAATCCTTTGTGCCAAACGCGATCAAAGGCTTTAGATCTGTCAAAAAATAAGAAAATCACTTCTTTGCCTTCGTCAAGTGCTTTAGTAAAATCAAAATAGATATCTAAGAGTTGGTAAACAGTTGATTTACCTGGAAGGAAATAATATTGGCATGGTGCTATACTGTTTTTAATGAACTCAAACACATACTTAAAAATTATTTTTTCGAATATTTTGCTCAAACAGCTCAATAGAGAAAAGGGACGATAATTTCAAACACAGCTTGGATCACCAGATTTAAAAACAGGAGTCACATTTGCTGTTTTCCATTGTGTGAGAAATTTGCAAGATTGCAATGATCGGTTGAACAATTTGGTTAGACATGGTGTCCAAATTGAGCGTGCTTCAAATAATAATTTAATAATTTCGGACTGATTTCATCAGGCCCTACAGCTTTACTGGTATCAACAGCTTTAAGTTCCTTCAGAGTATCTTCTTCTGAAATAAATATGTCGCATAAACTGTTACCAGCACTGTCAGGCAAATATTGTAGATCATCAACATTCGTTTCATATAGCGGCCATTTTAATGTGCAAATGAGCGAAAAAAATAAATGTTGCACAACTAGACCATAAGGGGAACGTGCGTGTGAAATTTAAAGAAGATCCGATCAGCAGTTTTCTTGGAATCGCGATCACAAGAGAGAAGTGATAAATAGGAGAAAAACAAAATGGTCGCCCAGCGGCTATTTTAATTGAAAACAAAACGACAAAAAAATAGATGTTTCACAACTAGACCATGTAAGGAAACCAACACAAAAACATTTCATCAAGATCAGCCTTGTGGTTTTCTAGATTCCGCGATCACAAGCAATGTAGGTAAAAATCAGCGGCCATTTTAATATGCAAATAAGCAAACAAAATAAATGTTGCACAACTAGGCCATAAGGGGAAGCTGTCTGTGAAATTGGATGAAGATCTGACCGGTAGTTCTCTTGGAATTGCGAACACAAGAAAAGTTTACTGACACCGGACGACGGACCATGGGCAAAAAGCGATTTGATAAGACCACCATAAGTGATAAGATCATGGTCACGTGGTCTAAAAATGTCATATTGAGCCGGAGCTGTTGGTAGCTATAATTTGATGCAAATTAAACAAAATCAAATACACCATGGTCTCGAAATAAACTGGCCACCTAATTTATCAGAACAGGAAAAATAAAGTGTAAGCTCAAAATAAAACGAGAATACTGTTATACTCACTTTCACAAATACACTAATTAAACTCCTGCATTCAGCAATGGGAGCTGTGTCAATAACGTTAGCAGAGCGCTACCAAATGCCCGCTGTAATATCTACCAGCCAACTAATATCTACCAGCCAACTACCTTCCTTTTTAAAGGATGGCTGGCAATTTGTAATACCCATTGTACCATGGTTGTGGCGTTTTTCTTTTGATGAGCAGTCTTCGACAAATCCGATACCCAGTGGACAGAGAGTGGGCGGGGCTTAAGCGTTGAATAACCTCCCGATTTTGGAAGTTGTTGTATGGCTCTCTTGACTGGGTATCAGAGAGTAAACACGTGCTAGTTGATTGACAACGTCAATCACTACTACCATGATACAAGCACGTTATTGAATGGCTCCCTCGAGTATGGAAGGAATTCTGAGAAGTTTGGCCTCGTGCTTGGCACTTGGCCACACCTCTCAGAATATCTTCCATGCCCTCGCCATTACCGAACGTTGACAGGGCACGAACACATCTACATGCACATATCTGTTTTAACAGCTCTAACGCTTGCATCTTTGAATTTGATTGTCTTTGCAGGTATAAGCTTAATTACAGACAGCTTACCTCGTTTATCAGCATAATTCCATCGGAATAAGGAACTTAGACTAAACAGATCAATAAGTTAAACGTGTTAGTATCAATCATAAAAAATTAAAGACATCACCACGTCCTCAGTTTTGTTTTGTTTTGTTTTTTTAGTATCAGTTGAAGCCAGTCGACTTACATACGACTCTTATAGACAGGCGACAACTTTTGTCCATGTAGAATACGTATATGTGGGACATTTCGTGGAAATGAAACCAAAAAGGCTTATCATTATTGTATAACAATCACTGATAAGTATATAGGGCGCAGAAGTCATGTATGTAGCCTACATTACAGTGTAAGGTCCCTATATATGTGTGTTCATTTAATGGTTTACAAGGATGATACGTCTTTTAATCATATATTTATGAACACACAGGCACAGGGAAAATCCTCTTTTTTTGAGAGAAAATCTTGTCTAAAATAACCATTGAGACAAGTTTCTAGCTGTGTTAAAAAGGGATGAAGCATTTAGACCTTTATACCCAATTGTAATAAACTAAAACCCGTGATATTTCATTAGGTTGACGACAGACACCAGTTTGGCTTAAGTCAATAGAATTTTCTGGAACACACTGTAATATATTGATTGATTGTTTGGTGTTTTACGCCGCGCTCAAGATTATTTCACTTATATGGCGGCGTTGCCAGTTTTATTGTGGGAGGAAACCGGGCTCTATGCCCGCAGGAAACCCACGACCTTCCGTTGGTAGCTGGCAACCATCCCACATAGGTCGTTCGAGCAAAAACCCAGGCAGAATTTGCCATTTGCTTGGACTGAGTGGGATTCGAACCCGCGACCCATTGGTGGAAGGCTGTTTAGATTGAGCGTCCAACGCTCTAACTACTGAGCCACGGAGGCCGCCGTAATATATTGACAATCGTATCATATATATTTATGAACACTAAAACATACGGGAACATCTAGAATAAAGTAACAATGGAGAAAAGTTTCTTATAGTGTTTAAAAGGGCAAATCAAAGATCCAAAAAATTGTCGCACATATTGGGAAGGTGTTCAGATGATCATTGGTAACGTAAACTTCTTTCCCCAGACAGACCGTTAAATGGGTTTAATACGATTTTTGAATTCATTTGCAGCTGATATATTTACCTTTAATTTCAGCAGGCTTGAGTTTCTCACAGCGAGCCGTTGCACGATTACAGCCTGGTCGCCTGTTTCGTTGTCTCTTGACTTTATAGGTTTCTTTTTTTCCCCCGATTACATGATGTAGAAATAAACAGAAATAAAGATCACCGGCTCTTTAGAGTTCATCAGATATATGGAAATAAGTAACGCTTTCATAAGTCACTGCAGTAGTGTTCAGCCAAAACCGTCTGTCGGATCGTATGATCGTATTCTTGTGAGATTTCCTTTAGACGACGACTGTTTAATGTACTCTGGGTCATACAACACAGTACAAGACAAAGAAGGCTTCCCGCCTAGCAAATCACATGATCATCATGTGAGTCATCGATAAAGTGAAAGTAAAAACATAACATTTTCCCCTTATAAAAGATGACTAGCAAATGAAATAAATGTTAAGACTTATGAGTTTGCACAGAATCATTAAACTAAGCAAGCAAATCCAAGTAAGCTTGACGAACGAGATCAAAACAATACGAGTTATAAAATGTCACATAAAACATTTGGCCTTGAATGGTGTTTGAGAGACAAACTATAAAAGCTATTAAAGCATTATTGGATTTAAAGTTAATAGTCTCTCAAATAGGCGGGTTGTTTTTGACTGTGGCTTGGAGTTGTGCTCGAGTGACGGGTGCGTTTAAGTTTGAAGGTGTATCAAGTGTCAAATGATCAGTTGGTGGAGGTTCGATGCACTGACGCTCAGTTTGAAAGGATTTAACAATCCTCCTGGCATTCAACGTAGTTCCATCGTCAAGTCGGAATGAGGCTGGTCCGACGTTTTTTACAATGCGATAAGGTGGTGATATTAAAGGCAGATGTTAACTTGTGACCACGGATTAGACTCTAATCCACTCACCGACTTTAAAACTGGAAGCTGAGGCATTTCTTTTATTATCAGTTTAGGTTTTTGTTTGTTTCTGTTGACGAGAGATTTTAGCACGGGAAGTGACCATTTTTGTTTCCCCTTTATCTTGCTGCTATGGTTTAAGACGATCTTAAGGTTTCGGTTGATCATCAGTTGAGCAGGTGATAAACCTGTTAGGGCGTGTGGCGTCGCTCTGTAATTCTAGCGTATGTACTCACCGAATGTTTTATTGTGCTCAAAGTTGGTTTTTAGTCCGTTTTTAAGAACTTGATTAAATCTCTCTATTCCTCCGTTACTCTGAAGCCTGCCGCACACTAGCCGATTTTTATTGCCGACGACAGTCTCGCGTGTTTTTTGTCGCCCGACCGTGTCCCCGCACACTAGGCGATTTTTTCATGGCGATCAGCGGATCACATGACTATCAGTCACCATTTGATACTTTAAGTTCAAAATGGTGGGAAGGGATACGGAAAGGAGTTTAACACGCGCGAAAGTGTTTTGGCGAAGGCGGAGAAAGATCTCCCGAGAGCGGAAAATATGGGTGAAAGTCTGTATAAAGAGGAGATACCAACGTGGTTTATACAGAAATCTTGTGGCAGAACTACAATTGGAAGATGCGGTCACCTTTATGCAATAGGCCTACTTCAAGATGACACGTGAATTATTCCAAAACTTGCTTTGTTTGGTAGCTCCTCATATTACAAACAGCATACGAAAATGCGGAAACCTTTCGTCCCGTGAGAAAGGCTTGCCATAACCCTAATATATTTGGCAACAAATTAGTTTGTTGCAGACTTGGGATTTTTTTTATTTTAATGACCAGAAATAAATCAACAAATAACTACTCACACGGCCTGATAATTAGGCCTACCCTACTTCACCCCAATTTAAATTTTGTTGTTCATCTTCGACCAATAAATGCCAGCATATAAATAAGGAATCGGAATTAAACTTGTTGCATTAGGCCTACCCACAATCAATAGTATCAGATTGTTGGCATCTAACCTTAAAACGTTGAATTTCTATTTCAGGAGAATAGAAATGAGAGTGTTGTCGTTTTTAAATTTTGTTTTTATTTCAGTGGAACAAGTTTCCCTCGTTGTCAAATTTGACGCCATTTTCAACACCATGTGACTAGAAATCATGTGAGCTGCCTTTCGATGCTGATTGGATAAAACATTTTTTATCGCGGAGTTTCGTCGCCAGCCAGCGCACACTAGGCGATAAGCTTGTCGACCCACTTTTTATCGCTAAAAATGAAACTCGGTTTGATTCTCTGAAATGATCGCCGGCGATAAAATTCTGTCTCCCGTCGCCGTCGCAGACCCCCGCACACTAGGCGTTTTTTGTCGGGCGATTTTCCTGGCGATAAAAGTGTGCGGCAGGCTTCAGGGTTGTAAAGAGAAGTGAGTAGATGTTTTATGCCTAGCGACTTTAGATAGTTCACAAATTTACAGGATATGAACTGTGGACCGTTGTCTGAAGTAATACTGCCTGGGAGGCCCCATCTCGAAAATAATTCCTCAAGAATGTTAATGATTACTCTAGACGTCACATTTGAAGTTGATATGACTTCAGGCCATTTAGAGTGAAGATCTTGGACCACAACCAGGAAACGTTGATTGTATGGTGTCACTTGCACATCTCCATATATATCTATTTGTATAGACTGGCATGTTTTTGTAGGTTGTTTGTGTTTAGGGCATTTACCACTAACATCACAAGCTTCACAATTTTATACATAAAGTTCTACATGTACATGTTTGTCCGTGCCTGGCCACCAGCTCGTTTCTCTGCAACGTTGCTTCATTCTTACAATGCCTAGATGTCCCCATGGACCATTATAAGAACTCTTTCTTGAAGCACTTCTGGGATAACGGCACGAGAACCCCTGGACTGAATTGGTTCCAGACAGAAAGTTCTTGTTTGAGTTGTTCGTAGACTTTTAATTCAGACGAAACTTGTTTGGGCCATCCATTTTGAACATAGTTCACGACGTATAGAAGTCTTCCAAAGAAACTATTTTTGTAATTCTTCAGGTGAAACAGGGTTGTTTTCTAGAATTTCCAGATCGGACACACTTGATTTGCTTTCGGTTTCAGTAACAAGACGGCTAAGCATGTCTGTGACAGCATTGGACCACCCAGAGGTATGCACAATGTCAAAGTTATACTGAAGCAGTTTATCCGCCCAACGATGAAGACGAAGGGGTTTGTGTCCTGATCCTGAAGTTGCCAACAGTACTTTAAGTGCTTGCTGGTCTGTACGGAGAGTGAAATGTCGTCCATACAAGAATATATGCCAGTGTTTTGGAGCGTAGATACATGCCAGTGCTTCAGGTTCACTGGTTGAGTACAGAACATGGAAAACACCATTTTACATGTGTCAACATTCACACGAGAGAATCTGAAACTTAATCTATTTGTTATACAGATGTCTCACAGAACATGGAAAACAGCATACATAGAGGATATTAACTGGTCTCGATATGTATACCATAAATATTTCATCGAGTCGGATGGGAAAAGTGATATTTTCACGAGTAGCAAAGCCACGAGTGAAAATGTACATTGCATCACACGAGATGAAATATTGATGGTATACATATCGAGACCAGTTAATTTTCTTTTTATTATATATCTAACAAGATTCATCTTTTAAATTTTGATTTGAAAACAACTACGTAACGAAAACAAAACTATGCCAAGGGTTTATCAACCTTTGTCTTAGCCACCTATATATCGAGCTATATAGGTCAATGGTCCAAACTACCACGATGCGCATGACAAAATAGATCGACAAAGAAATTCATTCAGTTAACTTATGAAAGAAATCTCTTCTTAACACCCGAATCAAATTACTTATACTGTTTATTAAGATCAACAAGAAAAAAGATATGCACCCTTTCGCTGCTTTTTCGTCATTTTTCGCAAAGACATTATTCAAGACGCGCGCATTTACACATAGCCAATCACGTGCAGTGGTAAGCGAGGAAAAATATGAAAATGCAAAACCAATTTTAAGAATTACAAAAAATACGATTACAGTTCAACTGAAATAGTTCGCATCGGACTTCCGAATTTATAAAGAGTATTAGATAACTGAAAGTGCTTGAGTGCGAAAAGAAAGTGTAGGGAAAAGGCTTAATATTGGAGCACGGTCGAGGAAGATTGCGCTGCCTGGGGCTGTGGAGCGTCAAGTAAGGCAGAGACATCAACGAGAAGGACGACTTTGTAGGCCTGGCTTGCAGTGGTCAAAGTAGTCCCGGCTATCAAAAGCGATATCATCACTGTGACGATATCCCAAAAATTGTTATCGTCACAGTGACGATATCAGTTGTTATTTTCCCTCTGATATGATTTATATCATGATGATAGTTCTCTATATTTCATTGCCAGATATATAATAAATGCCAGTGCTTCACGTTCTCTGGTTGAGTACTTGGGTTGCCTCAGATAAGCTTCTGGATGCGAAAGCGATAGGTTTTTCCTGACCGCTGTGTACTGTTTTCGCATCAGGGTCAAAGTGGGCCAGAACTGGAAGAGATAAGTTGCTTAAGAGCATCAAATGCTTTCTTCTGAGACCCCTGCCAGAGCCATGAAGTATCTTTTCGTAAGAAAGTACTTATTATCGAGACCTGTGGTAAACTTCGGGAATTGGGTGTCAATGTCTACAGAATGAATGACTGATCCCTGGTGTGTAATTTGAAATCAGAGATCATTGAATAAAGCTATGCCCATTAAATTAGTGCCTTCTTGAGTAACGTGAAACGGAAAGTTCTTAACTGTGACATCGGCGTATTGAACCTGTAGTTTAACTTTGCCACAGTTATTTTGCCACCATTATGACGTAGGGATTAGTGGTCAGTGTTTAAAGAAGCAATAGTAATCTGATTCACTCACAATAAACGCTTTGGATTGTTGTTTGGGAAGGATGTACGCCCTGTGGAATAGCTACATGTAATAAAAGCGGACAAGAATAATCTTGTTTTTAAGAAGTCTGAGATAGGAATCGTCCATACCGAGTAGTTACAACCATATTTTCATGGCTTGTAATTTAAGCATCATTTCCACCTTGCATTTCAAATTCGTGTACCGAACGTTGGTATAAGTAATATCACCATAAGTTCGGTAAAATTGAACTACCTTCCTGATAACCAGGGATACTCCTCCATAAGCAAAATAAAGTGACAAAAAAAAACACACAATCAATTATTTAGCAAAGGCATACATGGCATAAAATCAGCGGTTTAGATTGGTGAAGATGGAATATTATTGAAACAGAAGAAAGAGGTTTATATTTTTATATTGGATAATGGGAAGACACTTCGGTGAAATAATCTATCTCGTAGTCAACGATCAACATCTTCAATCAATATAAGTAAAATGATTGAGTCACAGGCTGGTCTTACAAAGCCGGTGTAAGTTGCATGTACAGTCAGAACCCTTAACCGGACAGTTTAGGTTTTCACTGCAATGAAAAATATTTTCTTAAACTGGAAGTTTTCTGCAGAAGAAAATGATTCAATGCAGCATTTAATGCTATAAGCAAATCTAATTTTTAGATTGCCTGGGGAAAATATTTATGGCATCACTCGGAAAAATTATGGGATGGAAGAGGGATCTTGTTTGAAGTGATAGCTTTATTAAGCCTGTTGTAGAGACAAACATAACTGCACAAATACATTTGTATACTTTCTATGAGCAATGGGTCGTTTCTTGCCAGGGTGAATTGTGAAGACGGACCAAACCTTAAGTTTATGTTGGGGGAAGGGGACCTTAAGAGTCTGTGTAGACCAAACCTTAAGTTTATTTTAGGGGAAGAGCGCTGGAGGGTCTATGTAGACCAACCTTTAAGTTTATGTTGAGGGAGTGGACTCGACGGTCTGTGTGGACCAAACCGTAAGTCTATGGAGAGGGGGGGGGGGGGGGGGGGGCTGGAGGGTCTGCGGATGCAGCTTTTTACGAAAAAGAGGGGGTCCCAGGCCCTTCGATTACAGAAACATAACAAATTTAAAAGAGGCATTAGACGTGGGTTCAGGGCCGCCTAGGCCCCTGAAGCTCTGGAGTTCTTGATTGCCCGAGAAGTGTTCTGAGGGTGTTCTGCAACTAAAAATGCTAATAATTTCCGGATTTTGCTTTCCTTAATTCTTAAAAAATGACAGTGAAGTCGTTATGTTCCCCAGTTTTAAGTGACGCTTTAAAGCACGGAGAATGGGATGACTATTCCAACGCATTAGGCGAGGGTCCAGGGGCCGCATAGGGCCGGAAGCGCAGGGAAATCTAGATTGCCTGAGAAGCGTTCTGAGGGTGTTTTGCAACTAAAAATGCTAATAATTTCCGGATTTTGCTCTCCTTAATTCTTAAAAAATAACCGTAAAAACGTTATGTTTCAAAGTTATATATGAAGCTTTGTAACGTTTTTCAAGCATGGGGAAGGGGATGACCATCCCAAAGCATCAGGCGAGGGCCCAGGGGCCGCTTAGGCCCCGCAAACTCAGGGGTTCTAGATTGCCTGAGAAACATTCTGAGGCTGCTCTGCAAGTAAATAATTTCTGGATTTAGCTTTCCCTTATTCTTAAAATAAGATTGTTTGTTTTATATTGATTTGAGCAATTATATGGGAAAACTACATTCTTGTGCTACATAAAAGGGTCCGTGGATAGTTTTCTTTATTGAAAGTGGGAAGGTTTGCAGACTACCGAAACCCAGTAGGTTACTTCTTGAAAGTAACAGTTGCAGTACTGAAGACACTTTCTCAGAGAAATCTTGTATATAAATCATCGACGATCCGCCATATTTGACGAAGCTCTAAGGCTCTCCATGGCCGAAGATATGTCTAAACAATGAACGGTGTATAGAGTTTTGTTCTCTATTCTTGAGTACCATATTCCTGTCAGACAAGGCCATTATTTCAGTGTTTATAATCGAATATATAGGTTTATTAGGTATGAAACTCGTTTGTGGGACGAGATGATAAATAAATTTTGTGTGATTCTTTACATCCAGAAATTGCATTTTTCAAAATTCAGCTTGTTCATTGCTAGAACCATGAAACACGTTGCTTAATATTGTAACACTGACTATGATATGCAAAATATTCAAAAAGAAACATATCACCATATTTACCGTGGTTAGTGGTTACCGTCAAACTAAAGATGACATGAACCTGGCAGACCTTGCATTAGATTGCATATAAAATGGTACATTTTGATCTGTGTTAATTCCTTTCTCCTCTCCCTACCTTTTTTATCTCTTCTTTTTTTCTCTTCTTCTTTATTGCTCGCTTTTTTTTTCCTATTTTTATTTTGCTCAGAAAAAGGGGGGTGGGGGTCCTGACCCCCTGCCCCCCCTCCCTCTGGATCCACATATACCCTAAGTTTATGCTGGGGGAGCGGACGGGAGGGTCTGTGTCGACCAAACCTTAAGGGAGTGTCCGCATGAGTCATCCTTCAAGAAGGCGCAAAAAACGATGAAAAATTAAAACGATGCCGGCCTTCACCTATCGTCTATATATATTTAATTTTAAGAAATGAATGGATGTAATGCTTTTTGTGTAGTGGCTAGATCAACGCCTCAATATTATTTTATTTACAAAGTGCCATAGGAATCGTCCGTTGGTACATAACAATAGAGCCACTGTAACTGAAAAAATGGATTTAGAATGTGAAAGAGATGTACAGGTATTCAAATAATCATTTGGCATTTCTACCGGTTTTCTCAGAGTTATGACTACACATAGACACTCATAGAAATGTTGGTTGGTTCTTTAGCTTATGGGCGCGTCCATTCGTATGAATGGTGTACGTCATAAACTCATAGAAATGTATTAAGCTGCAATATTTGTTTGGAGTGTAAAGGTTATTTCATTTAATATACGGGGCAATTTTTACTGTATAGGCTTGCATGTGAATAATTTTAAATAACATGTTCGTCTTTTCTGTATCTTGATAACACATAACATGAAGACATTTTATTTGCAGACAATTCTTTTCTACACTTTTTGGTGGAAAGATTAAAACAATCGTTTTTACAGCCCGAATTTAGGGGGGGTACCGGCAACATTTCCTTATTATAATTACACTGGACTATTAAGATTTTTTCATGACATTGTGTAGTAGCTCATTACATATTTCGTCTGAAAAAAAAACCAAAAGGTTTTCATACGTTTTTGGGACTCAAATATTTGCCACGAGAAAGAAATAAATTGGCACGGGTTGATAGACCCACTTGTACTGTTTGGCAAGATCTCCAGACTGACGTAAAGTCCTCTTAGATGCTGCTGCAAAAATAAACGCGTTTGGGTGATGTTTGCTATAATGTGTTCAGTTATTTCAAATGTTGCGAAAATGAAATATTCAATTATTAATTTTAAAAAATCAATGGACAATTTAATAATCGGAATAGTCCTTGTTTTTTGTTTTCTGTTTTGATAGTTACGTGTTGGTTTTTTATTTCCGCATGTTGCTCTGAACATTCAACAGAGAGAAACTGAAACTTTATCTATTTGTTATACAGATGCCCCACAGCACATGGAAAACAGCATTTTACATGTGTCAACATTCACAGAGAGAAACTGAAACTTAATCTATTTGTTAAACAGATGTCCCACAGAACATGGAAAACAGCATTTTACATGTGTCAACATTCACACGAGAGGAATTGAAACTTAATCTATTTGTTATACAGATGTCCCACAGAACACGGATCACAGCATTTTACATGTGTCAACATTCACACGAAACAAACTGAAACTTAATCTATTTGTTATACAGATGTCTCACAGAACATGGAAACAGCATTTCACATGTGTCAACATTCAACAGAGAGAAACTGAAACTTAATCTGTTTGTTATATATTATAAACACTAAAACACACGGGCACAGGGAAAATCTTCTTGTCTAAAATAACCACGCAGACAAGTTTCTAATTGTGTTAAAAAGAGGTATATCATTTAGTAAACCTATGGTATTTCATTAGGTTGACGACTGACAGGAGCTTGGCCTTAGTCAGCAGAATTTTCTGGAACACTTTGTATTACATTGACAAAGCTCACGCATCTTAAGCTATAGTAAGAACATCGTCAGACTATATATTATGGGGTCATGGGAAAAAACAGTGAAAATTTGCCCCCCCCCCCCAATACCCCTTTCCCAGAAAACCTAGGTAGAAGGCAGACATGGGAGTTTAGCCCTGACCAGTATGTCTTTCAAACTCTTAGTCTTTTTATAAGCAATGACTGGCCCTTGGGTCAGAGGTCGAGCAAGTTTACTTTGAAGTAGTTTGTATTCTTCTACTATAATATTGTCCTATTGTCCTATTTTACACATCCGTTCACAAAAAAACGCTTATATTTCAGACACAATTCTAGGTTTATTTGGAAAGAAAACTTGACTACATGTATGCATGGAGACCGAACGTCCTGCAAGGATATGTCAACCTTTCCACATACATTATAGGTTGCTTGTTTGGTGTTTTACGCCGCACTCAAGATTATTTCACTTATATGGCGGCGTTGCCAGTTTTATTGTGGGAGGAAACCGGGCTCTATGCCCGGAGGAAACCCACGACCTTCCGTTGGTAACTGGCAACCATCCCACATACAGTATAGGAAAGTTTCAAGAAAACCTAGTGAGAAAAACAATATATGTATCAGCTGTTGCTTCATTATGTATAAGGTGAGCTACTCGAAAAGGAAAATGCCAGAGCACTGTAAACAGCTGGTGGCCTGTCTGGCCATCCTAAGCCACTCCTGTTTTCTTTTTAAACTGCCTTATTGAAGTGACACCAGAGAATGAATCGTATCTTATGTTTATTTGGTAAGTTGTTCTTGGTTAGAAAAAAAGGCTAACTTCAGGTCCCTTTTCCCAGCAATCTTTGCAAAACTTGGGTGTGACTTCTTTGACTATTGACGGATTTGTGTTAAATCGTGAGCTTTTTGTCTTTTAGAAAGGTATCATAACCGTGTTTTGGAATTGGGCTTTGGTATACCAGCGATCACCAGTATATCAGCGATCACCATTTCAAGTTTGGAGCAAAAACAAATTGTATTTTCTTAAAAACATAGGAACCCGAAGTCCGAATTTGCCATTCTCCATTTGCTGTTTTCCCGAGTTTTTTATTGGCTGCTCTCTTCTGAGGAATGACTTCAAAAACTTCACTCCTGATGATGGTTTGATCTAATAAACCGAAATATTGAGTTAAACATGAAGTCTTTGTCATTCCTCGGAGTGTTTACGTTGCTCTATTACGCTAGACTAATCAGTGGGAATTCGAATAAACGACTAGTGGCATGAGTTGCCAAATTCGCACATTCTTCATAAATACTGATTTTCAAGACAAAATTAAACATTTTGGCAACTATTGTCACCTTAACCAGCAAGAGGTAACGGTTTCTTCCAGGCACAAAACTCGGTTTCCCCATTTTATCAATCTGGCAAAGAAAGTCTCCCAACTAAACTATCAATTAATATAAAAAACAGTCGCAGATGGCTAGTGGCATGAGTTGCCAAATTCGCATATTCTTCATAAATACTGAATTTATAGACACAATTTTTTTTGAAATTCATAATTTTATCAAGCCCAAGGTTGATGACTATTATCTCAATATCTATAAAAAATAGGGGATGTCTCCGATTCTAACAATTATATGCCTATCACCATACTTTTTTAGTTGTTTAGGAAAAGTATTTACGGCAATAATTAACAACAGACTCACTGCTTTTTAACGATAAACACAAATTAATTTCCGAAGAGCAGACTGGGTTTGAAACCATAGATAATATGTTTGTACTAAATGTATTGATTGCATATTTTCAAAACAGCAGGCTTTACTGTGCATTTGTAGATTTTTCACAAGCCTTCGACTCTGTTTGCAGAGATGGGTTTTGGTACAAGCTATGTAGATCTGGTGTTTCATGAAAATGTTTGAAATTAATACTATACAAGTATAACCGCATTAAGGTATGTGTATCGGTTGGGAAAGGTACGAGTGATTTCTTTATATTCCACAGGGCCGTTCGACAAGCGGTGAATCTTTTTCCTCTGCTTTGTTCTGTATTTCTAAATGACATAGAAGAATTTTAAGTTCAAAATGGGTGAAGAAATATAAATTTTTAACACCTATAAATATATTGCGATTGATGTTAAATTCACTGGTAATTTTGTAAATGCAAGAGAAAATATGGTTGTCCAGGCAAATAAGGCGCTTTTCGCAATGAATGGGAAGTGTAACCAGCTTTCACTTCCTATTGATTGACAAATGAAGTTGTTCGACCAAATGATCAGACCTATAGGGGCGTATGTCTATATCACTGTGAGATATGACGCTATGAGTCACTGCAGCTGACTGAAAAGTTCTTCATAAAGTTTTGTAAATATATCTTAGGCTTAAAAACTAGCATGCTGTATACGGTGAACTCACAGTTTTCCCTATGTATATACATTTTCAGAAGCGCGTTATTTCCTATTGGTTAAGGCTAGTTGACAGCAAAGAAACTCAATTAGCCACCTGTATGTATCGACTTATGTTGTCCAAGAATGGTGAAATTAAGTTCCCATGGCTTAATCTTGTGCTACTAGTTTCTCAAATCAGTTCGAAAGGTGTCTGAAAGTTATATTTCTTCAGTTCTGGCCTGAAGACATCGTCGCTTCCTCAAGAGGACTAGCCTACAAAATCTTTAAAACTGAATTTGAATTTGAGTTCTATTTGAAGAATTCAGACTTTAAATTTCGGAAACAAATTTCAAAATTTAGGTAATCACAGACTACCGATAGAAACTGATAGATGGCCAAGGGATCATAGAGAGAACCGTTTTTGCCCAAACTGTACAACTGGTATCATCGGTGACGAATATCACTTTGTAATGATTTGTCTAAAGTTATTCTCATCAAGAACAAATATCTACCCGAAAAATTCAGAGTTAGGCCTAGCGTTGATAAAATGCAAGAGATTTTTCAAAGCAAGTGTGTCAAAACATGATACAGCTTGTATAGATATCTGAAGGAAGGTGTGGCTATTTGTAACTACTTAGAGATGTTCCACAATGTATATATGTACAAGTCTGTAAACTCCGGTGTCACCCTGGGTGACAGAGAGAGTAATAAAAGAATTTCATTGAATTGACACAGACCAGTTTCTCGATAAGCCAATAAGAACATAGCGTTGGAGTATTTGATCGGTACCATTGGTAAGCTGAATTAAATTCTATTGAATTTGAAAGTGGGTTTTTTTTTTCTTATCCTTTAAAGGCTTCTTATTTGCAATTCTAGAGGAAAATATAAAAGAATTTAAAAGAAAAAGAACATCAACATTTTGGCAGTTCGTGTCACTTTAACCAACAAAAGGTAACGGTTACCTCCAGGCACAAAACTTGCTTTCCCCATTTTATCAGAAAGTCTACGCACTGAAAAAACTCAATCAAATAATCTATCAAACTTATCATAATTTACATATTAGATTCAGAAATTGAAACAATGTTTACTTTTCGTTCTTCATGACATGTGTGACAGCTCGGAGTCCCAATCGGGACTCTGTCTCGCTGAATCCCATCGCCATTAAGTTCATGTTGGGAGGAGTGGACTCAAGGGTCTGGGTGGACTAAACCTTAAGTTTATGTTGGGAGATGGGACTGAAGGGTCTGTGTGGACTAAACCTTAATTTTATGTTGGGAGAGGGGACTGGAGGGTCTGTGTAGATCAAGCCTTAAGTTTACATGTATGTTGGGGGAGGGGACTTGAGGGTATGTGTGGACCAAACCTTAGGTTTACATGTATGTTGGGGAGGGGACTTGAGGGTCTGTGTGGACTAAACCTTAAGTTTATGTTGGGGGAAGGGGACTGGAGGGTCTGTGTGGACCAAACCTTAGGTTTACATGTATGTTGGGGAGGGGACTTGAGGGTCTGTGTGGACTAAACCTTAAGTTTATGTTGGGGGAAGGGGACTGGAGGGTCTGTGTGGACCAAACCTTAGGTTATCATGTATGTTGGGGAGGGGACTTGAGGGTCTGTGTGGACTAAACTTTAAGTTTATGTTGGGGGAAGGGGACTGGAGGGTCTGTGTGGACCAAACCTTAGGTTTACATGTATGTTGGGGAGGGGACTTGAGGGTCTGTGTGGACTAAACCTTAGGTTTATGTTGGGGGAAGGCGACTGGAGGGTCTGTGTGGACCAAACCTTGAGTTCATGTTGGGGAGGGGACTTGAGGGTCTGTGTGGACTAAACCTTAAGTTTATGTTGGGGGAAAGGGACTGGAGGGTCTGTGTAGACTAAGCCTTAAGTTCATGTTGGGGGAGGGGACTGGAGAGTCTGTGTGGACCAAACCTTAAGTTTACATGTATGTTGGGGAGGGGACTTGAGGGTCTGTGTGGACTAAACCTTAAGTTTATGTTGGGGGAAGGGGACTGGAGGGTCTGTGTGGACCAAACCTTGAATTCATGTTGGGGAGGGGACTTGAGGGTCTGTGTGAACTAAACCTTAAGTTTATGTTGGGGGAAGGGGACTGGAGGGTCTGTGTGGACCAAACCTTGAATTCATGTTGGGGAGGGGACTTGAGGGTCTGTGTGAACTAAACCTTAAGTTTATGTTGGGGGAAGGGGACTGGAGGGTCTGTGTAGACCAAGCCTTAAGTTCATGTTGGGGGAAGGGGACTAGAGGGTCTGTGTGGACCAAACCTTAAGTTTACATGTATGTTGGAGAGGGGACTTGATGATCTGTGTGGACTAAACCTTAAATTTATGTTGGGGGAAGGGGAATGGAGGGTCTGTGTAGACCAAACCTTAAGTTTATGTTGGGGGAAGGGGACTGAAGGGTCTTTGTGGACCAAAACCTAAGTTTATATTGGGGGAAGGGGACTGGACGGTCTGTGTGGACCAAACCTTAAGTTCGTGTTGGGGGGAGTGGACTCAAGGGTATGTGTGGACTAAACCTTAAGTTTATGTTGGGAGAGGGAACTTCAGGGTCTGTGTAGATCAAGCCTTAAGTTTTCATGTATGTTGGAAAGGGGACTTGAGGATCTGTGTGGACTAAACCTTAAATTTATGTTGGGGTAAGGGGAATGGAGGGTCTGTGTAGACCAAACCTTAAGTTTATGTTGGGGGAAGGGGACTGGAGGGTCTGTGTGGACCAAACCTTAAGTTTATGTTGGGGGAAGGGAAGTGGACGGTCTGTGTGGACCAAACCTTAAGTTCATGTTGGGGGGAGTGGACTCAAGGGTATGTGTGGACTAAACCTTAAGTTTTTGTTGGGAGAGGGAACTTGAGGGTCTAAGTAGATCAAGCCTTAATTTTACATGTATGTTGGGGGAGGGGACGTGAGGGTCTGTGTGGACCAAACCTTAGGTTTACATGTATGTTGGGGAGGGGACTTGAGGGTCTGTGTGGACTAAACCTTGAGTTTATGTTAGGGGAAGGGGACTGGAGGGTCTGTGTGGACCAAACCTTAGGTTTACATGTATGTTGGGGAGGGGACTTGAGGGTCTGTGCGGACTAAACCTTAAGTTTATGTTGGGGGAAGGGGACTGGAGGGTCTGTGTGGACTAAACCTTGAGTTCATGTTGGGGGAAGGGGACTGGAGGGTATGTGTAGACCAAACCTTAAGTTTATGTTGGGGGAAGGGGACTGGAGGGTCTGTGTAGACCAAACCTTAAGTTTATGTTGGGGGAATGGGACTGGAGGGTCTGTGTGGACCAAACCTTGAGTTCATGTTGGGGGAAGGGGACTGGAGGGTATGCGTAGACCAAACCTTAAGTTTATGTTGGGGGAAGGGGACTTAAGGATCTGTGTAGATCAAGCCTAAAGTTTACATGTATGTTGGGGGAGGGGACTTGAGGGTCTGTGTGGACCAAACCTTAGATTTACATGTATGTTGGGGAGGGAGCTTGAGGGTCTGTGTGGACTAAACCTTAGGTTTATGTTGGGGGAAGGGGACTGGAGGGTCTGTGTGGACCAAACCTTAGGTTTACATGTATGTTGGGGAGGGGACTTGAGGGTCTGTGTGGACTAAACCTTAAGTTTATGTTGGGGGAAGGGGACTGGAGGGTCTGTGTGGACCAAACCTTGAGTTCATGTTGCGGGAAGGGGACTGGAGGGTATGCGTAGACCAAACCTTAAGTTTTTGTTGGGGAAAGGGGACTGGAGGGTCTGTGTAGACCAAACCTTCAGTTTATGTTGGGGGAAGGGGACTGGAGGGTCTGTGTGGACCAAACCTTAGGTTTACATGTATGTTGGGGAGGGGACTTGAGGGTCTGTGTGGACTAAACCTTAAGTGTATGTTGGGGGAAGGGGACTGGAGGGTCTGTGTGGACCAAACCCCGAGTTCATGTTGGGGGAAGGGGCCTGGACCTTAAGTTTATGTTGGGGGAAGGGGACTGAAGGGTCTGTGTGGACCAAACCTTAAGTTTATGTTGGGGGAAGGGGACTGGAGGGTATGTGTGGACCAAACCTTAAGTTCATGTTGTGGGGAGTGGACTCGAGGGTCTGTGTGGACTAAACCTTAAGTTTATGTTGGGGGAAGGGACTGGAGAGTCTGTGTGGACCAAACCTTAGGTTTACATGTATGTTGGGGAGGGGACTTGAGGGTCTGTGTGGACTAAACCTTAAGTTTATGTTGGGGGAAGGGGACTGGAGGGTCTGTGTGGACCAAACCTTGAGTTCATGGTGGGGAGGGAACTGGAGAGTCTGTGTGTACCAAACCTTAGGTTTACATGTATGTTGGGAAGGGGACTTAAGGGTCTGTGTGGACTAAACCTTAAGTTTATGTTGGGGGAAGGGGACTGGAGGGTCTGTGTGGACCAAACCTTGAGTTCGTGTTGGGGGAAGGGGACTGGAGGGTCTGTGTAGACCAAACCTTAAGTTTATGTTGGGGGAAGGGGACTGGAGGGTCTGTGTGGACTAAACCTTGAGTTCATGTTGGGGAAAGGGGATTAAAGGGTCTGTGTAGACCAAACCTTAAGTTTATGTTGGGGGAAGGGGACTGGAGGGTCTGTATGGACCAAACCTTAAGTTTATGTTGGGGGAAGGGGACTGGAGGGTCTGTGTGGACCAAACCTTAAGTTCATTTTGGGGGGAGTGGACTCGAGGGTCTGTGTAGACCAAACCTTAAGTTTATGTTTGGGGATGGGGACTGGAGGGTCTGTGTTGACCAAACCTTGAGTTCATGTTCGGGGAAGGGGACTGGAGGTTCTGTGTAGACCAAACCTTAAGTTTATGTTGGAGGAAGGGGACTGGAGGGTCTGTGTGGACCAAACCTTAAGTTCATGTTGGGGGGAGGGGACTGGAGGGTCTGTGTGGACCAAACCTTAAGTTCATGTTCGGGGGAGTGGACTCGAGGGTCTGTGTGGACTAAACCTTAAGTTTATGTTGGGAGAGGGGACTCCAGGGTCTTTGTATAACAATCTTCCTCGTTCAACTGCTTTCCATTATGCACCAATGTCGCGAGGGTCAAGTTGAATTTAAAATATGTAATTATATATAAGCTCTGCTTGATAGTGAATTCTTGAATTATGTTTTGAAATATGATCTTGTGGTGCACGGTTTATGTTAAGTTTTTATTATTTTGCGTAAAGTCGTTAAAAATACTTGCGGGCTAATTGGAAGCGGCCGCTATAAGTTGTTATATATGATTCCTTTCATGAGAGCATACACAATCAGAACCTAACTGACTATAAATAAACGTCTTATCCCAAATGATCGCAATAAAATCCATCCAAACAATGTTTCCTATAATAATAATGCAATCACTAACCTCCAATGCTGCTGATAAGTTGTTATTTGCTTGTCTCAAAGCTTCTCTGGAGGCCCCCCTCTTGAACCCCATTCATAATTTCTGCTCGTGACAACAGTAATAGACTTTGAAGGCCAGCGAAAATCTAAATGATTGGCGTTGAAATGAGGAAAATATATACAGTATGTGGCCTGTACGAGCCGAAAACGTGTTCGAAAAGTAAACAAAATTTAAATAACTGGGACGACCATTCATTCATTCGTAGCCAAAGTAAGTTCAAAACAATACTTTATCGTACATTTTTGATACTAGAAGGCACTAAAGAGCTTCTGAATTATACGTCTTAAGAAAAATACAGGATACGATGTTTGTCCCATTTTTCACATCCGTTCACAAAAACGCTTATATTTCAGACACAATTCAAGGTTTATTTGGAAAGAGAAATAGACTACATGTATCCATGGAGACCGAACCTCCTGCAAGGATATGTCAACCTTCCCACATACATCATAGGATAGTCTCAAGACAATCTAGTGAGAAAAACTATCAATATTCCACCTGTTGCTTGATGATGTCATTTAGTATGAGGTGAGCTACTCAAAAAGAAAAATGACAGAGCACTGTAAACGAATTCTAGGCTGGTGGCCTGTCTGGCCATCCTAAGCCCCTCCTGTTTTCTTGTTCAACTGCCTTATTGAATTGACACCAGTGAATGAATCGGATCTTATGTTTATTTGGTAAGTTGTTCTTGATTAGAAAAAAAAGGCTAAATTCAGGTCCCTTTTCCCAGAAATCTTTGCAAAACTTGGGTGTGACTTCTTTGACTATTGACGGATTTGTGTTAAATCGTGAGCTTTTTGTCTTTTAGAAAGCTATCATAAAAGTTTTTTGGAATTAAACTTTGGTATACCAGCGATCACCAGTATATCAGCGATCACCATTCCAAGTTTGGAGCAAAAACAAATTGTATTTTCTTAAAAACATAGGAACCCGAAGTCAGAATTTACCATTCTCCATTTGCTGTTTTCACGAGTTTTTTATTGGCTGCTCTCTTCTGATTGCCCGGGGTTCTTTTTTCTACCCTTTCTGCTTTTTCCTATAATGCTCAATTAAAAACACTAAGGATGAAAAAATATCATGGGTACAAGCAATGTCCTCATGTTAAGAATATAAAAACTGTTGCAAATGGCTAGTCCGGCTTTCTGACTCCAAAATGACTATTTCTATTTACTGACGGCCTTTTTTTCCAAAAAATTGGGGTTAGAAACCTGGACTAACTTCTGGCATGATAGAGCAACGTAAGCACTCTGAGGAATGACTTCAAAGACTTCACTCCTGATGATGGTTTGATCTAATAAACCGAAATATTGAGTTAAACATGAAGTCTTTGTCATTCCTCGGAGTGTTTACGTTGCTCTATTACGCTAGACTAATCAGTGGGAATTCGAATAAACGACTAGTGGCATGAGTTGCCAAATTCGCACATTCTTCATAAATACTGATTTTCAAGACAAAATTAAACAGCTATTGTCACCTTAACCAGCAAGAGGTACTCGGTTTCCCCATTTTATCAATCTGGCAATGTCGCCAGATAAGTAAGAAAGTCTCCCAACCAAACTATCAATTAAAATAAAATAAACAGTCGCAAATGGATAGTGGCATGAGTTGCCAAATTTGCACATTCTTCATAAATATTAAATTTATAGACAAAAAAAAAGGTTTGAAATTCATAGTTTTATCAAGCCCAAGGTTGATGACTATCATCTCAATATCTATAAAAATAAAGAGATGTCTCCGATCCTAACAATTATAGGCCTATCACCATACTTGGTTGTTTGGGAAAAGTATTTACGGCAATAATTAACAACAGGTTCGCTGCTTTTTACGATAAACACAAATTCATTTCCGAAGCGCAGACTGGGTTTCAAAAAGGAAACCATAGATTATATTTTTGTACTAAATGTATTGATTACATATTTTCAAACATATGTTGGTTTTTCTCATCAGGAACAAATATCTACCCGAAAAATTCAGAGTTAGGCCTAGCGTTGATAAAATGCAAGAGATTTTTCAAAGCAAGCGTGTCAAAACATGATATAACTTGTATAGATATCTGAAGGAAGGTGTGGCTATTCGTAACTACTTAGAGATGTTCCACAATGTATAGATGTACAAGTCTGTAAACTCCAGTGTCACCCTGGGTGACAGAGAGAGTAATAAAAGAATTTCATTGAATTGACACAGACCAGTTTCTCAATAAGCCACGTATGCCTCAAAGCTTCCTTTGTAATTCAATGGAAGTCTTCAAGCAACTGAAAGGAATTCTATTTAGATTGGAAAACTTTAAAGAGAGTGAAAAATCACCTGGGGTTAAATGTGAGATGCTAATTTGTTGTTCGTAGTGGCATAATAATACGTTATTTAAAAACTTCACCATGGCGTCCCGAAAATATCGTTGAAGTATTTGATCGGCACCATTGGTAAGCTGAATTAAACTCGATTCTATTGAATTTGAAAGTGGTTATTTTCTTTTCCTTAGAGGCTTCTTATTTGTAATTCTAGAGGAAAATATAAAAGAATTTAAACGTTTTTATCTAATGAAAAAAACATCAACATTTTGGCAGCTCGTGTCACTTTAACCAACAAAAGGTAACGGTTACCTCCAGGCACAAAACTCGGTTTCCCCACTGAAAAAATTCAATCAAATAATATGTTATTGACCAACAAACTTTCTATAATATTCAAGAAATAATCAGAAGAAGAAAAAAGTACAATAATTCTAACCGAAGGCTCTTCCAGACAAAATAATATAGAAATAATACGCTAACAAGAGATAAAGTACTGTTCCCACTACCATCCCTTCCAAAAAAACTAACAAAACAAAACAAATACACAAATAAACAAAACAAACATACACACACACGCTCAACAGTTACATACACCATATAAACAGGTGGTTGAATTACGCCATTCAAATTCTGTTTTAAGCCCATGAAAGTTTGTTGCTGAGAATTGTTTTTCTAAAATGAAATATGATTTTCTTTTATGTGACGTTTTCAATATCTAAATGTCTATTATATGGCAAGTCTTAGAAAGACTTGTTATTTGCAATTCTAGAGGAAAATATAAAAGAATTTATAAGTTTTGATCTATTGAAAAAAACATCAACATTTTGGCAACTCGTGTCACTTTAACCAGCAAAAGGTAACGGTTACCTCCAGGCACAAAACTCGGTTTCCGCACTGAAAAAATTCAATCAAATAATATGTTATTGACCAACAAACTTTCTATAATATTCAAGAAATAATCAGAAGAAGAAAAAAGTACAATAATTCTAACCGAAGGCTCTTCCAGACAAAAAAATATAGAAATAATACGCTAACAAGAGATAAAGTACTGTTCCAACTACCATCCCTTCCAAAAAAACTAACAAAACAAAACAAATACACAAATAAACAAAACAAACATACACACACACGCTCAACAGTTACATACACCATACAAGCAGGTGGTTGAATTACGCCATTAAAATTCTGTTTTAAGCCCATGAAAGTTTGTTGCTGAGAATTTATTTTTCTAAAATGAAATATGATTTTCTTTTATGTAACGTTTTCAATATCTAAATGTCTATTATATGGCAAGTCTTAGAAAGGCTTGTTATTTGCAATTCTAGAGGAAAATATTAAAGAATTTAAAAGTTTTGATCTAATGAAAAAAAACATCAACATTTTGGCAGCTTGTGTCACTTTAACCAGCAAAAGGTAACGGTTACCTCCAGGCACAAAACTCGGTTTCCGCACTGAAAAAATTCAATCAAATAATCTATCGAACTTATCATAATTTACATATTAGATTCTGAAATAGAAACAATGTTTACTTCTCGTTTCTTCATGATATGTGTGACAGCCTGATCTGGAGATCCATTAGCAGCTCGGAGACCCAATCGCTGAATCCCATCGCCATTACTAAAGAAACAAGAAAAAATGAGAGTTTGCAAGTTAAAATGACCCAAGTGCTTCATCATTATTACTGATAGTTTTGATATGAGGTCAGAAATGAAACCATTTATCAAAGCAAATGTACATGTATTGTAGAAAAAGTTTTTTGGGTGTTTCCCACTCAGTGTCTATCCAAATATTTTTGACGAAAATTTAATTTTGCAAGATAATTTATTACAGGACAACTCTGAAGTAATAAGTTATTATTAATAGACCGCCATGAAGCAAGAAATTTTGACACTAATGCTGAAGTTAGTCAATTTGCTAGTTATTTTCCAATGAGGTAATTTAGCGACATCCCAATATTAGTATAAACTACACCAAAGCGGAAGACAGGGCACAGGGATATGCCTTGTTCTACATGGTTTTAAATGTGATTCCCTGTAGAGTACACGATGGAAAAGTGACTTACGTATAGAGTTGACTGGTCATGTGAGAAAAAATACAATGTCTGAATTCTAGTGAATAAGAAAGACGTCCATATCACCGCTGCACTTGCCTGGTGTATCACTGAATTAGTAAACAGCCGACACTGTGGTGTGTTTATGTTAAACAGGAACCAATGCCATAAACTCTTAACTTTTAAGTGTATTGAAATTGGTACATTTTTTTGTTTACAAATCTGAACTTTTGAAACAAATGGCCGACCACGTAGAATGTGCAATACCAACAAAGAATTATGTACTAATGAGAAAAAATTAAGGCATCATCACGAGTTATTAAAGTAACACTAGGTGGTGATGTCCTAATTTTCCTCTTTTTTATGGAACCCACGTTTAAAGAAAGTTAAAAAGTTGTAAGTTTTATAGGTAAATGATGACTTCCCAAGACAATTATAGAAACTTGTCTAAATAGTTTTTCCAGTAAAAAAAATAATTCTTCTCATTGTGCCAATGTGACTTAATTTTTCAAAAATATATTGTACTTTATATATATTGTATGTGTTAACAAGGCCCAAAAGGCGCTCACTGATGTTTAAATATGAAGCTGTATCTGTTTCTATGATGCTGAGGTATTTTTTCCGGTTAAGCCTATACAAGTGCACAGGCGTTTATTTCTATCGATCACGGTTTTACAATAGACTGCCGCAAATATACTAGCCCACGGGATCAGGGTGTACTCGGCATATTGTTTTTTTGGCAAGGGAACAATGTTACAAATAACGATTACGGGATACAATATTAAATTTTGTACATAGCAATTTACACATAGCATCTTCTCCAAATTGTATCAGATAAAATAAAAAATATATATAATTGTCCAAACTTTTATATGCTACATATGTATAATATGTTATTGACGAACAAACTTTCTATAATATTCAAGAAATAATCAGAAGAAGAAAAAAGTACAATAATTCTCTCCGAAGGCACTTCCAGACAAAAAAAATATAGAAATAATACGCTGACAAGGATAAAGTACTGTTCCCACTACCATCCCTTCCAAAAAAACTAACAAAACAAAACAAATACACAAATAAACAAAACAAACATACACACACACGCTCAACAGTCACATACACCATATAAGCAGGTGGTTGAATTACGCAATTAAAATTCTGTTTTAAGCCCATGAAAGTTTGTTGCTGAGAATTTGTTTTTCTAAAATGAAATATGATTTTCTTTTATGTAACGTTTTCAATATCTAGATGTCTATTATATGGCAAGTCTTAGAAATGTTGCTGAGAATCTAACATACATCACAGGCACACGGAGTGCTCTCCCTTATCCACCCTCGAGAGGTTTATAATCAGTTGGAACACCCTTCGGTTATCTTCGCACGCTACCGGTCGTCTTTGAGACGCCTCGGGGAGTCTGCGCCTTTTATACGGTAAATCACCGTATTTTGGGGCTGAATACAAATGGCGTCGAAAGTACATATCAAAATAGTTTACTACAGACGAAAAAATAAGATAAGAATAATTATAAATTTATTGAATGCTAATATCATTTAAAAAGATATTTGTTTATATATATTATTCATCCCGGTAAACCACATGGTTTGAACACAAAGTAGACAGACACAGTTTCGGTACATATCAGGAATCCTCCAATGCTTCAATTATATAACTAATCAAGGCTGAACGTTAACAAATCGAGTGTTTCGGACCCTTACATTATCACGGGGCCACGTTTGTAGGTCCCTCAAGAGGATATGGAAATTGTACTTTTCATGGCTACCTTTTTGGTCGCCATATTCAAAATGACCTGCAGTCTATCAGAGGGTATTTCACGTACGTAAATCGCCGAAGTTTCAGAGTGGTTTATAATCAGTCGGAACATCCTTCGGCTATCTTCGCTCGCTTCCGGTTGGCTTTGACACGCCTCGGATTGACTGCGCCTTTTATACGGTAAATCACCGTATTTTTGGGCTGAATACAAATGGCCTCGAAAGTATATATCAAAATACTTCACTACAGACGGGAAAATAAATAACAAGAGTTTTAGTAAACTCAACATACGCCCGCCGTGGCAAAGTCGAACCGCTACGATTAACAACTTAACATTTAATATAACATTTGTTTTAATTTCATCAATTAGAATTTCTTGTTCACATTAGAAGTTTTCTTTTCTGAATTTGATGAAGCTGCAACTAAATACCAGTACATTATAGTACACATATATTATCTGTTAATTTCAATCACATTTTAATTGCAAAAACTGAAATGTGGCTGTTTTGACATTGCTCTTATCAATCAATACAATAGCTTACAATTCTTGAATTTTAACAGTTTTCACTGGGACACTGTTCTATTGGACTTTGCTGTAGTTTTATTACAAAGCAAACAATCTTCAGGCTGACCACTGATATGCTGGTGTGTAAATATACAAACCTTGGATGTCATTGTCCCCTTATCTCTATTTAAACAGCCACTCTGATAAATACCAGATGGGTAATAAAGTGGGAAAATGGTCTTTTTTTGTTATTATAGTGCACATTAGATTTAACTATCCAAGAAAACAGTCTCAGAATGTATAAATTAATTGGCTTCCAGTATTACTCTGGACCAAGTATACTCCAAAAAGCATTGATATATATATTAATATATATATATTAAACATCAGGTACACATTTCTGATAAAAAAAACTCTTGAAAACAGACAAAAAATATGTGTACCCAAATCAAATTTGGTATGCGACACATCATCTACCTATAAGGTATATATACTCTAAAAGAATTGGAGAGATTATATCAAAACGAAAGAAGTTCTGGAGCCGAAAAGGAATATTACATAATCTGATAGGGTTGCCATATTATGCAACAGGTGATGTCAGAAATGGTACGTGAAACACCGTCTGCTCATAAGGTATATACTCTGAAAGAATCGTCAAGATCGGATCAAAACTTTAGAAGTTATGGAGCGAATGGGAATATTACACAATCCTATATGGCTGCCATATTATGCAACGAGTGAAGTCAGAAATGGTACACGACACACCGTCTGCCCATAAGGTATATACTCTGAAAGAATTGTCAAGATCAGATCAAAACTCTTCAAGTTATGGAGCGGAAGGGAACGAAGATATAGACTAAGACAGAATATTACATAATCCAATGTAGAAGCCATATTATGCAATGGACAATGTTCTTAATGGTTCATGACACACCTTCTACCTCTAGAGTATATGTTGTAAAAAAAATTGTAAAGATCGGATCAAAACTCTTCAAGTTATGGAGCGGAAGGGAACGAAGATATAGACTAAGACAGAATACTACATAATCCAATGTAGAAGCAACATTATGCAATCGACAATGTCATAAATGGTTCATGACACACCTTCTACCCACAAGGTATATGTTGTGAAAGAATTGTAAAGATTAGATCAAAACTCTTCAAGTTATGGAGCGGAAGGGAATCCGGGACGGACGGCCGGACGGACGGACGGACGGACGGACGGACGGCGCTGGTGATACCATAATACGACCGACTTCTGTTAAGTCGGGCGTATAAAAATTATAGTAAATTAATCAAATGGTGAAATCATGTAGAAAGAAATTTTTGTATATATGTTATTTAGCCCGGTAAAGTTTCGATACATTTCAGAACTCCTCCAATGCTTCAATTATAAAACTGACGGAGTCTGAAAGTAAACAAATACAGTGTTTCGATTCCTTGCGTGATCACGAGGACATTTTTAGTTGGGCATGCACATTTCTTATGAAATAATCAAACGAAGGAAATATACCAAATACAAAAAAAAAACAATCTATTTGATCCACTGAACAACTGAACATAAAAAAACAATACATGATACAAAAGCAAATTATTAGTGTGAAGTAATAAACGTGTGGGAAAAGTCAGAAATGAGTGATTTTATAGTCATTCTAAATACCTTGTTTACATTTATTTCTACACTATACAATATCTACTTAAATTGACATGAGCTGCCTATAATTTGCCGTGAAATACCAAATAGCAAATTTTTGGCCATTTTTCTCCAGATGTGAAAATGGCGACTTTTTAGCTGCGGTTGTAGAAAAGTGTATTAAGCTTAATATCGGTATAACGCTGTGACGTCACAATGAAATTTCTTTGTTACGTGACGTCATTTAGACCTGTATTAAGTCTAATACACTTTTTGAACAACTCAGCCCTCTAGCTCAGGCAATAATAGTCCTTTGACTTTATAACTCATCCAACTCCGCGAATAAAGTGCTTCTAACATAACACCTCTGAGTACAAACTGTATTCAACATTGATTGGAGTTTGGAAAACAGGATTGATGGTCAAAACAAATAATAAATGATGATAATAAAATGTACACGATGAAAACGACAGAGTCTGTATGATATAATTATACCCAGCATCTCTTATATAATCATAAATAGGTTATTTTATACCGCTTGGTATTTTCTTGATGAATTCAGGTTTATTTATCCCAGCTTTCTTCTACGTAATCATGGTCCAGTTTACAAACGAATGAATGTTGCCTTTAAAAAGGTACACCTGACCGGCAAGTAAGTAAAACAGGATGAGATACATGTGTGCGGCTACACCAGCACTACTGAAAGTATGAATTTAATTTAGAGACAGTTCCAATCACCAGTTCGCCTTATTAAGCCGTGAAATTGATGGTGAAACAGTTGGTCCATTCTGTCTGGGTCAATAAAACAGTTTATATGTCACGGATTTTTTACAATAATTGTAGGCGACTAAGTACAGAAATAAAGAACTAAAACTTTTTCAGTCGGTCACGTGTGTAGTAAAATTGATGAGGTCGCAGGTGATCAATTCATTTTAGAATGTATATGCGTCGGAATGAACCCTCATCGCTCTGCCGTCGGGAGACTTGTGTCGAAATGAGACCTCATCGCTCTGCCAGCCGAGATCTCTACGCCCCAACAACCATTGCAGCAATCGCAACCAATTTCAGATTAACGTTATATACATGTATCTATGTTAGCGTGAAGAAAATTTTTACATCAATCACTATCAAAGCACAAGTAGCAGAATTTTAAAACTAAGGTACGACAAACTGTTGTTAATCAGTCGATGAAGACGGAAGTGTAAGTATTCAAACACCGGACTGGCTCGATCAAAATCTCTATAAAAACTCTCAGATAGCATTTTGTTAAATATGAGTCTTGCACTTTTGATTAAGGTGTTCCAACATATTTTAAAAAATCGCTAGAGAGACATACATTTGGTGTTTACCTGAGCGGCTACTGGACCCTGGTGACAATTCAATGTAGATGTACATGTCGTTTAACTTGTCTCTAATCGTCCGGTTTGATACAAAAAAATGAGTCATTTGATTAGCTGAACTTTCAGAATGAAGCTCTATCAATCCTGGATCTCACAGCTTCTGGGGCCCAGGACGCCCCTGGACCTTCTTTTAAACAGGTCCATTTTTTTCTTTCCCTGTATTTCAAGTAGCATTACATAATTGCTGATGATACATTTTGAACCCTGACCCCAATAATGGTTCCCTGACTTTTCACGACAGTCCAACTCTCATGGCAGACTGTATCATTGGAAGAATGAAATTGAATTGTCAGTACTCTGACTAGTTTTCATCCTTGGGGGGGGGGGGGGGGATGTATTATTTAAAAGTGAACTAAAATTATGCACTGAGAAAGGGGATAAAGTTCTTAGTCTAATAGTGATACCTGTACAGTACATATAGACTATGATTACAAGTACAATCAGTAATCCTTGAATTAATAAAAATGCATCCCGGTTATTCAAATTTTGTTTACATTAAAAAACAAACAGTGATTGTTAAGTTTCCACATCAGGCCCCAAAGTTTATAGACCATTTTATATATCATAGCTAATCATTCGCTTTTTGATGGAGTTTTAGCCATTGTATTAATCTTTTCATGAAAAAAGTAAGAATCAATTGATAAAAAAACTGACCACCATAGCTGGGTTGTCAGATAAGCTTGTTAGAGAGATTAATGTCCAGGGGCCTGTTTCACAAAGTGGCGCTGTGATCGAATACCGATAAACCCGTAATGACTTCAGTGCAACTCACCGGATACCTATACTCGTGGTAAACATTCTAACAGACATGTAGTATTCGCCTAATTATTTGTAGGGGGCCTTTACTCAGTATGGACAAAATCTGTCATAAAATTTCGTTAAATGTCCCAACCATTTGCTTGGAAATTCAAAAGATTCCCATTTATCTCAACCAGGATATATGTTTATGAGCACTAAAACCCTCAGGCCCAAGGAAATCTTCTCGTCAATATAAATATCTGATCCGAACAAATTATCCGGCTTAACAATTATATGTAGGGGCCTTTACTCAGTATGGACAGAATCTGTCATAACATTCCCGCTGAAGTGGCTGTGAAAGTCGGAATGCTCTTGTTTCAGTTCCAGTTTCACATAAGTCTGGTAGATTGATGATAAAACCGATATCGCCATTTTCCACAAAACGCTCATAATCCGTTTGTTTGAGTGTTATAACCTGTATTTTTACTTTGTCACTGCTGTAACCCTTCACCAAGGATATAAAGTTCAGAAAACGCGAGTCATCATACCTGTCATCTAGAAACACAAATACAATGTTGATTTTGTTTTCTACTGAAGTTAAATCTTTTTGAAAGGCCTGGAGATCAACATCGTTCAATGAATATGGCGTTACAGTTATTGCCAATACCCCTAACCTTCTAAGTTTCTTTAAACAAGCAGATGCGTCTCTGATGCTGCAACAGTGTATAAATGGCATCTTAGGACCATTTGATTTCGTGACGTGTTCCAACAATCTGCTATCTGCGTTAAAATATGCCGATCCAAAAGTTTCATCTATATACCTGTCAATGCATGATATCAGTTCAGAAGAAATATCTGTTCGGTGTGTATCAGACCCATCCATGAAGTAAGCAGCCGGCGGCAAGTCCATTTTAATGATGGCTAACTGGATGTGGTCTTCTAAAAGTTTATCTAAATAGTTTAAATCAACTGCGTCGAGGAAGACCCGTGTAACTTTAAACGACCTGTTAAAATGTATTCTAAAGAAATCTACTAAATCCAATCTGCCATTTGCTTGGCTTAGATAATCCAAAAGCGGGTCTATCCAGAGATAGTATAGGTCGTCAATTGATTCTGTTTTGTCATGTGCTATTTCAAGCAGGTGTTCAAGAACAATTTTGGTTTTATCGACTTGGGTAGGCAGAAAGTATCTCATGCACTGCAATACCGACCATTCGAGAGGCGATGCAGGACTAAACGGCAAAAGGGGCAATAGTTCTTTTTTAAACTCATCTAAATCCAGCTTTTCAAGATAAGTCCCACAGAAAAATTCCTGAAATGATCTATGTGGAAAGTAGCAGAATTCATTTGAGTGTAACCTGGATATAGTATAGTCTTTACTCAGAATTCCAGATTTTACCAGATGAAATCCCAAATCACCTTCACATAGAGAGTTAAGGTCATTTTCAGGAAATACAAATTGATTAAGTCTAACTCCTGCGTAGGCTACGTAACAAGCTGCATTATATAACATCTCTTCATCCAGTGAACAGTCTCCCTGTTCCTGAAGTTTCTTCACGTACTTTCCAAAAATTGTCCACATGACTTCATGATAAATTTCCCTCCTGTTCAATGGGATATCACCAGACTTTTCTTGAACTAAAATACAGAGTAATACTGTAACAAATGGATTTACCATCAGTTCACTCAAAGGTCCACCATACCTTAGTCTAGGTAACAGCACCTCCTCATAGTTATTCTCATCATTTCTAAAATATTTATGGATGTATTCCTCCGCATTCCTCCTAGAAAATCCTTTCACTTCCAAATGTAGTTTGGCATACGGGAGAAACTTCTTGACTGATTCTGGCCGACCAGTTATAATCAAGTGGACATTCCTGAAAAACTTGCCCTTCAGAAGTGTTTTAATGGCCCATTCGCCATCGGCAGTCAACTCATCCACACCATCAATTATCAAAAGACTTTTGCCTGCTTGAAAATGTTGGTGCATTTTATCTTCAGGAATTTGAAAGTCCTCTGGGAATAACTCTTGTACAAAAGATTTTCGAAAATCTTTGGTCAAAGTGCGAGCTTCCAAAATGCCGACTAAATCAAAATGATGTCCATGGATTTTGTATCCATCCTTGGACCACAAATAGGCGAATTGACGGCATAATGTACTTTTACCAATACCAGCTGGTCCCTCGATGAAACAGATATTTCTCTCAGGGGGATTCACATTGAATATTCTGTCAAGGATTTCAGGGTCATCAGTAGGCATTTTACTCTGCTTCTTGGAACTGGCAATATAGCAAGATAAAAGAAAAATAAAGTTATGTATCGTTTGAGAGTAAGTTTGTTTGTTCACAGAGAAAAAAACGGCACATATGTTAAAAAAGCAAGCCAGATTCTACAGAGTGTGTGCGTGTTTGTGGAGGGGGCTGTATGAATGGAATCCCACTTATTCCGGGTTGGTTTATTTTCAGGAGATAATACCATGGATGGAAATGTTTACCATTTAAATATTCGGCTAGGCAGTGACAGAGCTGAACTAAATCCAGTAGGAAATAGACTATATTATAGCTTTGGAAAAGATCCGCAATAACAGAATAATTCAAATCAAGCTTGTTATCTCCGTTATTTCTTTATGCACCTTCGAGATAATTACTTAAAGGAAATAAATAATCTTGTGATTCATTATAATTCGAATTTTAATTGATCAAAACGTGGAAAAAGCGGAGTTTGAGGCAACCTCAGATTTGGTTTGCTCCCACGGCGTCAATCAAATTGTGTCTTAAGTTAGAAATACAAAAAGGCGCCATTCCATTATAAATATACATATATAAATACTTTTTTAAAAATATGCATTGAATTTAGCGATTGTTTTTTCATTTGATTTTTTGGAATTACATTTTCAGATAAATAATACAGGGATATATACCCTCCAATTTTTGTTCAAGCATAAATTAGACATCCAAATGTCATTGCTGCTGATGGCAAATTAACTTCCGTTGTAGGAGCTATGGGCTTTAATCCTTGTAAAAGATTTATCCAAAATTCATAAGCAAAGTCACAAAAAATAACCTACATATTTACTATTTTATGGTCTGCGTTTGCCTTTGATATTGTATTCTTTTCTATTTAATATTTTTTATAAATCTGAAGGGGAGAAATATGTCCCAAAAAACAACCAAGCTGTCAAACAGACGTCTTTCTATATTCATTGAACATTAAAAAATATACAGTGGTTAGTAAATGTCACAGATTATACCTGTCAGTAAGACGATGTTTCTTCCCTTCAATCACTTGCAGATTTGTAAAAACGTGCTCGAGGTCTTGTTCATCCCATTCACACATTGGTAAAGGTTGGATACGCTTCATGTTGGCCCGATACCAATTTTTTAATTCCGTCTGTACTATTTCAAATTCACCTAAAAAGCAATAAATTGTCGAAATCGATAATCCAATATCTCCTGTGTGAAGGATATTGCAATATTTGTCGTTTGGGGTTCGAAGTCAACTTAAATACAATAGTACTTTTTGAGCTGCCAAAATTCGAACTTTGTTCATAAATTAATGTCAAGAGAACTTGAACGATTGAAGAAATTTGATAAACTTATGGCGTCGAAATAAAACAAGAGATCCCTTAAAGTGATCTTAACGCCCGCACTGGATATAGGAATTGGGGACGACAGTGCATTCCATGTATATATTATGTGATACTGGACCTATATAAAAAAATCTTATTCCAGGGAGATAACGATTGTTGAGGAAAATTAAATTGTGAATTACAAAGTAAGCTCCCATTGAAATTTTGGTTGAAAACAACATTGCCACCTGGTAGCCATCTTTAATATGCTAATGAGATGATAACGTACGGTGCACAGCTAGAGCTTAGGGGGATGATGTGTGTCATGTTTGGTTAAGATCAGTTTCTTAGAATAATGATAAGAGGTTTCATTCAAATTTGGTTAAAAACAACATTGCTTCCTGGCGGCCATATTTAATAAGCAAATGAGATATGCAAAACTAGATCATAGGGAGAAAATGTGGGCCAAGTTTGGTCAAAATCAGACCAGTAGTTTTCTTGGAATAAAGGTAACAAAGAAAAACAACGCCCCCTGGCGGCCATATTGAATATGCAAATGAGATGAAAATGTACAGTACACACCAAGGCTACAGGGAGATAATGTGAGCCAAGTTTGGTGAAAATCGGATCAGTAGTTTTCTTGGAATAAAGGTAACAAAAAAAAACAATATCGCCCCCCTGGCGGCCATATTGAATATGCAAATGAGATGAAAATGCACCGTGCACAACTAGACTATAGGGTGATGATTTGAGCCAGGTTTGGTAAAAATCGAACTGGTGGTTTTCTTGGAATAAAGGTAACAACAAAAAAAAACAATATTGCCCCCTGGTCGCCATATTGAATATGCAAATAAGATGAAAATATACGGTGCACAACTAGACCATAGGGTGATGATGTATGTTGAGTTTGATTAAGATTGGACTAGTAGTTTTCTTGAAATAAAGGTAACAAGCGAAGAGTTAACAGACGGACAACGGAAAAACTATTTGAATAGCCCTCCATCAGAATGATGGCGGGCTAAAAATATTGATAAAGCCAGTAACCCGTACGAACAGAAGATGTGCTAATAACGAACAATATTCTTGGAGTTTCGGTTACTTATAAAACTACTCAAACATCCCCAAGGTTGGTAGCAGCGGAAAGCCCTTATTTTTTCCTTTTTTTTTTTTTGAAAAGTGATAAAAAAATAAGCTAATTCTGTGCCAATGAAATTATCCCAATATTTGGCAGTTCATGCCACATACAATGACAGCTAAGTAGAAACAAGTTTGATTGCACTTTCACCCAAAAATACAACATGAAGCCATTTGTTTTTTTTTCTTCTTTAAATACACGGAAAAGGGCATGGATCTAGACTTAAAGTAGTCAATACAACTACAGTATTTAATAAATCCCAACGCCTTGTCGTAAAACGGCAAATGAAACTTCTAAAAGGTATTTTGGAGCTTGTTTTATACAAAAACTTCAATGTATGCAGAAAAATGTATTTGATGTAAAATGTTGAGTCAGATACCTGGTTGTCTGGAGGAACCAGGAACGGGACTGACCAGTTGTGAAAACAAACATTCATCTGCCACTTGAAGAATAGTAAAGAACTTTCCAATATCATCTTCTTGTTTTTCTTCAATTATACTTAATAGCCTGGTAATGTAAGTAGAAGCATACAGAATAACACTATATAAATGTAGCTAGCCAAAGACTCAAAACCATTTCAAGAAGAGAAAATTTATGTAGGCCAAGCAAATTTATAGTATGGGGTTTTACATATGCATGCCATGTGGCAGATTTAATAAATTTAAAAAAATAAATAAAAAAATGTGACAGATTTATTGATATTAAAAGCAAACGTTCAGCTAAGTGGTTGAACATCAACTAAAAACAATGTATTCATATATATTTTTGAACACTATAACACACGGAAAATATTCTTGCCTAAAATAATCATGGAGACAAGTTAATTGTGTTAAAAAGGGGCATTTCATTTAGACGTTTATACCAAATCATATGTTCTTATAATAAACCCCAACCATGATATTTTATAGTTTGACGACAGGTATTTGTTTGGTCGTAGTCAGTAGAATTTTCTGGAAAACATAATTTGGCAACAAATCATCAGTTTTTTTGGTAAAGCTAACTCGCCGATTTGCTATAGGTTTTAGATAGCTGTGATATTCTTAAACGTTCACTACCAAAATCCGCGAATAATAGGACGCCCTAGGGGCATTGAAGGCTTGGGTCATTTATTCAATGGGTTTGTGTATTTTCGAAATATAGAGTACACTGTTTTTAGAATAATTGAAGATAACAAACTTACTTTCTCATTTGCCTACGTAACGGTCCTTGAGATTCAACGGTTTTAACTTCATTTGGAGTCAAAATGCCATCTTGTATAAGCTGGTCCTGAAAGTTACTAAAAATGCCGTTTTCAACAAGTATGTGCCAGTTTCTCCGCAACTTTTCCCTGTTCATTTTGACGCATCTAAATCTCCACCTTGAAGTTATAGTGCTGCCAAATATAGGGTACATTTCGTTAAAACAAAAAAGCACAAAATAAGAGCTTTCAGTTCTGTAAGCAAAAATTCAAACAGGCTAGCCCCAAATTGAAAAAAAAAATGAACAAATACATGAAGTTTTATTTGTTATTTCCACTTATGACTTTACCAATATTTATATTATTTCAAAATCAATTCTAGTTTTTGAGGGTCCTTTTCTTAGTAACCAGAACTAAGGAAAAAGATCTGAGTTTTGATATAAACAGTCGACAGAATTTGTAACAAATGTTGGCTGATGTTTATAACCTTTTTTAAAAAGTAGATAGAGTTGGGAGTAAATTAGATTACCATAATTTATTTTGGAAAGATAGTTAAATCAACACTAAGAAAAAAATGAAATGCTGATTATTGATTTTCATATGATCGACCAGTCAGTTGTGTATAACAAAGGCCTAATCCTGGTGACACTGGAAAGTTCAAAGTGGCGATGGCGTTTTATTGTTTTTTTCGGCTATGTGAATTACCTGGTACCCAATTTAGACAAAATAATGCCGAATTACCAACATGAAGACAACTTTTCACCAAAAGAACAAAAAAAACCCTTCCCATGAATTAAACTCGAAGCCGCGATGTGTAGGCAGACCTTGTGTGTCGGTATTAGTATGCTGAATTTCAATAAAAAAATTACCCAAATAAAAACAGTAGGGGAAAATTGTGATTGGCATGCCTACAATAGTTGCCGGATAAACCACAAAGCGGCTTCTAATTCCACTTCAGTACGTCAATATACCTTTCTGGTTAAAATTATGGGATTGAACGGTTACTAAGAACAGCCTGGCTAGGGAAAGGGGGAACAGTGGAATTTCCCTGCTACGCCTTGGGAACACGACGATGACGAATAATTCATTTGGGTAAAACCGTCTTCATTTTGGGTAATTCGACATATTTGTACCGGATAGCGCAGGCAAACCATATTCCATTTCTACTTAAACTAGTAAAATAATCAGTGTTAGTTTGAGAACAGATTGTTCCATCTCTTCAAATACTTTGGATTTTCATTTGTTTGCAAGGAAACATTGTTACAAATAAGTACATTGAAATTTACATGACTATCTTATCAAACTTGTATCAGTTGACAAAAAGTTGATGTTAAGTAAGCAATCGGAACACACTTCGGCTATCTCCGCTTGCTACCGGTCGGCTTGGACAAAATGCAAATATCGTAAGAAAACCATCCCACTTATTTGCTGATAGTGAAAATCTCGCTTTTTTCCCAATCTGCGTCCTGAGTGTTGTATTAGTTGAGTAACAATTTGTCCCCCGAGAAAAGCTCCCACAATCTAAAGCCTATTAGGACGAGGATACCCTATCCCATATATACGCAAAATAAATTTGACAAAATGCGAGAAATATCAACAACACTGGAAAATGAGACATGACAACTACTTGGTAGTGAGTTTGTACCAGCCAAGATTCAAAATAATCATCTAAATAGTAAACAAAATATAACCAAGACAAAAAATATCGGCAGAATGTGCCCATTGCCACAAAAAGGGCAAAATACCAAATTTCAAAGCAATCCTCAAAATATTAACCGGGACATGGTCAGGACAAGAAATTATGACGGACGGACACACGGACGGACAAGGTGGCGACTAAATGTTCCGTTGAAAGTTTTCGGAGAGCAAAGCTATCAACCACTATAAAATTGCCTACAGCTGACATTTTGGGACAAAAGCTGTTGACTCTTTGTATCAAAACTCGTGTCCTATTAAAACTGTTACAAAAGCTGTTGGCGGTTTGTATCAAAACTCGTAACATTGATTTTGTAACAAAACTCGGCAGGGTTGGAACAAAACTTGGGACATGTGACAAAAGCTGGCGCTCTTGTGACAAAACTCGTAACCTTCTGTGACAAAACTCGTCAACATTGTAACAAATCTCGTGAGTTGGAATAAAACTCGTACGTTGTGACAAAACTCGTTGCAACATATGTAGGGGGATATCCGCCAAAAGTCTATGTGGGTAACAGTGTCAGTTTCAATGTGCGCAGTGCTTACTTTTACTGTGTCGCTTGCGATACTTTTGCTTGAATGCGTGAAACGTTGTCCAATGCAGCGCCTACATTCCTTGCTTCTACTCTGGGCTATCGCCAGTCTGTTAAGTGGCCAGTGTAAAGCGAGCATGGTTTGTACTCCGGCTATGTCAAGAACTGCACACGAGAGCTGCAGCATTCCAGACAGCGAAGCTATACGAATGGGAGCTCATACAGCCTTACCCACATATGCGGCTAAGTCCCATTATGACGACAGGGGGAGCTGCTGACAAATGTTTCGGAAATTATAGTCGAGCTCGGAACTCGATTGTTATTGTTGAATTTAACTTATTTCATTGAAATTATATTCAATGACATTAGGCACAAGTTCTTGAAACTTACGAGTCCCTCTCCCTACATATGTGCAAAATGATGAAGTAAAAATGCAAGATAGAAAAATAGCATTTATTCTATAATTAAGTGAACCGATATATTTAACATTTTACGTCATCAGGGCCATATAGGAACATACAGTGAAACAGTTAAAAATTATAACAGTTTCTGGTTAAGCACAATTTTATTTTTCATCTGATATTAACTATAATAATGACGATACTGAGAAAAGGGAGCAAAAAAATAAATAAATAAAAGAAAAAACTTTTACTCAGAAAAAAACAAACAAAAGAAATATATATGGACTAGAAATATGAACGAGAGTAGCTATAGAGTTAGTTAAAGAAGTATTTTCATTCTGTGTACATATATGTATATACATTTATGTACACATTTGAGACAAGAAGATTTTCCCTGTGCCCGTGTGTTTTAGTGATCATAAATATATACATACATCAAATTGGAAATTCATAAATTGTTGTTGTTGCACATGTATATATATTCCCAGATAACGAGCTAAGTTACTGAGTATTCACACTACCAATATAGGCTATAATGATTAGGCCAGGCCGAATTATTTTAAATGTTAAAGTGGCATGAGCTGCCAAAATTCACACTTTTTGCATGATTGCTGATCGTCACGACAGTAAGGGGCTTTAAAGGCCATCGAAAAACTAATAGATTGGCTTTGGAATGAGGAAAATCCATACAGTATGTGGCCTGTACGAACCGAAAACGTGTTCGAAAAGTAAACAAAATTTAAATAACCGGGACGACCATTCATTCATTCTCAGCCAAAGTTAGTTCAAAACAATACTTAATCGTACATTTTCGAGACTAAAAGCACTAAAAAGCTTCTGATTTATTCGTCTCTTGAGAAATATAGCCAATAATTTCAACATTCTGTTTTAACGTCAAAATATCAACATTTTGGCAGCTCATGCCACTTTAATTATTATAATCTTCAAATCAAGGCCTTGGCCTATTTCAACTTAACTTAGGTAGGCCCATTATTAAATAGTATTATTTTATTAATATTATTCGTAGGCACCCCTTATTTACGCTGGAAATACTGTCCAAGACGTAAAGGGGTCGTCTATAATTTCCAATATTTTATTTAAAAGCGCCCCCTGTCGTCATAATGGTACTTAGCCACATATGTGGGTAAGCCTGCACGCGGTTGTATTTGTCTAGCTTCGCGGAGCCAGATCTCCAAAGAAAAGGGCCAAAACTGCGCAGCTATCAAACACGACCGAACTACAAGCCGTACTCGCCCCTCGGTGGTCCCATTGCAGATCTCGGTAGTGACATAGCCAGGCGTACAGTAAACGTAAGCATTGCGCACGTTGAAACTGACACAGTTACACTCATACAGTCCTGCTCGGTGGTGACATTACAGAAGAAGCAGAGTGAACAAACACTGCACACATTTAAACCGACACATCTACACACAGAGACTTTTGGCGGATATCCCCCTCCATAGCAACAGGGCTACTAAATGACCGCTGTAATATCTACCAGCCAACTACCTCCTTTTTAGACGAGGCCGTTTGGCTGAGTTGATAACACAGCGGGCATTTAGTGCTAGCGATAGGTGCCATACTCTGGGATCAGTTTTCGATTCCCTTTTTAGGCGTCATCCAAAATTGGAAGGAGAATTTCTGTCATTTTTCAAGAAAGTGTAATCCCCAAAAATAATGAGAATACATGTGTACATGTAGGAACTAAGTTACTTCAGCCGTCGCCATTATCGAACGTTGACAGGGCACGAACACATCTACATGCACATGCCTGTTTTAACAGCTCTAACGCTTGTATCTTTGAATTTGGTTGTCTTTGCAGGTCTTAGCTTAATTACAGACAGCTTACCTCGTTTATCAGCAGAATTCCATCGGAATAAGGAACTTTGACGAAACAGACCAACAAGTTTAACGTTTTAATATCAGTTGAAGCCAGTCGACCTACATACGACTCTCATAGACAGTCGAAAACTGTTGTCCCTGTAGAATACGTATATGTGCAACAGTACCCAGCCCAGAATCATCTGTAGAGCATCATTTTCAGGGCTTTGACCTACATCACTTTCAGGGCTGTCTCGGCGCGCACATTTTTAACATAAGTAAATATCAAAAAGCGTAACTTGTTTCACAATTGAAATATGATCAATATAACCCATTTTTAGACATTTTTGGACTGGTGTTTTATAATGGTAATGATGACTGCATCGCGAGTTGTAGATAGCTTCAGTTAAAATATCTGCTCTCAAAACGGAATAAAGATTTCCTTGAAAATATAACTGCCCTCTATATGTAGGACGTATTAGTAGCTAAAAAAAGGATTAAGAAGTAATCGAGAATTTGTTGCGCATACAATAATGTAATCAGATATTTTTTGCGATATTTAAAGAGAAATATTCTGTTTTAGAAATAAAAATCTAAAAAGTTGATGGATACCGGTAAGTTTTATTCAGTTGATCACACTTACAAAAGTGTATTGATGAGTTTTTTTTAGTGATGGGAATCTCGAAAACTGAGGTATAGCCTCTCAAATAACGAACAGCCCCACAGGTGACGTTGGGCCCAAGAATGTATCTGGGGGTAAGAAAATGAATCCAATTAAGCTATTTAGGTTGATAACACTTACAAAAGTGTATGGATGGCCTTTTTCGTGATGGGAATCACTAAAACTGAGGTATAGCCCCTCAAGTGACGAACAGCCCCACAGGTGATGTTGGGCCCAAGAGTGCATCTGGGAGTAAGTTGATGGACACCAATAAGCTATTTAGGTTGATAACACTTACGAAAGTGTATGGATGGCTTTTTTAGTGATGGGAATCTCTAAAACTGAGGTATAGCCCCTCAAGTGACGAACAGCCCCACAGGTGATGTTGGGCCTAAGAGTGCATCTGGGGGTAAATTGATGGATACCAATAAGCTTTTTCAGTTGATCACACTTACAAAAGTGTATTGATGGCTTTTTTAGTGATGAGAATCTCCAAAAAGGAGGTATAGCCCCTCAAGTGACGAACAGCCCCACATGTGATGTTGGGCCCAAGAGTGTATCTGGGGGTAAGTTAATGAATCAGATTAAGCTTTTTCAGTTGATCACACTTACAAAAGTGTATTGATGGCTTTTTGTGTTGGTGATAATCTCCAAAAACGAGGTATAGCCCCTCAAGTGACGAACAGCCCCACAGGTGATGTTGGGCCCAAGAGTGTATCTGGGGGTAAGTTAATGAATCAGATTAAGCTATTTAGGTTGATAACACTTACAAAAGTGTATAGATGGCCTTTTTAGTGATGGGAATCTCTAAAACTGAGGTATAGCCCCTCAAGTGACGAACAGCCCCACAGGTGATGTTGGGCCTAAGAGTGCATCTGGGGGTAAGTTGATGGATACCAATAAGCTTTTTCAGTTGATCACACTTACAAAAGTGTATTGATGGCTTTTTTAGTGATGAGAATCTCCAAAAAGGAGGTATAGCCCCTCAAGTGACGAACAGCCCCACAGGTGATGTTGGGCGTAAGAGTGCATCTGGGGGTAAGTTGATGGATACCAATAAGCTTTTTCAGTTGATCACACTTACAAAAGTGTATTGATGGCTTTTTTAGTGATGGGAATCTCAAAAACTGAGGTATAGCCCCTCAATTGAGGAGCAGCCCCACAGGTGATGTTGGTCCCAAAAGTTTATATGGGGGTAAGTTAATGAATACAATTAAGCTATTTAGGTTAATAACACTTACAAAAGTGTCTTGATGGCTTTTTGTGTTGATGAGAATCTCCAAAAACGAGGTATAGCCCTACAAGTGACGAACAGCCCCACAGGTGATGTTGGGCCCAAGAGTGCATCTGGGGGTAAATTAATAGATACCAGTGAGCTTTTTCACTTGATCACACTTGCAAAAGTGTAATGATGGCTTTTTGTAGTGATGAGAATCTCCAAAAACGAGGTATAGCCCCACAAGTGACAAACAGCCCCACAGGTGATGTTGGGCCCAAGAGTGCATCTGGGGGTGAGTTGATGGATACCAGTGAGCTTTTTCACTTGATCAGACTAACAAAAAGTGTATGGATGGCTTTTTTAGTGATGGGAATCTCTAAAACTGAGGTATAGCCCCTCAAATGACGAACAGCCCTACAGGTGATGTTGGGCCCAAGAGTGCATATGGGGGTAAGTTGATGGATACCAATAAGCTGTTTCAGTTGATAACACTTACAAAATTGTATGGATGGCTTTTTTTAGTGATGGGAATCTCTAAAACTGAGTTATACCAATAAGCTTAAGGTTTACCCCCATATGCACTCTTAGGCCCAACATCACCTGTGGGGCTGTTTGTCACTTGAGGGGCTATACCTCAGTTTTGGAGATTCCCATCACTAAAAAAAGCCATCAATACACTTTTGTAAGTGTTATCAACCTAATTAGCTTAATTGTATTCATTAGCTTACCCCCATATGCACTCTTGGACCCCAACATCATCTGTGGGGCTGTTCGTCACTTGAGGGGCTATACCTCAGTTTTTGAGATTCCCATCACTAAAAAAGCAATCAATACACTTTTGTAAGTGTTATCAACTGAAAGGGCTTAATTGTATCCATCAACTTACCCCCAGATGCACTCTTGGGCCCAACATCACCTGTGGGCTGTTCGTCACTTGAGGGGCTATACCTCAGTTTTAGAGATTCCAATCACTAAAAAAGGCCATCAATACACTTTTGTAAGTGTTATCAACCTAAATAGCTTAATTGCATTCATTAACTTACCCCCATATGCACTCTTTGGCCCAACATCACCTGTGGGGTTGTTCGTCACTTGAGGGGCTATACCTCAGTTTTAGAGATTCCCATCACTAAAAAAGCCATCCATACACTTTTGTAAGTGTTATCAACCTAAATAGCTTAATTGCATTCATTAACTTACCCCCATATGCACTCTTTGGCCCAACATCACCTGTGGGGTTGTTCGTCACTTGAGGGGCTATACCTCAGTTTTAGAGATTCCCATCACTAAAAAAGCCATCCATACACTTTTGTAAGTGTTATCAACCTAAATAGCTTAATTGCATTCATTAACTTACCCCCATATGCACTCTTGGGCCCAACATCACCTGTGGGGCTGTTCGTCACTTGAGGGGCTATACCTTAGTTTTAGAGATTCCCATCACTAAAAAAACCATAAATACACTTTTCGAAGTGTTATCAACTGAAAAAACCTACTAGTATCCATCAACTTTTTAGATTTTTATTTCTAAAACGGAATATTTCTCTTTAAATATCGCAAAAAAATATCTGATTAAATTATTGTATGCGCAACAAATTCGCGATTACTTCTCAATCCTTTTGTTTAGCTACCAGTACGTCCTACATAGAGGCCAGTTATATTTTCAAGGAAATCTTTATTTAGTTTTGAGAGCAGATATTTTAACTGAAGCTACCCACAACTCGCGATGCAGTCATCAAATTACCAGTATTAAACACCAGTCCAAAAATGTCTAAAAATGGGTTATTAGATTATATTTCAATTGTGAAACAAGTTACGATTTATTATATTTGCTTATGTTAAAAATGTGCGCGCCGAGACAGCCCTGAAAGTGATGTAGGTCAAAGCCCTGAAAATGATGCTCTACAGATGATTCTAGGCTGGGTACTGTTGAAGCAAAACGTTTGAAAAGGTCAATAGAACTCTAGCGTTTAATAAAACTCTAGCGTTTAATAAAACTCGGGCGTTTGATAAAACTCCAGCGTTTTCTATGGCTAGACACATCCAGATAAGTCGCTCTGTGACGTCATGGTATTTGACCTTCTAGAACATTTGGCTTGGCAGGTCAGTAACATGTGTATTTATTTTCACAGTGGCTATTTATGAAAGGCCAAACGCGCCATAAATAGCAACGTATTACGTTGCTCCCAAAACACAACACGTCGAAACACAACGCAACACGTTGCTCTCAAAACACAACATGTCGAAACACAACGCAACGTGAGTATATGAATCGTCCAATCAAAGTGCTTTATTTTTACTTTTAAACCTCCTTACGTTGCTCCGAATAATTAGAACATGTAATCTAGCGTGAACCAGGTTCGTACACGTTGCTCAGAGCAACGCAGATCCTTAGGACAACATGTAGTATGAAAACCACTACATGTAGTTTGAAAACCGGAAACGTCTTGTTAGACGAATTATGTTAGTTGACCAATCACATAGGCCTATATGCGCGGGAAATTTAACATAACGCACAACCGGAAACAATCTTGCTACACGTTGCTCACAACCGGAAACAATCTTGCTACACGATGCTCTGGAACCAATGAAAGCGAGTCTTACATATGTATTTGATGTGTGTGATTTCTCCCGCAAAGTGAGACTGTCATTCCAAAACCCAACACTGACTGACGTCATCTAATTTCGACTAGAGACAAAAAGTAAACAAAACCACGTGCTGTAGACAAAAACGAATGCAATTCTACCTAATGACTAATGTAAGGTTCACTATAAATGTGTGTCCATCTGCTTAACTTAAAATGATTTTGAGTTTGGACTGGTTAAACGTTATTTGTCTTAAAACAATCACTCGATAGAAACTGACGTTGTTGTTGTAACTTGTATAAAAGTTGACTATAAGTATAACTATAAGTTATAAGTAGGCCTACTGCTTAGTAGTGAAAGTTATGATACTCAATATTACAATTTACATGTATACTTTAGTTTTCTATTATCCTAATTATTGGCACCAAGTAAATGTCTATCTTCTAATCTTAATATTATTATCAAACGGTCAATTATCGTTTTGATCAGACAAAAAATCTAAACTGAAATAGTGTTAAAATTTGCTTAATAAGCTGTCAAAAATAAAAAAAACCCCATAAATTCAGATAGTCAAAACAATTTACAGGTACTGAATACAAATTTCAAATCTTTTCCGGTAGTGGATTTTTTTCACTCGGTCGCCGTATGTGGAAGAGTTGCCAGGTACTCGCTGAAGGTCGGGGGTTTCCTTCAGGCAATGAGCCCGGTTTCCTCCCCCACTAAACCTGGCAACACCACCATATAAGTGAACTATAATCTTCAGTGCGGCGTAAAACATCAATCAATCAATCAATTAAATCTTTCTATGGCATTTAGAAGTTGAACGGTTACAATAAGGTGTAATGGATAACTACTTCTTGGTTAGCCACATTCATGTGTCTCATTCTGTTTTACTTATTTTGCCAGCCAGACAACTAGTCCGGTTTATTTGGTCACAACGTTTCGATAGTTCTTTGATAACAATGTAAGAACTACATCGAAACGTCGTCACCCAATAAACCAAGAACTGAAGAAGTGGTTATCCATAAGTATTTATTCACTTTTTTAAATAAAAGTAGGCCTAGCTATCAATAAACTAAACAATTGAAGATAACATGAAAACCGAACTCTCATACGCAGTGAAAGGCTTTACTTAAAGGGGCATGAGCTGCCAAAATGTTGAAATTATTGACTATTTTTCTCAAGATGTACCTATAATTCAGAAGCTTTTTAGTGCTTCTAGTCTCGAAAATGTACGATTAAGTATTGTTTTGAACAAACTTTGGCTTAGAATGAATGAATGGTCGTCCCGGTTATTTAAATTTTGTTTACTTTGCGAACACGTTTTCAGTTTGTGCAGACCACATATTGTATGGATTTTCGTCATTCCAACGCCAATCATTTAGTTTTTCGATGGCCTTAAAAGCCACTTGCTGTCGGGACGATCAGAAATTATGAAAAAAGTGTGAATTTTGGCAGCTCATGCCACTTTAAAGCCAAAGAAAAATAATAAAGCCGAAAAATGCTTGATAAACGGAATTTAACATCAGGGGGTGTAGGCCTAAGTTTGATTCTCAGCAGCATATAAAGATCAATTGATGGGACTATTGTTTACACTTTTGGAATGGCACTTATGCCCAGATTGATTATTTATTGATTAACACCACACCTGCGATTATTTACTAGTGCATGTATAATTGGGTTGCCAGTTTTAGTGGGAGAGGGGACCACTGACTTTCAGCTGACAAATGGTAACCATTCCACCAGAGGCAATTGTTTGAAAACCTAGTAAGGGTGTTTTCTTTGGACTGGGAGTGCTGTTATAACAATCTAATTTTTTTAGAGAAATTAACCTGGTGCCAGATTGAGCTCATATCTATATCTATTTCGGAAAATTTAGGGCACCCACTTTCAGGCCACTTTGGTTATCTGTAAAACCATTTGGAATGGCACTTATGCCCAGATTGATTATTTATTAACACCACACCTGTGATTATTTACTAGTGCATGTATAATTGGGTTGCCAGTTTTAGTGGGAGAGGGGACCACTGACTTTCAGCTGACAAATGGTAACCATTCCACCAGAGGCAATTGTTTGAAAACCTAGTAAGGGTGTTTTCTTTGGACTGGGAGTGCTGTTATAACAATCTAATTTTTTTAGAGAAATTAACCTGGTGCCAGATTGAGCTCATATCTATATCTATTTCGGAAAATTTAGGGCACCCACTTTCAGGCCACTTTGGTTATCTGTAAAACCATTTGGAATGGCACTTATGCCCAGATTGATTATTTATTAACACCACACCTGTGATTATTTACTAGTGCATGTATAATTGGGTTGCCAGTTTTAGTGGGAGAGGGGACCACTGACTTTCAGCTGACAAATGGTAACCATTCCACCAGAGGCAATTGTTTGAAAACCTAGTAAGGGTGTTTTCTTTGGACTGGGAGTGCTGTTATAACAATCTAATTTTTTTAGAGAAATTAACCTGGTGCCAGATTGAGCTCATATCTATATCTATTTCGGAAAATTTAGGGCACCCACTTTCAGGCCACTGGTTATCTGTAAAACCATTTGGAATGGCACTTATGCCCAGATTGATTATTTATTGATTAACACCACACCTGCGATTATTTACTAGTGCATGTATAATTGGGTTGCCAGTTTTAGTGGGAGAGGGGACCACTGACTTTCAGCTGACAAATGGTAACCATTCCACCAGAGGCAATTGTTTGAAAACCTAGTAAGGGTGTTTTCTTTGGACTGGGAGTGCTGTTATAACAATCTAATTTTTGTAGAGAAATTAACCTGGTGCCAGATTGAGCTCATATCTATATCTATTTCGGAAAATTTAGGGCACCCACTTTCAGGCCACTTTGGTTATTTTTGGCCTTGCCTCTATCAAATAACCTGGAGAGAGAAATAGGGCAACACTGCCAAAAAGAAGGGCATGGAGGCAAATGGCCTCGTTGCCCTGGTTAAATTCGAGCCCTGATTTTATGCTGCACATCTTGTCTCCAGATATAGTTGGAGAGGTAGTCATGCTAATTATAGTTAGAAGACCCTTAATACTTATCTAAGAGATGCCATTACTAGGATTGATTACTAGAAATACCCAGCACCCTCCTAAATCCTAATTTGACAACTTAAATGATCTACACCTTTATTTCATAATTATGAGAGATAGTAATTATTATAGGTGCCCTGGTAATTTTCAAATGTTAACAGGTTTTAACTGGAAAATCACCGTCGAGTTGCACAAAACGATCTTAACTGAAGGTTACAATAGTTATACAGTACATGTTGTTATGTCCCATGCTATTGAGATAAGCTAAGAGCACTCTGAAGTTAAGTGTGCTTCATGCACACATGTTCACCAGTAGCTGCCCAGTCTTCACTGGTAATTACGAGATGTTCACTAGTCTAGTAATGATGAGATTGTCACAAGATGTTCACCAGTATGTACAGGATGTCCACCAGTATGTACGGGATGTCCAGTATGTACGGGATATCCACCAGTGTGTACGGTATGTCCACCAGTGTGTACAGGATGTCCACCAGTATGTACGAGATGTCCACTAGTGTGTACGAGATGTCCACCAATACATGTATGTACCAGATGTCCACTAGTATGTACGAGATGTCCACCAATACATGTATGTACGAGATGTCCACCAGTGTGTACGAGATGTCCACCAGTGTGTACGAGATGTCCACCAGTGTGTACGAGATGTCCACCAGTGTGTACGGGATGTCCACCAGTGTGTACGGGATGTCCACCAATGTGTACGGGATGTCCACCAGTATGTACGAGATGTCCACCAGTACATGTATGTACGAGTTGTCCACCAATACATATATGTACGAGATGTCCACCAGTGTGTAAAAGATGTCCACCAGTGTGTACGAGATGTCCACCAGTGTGTACGAGATGTCCACCAGTGTGTACGAGATGTCCACCAGTGTGTACGGGATGTCCACCAGTGTGTACCAGACGTCCACCAGTGTGTACCAGACGTCCACCAGTATGTACGAGATGTCCACCAATATGTACGAGATGTCCACCAGTATGTACGAGATGTCCACCAGTGTGTACAAGATGTCCACCAGTGTGTACAAGATGTCCACCAGTATGTACGAGATGTCCACCAGTGTGTACGAGATGTCCACCAGTGTGTACGAGATGTCCACCAGTATGTACGTGATGTCCACCAGTATGTACGAGATGTCCAGTATGTACGAGATGTCCAGTATGTATGAGATGTCCACCAGTGTGTACGGGATGTCCAGTATGTACGAGATGTCCACCAGTGTGTACAAGATGTCCAGTATGTACGAGATGTCCAGTATGTACGAGATGTCCACCAGTATGTACGAGATGTCCACCAGTATGTACGGGATGTCCAGTATGTACGGGATGTCCACCAGTGTGTACGGTATGTCCACCAGTGTGTACAGGATGTCCACCAGTATGTACAGGATGTCCACCAGTATGTACAGGATGTCCACCAGTATGTACGAGATGTCCACTAGTGTGTACGAGATGTCCACCAATACATGTATGTACCAGATGTCCACTAGTATGTACGAGATGTCCACCAATACATGTATGTACGAGATGTCCACCAGTGTGTACGAGATGTCCACCAGTGTGTACGAGATGTCCACCAGTGTGTACGAGATGTCCACTAGTATGTACGAGATGTCCAGTATGTACGAGATGTCCAGTATGTATGAGATGTCCACCAGTGTGTACGAGATGTCCAGTATGTACGAGACGTCCACCTGTGTGTACGAGCTGTCCGCCAGTGTGTACGAGCTGTCTGCCAGTGTGTACGAGCTGTCTGCCAGTGTGTACGAGATGTTCGCCAGGGTGTCAAGATGTCCACCAGTGTGTATGAGATGTCCATCAGTGTTTACGAGATGTCCACCTGTGTGTACGAGATGTCTACCAGTGTGTAGGAGATGTCCACTAGTAATTACAAGACTTTCACTAGCAATTACAGGTCGTTCACTAGTAATTACAAGACGTTCACTAGCAATTACAGGTCGTTTACTAGCAATTACGAGCAACTACAAAAGTAATGTGTACCACTCTGGAATTGATGTTTATGATCCTTGAGAAAATTTACACCCATTTGAAATTTTTTTACCATTTGTATTAAATAGGTCTGATTTATATTTGTCTGCTTTACACAGAACATTTGCTCAAGTCAGACAATGTTGTAGATTCATTACAAGACATTATTTATTCAGAGGTGCAAGTTAATTTCTGCATGGGTTCATATTAATTTCCATAAGGGTCCAAAATTAAGTTTTACATGTGTGAAAAATAATTTCCACATGCATGTAAATAAATGCTCACACAGATGGTAGCTAATTTAGGCAAGGCTGCCGGAAATATATCCACATAGGTATAAATTGTCAATTTCAAAACCAAAAAAAAGAAATACAGCAAATTATTAAAAAGGCTAATTATGCTCTCTTTGAGTGACTTAATATTATCATTACAATCAGTGCCTATAAAAAAAGTTTTTATTTTCAAATTTTAAACCTCATGCCACTTCAACGCCAATAAAAAGGTGCCCTTTTAATATTTTGTTAAATAGCATTCTCTCTCCTTCTGAAAACATTACACTGAAGTAACAAAGAAGATCAGTTCATGATATTTATTGTTTGTCAGTTCATATAGTATTAGAGATTTGTATAATTCAGATGAACAAATGAATGAAGCCGAGGACAATATTAATCTACCACCAAAGAAAATAGATATATATATATTTATGACACCAATCAATGAGCGGAGCCTACAAGAAAAACTGCTTTAAAAAGGTCCCTGCAGCACCTAGCTTTGGTTGGGGTTAATATTGTGAGACAGCTCAGAGGATTGATTACTAGAATTACCCAGCACTCTCCTAATTTGACGACTTAAATGATCTGTTCAAGAAAAACCTGAATCAATTCTAAACAACTGTTTTTTTTTTTATCAATCCTGAAGTTTACTTTTATTTTTACCAAATGTATTTAACCGATTAGAGACCAGGCAAAATTTTATACAGGGTTCAAACTTTTTTTAAGGTTATGAACGAGACAAATTTTTTTATGGTTAATAGAAATTTTGGCCATTAGATGTTAATCTCTGACTTAACACTATTTTCTTAAACATTTACCATAATCAAATTTAATGTAAACCAGGGCCATCCCAACATATCCTTCAGTGACTCATCCAGCTTATGATAATTTGAAATGGGTTTCTTACAAGTGACATATAGGTAAAGCTCTGTTTCACTATATCATTTAAGTAAAACACTCTATTTCGTTTAACAGTTAGATGTTAAATTCATTGCATGAGTGTATTTAGCACATTTTTCCACAAATAGTTTTGGGTGGGTTATTCCATTGCATGATGGTCATTGACAATCTGGAAACCCCATTTTTCTATAGGTAACATTGGAATAGGCACACATTTTTTTAATTCCTTCATTTGGTTGTTCTTGGTACCTCTAAGAATCCCCAAATCTCAATCAGATATAACATAGAAGATAAACACACTCAATTCAAGTATAACTTTAGCTATATTGCTCCATATAAAATTTCGCACTGTTCTCAAAGAACTTATTTGTCTTGAACGCCATCAATTCGTTGATGGACACCCTACTGGAGATACTGAATACAAGTATAGGCCTACATGTATGTCCCCCGCATCAAAACCCCTAGCACAAATACATGTTCTAATAGGCTCATTGTTCATGGGGATTTCAGGGATAAATGCAGCATGGTTACAGTTTTGCGCAATATGATTGGTACAATCCAGGAAATATTTTTGCAAAATAGCTCAGCCTCTCCAACATAGTTATTTGCTTCTGTCCAAAACTTTTTTTTCAACAGGAACTCATCAACATCTTTATGGACATCCTTCAACAAAAAGAAAAAAAAGAGGATTTATTGACTCTTTAAATAAATTCATAGCATAAGTAAGCATTGTCCCATATCAAACAGTAGTGCATCTGTCCTGCTTCATTGTGATGGTTGCTAGAGAGCTCAGTTGGTTAGAGCAATATTATCTCTGTCCAAGACAGGCCTTCCATCGATGTGGCACAGGTTCGAATCCCACCCAGGGCAAATAAACAATGACAAATTTCTGATTAGACTTTTCACTCGATCGCCATTTGTAAAAAAAAGTTGCCCGGTGCCCCCTGGCAAATAGCCCGGTTTCCTCACCCACTTATCCTGGCTATGCCCCCATATAAGTGAAATAATTTAAGAGTGCAGCACAAAACATCAATCAATCAATGTGTTAACTAGTTCGCAATATGTTAAGTGGAATGAAGTTATTCTGATACGCTCGCACAGGCTTCTTCAATACCAGCATAACATATTGGTGGTATTGAAGAAGCCCGTGTGAGCGTATCAGAATAACTTCAATCCAATTAACATATTGCGAACTATGTGTTATCAGTTAACCTAATGGGTATAAAATATTGGTGAAAAACGAAATTTTTCACTTTAAAAACAAGAGCAGAAATGGTGATTGGTCAAACATGTTCGATAAGCTATTAGTTTTGGCGTTTTTTGGTTTAGCTTTCTCATTTTGATTATTTTCAAATAGGGCCTATAAGGATAAATCTGAAGATTAAATTGAAGACAGTTGACGAGTTGTAATGGTAGACTACTTCACTAAAGTAAAGATCTTACTCCGTTATTTGGTAATTCTGACATCGATCTATGGTCGTCGACCTGGTACCGACCAATAAGTATCCAAACATAAATAACTAGGTACCTGTAGTGTAGGCATTTAATATTATTGAATTAGTAATGGTCTACTTAAACAATTTCCACTTATTCGATTCTCATATTTTACTGACTGAAAACATTACGAATACACCATGTAGGGACATTTTTATTAATACAGGATAGGCTTACTTGTAAATAAAGTGAGTATTTACTTACCAATAGACCTACCTTCAGGCTTCAGATTTTATCCTCACTTATAATATTCATAATCGTAGCAGTTGCTTTGTCCCAAAATTATGGCAAAAAGCTGTTTCATGGTCAGCAGTCGTACTTAACGTGTTACACTTTACAACTTTATTGGCCACCACAACATCAACATACATGTAGGCCTACTTAGGCGATAGAGTTTGGATATTTCCAGCTTAGGTTGTTGTTGTTTTAACTTTCAACAATATACAGATGACAGTCTCACTTTGCGGGAGAAATCACACCCATCAAATACATATGTAAGACTCGCTTTCATTGGTTCCAGAGCAACGTTGCAAGATTGTTTCCGGACTACATGTAGTGGTTTTTATACTACATGTAGTCCACATCAGTAACGCATCAAGATTGTTTCCGGTTGTACATTGTGTTTAAGTTTCCCGCGCATATAGGCCTATGTGATTGGCCAACTAACACAATTCGTCTAACAAGACGTTTCCGGTTTTCATACTACATGTAGTGGTTTTTATACTACATGTAGTCCACACCAGCAACGTGTAGCTAGATTGTTTCCGGTTGTGCGTTATGTTAAATTTCCCGCGCATATAGGCCTATGTGATTGGTCAACTAACACAATTCGTCTAACAAGACGTTTCCGGTTTTCATACTACATGTAGTGGTTTTCATACTACATGTAGTCCTAAGGATCTGCGCTGCTCTGAGCAACGTGACGAACCTGGTTCACGCTAGATTACATGTTCTAATTATTCGCAGCAACGTAAGGAGGTTTAAAAGTAAAAATAAAGCACTTTGATTGGACGATTCATATACTCACGTTGCGTTGTGTTTCGACATGTTGTGTTTTGAGAGGAACGTGTTGCGTTGTGTTTCGACATGTTGTGTTTTGAGAGCAACGTAATACGTTGCTATTTATGGCGCGTTTGGCCCTTCATACCTGTCCGTACGCCGGTTACGGCTCCGATTGGAATTAACGCGTAATGTACTCACTTTGTACACTCAAAGTTGTGTTATTCTCATTCGGCATTAAATTTGAGGTGGGTCAGGTAGGCTAACTCGTAGGTGAATTTCAATTTAAGTGTAATTTGTGTGCCACCTATAGACTAGTAAATAGTACTAGTATTGATTGATTGAGGTTTTGTGCAACTGTCAACATTATTTCACTTAAATGATGGGAGTTTCAAGGTTAAATAAGGGAAGGAAATAGGCAAATTCGCACGAAATAAACCCACCGATCTTCAGGGAATATCTTGCCCACTCATAATTTAATTTTAGGGCCTTGCTAAATTTGGGAATGGTGTTGAGAAAAAAACGTCAACCTTTCTATGGAGCTGTCCATTGATTGATTTGATTTGATTGTTTGGTGTTTTACGCCGCGCTCAAGATTATTTCACTTATATGGCGCCGTTGCCAGTTTTATTGTGGGAGGAAACCGGGCTCTATGCCCGGAGGAAACCGAGTCCATTGAAAGTCTATCTGTAGTAAGTAGCACTAGTAGTGTGCTGGGACTTATATGAACTGTTACGTGTGGGGGGGGGGATTAAAACAAACAGACTCAACACTTGTATTCGAACTCGCTGGTAAGCGGTAAATCTATTGATATAAACAAAAAAGACAAGCATAAGACAAAAGTATACGTACAATAGTTCGGGAAAACTCATAATTAAAACGATGGAATGTAAGACTAATACAGCAACAAATACTCACAGACATGTGTGAGAATCCCCACAAACACGCAAGGTTATCATCGAATAGTGTGCCTTAAAAAGTTACATTGTCAGTGATAATACCCCAGAAGACAGAAGGTTTATATACACAATCTTGGCATGATTTTATTACAAATGTCATGGAGCAAAAAGAAAATCAGGAATTGATCGTGCAATAAACAAGTAAAAGCATGGATTAGATGAAAGCGGTTTGACATGCTTCATGTATGCTAGTAGAATATAAAATGACAGTTCAGCGCCACCTATGACGTCATACGAGGTGGAAACATGTTACGTAATATTCGAATTCCGGGTCAAAGACGCCCCGAGTGGTCGAGGTCAATAACTAGCACATCTCATTAAGATTCAAATCTAAGCTCCCGGCTATTGGTCGCGCTTGACTACACATCTAATTAAAATCTCCCAACAAGAGGAGGCAACAATGGCTTGAACTGTGAGGTCGAGGTCAATAACTAGCACAACTAATAAAAATCTTAGATCCCGGTTATTGGTCACGGTTCGTCGCATGTCTGATTAAAATCTAAACTCGCGGCTACAAATATTTAAGCACATGTGCGCCTATTCTTAAAAAAATATGCTGAATAATACACTCCCAACCTCGCAACACTCCCAACCTCTGACCTGTTCGTCAGATGGACGAAAAAAAAAATATGCTTAGTAATGCAATACTGGTCTAATCAAACCGACTGGCACTGGTGATAGACAATAGATAATAAACGAATGTATAAACAACCTTGGACTGTATTACCTCAACGTATAGATCATATCGGTAAGTATGTGTACATCAGAGCCGGACGGCCTCGGGGGGCAGATGCGTCAGACCGTATATAAATTAAGTCGACTGCCAAAGACACGTGTGCGTCCAACCGTAACAAATTAACGGAATAGAATATGTCGAGTAATGCATTCCTGCCTAAGGGCACCAGGCCACGTATAAATAGTAATAGACTCCGGCTTTAGGTATCAACCAATCAAATGATTGCGCCTTCCGAAAAAAATATGCTGAGTAAAAAGTGTCAGCCTTAGGGCTCAGCCAATCTGTATAAATACGGGTGTAAATCAGATCCAGTCATCATCGGAAAACAAGACTGGCCGGCAACACTCTCAACACTATCCAACATTGTTTAACATTGGACAAACACTAAAGTTTGAGAAGGTAAGTTGAAAACTTTTTTATGCATATCAAAAATATACTATGTTTAATACTTAAGTCTTGACCACTGGTCATCAACCCGGAAGTGACCGGAAGTGTACCAGAAGTGACTGGAAGTTACCGGAAGTAACCTGAAGTGAACCAAAAGTGACCCGGAAGTGACCGGAAATAGACCGGAAGTGACCGGAAATAAACCGGAAATGGACCGGAAGTGACCGGAAATAACCGGAAGTGACCGGAAATAACCTGGAAGTGGACCGGAAGTAACCTGAAGTCAACTGGAAGTTACCGGAAGTAACCTGAAGTGAACCGGAAGTAACCTGGAAGTGACCGGAATGGGACGGAAGTGACCGGAAATAACCCGGAAATCACCGGAAGTGGACCGGAAGTAACCGGAAGTGACCGGAAATAGACCGGAAGTGATCGGACGTGATCGGAAATAAACCGGAAATGGACCGGAAGCAACCGGAAGTGGACCGGAAGTGACCGAAAATAACCCGGAAGTCACCGGAAGTGGACCACAAGTGACCGGAAATAACCTGGAAGTGGACCGGAAGTAACCTGAAGTCAACTGGAAGTTGCCGGAAGTAACCTGAAGTGAACCGGAAGTAACCTGGAAGTGACCGGAAATAACCGGAAGTCACCGGAAGTGGACCGGAAGTAACCTGAAGTGAACCGGAAGTAACCTGGAAGTGACAGCAAATAACCGGAAGTCACCGGAAGTTGACCGGAAGTGACCGGACGTGACCGGAAATAAACCGGAAATGGACCGGAAGCAACCGGAAGTGGACCGGAAGTGACCGAAAATAACCCGGAAGTCACCGGAAGTGGAACACGAGTGACCGGAAATAACCTGGAAGTGGACCGGAAGTAACCTGAAGTCAACTGGAAGTTGCCGGAAGTAACCTGAAGTGAACCGGAAGTAACCTGGAAGTGACCGGAAGTCACCGGAAGTGGACCGGGAGTAACCGGAAGTGACCGGAAAAAGACCGGAAGTGACCGGACGTGACCGGAAATAAACCGGAAATGGACCGGAAGCAACCGGAAGTGACTGAAAATAACCCGGAAGTCACCGGAAGTGGACCGGAAGTGACCGGAAATAGACCGGAATTGAACCGGAAGTGAAGTAATTGATCCAAAAATAAGTTCCAAGCCCGGAAGTAGCCAAATTCTAACCGAATTCGGTCGTGTTACATATCAAAGTAAAGGGTGCAAAGATATCTGCAAGACTTACTATAGCTCGTGGTTTTCTCAATTCTGGTTTTACACAAATCGATTGAAACGTTCAAATCTTCACCAAATCGCTACACTCTGATTTGGTCAGTATCTACATGTGAATGGTCGCAGGAAGAGATGGTTCGATGCAATATAACTTCCGCTTAATCAAATATGAATGGAATTTCAAAAAAAAATCAAGTAATGTAATGTAAAAGTAATGTCTGGCTTATCAGCGATGCTACAATCAAGCGAATCAATTCTCTATTTCAACACTCTATTCTGTTTAGATTTACCCAACACCTCTGACTGTCGAGACTTAAGGTTCTATCAGGTAAGCCGTTTTTTTTTAAATTTTATGATGGTTTAACTATAATGGTGATCGGTTCTCTCCGCAATCTGAGGTAAAATCTACTGGTATACATCTGCGACCGTTTCTCTAGGGTGAGCTGGCTTGTCTCGGATTCGAAGGTGAGACAATAAGCCTGACTGTCCCCGTCATGAGATATGCGTCCCTTCGAACGTAACGTATGCCAGGGCTCGTATGAGCGCTACTCCGCGCGAGGCGACTCGCGCGTTGATTGGGCGTGATTTCTCCTTGTCATCCACTTCTGGATGACTTAATCAGATCGCAACTATCTAGCTAACTCTAAATATCTCCTCACATGTAAGCCTGTCTGATTTCTGCTTGTAATCTACTGGATGACTTAATCAGGTTGTAACCCTTACCACACACATCCCATAATCCTCAAGGTGTGACGTCACGATTAAGACAACCAATCAGTGACGTTGTACACAGATTCCGACAATCGAAACAGAGAGTCAACACTTTTTAAACACTATCGGTAGTACCACTCACCACTCGCTCATCTGATTTGTAGAAGAGACGACGTATTTTAGTGTTTCCCCCTTCCACAGACATGAACACGATTTGCAACATCTGCGGGGCTGCTTTCACATCTGAAATCCGTCTAAACCAACATATGGGTTGAATTCACCAACGCAAAGCGTATAATTGCGATGTATGCGGCAAAACCTTCTCCAGGAGTGACACTCTCTACAAACACGAGGCTATGCACAGGAAGATGCGGCTAACTCCTGGTAAGTTATCACCTTGTTAAGCCACACTTTCGGACTTCGATTTATTATACTGATTTATCAAATAGACGCCCGGTTATATCAAAATTTTCTTATTGCAGATGATCAGCAGCCTTCAACCTCTTCTGGAATCGTACATAACCCGATTGCAGACATTCAGAGTAAGTTTTCTCGTCGACATTTAACGAAAAGAACTTGCTCCGTTCTTAAAACTGTCATCAATTGATTAAAAACTTTTTTTTTCAGGAGAGCTCAACACGTTAATCTCTCAAACACAAGAGATATCCGCTAATCGTCCGTGCAACTGGTGTGGGAAACTGGCTGAATTGATGCCGGGGAGAAAGTTCTGTAGAAAATGCGGTCATCAAGGCGTACAATGTTCGGATTGTAAACGTCCTCTACCTCAACGGTTTTACACCAGGGCCACCAACACTTGCGATACGTGTTGTCGAAAGCGAGAAAACCAGTCGGGCAAAGGTTCAACAAGCGTCGATGCTTTAGAAGGACGTGTGAAAACGCACACTCTGAAGCCCACATCAACAAACAAACTGGATATTTTACAGTTTTTTAAAGACAATGACTCGGCTGTGATGAGCATTTTAAATACGAAGCTAGACACGCACAACGGTTTGAAATGGAATCTAGTGATCAATGTGAGATTAGTTAGATACACTTCAGAAGGCGAAGAGATTACTACGCAACCTAGCTTTCGCAGCCATAATTCTATCGCCACCAACAACAGCCAATTCGAACAGACCGTAGCCGATGCCTTCCACAAAATGTACGAAAGCTTCCAAACGTTTCAAAGGGAAGGCAGTGGTTGTGTGTTGGACGAAGTGGTGTCTATGGAACTGAACGTAGCTAAATATAGCCCTTTGCGCGGTTCTACCTACATCCCCACCCCGCAGGTCTTGGTTAAGAAAAAAGCTATTGTAAATGTAAAAAAATCGGATAATTATTGTTTCGCTTGGTCAGTCCTAGCAGCTTTACATCCTAGTGGAAAACACTCGAATCGAGTTCAACATTACAAACCGTATTTCGACAATTTAAACCTAGAGGGTCTTGAATTTCCTCTAAGACTAGACCAAACGCACCTGTTCGAGGCGCAAAATTCAATATCGGTCAATGTGTTCGGGTACGAAGAAGGCATATTTCCTTTACACATCACATCCAACCGCTGCGATACGCATGTTAATTTACTTCTTCTTTCGAGGGGTGATACCCGTCATTACTGTTTGATCAAGTCTATGAATCGTTTGCTCGGTGATCGTACCAAGCACGACGGTCAAACGTTTTTCTGCGACTATTGTTTGCACGCGTATTGTAGCAAGGCTTTGTTGGACGACCACACACCTTACTGTAAGTCTCTAGGTCTACAGCGAACACTAATGCCTGAGGAAGAGACTCTGAAATTTAAAAATATTAGAAACCAACTCCGCGTCCCTTTCGCTATATACGCCGACTTCGAGTGTTTCACCGTTAAAGGAGATGATTCCACGGGCAAAACTACGAAGTACGAGAAACACGAGCCGTCCAGTTACAGTTATACGGTGGTGTGTAATGTGCCCCGGTACAGTAAGCCCGCGACTATTTACCGCGGACCCGATGTTGTGCAGAGGTTTTTAAAAGATCTGCAGAAAGAAAATGATTACATCTGTAACATTCTAAAACAAACCCATCCAATGATTATCTCCTTTGAGCAGGAGCGTAATTTTGAAACCGCAAGCCACTGCCATATATGCGATAAACCACTAGGCGCGAACAGGGTGAAAGACCACTGTCACATCAGTGGTATGTACAGAGGTCCCGCTCATAACGAATGCAATTTACAATTCCGGTTTAGAACGACGACTAAGGAAGAAGCTCGTAGGTTTTTTATTCCCGTCATACTCCATAACTGCCGCGGCTACGACGGCCATCTTATCTGCGATGTAATGGGTCTGTTTAAACATTTAAAAATTACGTGCATCGCTAATAACATGCAAAAATATATTAGCTTTAGCCTCGGGAATTTACGATTCATCGACTCCTTCCAGTTTCTGAACGCGTCCTTAGATACGCTCGTGTCCAATATGGCGAAGGACGGGCCGGAGGGTTTCTCTCAGTTGAAAAAACATTTCTCCGACCCCCACCAACAAAAACTGTTGCTCCGAAAAGGTGTCTTCCCGTACACTTATATGACAGGCTCTGATAAATTTCGAGAAACCCAACCGCCCATAGATTCGTTTTATAACGATCTTAAGGAAGAAGCCTTGTCTCGAGAAGATTACGAGCACGCGCAGACCGTATGGAAAGAGCTCGGTATGGAGAACTTGGGAGATTATCAAGATCTCTACATTAAAACCGATGTTCTCTTGTTAGCCGATGTCTTTGAGAATTTCAGAGACATCTGCTTGTCTTTCTATAAACTAGATCCACTTCATTATTATACCAGCCCCGGTTTAAGCTGGGACGCGATGTTAAAAATGACCGGTGTTGAACTCGAATTGCTGCAGGATATTGACATGCACCTTATGGTGGAGCGGCGGTATAAGTATGATCACTACAAAATACGCCAAAGCAAACAATCCTTATTTGTCCGACTACGATCCCTCACAGCCAACTAGTTATATATCATATCTGGACGCCAATAATCTGTACGGATGGGCCATGTCCAGATATTTACCTCAGAAAGATTTCGTATGGATGACAGCGGAGCAAATTGACGCTCTTGACGTCAAAACCGTACCAGATGATGCGCAAGTAGGTTACATATTGGAAGTAGACCTACATTACCCGCATCATTTGCATGACCTTCACAACGATTATCCTCTATGTCCTGATCGTCTGACTGTGTCGGATGAAATGTTATCGAGCTACTCCACGAGGTTAAAACATGAGTTGCAGTTTAAAGGCAATCCAACTGAAAAACTCGTTCCTAACTTACATAGCAAGTCTAAATATGTCATCCATTACAGCGTCTTGAAATTCTGCCTATCGCAAGGTATGATATTGACAAAAATCCACCGCGGAATCTCATTCGTACAAACTTCGTGGCTGAAGCCCTATATCGACTTCAACACCGAAAAGCGCAAACACGCGAAAAACGACTTTGAAAAAGACTTTTTCAAACTGTTAAATAACGCCGTCTTTGGAAAAACAATGGAGAACCTGCGCAAGCGCATGCGCATCGAACTGGTGCACGACAATGCTAAACTAGAGAAATTAATAGCCAAGCCATCCTTCCGAAGACCTCTGCGGGGTGCATATGAGTAAAACAAAGCTGGTGTTGAACAGGCCCATTTACGTCGGTTTCGCTATATTAGACATTTCAAAACAGCTCATGTATGACTTTCACTACAATTTTATCAAACCCAAATACCAGGACAACGCCGTGCTTCTATTTACGGATACGGATTCTCTGTGCTATCGCATTGAATGTGTCGACATCTATAGCGACATGGATGCAGATGCTCACCTGTTCGACACCAGTAACTATCCAACAGATCATTTCTTATTCAGTCCTACGAACGCCAAAGTATTAGGTAAAATGAAGGATGAAACTGCTGGAGAACCCATCTCAGAATTCGTGGGACTACGACCGAAGATGTATTCGATGGTTTTCTCCGGTCGAGAAAAGAAAACTGCCAAAGGGGTGGCTAAATACGTGGTTAAAAAGAGACTCAGACATGAACTCTATAAACAGTCTTCATTCGATAAGAAACAGGTTACAGCATCTATGAATTGTATTCGCAGTTATAATCATCATCTTTATAGCGTAAATATAAACAAGATAGGTTTGTCGCCTTTCGACGACAAGCGTTACGTATTGGACAACGGCGTTGATACGCTAGCCCATGGTCATTTTAAAGTTCTGTAACAAATAAACGCTTACGAGTTGTGTGTGTATAACAGAAATGTTCGGTGTAGGCAAGACCGTGTTGTAAATAATTACTATTGTATGCATATTACGGGGATGATTGTAGATATTAATACTTGTATATTACCAATAAAGATTATTGCCATAATGCATCGAATAGTTCCTGTCTCAATTTCAAAGTTTGTTCCATCGCTTCCTCTCTAGACATTCCATATACGTTTTCCAGAATTTCACGAGTGTTTTGTATACCGCGGTGTATACTATCCTTGTCCGAGTTTAAACACCATAGGGAGTAGTTCTGGAGCATGCGCTGTTTCATATCCGGAAGATAATCTTCTTCAGCCAGTAGTCTGCTCTCCTTTTCCGAGTAACCTTCCGTAATATACGCTTCCGCTTTCTGGCGAACTTTATCCTCCATCATACCACGTGCGGACATACCGAACAGGTCGTGCCACACATCGCGTTGTATTTCACCGTTTCCGACTTGCTGTTTGAACCAAGGCGGGCTGACCTCGGTGTAGAGCTCGCCTTTACCGGTTTGTTGGAGAAAGTTCTTTTTCAGTCTCTGGTTCTGCGGCGTGGTGGGTTTCAAATCGATCAACAAAGACCCGTGAGGCGAGCTAGTCACCGCTTCTTCGTATACTTTCATAAAGTAGTCGCCTTTCCCGGGGTATATGCGTCGCCCCTAGCAATGCCACATGTTGTCTGTCTACCGGGTTGTTGAATAGTACGATGTATTGAGAGTTCAAATCTATGTCTCTGGAGGCTTTACCCCGATCGAACAAGTTTTGCGCGATATACACGACGGAAGCGTTGCCGTGGTGAGATCCTTTGGTGAATAGATCGGCCATTCGGGTGTCCTTTTTGACGTCTGTCATTAAATCGTCGAAGACTATGACGGTACGAATGACTCGATTGAAAAACCCATCCTCTCCCAGATCAGGAGGAATACCTTTGACGAACTCTACGTTGTGTACAGCGTTTTTCATTTCCTCGTACAGCGGTTGCCATTTGCTATAACAAATAATGACGCGATGGGGTTCCGGTTGAATTTTCTTCTCCCGTAACAGACGGACCAACCCCATGGTCTTTCCAACCCCGCTGGGGCCGACAATACGTATTCTCGCCGGGTGTTGGAGCGTCATGATCGGTGTTATTCGATGGACTGAGAGGTGTCATAAAGCGCTAATCCCTTTTATAGGGTCTGAATGTCTTCCGCTCTGACCCAACTGTTGAATTTTGTAGGCCAACCGACGTACTTGACCAGTTTTTCCGCGCGGTCTCCACGTCCTCTGCTTTTCAACACCTTCTCGATGCGCCACAACGCGTTGACGTCTTTGTCTACTTTCTGTAGTTCTTGTTGGTAAAACGTACCTTCGATGGGGTCGTCCATAAAATCCGTCAGTTTGTAAACGGGTATAGAACGCCTACGACATCGTTTCACAACCTTAAACAACTCTTCGGTGTAAGTGGACGTATAGGCTCTTTGAAAGATGTATCTCAAATGAGAGATTCTAACGGTGTCGCCCACTTTGAATCGGAAGGGCTGCGTTTTGACTCGTTGGGCCGTGTCTACGTATAGCTCCTTCCAAGTCTCCGCTTCGTTTTCCTCATCGATGTCGGTCGGGGCTTTTTGATTGAGCGATCTGTGAGGTCTGTGATTGTAACCGCTAACGATATCTGATAATGTCTCTAAATAACGATAGGTTTGGTTATGCGTGAAAAACCGATACATATGCGTCTTGATGGTGCGAATGACACGCTCTACGTAATTAGCTTTCTTCTCGTTGTGGGTGACGTAATGCCTTATCCCTTTCTTATTCAAGTGGGCTTTCATCCATTTATTATTAAACTCACCACCCTTGTCCCATCGAATCAAGGATGGTTTTCTGCCAGTTGCTAAAATTTTGTTTAAGCCCGATATGACGGACTCGTGTCGCTTGTTAGCTATGGGTTCCACCCACAGATATCTGGAAAAGACGTCGATAGCGACCAAGAGGAAACGGATTCCATCGTTATATTTGGCTATATTAGACACGTCTGCTAAGTCGATGTCCCACAAATCATCGATACCCGTGGTGATGACCCTGTTTCTTTTAAATTTATATCTGACGGGTTTTTGAAGACTGTAAGCGTCTTGATCGCTTAGCCACTGATCTACAGCCTTGGCGGGTACGCTATAGCTTTCAGCCTTCAACCAGGATCTCACTTTTGTCGGACCGGTGAAGGCGATTGGTTCACTGGGGTTAAAATACGCCCTTGTCAAGTGCTCTCGCCAACCGTCATCAACCATTACTTTTTGTACAATAACCAAAACCGTATTCATCACATCGTATATATTTCATTTATTGACAAATAACGTGGTTCAAACTTGGATAAATACAATTCGAGAAATAACGGGATACAAATCGATAAACGAAGCAATCGTTATGACAATGATTCTGATTAAAATCCGACATGATACTACGCAGTGGTACTTTTCTACTAAGTTGGAGCAAAAAGTACAAACAATAATAACCGCACGTAGCGGATAGCCTGCCTTGCAAACGCCGTGGATTATAGAAAACTCGTTTACAATTATAATTTAGAAAATCTCGAAATCCGGTAGAATAATGTTTTGGGGGAAAACCTAAACTGTCCAAGAAATAACCCATATCTTCTTCGAAATAAAACAACACCCAGTGTTTCCCGGGTAGTCGAGCTGGATCCGTATTGACGATGTAACCCGCTGGTTTTCTTTCCACCTCTGCCGGAAGCTGCTCAGCCGCCATGACGCGACACAATGGGAATCTTTGCACCGCGCATCGCAATTCCTCCGCGTTCATGAAGTTAGTATATTCCTGGCTTTGTCCACTTCGAAGCTGGCCGGCAGGTCACGGTCTCCGGTAAAGGCTTGCCAAAGGCCGCCTCCAGTCGTACGGTCCCTCGATTGACGGGTAGACGGTTGTTCTCCGACGCTTGGGACGGGTTCAGGGAAAAGCCGTACAAGGCGTAACCGCGCGCAAAGTCGAATAAGTTGATGCTATTTCCAAAATCCTCTCCAGTCTTGCCCACCACGTCGTATAAGCTTAGATAAGCCGATGTACATAGAGACTGTTCATCCGCGTACTTCATTCGGAGGGGTTGTCCCGGCGTGGTTAACCCGTCCACATTCACCGATATACTGCCGAGATTGAAATGTTTGAAATTGAACGGATTCTTTTTATAGTCTCCGGCCACGGCCTTGGACTCGACGAAGCCCACGACTAAGCGGCTCGGATATTCCGAGGGCCAGATATTATCCCAACGAAACAAGACTTGACCCGAAGATAGGGTAGCCGTTTTCACTTCTGTACGTGTGTAAGGGTATTTCGCCGTCGTTGTTTCTAACAGCTCGCTTTGCGCCAAAATAACATCGGGGTTCAGGCGAACTTTGCGTACTTTCAACGCGATTTCGTGGATGATCAATTTGTATGTCTTGTCGGCTTCCGCCGACATGATAAGAAAAGACGAGGGGGCTCTGTACAGTTTCACGTATACGTCCACGTTGTTAAGGAGATATCGGGACTGCTGAAAAACATCCTGTAGCAGGGGTCCTTCCATTTCAAAGGGCACGCTTTCTTTGACACGATCGTGACGGTCGGCGAGACCCGCGTTCGACCCAGTTACCGGGTCAGGATTATCTATATCCATACCTCTGTCTTGTTCAAACATCTGGGATTCTAGCTGACTACTTTTGGTACCGTAGCCGTAATTTAAGATCGTCTGAATGTAGGCTTTTTATGGAAAGTTATTGGCCTGTACCGTCAGCAGTTTCCCTTGCGCGGACACATCCACTTGAGAGAACATGGAATAGAGGAGATTGTTGACGGTAGCCACTTTTTCATCTTCAGCGACGCTGGTTCCGTCTGCTCGTTTCACGCTGGCTTTCACGTATAACCTAGTCGATTTCAAATCCAGATAATCTACTCACTGGCCCGGGATGATAAACTCTATAGGCGCTTCTTCGGACAGTTGCGAGGTCTAACGTCGATGTGATATGTACTGTTAACGGCGTTCGCGGAGGCAGGCCAGTCAAAAAGGGCCAGCTCCATGGGTTGGGCTTCACTCATTCTGAAAGATGCGAGGTAACTTCTTCACCCTCCGACGTTTCGGCGGTGTACTAACTGATAAGGTTTTACGAGGTCTTTTTATACTTTCTCTCGCCTTGATCTCCGATTTCGCTCGTTGTACCGCTTGTTCCGCCGGAGATACCATCTTTATACTGGTTTTCTTTGTCAACGTTTTCTTCTCAGGCTTCTCTCTACAATAGGGTTCCAACGGGATGACGATCGGGCCTCTGCTCGCTCGACCTAACGGCGTGCCTTTTTCACCGTTTTCGTATATATGAAGAGGTACATTACCCTTCGCCATGTTGCGATAAAATCGCACCCACTTGTCAACGTTGCTCATGTTTAAAGTGTAGCGTTAGCGACAAAGGCTGCGTTAGAAATGATGCTGGGGAGCCTTGCTCGTCCATTATATATATTTCTACGGTGTCCACTTCGACTGGAAAGCCGGCTGTTTCTTGAGAGTGATTTCCACGAGGGCCACAACCCAGGATGATGTGTCAAAGCGAAGAGTCTTGTTCAGTTTGACCTCGAAATGATAGGGTTTATTTCCCGGATACAAGTCCGTAGAATCTGTGCTCGCCAAGGTTACGAAGTTGTCCATTCGATGACTTCCGTTAGAATGATGCGTCATACGAGGGTAGGCTTTTATAATAGTTCCAAATCTCGCGCTGTACGGCTCGTGGGGGTCGTTTACATACGTTGAAGGTAAACGCGATTCGTCGACCCGTGCGCGTTTCGCCGTCTTCGAACATTGGTTCTACCACGGCTTAGTATGCATCTAGACTATCGATCGTCTCCAACCACGTTTCCGTCAAAGACACGATGAATCGCCGTATCTATTAGTCTCCGTTTATTTTTGAGTTTGGTCCACTGGAAATAGTTCAAAGACAAGCCTTTGATCGTTGCGCGGTCGTTAAGGAACTAGCGTAAATCTACCCTGAGACTGTTTTGGTATAAACATACGCTGGCCCTCAGTCGATCGTCTATTTTGATTTGTCGCATCGACGTGCATAACGTACGATTAGGTATGACGGTTATGGAAGACTCCGACGACTCGACCGAGCAATTGACGGCTAGGACAATCAACGCTGACAGCGATATGATGAAGAGTGCTACGATAGAAACCGATATTGCTTTTAGCTTCGTGCTTCGGTCCATGAGGCTCGAATGACGGATTGCAACTGATTGATTTATGCTGGTCGCTGATTTATATAAGTCTCTGACGCGTGAAAATATGATTCCGATGATTTCCTCAACAAGTCGGGAAATTCGGTGGTGGTGATTTAGAATGAAAATCCATTCATCGGTTTCGCCGATAACGTTTTCTTTTTACCGTTTCCTACTCATTGCATCGGGTTGAACTGTTATGACCCATGAGTATTCTACAGGAACACTCTGACAGCGCTGTCTACACGTGTGCGACATACCGGGCATTTTAGATCGTCCTGGCGGTCCAACAGCTTATATAGACATAAGCAGCATATGCACACGTGGTGACAAGGGCGTAATAGTACTTCGCATATTTCGTTTCTGCAAACACCGCAGGCGCCTATGTAGTCTTTTCGCATGCGTCCTATCGCACTACCCATGATAGCGGTAACTAAACAGAAGCCTTGACAGGTATTCTTATATAGCGATGAAAACAAATACATGATACAAAGTTATACATTGTTTATTAAAACTAAAGTTACACATGATATGGTTATTGATCCCGCTCATTGGATGAGGTCAGATAGTTCATATATAGCTCGGTTAATGCGGGGTTTTGACGTCTCATCGGTGTTTCATCCAGGTACTGGACAATTTCCTCCTCGGGTCGTCCAAATTCAGTAGTAGCTCGATGTTTGAATGCGTCGAGGAGTTTCATTTCGTTAAAATCTACGAAGATCATATCGATAAGGCGTCGACTTTCGTCCGAGTCCAGAGATGAGATGCAGGTGTGTTGCAGTTGGGTGAGATTGTCAATTTGGCAGGCGTGACATTCCAGTTCGCGGAGTCGACGAACAGCCGGAGCGATCATATCGTCGCACAGCGACCACCATAACCCGTCAAAACGCCGAACCACGTCTTCTGCTATAGCGGGTTTTGACGGAGGCGTGGTTGGTGACTGGAGCGGTGTATAAACACTTTCGATGTCCGGCATCCTAACAGCGAGCTTTTCCCACGTTTCAATACGCATCAAGACGCCTTTCGATGTAGGATAGCGCGGGCCGTCTTGCTTGTACTGAATCCAATGTTTGAGGTGGACGTACACAGACCCTTCGTAATCCGTACAACTGAGGTGGATATCGTCGCATATGGGTGTAGCTACGGAAGGTTTGACGTGTCCTACTTGGTCTTTTAAACTAGACCAGCCCTCTCTGGTCAGCTTTACTTCGGGATAAGGCTTGTAGCTTCTAGAAATCTTCACGATGTCATCGCTTACGGTCACCCGTAGAGTTGATGTAATGTCGAAGACTGCGGCCTTCTTTCTTCCTCTTTTCGTCGGGGTCGGAGCGGTAATACCGTTAGCACGCTTAGACGTCTTAGGCAAACGATGTAGACGACTCGGTGTTGGAAATCGAGATGACTAGTGTACTGATTTGGTCCACCGTATATACGCTCGGACAATTGTAGTTGCAACACTTATGAGCGTCAGCGTTTTTAGAATGATTTGATTGGCTGAGATTAGGTTTGATCAGCTTCCCTCGCGATGTTATGCGCTGGAAACTGTATCAATCATACCGCTAGCGGGCGTAATGTTCGAGTATTTTTATCGGAGAAATGTCTTCCACAAACGGTATTTTCCGCATTCTACGAATCGATTTTGTGTTTACTGATTACGTGTCGCGTCATGTCGTGTCGACGACTAAAAGTCTTGTTACAAACGCGGCAATTAAATCTATAGAATTATACATGAAGTTATACAACACACTCCGAGTATTAGTGGAAAGTATTTCCAGAAGGATAGTTTTCGTCTCTTTTCCTGATTTATCCAAGTGTGATATTTCTTTATCTCACGGGCAATCTCCTCGGGTAAACGAAGACACACTTCATCCGTGAAAAAATGTAAAACAAACAGGCGACCTTAGTTTACGACCCCGTCATCGAACATTTCATTCACAACAGTTTTATAACTTTCTAAAGTGCGTATGCTGTTGATCATCTTATCCAACTCGGTTCTATTCATTACGGTATTTTTGAAATCACGAGCGAGATGTTGCCCCATGAAAGGTGTCATTGCGAATGATGAATGCGATGTTATAGCGACATATAAATGCGAATCGAATCTTAATCAGACGTGTAGCGAAGCGCGACCGATATCCGCGAGCTTAGATTTTAATCTTAATGAGACGTGCTAGATATTAACCCCGACCCCTCGAGGGTGTCTTTGATCCGGAATTCGAATACGGCGTAGCCATTATGTCATAACGCCATTCGAATAGGGCGTAGTCATTACGTCATAACACCATACCTGTTTTGACCTCGAACTTTAAAACTTCGACCTAGATATCGACCTCGACCCCCCGGGGCGTCTTTGACCCGGAATTCGAATATTACGTAACATGTTTCCACCTCGTATGACGTCATAGGTGGCGCTGAACTGTCATTTTATATTCTACTTATGCTGACCTGAAAGTGTGCGGTCAACCGCATTAAATTGATGCCCTAAATTGGTGAAGGGCCGTGACCGCAAATCAATTACTAAGCGACCAATTAATGGAAGAGAAAAACCTATCAAAAAAGGTTACATTCCACCTTGGAATAACATTTCCAAAAAGAAAACAAAAACACTACATATATGCACATAAATATTCACAATATTACAGGCTATCAAATATTAGTGTATGTTATATGAGAGATAAATAAGAACATTAAAAACAAAGATACAGTTCATTTACTAATGCAAGCAATCATGAGTAACGATACCCTGAAAGATTTATACGGTCAGAATTTATTCTGCCCTTCTAAATGTACGAGCTTAGTAATAGGTCTAACAAATTGCGAACAATTGGTTTTAACTAAGGCACTACGAACTAACCCATCTCTACCTGAAGACACATTCAATACACTACCTAACGGCCAAGAGCCCCTAGGAGATTTTTCATCTATAATGAGTACTAAATCACCATTTTGCAAATTATCGAGACTTTTTGTCCATTTGTGGTGACCTTGCAATTCAGGTAAATACAGTTAACCATTTTCTCCAAAATGTATCAGACAGCTGTTGGACATGACGCAAATGTTTCCGATAAGTATCTGCATCGTGGAATATCCCCCATGGCAAAGGACTATTATGTCTGAGCAAAAGTAAATGATTGGGTGTCAAGGCAGAAAAATCTTGAGGGTCGTCGCTACATTTAGTTATTGGTCTACTATTTACAATGGACTCCACCTCACAAAAGACAGTCTGTAAAATATCGTCATACAACCTAGGATTACTGACCAGTAGGGCTACTAGGACCCTTCTAACCGTACGGATCATCCGTTCCCACAACCCTCCATGATGCGAAGCTAGTGGAGGATTGAATACCCACTCAACATCCCGTCTACGAGCAGTTCTGATAACTTCATCCCGATTTAACTGAGAAAGAGACTTAGACAATTCCCTGTGAGCACCCACGAGATTGGTTCCGTTACCAGACCAAATTTTTGCTGGACACCCTCTACGAGACACGAACCCCAAAAACCCATTGATAAAACTATCGGTTTCGAGACTACGCAACACTTCAATATGTATGGCTCTGCTAGTGAAACATGTGTACAGACAACTATAACGCTTAGCCTCTCCTCTACCAACCCTTACGAGAACTGGACCAAATATATCTACTTCAACGTCAGTGAATGCGGGTTTTCCAGATTCTAGACGTTCTGGAGGCAAATCTGCCATCATCTGACTCATATGCTTACCATATAGTTTCTTACACGTGACACACCGATTTTTGAACGATTTTACCAAACTTCTTCCCTTAACAATCCAAAATTGTTCCCGTAGAAGACTTAAGACCCACTCTGTGCCTAAATGAGCAGAGTTGTGAAAATCAGGCACAACGCATCTTGGGAAGATAAATTCTTGGATATTTTTAACGACCTTACCCATCTATACCACTTTTGAGCCAGAATATCCGGCACATGAACATCCCAACAGATATTCAGGCGAGAAGTTTCCTGAAAAAGCAATTTACCACCTAGCAACACTGGTGAAATTAAACCTAATGGATCGTAGACAGAATTTAATTTCGACAGCATCTGACGTCGTGTCACACTAACGCCTCCGTCATCGCATCTACTGACATAAAACAACAAGTCATTAGACACATCCCACTTAATTCCCAGAGCTCTGCACTGAGTACCTTCAGTCAGATCTCTTACCTCTTTAGCCAGATTTGAAACATCTATATCACTAAGAACGTCTTCGTTATTAGCCACAAATTTAGTTAAGTTGAAGCCCCCTTTCGCTAACAGGTCTTTGGAACCATGGACTACCTCTAGATCCTCGGCTACAGTTTTAACAGACCTCAATATATCGTCGACATAGAAAGATTTTAAAACTGTATCCTACACTAAGTTACTGGCAGGGAAATCATCTACAAGTCTACGTAAGGCATACGTACTACTACTTGCACACCAGACTCCACCGAAAAGATGTGACGTCATCCTTAGCTCAGAGATAGATCCATTAACCATCCACAAAAAACGTCGGGGAAACCCTATCAAACGACGGAACTCTGACCTGGTGATACATTGCCTCTATATCCGCCATAATTGCATATTTATACTGCCTGAAACGTAACAAAACATGAAAAAGTTTTTTTTTATGAGATCAGGGCCTTGCAAACATTGGTTGTTTAAGCTTATCTCATGAAACGGAGCGGCACAATCGAAGACAAACCTTAATTTATCAGGTTTAGCCTCACTCGTGACGGCGTGGTGCGGGAGATACCAAATAGAGTCGCTAGTGTTGGAACAGCCTTCAACCGGTTCTGCATAGCCTTTCTCAACTAAACCATCAATGTTATCAACATACATCATTAATTTACCATTAGCCTTAAGGCGCTTCAAGCAGTATTTCAGTCTCACCAAAGCTGAACAACGATTATTAGGCAGATTAGGCCGACCATTTTTCCAAGGGATAGGTAAGACATAGTGGCCATCGGCCAGACAGGCTTCTCGATCCCAGAGATCAAGAATTTTGCGATCCTCTATCGAAAGAGACTCGCTTTCATCATCATGAGACTCCCGCTCCCAAAACGGAATGGAATTCACCTGAACAAAATTAGATAATACAGTTTGCATGCTGTTGCCAGGAATAGTGCCATTAAGTGATCCAAATAAGGTTAATGTGGCATATGGCTGTTTCATATCATTAAGATTACACCTAACATCCAAAGGAACAGGGAGATGGGATGTCAGCTTGAGTGTTATTTAAATTTTGATTAATTGGTAAACTTTGGAGATGAGGATATTTCGTGATATCTATGGAGTGTTTTGGATATCGGACAGGTATTTTAGGGACTACCAAAACATTATTTAACTTAGCAACGTGCAATTTATCCAAAGATTCTAATTGAACAGATACTAGAGTGGAATGTACAGCATTACTTCTGTCCAGGGTGTTCATGTTATATTTAGTTTCCACACCCTTCAAGGCAAGTTGACTAGCAAGACGTTCAGAGACAAATGAATTTATTGAACCCGTGTCTAACAAGGCGAGAGCTTCAACGTGACCATTAACAAGAACTGAAACGAGAGGCAAATAAACAGCATTATTGGTATCAACAAAACTATTGGCATTAACAGGGGAACAATTAGACTGATTGAATGAGTTTATGAATGGCAGTTTACTGTCAATGTGAATAAACTTAGTATGTTTTTTACCACAACCAGGCACAGAACAAACACTGGTCTTTCGACATGTGCGGGAATCGTGATCTGGCAACAAACAATTAAAGCAAAGTTTATTATTTTGAACAACAAGTAGTCGAGATTTCACGGGCATGGCTTTGAAAGAGTCACAATGAAACAGTCTATGTGGTATACCGCAAACAACACAGGGCGGGACATCAGTCGTCATGGTTCGATCCTCATCGGACAGGGTAGGGGAAGTAACTGTGTTACAGCTCGATTTAGAGGCTCCAGAGGATTTTAAAGTGTCATTGCCATAAAGCGGATCACAGGCCTTTCCGGCCACAAGGTTAATAAATCGGACGAACTCACCAAATGTGGGATAACGGTCAATGTCGGCCTTTGTTTTCAGAGCTTTCTCTCGCCATCTATATCGAATGCGTGGTTGGCAACGATTTAAGATTTCCAGGATGCTTTGTTGCGTGTCAACTTCAGTGTAGAACCCAAGCTGGGAAAGGGCAGTAGACGCATTTGATAAATCATCTGCAAATTGTTGTAGGTCTACGGGTTTTGAAATAAATTTCCCATTCCGAAGATCAATAATATGCCTCGAAACAAGATGTGGATTACCAAATCTGTTTAATATATCCCTAGCCTGTGGGTAGCCAATATCCCCACCAAGTAAGGCACAATTACGAATGGCTGCCTTGGCAGGCCCAGCGGTGTACTGAAGAAGTCTAGATAATTTCACTTGGTTATCAGTGCTTTTACAATCCACGACTTCATCGAAAACGACAATAAACGCCTGATATTTCAAGGGATCTCCGTTAAACTGTTCAATTTCCACTTTAGGTATTGTCAACGCGTTGATCAGCTCATTTAAAGGAAATGAAGAGCCAAGCACAGGTTTTTCAGGGAGAGAATCAAAGTCGTTACCTGAGGATATGGAGGATTTCCACCAGTCACGAGCAGCACGAACTCCACTAACATACGCATTTTCCACTTCAAGGAACCATAGCTCACTTTCCTCTATGGGACCATCCTCCTCCAACAAATCATGGTACTGATCGTGCGACGCTTCAAAATCTGCAAAAGATAGCCGTAGCCTTTCCAAGCGATCCTTTACGCCCTCTTGATTTTCCTCCGCCACCAAACGCTCCAAGGTTCCAAGATGTCTAGTTATTGCTGCCTTCCGCTGTCTTCTTACTATTTGCCGTTGGTTAATATCTGTCTCAGAAGACATGTCTATTTACTGTAACGTGTGTGTGTGGGGGGGGGGGGGGGGGGGGTTAAAACAAACAGACTCAACACTTGTATTCGAACTCGCTGGTAAGCGGTAAATCTATTGATATAAACAAAAAAGACAAACATAAGACAACAGTATACGTAAAGTAGTTCGGGAAAAACTCATAATTAAAACGATGGAATGTAAGACTAATACAGCAATTTAATTTTATTATAAGGATAAAATAGGACTGACACCATTTCCCAATATTCATTTTTGTCTTAAAACTTAAAAATTGAGAGAATCCAACATTCATTAAAATTTCAGATAGAATAATACAGATAAGTTGAATGTGAATTGTTTATGTGGTTTTGTTGAAGGTTCTGACAATTATATCAAACCAAAAGGTACATGTTAAATGTAAATAAATATACATGAGGTTGATAAAAGAATATTATTTTATTTAATCTCATGTATGCACTATTTACTTTGTTACCTTAGGCTTGTGTGTGTCTATTAGTTTGATAAGATATGAGAACTGAACCTACATCAAAACATCTCTAATAAATAAATCTAGAAAGAGGTACATGTAATATATACAGAAGCTTTCCTGGGCAATAAACCTATACTACACTGGCAGAAAGCTTGAAAGTGATTAAGACACTCGCCAGTCCCAGTGAGCTAAGATGTCCGGCTTATTATGGTAATGTTATGTTAAGAAAGAAGTCCACAACAATGTAAGGCTCTTGAGAGAACTGTATATTACTTTAAATGGTTAGAAAAAAGTATATTTCTTTTATTTTGGTCTCAAGTCCATAATTCACATGTATGCGTACTCTGCCTCTCTCAATCAGTAAAAGTGACAGAAGTTGCACTCTAATAAAACCACCAGAAGAAATTCAGAAGATTTTAAAATTTGAATAAAAGTTTTGGAACAATTCCACTGTACTGGTATAATTCATTAATTTAGGAATGAGTGGGTCGACACTCCAATAATTATTTACACATGGCAAAACACTCAGGCACAGTGAACCAAGAGTAGAATCACTGGTAACATGGTTTCTAACATGTCACATTTATCATCTGTAGGGCATTGTGATCATATGATAACTGTACTTAAAGGCTGAAGTACCTTTTGGTCATTTCCAATAGTCAGTCTGTGTATAGATTTTAATTTCAACAACTTTTCCTGGCTGCATTCCTCTTTTACTATAGAACACACAGAAGAGTTTCTTTATATATCCTCCCCTGATTGGTTTGTCTGGTACCTGGAGTAAAATATGTAGAAAATATGTTTGTTATAGCCATGAAAGGAAAGGTTTAACCCAATTAACAGTTAACTGACTGTGTGTAATGTTTAAATTAAACCGAGTCATTCAGATACCATTAGAGTTTAATGTCAGTAACCTGTGAGTCAATATTACATTTAGTTTATAGTTATGCCATGTTTCTACAACTGGCATAAAGCGATAAGAGGCTGCAAAGAATTTCTCGAGTTGAATATTTTCAAAATAACATTACAAATAACAACAGTTATACCAGGATACACCCCTGTTTCATACAATAAGAAACTTATCTCCATGTTTATCTTATTCAAGAAGTAAAAAAATATCAAGATTACAGTACGGTAACTCGACAAAATAAAAGCAGCTGTACGTTATTTATTCTAAACTATTTTGCACACAGTTAGAAAACAACTATTTTGCACACAGTTAGAAAACAAAACGCTGTCAGTGTGACTATCAGATTATTTTTGAATCCAAGGAGCTGTAATTTCCATTTAGCTAAAGCCTCTGATCAATTCTGACTTGAAGTTATCAAAACAACGACTGGTCCCTTTCTTTGAAAACTAGACAGACAGACTCCAGGACAGATCAACTAAGTATCTAGTCCGCAATATGTTGAGTGGGTTGAAGGATAAATTCTGGGCAAGTTCGTCATGTAAGACAACTTCAAAACAGTATGCTCTTTTATATATACAGAAACACCTACCAATCCATATATATATGTTTAACTTTAAATTATACCTATACATGTTATTAACTTTAAAAATATATGGATATATATAAATAGCTATATAACATGTAATGAGGTCCCTTACATTATAAATATATATATTAAATTATTATATTTACATGTAATTCATATATAGAAAGTTCATGTCTGTGTTCGGGCTTCAGCCTAGTTTAAAAGTTTATTTGATGGGTTGGCTATGGTCGTCTGTGTATTTTTTATATTTATTTATATTGCCGGGATGGCCACCGACAACCGACGACCGTCAATAAGCTGCTATCTCAAGTAGATGTAAATGTACCTGTCACATTTTAAATAATATAGGTACTGGTATCATTTTCTATGGCTGGGATGGCCACCGACAACCGACGACCGTCAAGAAGCTGCTATCTCAAGTAGATGTAAATGTACCTGTCACATTTTAAATAATATATGTACTGGTATCATTTTCTATGGCTGGGATGGCCACCGACAACCGTCAAGTAGCTGCTATCTCAAGCAAAACAGTACATGTATGCTCTTTTATATATACAGAACCATCTGCACTCTGCAGTAGCGTTTGTCATCTTTATATATATACGTCCCTTATAAAAAAATACCATGCTTTACCATGGATTTACCATGGTATACCGTGGTTTACTATGGTTTACCATGGTAAAACTATAGTACTATAATGACCATGGTATATTTACCATGCTTTATAAATTTTACCATGGTAATTGTGTGGCACATGCATGGTATACCATGGTATTTGAAAGTTTACATGGTAAAACCATGGTACAATAATGAGCATGGTATATTTACCATGCTTTATAATGTTTACCGTGGTAATTGTATGGCACATGCATGGTATATACCATGTTATTTGAAAGTTTATCCGGCAGAGTATAGCTTTTACTAGAATCCTGGAAAGACGGGGTGAAACTCCACATGTTATTATATATAACACGCTTTAAAATTGATAACACAGGTATCGGGACAGAAGCATTTTGTAGGTATCGCTTGTAACCACGTGTCGACATCTTTAACATATACTGACAACAAGTTGAGTCTTAATAGAATTTATACTAAAAGTACCGCTTCAAGTGTCTATAGTGGGCATCCTTACAAAAAGTAATAACAGTTATAAGCCTTAATGAGAGTATGGATTATCTCTGCAGGACTAACATAATACTCTGGCTGAATGTCAACCAACATTAACCAGGCTTGGGTTCTATAGTAAACTATGAGTTAAACCCACAACAGGGAGTGAAATTAGAAAACACAACACTAACAACAGGAATACTCATTAAACTGAAATAATCCTTATAGCATAATTATCAAGATATACAGTAATGTACACAACATAGTGTCCATTTAAAAGATAATAAACATTTCTAAAGGAAACAAATTGTTTGAAGCAAAACATATATCCTTATAAGATTTGTGGATTTCCAGTGGATTTTCTGGGTGAGTGTTAACTTGCAAATAAAAATAGACACTACAAACTTTTCAATAAAAGCAAATTTATGTGGTGTAGATTGTATGAATTAATAAACACAAAAACAACACATTATCACTGTGAGTGAGTCTGTGAGTATTGTACAACATGATTACTCACCAACACACTATTAGGTGGGATTTGTTGTTCTATGTTTATTGTAGTGATTAACTGTCTAATTCCAACATTTTCTGTATTTTTACATCAATAAATAATAAAATTGTTTAGAGTTAATTATCAGGTTAAAATGTTTGTATTGATGTATAAAAAAATTTATCTGAATAACTTTAAGTAATGGCTTATTTTTTCGCTGGTCGTAACAAAAACGAGTTGATACGACGAGTAGCCTAACTGTTGATTTACGTAACTTTCTGCTAGGTGGGACAAACGTAAAATTATGTTCAATGTTTGAATGTTACTCAGGTTGGGATAAACGTAAATTTAAAATGTTGAAAGATTCCCTGTTTTTTTTTTTACATATAGCTTTATTAATTGAAATGTGCATGGACAAAAATGTTATAATAACGAGACCAAAATGCTTTATTTTTAACACGCAGCTGCCTTGACCAAGATGACAATAATCAGCTTAAAACATGTGACGTCATGCTCTCTCCGGTCAATCAAAGCTCCCAGAGCGCGACACATGTGGTAAAGCGGGTCATTCCAATATGAACTTATCTCATAAACGGAAAACGGAGTCAGTTAATTTAAATTTAATTTGTATTGCCCCGGTAATAATTTTGCAGCGGATATAAATATGGTGACGCAATGTACAGTATGAACATACATAATGGAAATAGCTTGATCATTTTATCGTATTAAAATGTAGTTGTTGAAAAAATAAATCACTTCTGTACTCCGTACCGCCTTCAGTTGCTGTTTTTGTATAACCCGGTTTACGAAATCGAGGCTTAGCAAAAATGGCGGATTTCACTCTGTTTACCGGAGACTCAGTTTTGAGTTTCGGATATATCTACGAAGATATAGTAAATGTCCTACTTTTAACAAGACTCTATTTAAAGGGAACAACGTTTATGTAACCAGAGAAAAAACACCTGTGATCAATGGCTGTCTATATTACGACAAGAAGAGATCGACTGCTGAGATCGAGGTACGGATTAAGGGGGTGAAACATGTAGCCATCTTTAATCTGTGACAAATCTTGAATTGGCTCTTATTTAATAAATATACCATGCCCATAGGTGTTTTATATACCAAAATGTTCCTTGATACACAAAGAACATCACTGGCATAATTATATAGTAAACAACAATGTAAGTAATTATATACTTACTAAAACAATTGACCACCAAACTGTACAAAAATCTCAAACCCTAAAACGACCTAAAGTCTGCAAATAAATAGAAAGATACTTTGAAGTACAAGCTAAAACATAGGCGAGCCACTTTTTCAAAAATCAATCATGAGTCCTTGTAATTTAAAAAAATTAACTCACATGTGGACAACAACAAGCCGCCATTTTGGTTACTAGATGGCTCTTCACGAATGCTGTATTTTGAACTATTATATTAAAATAATAACAAAATGTCAGCTAAATCTAATTGAGCCACTTACTGAAAGAAGCAAAGGTCTTACCAAAAATCTCCAATACAGGGCTGATCGATCTTTGAAACATTATTAAAACAGTGGTTATTTTGGAGCTGTGTATTCTTTGTAAGTTGACAACCATGTGTTTAAGCTTTTGAAATCCTTACGCCAAGTTTTCATCCGAAGGTAACTTCGTCAAAATTGCCTTTCTATACTTCACAAAATAATATATCTACTTCTTTATTACTTTGAAGACCCGCTTTGTGAATTAAATTTGCTTTAAGACTGCATTATACTTTGATTTGTGTGCACCGAACACGGCACTATTTTACACTTCGTAACAGTTTCCCTATGACTGTAAATTGGTGTGGCGGGGAACTGTATGTCAACAAACACGATGTTTCATTCAGATTTCGTAAAATAGTAAGTTTTTGAAACTATTATTTTGTCCAGATTTACTGCTTACGTGCTGTTGCGGTATTTAAGAGTGACATGGTCGTAATCGCACCCAAATTAGGGATACGGAGGGTGTTTAATAGGTCTTGACACTGGCCCGGTTTGACAGCTGTCGTGAGGCTCACGACGCTTCATTTCGCCGCTCGTTGTTGTTGTAAAATATGTTTTGACACAGGTTTTACAGGTATTTACACCTGTAAGGTATACCTGTAACGGGCTATAGTGCAGACCCTCACCTTCAAAAGTAGTTCAAGACTAATGGAGGAAAATTTCAATTTTGCCCCAAAGCAGCTGGTTTTAAATTCATATTTATACCAAACCTAAGACTATTTTTGAAAAAGTGGCTCGCCTATGTTTTAGCTTGTACTTCAAAGTATCTTTCTATTTATTTGCAGACTTTAGGTCGTTTAAGGGTTTGAGATTTTTGTACAGTTTGGTGGTCAATTGTTTTAGTAAGTATATAATTACTTACATTGTTGTTTACTATATAATTATGCCAGTGATGTTCCTTGTGTATCAAGGAACATTTTGGTATATAAAACACCTATGGGCATGGTATATTTATTAAATAAGAGCCAATTCAAGATTTGTCACAGATTAAAGATGGCTACATGTTTCACCCCCTTAAGCGATATACATTGCTCATTAAACGACGGGCGGTCAGATGGTGGCTTCTTGAAAATATCCTGGCTTGAGTTCATGTCAGCGTCTACACAGACGTACCTAACATATATAAAGGGAAGGAACTTACCTCCTTCCATTATCGTTTCACACTGCATAAATCTTACTCATCTAATTATTCCACCCGACTTTACTATCAGCTGACCACTTCTGACTGTCACTATGGCACCAAAACTGGCTCTGTTTGAATTTGTGAATGAAGATAACGCTTTGGAAATAGCAGATTCTTCTAGAATTATTGGATTCCGTAAGGAAGTTGACAGTTTAGCAACGAAGCATGAGACTTCAAAACTGTATGCCAAGTGCGATGGCAGGGAAAGAACGGTAGAATAGACATCTTTGCTGCAAAAGTATTACGATTTGGTGGTAAGTTTTAGTTTTAACTTTTTAGTATTTTCCTTTTTAGTATTTTTCCTTTCATAACCTGATACCATGTGCCCTATATTTGCTAAAACTAAATGAGGATGGTGCATATTTTTTTAATTTAACAAAAACATAGGTCCGGATCTTGTGATTAAAAAAAAACAACATAGTTTCTAAAGATGAACTTAACAGCACATGTCGAATTAGCTACGCTCCGTGAGTCTTCCAAGCCTTATGAATTAAACGAAGTCCTTGTGTCCTGTTAACTGTCAAAAAACATGTTTTCTTTACTGGATAAGTAGCTGGATATCCATTTGCATAAGCTTGACAATAAACACCACTGGTACATGTACATGTAGTTTGTAACTGACCGTTAATTTTGTTTTTGTTTTATGTTTTTCAGATGTGATAAAAACTGTGTTTCCCACCAGATCAAAAGCTGAGATCCACTTCTATATAAGAGAAAAATTGAACAATGCCTCCAAAACGTTCAGAAGAAAACAGGAAAAGATGTGAAAAATTGATGTGCCAATATGCATATGTCGGTTGTAGTCCTCCTCCATCCATACTGGCACAATATGAGATACATTTTCTTTTTGTGTATTATTTTGGTGAATAATATGTTTAAAAAGTTCAAATATTTAGTCATGTTATTTTGTTATCGTTTCTCTGGTATTGTAGACTCTTTCAGTCAATCCTGTTAGACATATAACACAAGGGCATAAACAACTTGCATAGTTAAGACTACGGCAACTGTACTGTAAAGCATGGTGTATGTTAATACAACTACTGTACAAAATTAGGCTGTTAACTGTGGTTAATCCACAGTAAATCATGGTAAATACCACTGTAAACAATGATACATGCCACGGTAAATACCACAGTAAACCATGGTAAATACCACATACACCATGGTAAAAAGCATGGTAAATACCATGTAGAACCATGGTAAAACCCACGGTAAACCATGGTAAATACCAAGGTAAACCATGGTAAAAAGCATGGTAAACCATGGTAAATACCACGGTAAATCATGGTATATATCATGTTAAAACATGGTAAATACCGCAGTAAACCATGGTAAATACCATGGAATACCATGGTAAATACCATGCTAAAAGGGGCCAAAATACCGTTGTATTTACCATGGTATTTTTTTATAAGGGGTATCCATCTCTTTTTTTCTAGAGTAGACCTCACATGTATTTTTCATTTCTTCATATGTTTATGTTTATTGAGATCATTACATATTTGCACTTCTGCTCTTCGTAGGAAGTTTGTGTATTTTTCTGATGTGCTGTTTCTGGCGCACCGACGACCGACAACCGCCGACAGTAACTAACATATTTTTCAATTTATGACAATAATTTTATGTATGTGTTGTTTTCAAAGCACCGACAACTGCCGCTAATTATTAACAAGATACTTCCGAAAGATTTAGTTGATGTGGATATATTCGTTTTGTGTTGACTCTAACTCACCGACGACCGACAACCATCGCTGAATCTTTAGCAAGTGACAAATGAATTATGGGAGTGAAATACAACCTTATTTTTCAAAACATATATAGGTTTGGATTGGTAGGTGTTTTTGTATATATAAAAGAGCATACTGTTTTGAAGTTGTCTTTTATGAAGAACTTGTCGGTATTACTTGCAATGTTGGGAACAATGCATCAAAATCTCACAATAATGCTCCGTTGAACATGTTCCACACGCAAAGTGATGTCAAATTCGGACGTATCTATTGTGGTGTATAGGGGGGGGGGGGGGGGGGGTTGCAGTTTATTTTGGTTAGTCGAGTAATGAACAAGTCTATGAACAAACTTAAAAATTCGGTGTGTCTCAGTAGCCCAACGGTATATGAAAAATTTACAAAATCAATCTATTTAATTCCGAACACTTATTCTGCCGTATCAATACCATATACAAATACCGTATCAGACAGCCCAAAAAGAAACATACGCGCGCCAAGCTGCACTTCATCACGTAGTCTCGATCAAAGCATCTTCTCTAGCCAAGATAAGATCTGCATGTCCCAATTCTGTGTTTTACCTTGGCGGACTACTCCACTCGAACCCGTAAATCAAACAGATCCCACTGGTGTGAATGTAAGAGTTGTCTGTCCTATACTTACAGAGTCTTGGCCAATCAACACTCGTTACAAAAAAGTTCAAGGTGAACACAGCCGCCATTACGTTATTTTTCATGTAAGTGCCCGAGGTTTTGATTAGCTGCGAGAAGTTTTACTCACACAGTAAGTTTGTCGTTGTAGACGCTGAAGGTTTTCAATTTTTTTTTTAATTTTCTTCGGTTTAAAACATAATGATATAAGTGTGCCGGTGCCTGAGCGATTGCACAGCAGGACATTTTAGGAAGGGGAGATGATTTAAAGGCACACTTGCCGCGAAAGTCAGGAATATTGTTTACATTAAAAAAGAAAGTTCGTTTTCTGTATTTTTCCCAGACAATATAAGTTAGGAACTTTCTATTTTTACCAAAATTGAAAAGTTTGGACGTCACTTTGTATTTTTAATTTGAATTTGAAAATTTGAATTGTTAGGTGCCCGCAACGTAAACAAACCAAACTGCCCCCTATTGGCGATTTATGTTTCAGTCGAGTGAGTGAACTAACGGCTCAGTGTAATTTTACGTAGGCCTATTTATCTGAGAAATACAGACTGACGATCGGTTAACAGCGACTAGAAAAGCCTGTTGATAATTGTTTGAGTGTAAACCACAGATAAAAAGGCCTGAAATGAGGGTAATCCAACACGAAAGTTGACCGACACCGATCGTTGTTGTTGTAATCAGGCTTCGATTCTTCGTTTGTTTTTCACCCCATTTCTACATTCTAAAGCTTCAATAGTAACATAGTCATGGTACAAAGAGAATCTGTGGGAAAGAAATCCCATTGTTATGATGTATTGAGTTGAATGTTGTAAGTTTCCCAAGATGACATTCTTGGTAGCTAAAGATCCAGTGGACCCTGAAATTAAAGAGAGATAGTGTGATTGGCTCAAATATATTCAGAGAAATGGGCAAGCAAACATATCTGAATATACCAGATCCAAAATGGCAGACTATTGTTTCCTTATATGAAGAAACGAAAGCGTTGAAAACGTGTAGAGTTAAAGTATCTAGAGAAAACCTGACATTCAAGCTTGGTCGATTCCAGTAGTTGAAGGCTCTGTAAAACCCCCAAAAAGTAGACCATTTACAGCTCTTGTTGAAGGAATTGGTGCGGAAGTTCCAACTTTGCAGAACAGGTTTTCTGATGTATTCAGCTCAGGTGAAGATGAGATCGGGTATTGTGATACAGTCGAACAACGAATAATGACTGAAGATGACGTACCAGTTAAAGTTCCTTAGCCAAGAGTGCCCCCTCACATGTGGTCGGAAGTTCAAAAATATTTACAATCAGCATAGACACTGGAGTCATACGTATATCCTCGAGCCGTCTCAAGTGGTACGTGTTAGGAAAAGGGCGGTAAACTGCGTTTATGCTGTGATTACCGTGATCTCAACGCAAATACAAGGAAGGATGCCTATCCTTTACCACGAATAGAAGAGACTTTTGATGTTCTCAATGGTGCCAAGTGTTTTCTGCTCATTGGACCTCGCTCATGGGTTTAACCAGATATCAGTACGAGACGAAGATGTCGAGAAGACTGCATTCAGAGTCGACACAGGAGGTTTATATGAATATGTTAGAATGCCGTTTGGTTTCACAGGAGCCCTTGGGACTTTCATGCGCCTAATGGACAAAACTTTTGGAGACCAAAATTTCCAGACCCTTCTAATTTACTTGTATGATATTCTCTGTTTTGGTAAGACTTTTGAGAAAATCCTTGATAGGCTTGAAATGGTTTTAAGTCGTTTGAAAAAATGAAATTTAAAAGGTAAAGACTAACAAATTTCAGTTGTTTAAATCTAAGTTGAGATACTTAGGATATGTTGTTTCTCAGGAAGGTATTCAACCTGACCTGGATAAGATATCGGCGATTAAAGATTGGCCCCAACCGAAAACAGATACAGATTTCCGATCTGTTCTTGGCATCACTGGCTACTACAGACGACTTGTCCAGAACTATGCAAGGATTGCATCACCTCTTCGTCAGTAAAGAAATCGAAGAGACGTAAGAAGAGTTTTTTCAACCCTAATGGTGTTACTGGCTGGAACAACGCTTATGACGAAGCAATGACGACGCTTCAAGATAAACTTGTCAGTCGACCTATTCTTGGCAACCCCGATTTTTCGAAAATGTTTGTGGTAGATGTAGATGCAAGCCATTTAAGACTTGGGGCAGTCCTGTCTCAAGAACAAGATCAAGGCACAATAGTTGGAGCCACAGAGATGCGCCGAGTCGGTCAGCTTGCCCAGTTTGACATAAATCAGGAAAGGTTATTAGAAATGCAGACTCCATAAGTCGTAAACCCGAGCATTGCTCAGAATCTACTTGACTGGAAGATATATCAGTCCATGTTTTACAACATTCATCCAACACCACCCTTTTACCAGGAACTCTCCGAAAAGAAATTAAAGATTTAGTGGAACAAGTGTGGATGGAGGAAGTCCAAGCCAAACCTACTAGAAATCCATCAGACTCGTCAAACTTAGGTGCCTCGTGTCTTGCAACTTTGTCCAGATGTCAGACTTATACAATGATACCTGAGATATTATCGTCTATGCATGATTCTATGGGACACCAATGTGCGAAGATAATATTAGGTCTCTTGGAAAATAGATGTTATTGGCCAATCATGGTTCGTGATGTTAAGGAGTATTGTTCAAAGTGTACTCGTTGCTTATTGAGCAAATATGGTACAATATAAAGACTCTTTTAACTACATTGTTAGCCCAAAGGCCATTGGATATTTTAGCTATGGGATTTACGGTGGTTCTCAAACCCGGTATCGGTAATATCGACAATGTTTTAGTTTTAACAGAGGTCTTCACCAAATACACCCAGGCTATCTCTACAAAGGATACCTCCGAAACTTGATAGGAATTCTCTAACAACTTAATTGAACGTATGGAACCTCGACGTACGGCTTCTTGCACAGCAGGGTAGTTGGAAATACCCAAGATAGTTCAATCTGAAGCCACAGACAGGGATACAGGAGATATGACTTATGATCCAGTAGGGGAGTTGGAAATATCAAACAGGCGTGGGCATGGTAAGTTTGATGAATGACAATATCGAAACACTATTTTTAGCTGTTTTCTCACAAGCTTTAACAATCAATATGCAAAAAATGACTATATTGTAATAATATACTTCAGTTCAAGAATGATAAAATAGGCCTGGTTGGATACCTACCTAACATGTGGGAAAGCGCCCCTCGATGTGAGTGCAGCACGCAAAAGCTCAGAGTCCAGTAGAATATGAAGGGTCGTTTACATCACTGCCTCTTTATAATTAAACGAGAGTGCCGGCCTTTATACGAAGCATCCGTGTGTTAATATACTAGCTTCTATGTGGTTGATTTAGAATTTTTCAACGCGCAAACACGTATATTTTACCTAAGTCTGTTAATTATAACTATTTAATTTATGTCAAAAATCCTCATTCTATCAAGGAAAAAACAGTAGGTCTATGGTAACAATAGAGTTCCGTAGTATAATCTCCTATCTTCAAGACATTCAACTGGGTCAGAAAGTGGGAGGGGGGGGGGAGGGGTGCAAGGAAGTATTTAATTCTTATCTATCTTACTTATTTTACGCCTGTGGTGTTCTATAGTTGATATTATATTTGCAACCATTTATATAGCACCCGGGAGGACTGCACTAAAGTAAAAAGATTCTTTAAAAAATGTAAGCCAGTCCATCATTTGATATTATAAACGCTCTACATGACGATTGTCGGTGGCCTTCGAAGCCATATAACAAACAAAACAATGGAATATATCTCAAGCACATATAAATAGACAATAGACAATAGACAATAGCACGTACAATAGATTTCCAAATTTAGGAGAATGCTATCGGCGGTGGTCAGTTGTCTCTGGCTTTTTCAGCAAAGGGTAAACATTGAATAACGGTAAATACATGTACTACGATTTCACTCTCGAGCAGAATGCTCGTCGGTTGTCGGTGGCCATCCCAGCAGGTAAAAAAAGGTCTTATTAAGAATGAGGGGTACACATCCATCGACTTGGTAGGACACTGCAGCTACTTGACGGTCGTCGGTTGTCGGTGGCCATCCCAGCCATAGAAAATGATACCGGTACATATATTATTTAGAATGTGACAGGCACATTTACATCTACTTGGGATAGCAGCTTCTTGACGGTCGTCGGTTGCCGGTGGCCATCCCAGCAAGTAAAAAAGGTCTTAAGAATGAGGGGTACACATCCATCGACTTGGTACGACACTGTAGCTTCTTGACGGTCGTCGGTTGTCGGTGGCCATCCAAGCCATAGAAAATGATACCAGTACATATATTATTTCAAATGTGACAGGTACATTTACATCTACTTGAGATAGCAGCTACTTGACGGTCGTCGGTTGTCGGTGGCCATCCCAGCCAAAGAAAATGATACCAGTACATATATTATTTAAAATTCAACAGATACATTTACATCTATACTTGAAATAGCAGCTTCTTGGCGGTCGTCGGTTGTCGGTGGCCATCCCAGCCAAAGAAAAAGATACCAGTACATATATTATTTAAAATTCAACAGATACATTTACATCTACTTGAGATAGCAGCTTATTGACGGTCGTCGGTTGTCGGTGGCCATCCCGGCAATAGAAATAGAAAAAAACACACAGACGACCATAGCCAACCCATCAAATGAACTTTTAAACTATAGACTGAAGCCCGAACACAGACATAAACTTTCTATATATGAATTACATATAAATATAATAATTTAATATAATGTAAGTGACCTCTTTACATGTTATATAGCTATATATATATATATATATATATATATATATCCATATATTTTTAAAGATAAAACATATATTAGGTATGGATTGGTAGGTGTTTCTGTATATATAAAAGAGCATACTGTTTTGAAGTTGTCTTACATGACGAACTTGCCAAATTCTGATACGCCTGCACAGGCTTCGAAGCCCGTGCGGGCGTATCAGAATTTATCCTTCAATCCACTCAACATATTGCGGACTACTAAGTGTCCTACCTAAGTCTCAGCTTGCTAATGTAGAACTTTAACATTTTACTCTAGTCTCCACGCCAGTGCTGAGTGACTACCGTCGTAGGTTACTGGGTGAATTGAAGCCGGTACTGGGCCATAGGGCCTACTGTACTTAAATAATTTTTCAACATTTTTTACTCTACCAGTTGAACATTATCATTGCCAGTCCCCCTTTATAGTTTGTAATTTGAGGTTCAAACGGCAGGACGTCAAAATAACATAACATTAAGTTATTACAACTGTAAAGATTTAGACTTACTTTGGAATCGCAGCTTACTTCGAGTCCGCCATGTCGACTGTTTTGTTTACATGCAACTATGACATCAAGCATGCGCAAGTGAAATCTGTGAGGTTTGCGACAAGAACGCTGTTTGGCCGACGGATCCCGTCGCAGTCGGCTGGGTGAAAGTACGGTAAAATCCTTGGTAGTCGTCAGATGCTATTTTCAATAAGCATCTCGACTTTAGTCAGATTGCAGAATTGCGAACTTTGGCTGTCAGAAAGTGTTACCTCCCTTGGAGACTTAAAATCAATTTTATGAATTTTGTATAGATTTGAGGAAAGGGTTTGAGGGTGTTTTAATAACTACTTGACTATACAAAAAACATTTTTATGTAGCTAAATCGAATATTTAAAAACGACCAGACATGCTTACAGCTAGTACCAAAGACAACCTGTATAAAATTGAATATTTCGATTGCTTGTTTAGCATTGACAAATTGTGATAGAGGCTTCATGTCATTTTCATAAACATTTCTTTTAATTATCATTTGATTATGTTAAAATAAATTCTTGAATATTTATTTTTAAATTGAATTTCGAAACACCGATACAATGATAGAAGCTTTGCGATGTTAGAGATACAATTCAACTTAGCTCAGATCTGTTGTATGAACCTGCTATAAGTTATTATTTTCGGATTCTGTTTGATTGTTTACTTTCCCCAAGAAGAGAACCCAAGAAATGCGGAGGAGGTGGAGCTTGCTTATGTCGTGGACGGCCGACAATTAAACAAACAAAATGCACCGTTGGATATGTATACGTATATTTGTCACAAAACAAGAAAACCCCTGAAACATGCATTTAAACAATTACAAAAAGGTCGAAATTCACATATAATTCAGGCAAAATTCATCAATTACAATTCATCAATAGCGATAGTATTTAGGCATAAATAGATGCAAATACAGGTTCCAAATATATGAATTAGGCACAGTGAATAACACCAATTAGACAGTCCGATTGTCTATATTGAAAATCTACACATTAATTACAAACATTTACCGAGTGTAACCAAAAATTCATCATAAAGTCAATATACAAACAATCACCATCATAAGCATTAATTACCTCAGAGCCCATAACCTCAGCCAACCTATCTATACACATACGGGAAATCACCGGCCAAATGTTAGGACAACTTTATATCAACTATCATTGTCTCAGTCCCATGTACCTTACTTTCGTTAAATACATTAGAACCATTGTGGAATGAATCAAATTTAACTCACCGCAACGACATACGACCTCCACTACAGCACACCACAAATGCAGGACAAGACTAGTCCAGATTGACAAAAAACTTCGCTTATATAGTTAACTGGCCGACTAAATTTCGTGTGACTGCATATAAGACCAAACGAATAAGCCAAGATCGTTGTGGACAACCACAAGACGCATAATTGCCTTCAAAATAAATCAATTAGTGTTCCCGACAACCTTCCCGGCTTATTTGCCTATCGACCCGAGTGGCGAAAAGTATAACTATACACAATAACAATTAAGGTACAAGTACAGACTTAGGAAGCCTAAATGGATTGGAATGCTTTCCCTTCGTAGCCCTTTCAGACCTCCGTAACTAAGAATTAACAGATACCTCAGATGGAAGCACAGCCTTCCCTGGAGAAGAATCATTTAATGAAAACTGTAATTCTACAAAACCATCAACATCGGACGTAGGAAACAAATTCAAATCGCCCATTTCGACGAATTCCCGAAGATCCGGAATAAGTAATTTCCTATTTACACATTGTTTCTTACCACCTTTAACAGGACGAATATAATAATTATCTGCCTCCTTATTTACATGAACCACAACATAAGACTGACGAAAATACACATCTACAAGTTTGTGTCGCTGTTTGAAAGCTGAACGTTTTAACACATGCTCTCCTACCGATAAAGGCATAGCAGAAGCTTTTTTATCATAACGGCGTTTATCTTTCTCTACAGCACTTTCCGATCTAAATTTGACAACATTTTGAGCTTTCTTTAGTAACTGGACCTGCTCTTCAACAAATTCGGTTTTCCGTGAACTATTTACATTACCCAATAGATGATCAACTGGAAGTTTAGGTTCTCTACCAAACATAAGCGTGTAAGGGGCTAACTCAGTTATTCTATGGGGACTAGAATTGTACATAAAAACTAAATGAGCCAACTGTTCTGGCACCTACGGGACTCGACCTCCAGAGACTTAATCAAATTACACAAGGTTTTATTGAACCGTTCAGTTGGACCGTTGCCTTGCGGGCGATACGGTGTTGTACACCCCTTTTTAACACCATATAACTTACAAAGCTCGTGATCAACAGAACTTTCAAAACAGCGACCTTTATCCGAGTGTAATCTCGAAGGCACCCCATAGTGAGCGAACAAATTATCTCTCAGATTTTGATAAATAAAATAGTCACACAAGTTTTTTAGAATTTTTTCTTTCCCTGAATTTGAAAAAAAAACATGAAAATGACCATGTGGCATTCAACACCCTGTGGTATAGGAGATGAGCTAGTATACTCTCTATCTTACATTGCCATTGATCAAGCTACGCATTTCCCAGAAGGGAAAAGCTAAATGGGTATTTTGTTAAGTTTCTGACCCACTTGTTTATATGATTAGGAATGTAGGTGTAGCCTTATAAATGTACCATGTATTGTATGATCTTTAGTTATTTGTGTAAGGTTATATCGGATGTAAGTATTGCTAGAATTGGAGGAATTTCCTGGTAGGAGCAGTTGCAGATTTTTGTTTGACATGTGCCATTAACCTCTGGGACATAAAACGAACATGAAACACCATCAAATAAACGGTTTATGGTACCTAAATATCACGGAATCGGATAGATCAATTACAGCCCCTATTTTACATATTTGGGTATGTATAAAACGGTGCTGATAAATCATGTCTTTGATACCTTTCAATAAAAAATAATATTAACCGCTTTATTAATTAAGAGTTTTGACTTTCATATTTATATTAACCCTGTAAACATTTCTCTCGGTCTCTCAGATACAATAAATATCTGCATTCGATGTAGTTGAAATTCTTCAAACTCTGTTGCCAAAATATATTTATGGACACTAAAACACACGGGCACAGGGAAAATATTCTTGTCTAAAATAACCATGGAGACAAGTTTCTAATTGTGTTAAAAAGAGGTATATCATTTAGACCTTTATACCCCATCATAAATTGTTGTAATAAAGTAAACCTATGATATTTCATTAGGTTGACGACTGAAAGGAGCTTGGTCTTAGTCAGTAGAATTTTCTGGAACACTTTGTATTACATTGACAATGCTTACGTATCTTAAGCTATGGTAAGAATATCGTCAGACTATATATTATAGGGTCATGGGAAAAGACAGTGAAAATTTGCCCCCCACCCACCCTCACCCCTTACCCAGAAAAACCTAGGTAGAAGGCAGACAGGGGAGTTTAGCCCTGACCAGTATGTCTTTCAAACTCTTGTTCTTTTTATAAGCAATGACTGGCCTTTGGGTCAGAGGTCGAGCAAGTTTACTTTGAAGTACTTTGTATTCTTCTACTATAATCTTGGCCATAGCGATGCTAGCTTTGTTATACTGAAAGACAAATGGTATTATAGTTTTTTCACGACATCTTCCTGGGTCCAAGTTCAAACCCAAAGGATAAATAGTTTGTAATGTTTGAATCCAAAAACTTTCCCTTTCCAAACGTTTGTGCTTGGTATCTGCAGCGGAAGCGAGAAAAGGGATTTTCTCAATAGGCATGATTTCAAAATGGTCCTTGACCGAATGACCTAGAGTATTGAAATGTTGTGCCACAGGTACATCATGTTTAAGTCTAATACTAGATAAATGGTTGGCTGCTCTTTGTCGTAGAGAATTCTGAGTTTCTCCAACATACTGTTTGCGACATTTTTTACATGTGATAACATACACGATATTAGAGGAGTCGCAATTAAGATTCTCTGCCATTTGATATTTGTCGCGAGATTGTTCTCCGAAAAAGGTTCCGCGATTAGGTACGTATATATCGAGCTTGCATCGCGTCTTAAGGCATTTCATTGATGTACCTGAGAGAAATGTTGGACGGTAATGGTACACCCGTGAAGGGGAGGTAAGCGTTTCGGGGGCTGAAGGGGGAAACATGATTTGTCTTACTGTGTTAGATTTGATCCTTCGGAGTAATCTAAAAGAATACCTCCTAGGGAGGAGAGCTTTAAAAAGAACAGAACAAGCCTGGTTAAAGAAATCTGAAGAACTACAGTTTCTATAGAATCTAAAAATCTGAGACTTAATGACTCCCTTGGAAGTGTGAGGAGGATGGTATGACCCAGCATGTAGCAGCTGATGAGTGTCAGTAGGTTTGAAGAATACTTTGTAATCTAGATGCCCAGTAGTATGATATGTATGGCCCTTGTAAATAGTTACATCCAAAAAATCCACAGAATTTTGATCAATAGTAGGCTGTAACTTAATGCTTGAGTCGTGAGAATTAAGAGTATCAATGAAAATATGAAGGTCTTCCAACGTATGCTGCCAAATGATAAAAATGTCATCCAGATACCGAAGGTAAATAAAAGGTTGTTTGTGACATTTGTGAAGAATATCACTCTCCCACTCAGCCATAAAAATAGAGGCAAAGTTAGGACTAAAACGTTTCCCCATAGCACACCCTTTAATTTGCTGAAAGATCTCCCCATTGAATTCAAAATCGTTACCTTTTAAGCTAAGTTCCAGCAATTCTAAAATGTCTTTATCCGGACGACGGTGGTCAGGATATCTTTGGAATGCTGATTTTATGGATTTAAGCCCCAAATCTATGTCAATGTTTGTATACATAGACTCCACATCCAGAGTGACCAAAATCACATCTTGTGGGATGGATTTCTCAGACAATTTGGCCAATAAATCATCCGTGTTTTTGATAAAGCTAGGATGCCGATTCGCTATAGGTTTTAGATAGTAATCAATTAGCTCTGATATTCTATAACTTTCACTGCCACAATCTGAGATAATAGGACGCCCAGGGGGCATTGTAGGCTTGGGCCATTTTTCAATGGGTTTGTGAATTTTCGGAAGAATATAGAAGACCCTGTTTCTAGAGTTATGATCAGATTCCAAATAGCGATACTGTTTTTCATTAAGTAAGCCTTTATCTTGAAGAGAAACAAGAATTTTATTAAACTTCCTAACATTTTCAGGCCAAATTTCCTTATCAAGTTTTTTGTAATGGTGAGGGTTGCTTAGCTGCCGTTCTATCTCTTCAATATAATCCTGTTTAGACATAATAACTGTTGCCGAACCTTTATCAGCAGGTTTAATAACTATGTTTGGATTTCTCCTTAGCTTACTTAAGGCAATACATTCTGAATGAGTGAGGTTATGTTGGTTTCTAGGATTAGTTAAAACATCAAACTTCCTTGATACAGTCACGACTTATGCTTATTTCTGGGTCATACATGTAAGAAGGGGGCGTATAACCGCTTTTAGATGTAAACGGCTTGCGTACCCCACTAGAATCTCTGTAGATATCAGCCAGACTTACAATTCTAGAGTACTCCATAACATGCACTAATTTACTAATAGAAAAGTCCCTATCAGATAATGATTTTGGGCAAGGCACAAATGAAAGTCCTCTACTGAGAAGAGATATATCATCAGCAGTGAGTTCCTCGTTACTAAGATTAACAATATTACTTCCTAAGCCAAAAGTAGGGTGGCACATGCCCTGTCCCAAATTTAGTTTAAATCTACTGTCTGAAGCCAGTGGGTATACAAGCAATTTGCTGTATCTTCGGTCCAGTGAATTTTGTCCGTGGATACTCTAAATTTTGAATTAGGGATTTTTGGTATGACGATAACTCTCTTCATCTTGGAAGCAGAAGAGTTATATAGGTTCAGGTTCGAAACTTCACTGGCCGGTAATTTAGTGGATGACTGGATCTCTACAAAGTAGATGAGCGAGTTGGAAAAAGTCTTCCTAACCGCTGTCATCATGTTGCGCATCTGAGTTAAGGAAGTGTTTGGCTCAGTAGTTGTCTTGTTATTGATACCAATATTCAAGATAACTTCCTCAGGTTGGGGACCTTGATACTTTTGAATTAGCGTCCGAAATGAATTGAAATTGGCACCAGGGAAACATTCTACCTGCATATCAGGGTGGGGGTCAAGGTTAATTCTAGATAGATTAGAATCCCCAAGTAAAAGAACTTTCTTAGTTACATTAGGAAAGTGCCAATTAGAGGAGGTGTGCCGAAATTTCCAAAATTTAGAATTAGCTAATTTATTCCGAGGGTTGCGCTGACCCCTCGGAGGGGATCTCACTGCATCTGAATATCTCATAGGTGAATGGGCTGACAAAACTGGGGATGGGGGAGGAGGAGAGGGACTAGATGTACTAGGTCTAGCAGAAGTGATCCTAGTAGAAACTGGGGAAGACGGGGGACGAAAGGGGACAGAGGTACTACTAGGTCTAGGGGAGGGGGGCTGAGGGGATGAATAAGAGGGGGCAGAGGTACTAGGTCTAAGGGAGGGAGTACCAGTAGGGAAAGGCGATGGGGAAACAGAAGGTAAAGTTACAGACCTAGGAATCTGTGACTGCAGAGTTGGAGGTGAGATAACAGATGTCGACGGGCTGACAGACGGATGGGGTTGGGGAGACGATGGTGGACTAAACTGAGTAGTAGCAGCAGAAGTGACAGATTTAGTGATGGAAAGAAGAGAATAAAAATTTTGAATGGTCGAAAGTTGTAATTTACCTTTATAATTCTGTTTGCCCCATTTTAAAGCATTATTGAGAGCACTGTCAAAGTTTAGACCATTGGATGACCTGGCAGAAGTCACCTGTGCTTTTAATCTATTTAAACATGCCGCATAATGAGAAATCATCTCTTGTATGATGCCAAAATATATTGATGATGGGTGGCAAACCGAGTTGAAGGACCGGCCATATTGGAAAACATGTAACTCTATTGTTCGCGTGATTTTCTTTCAATTTCTCCTAATTTAAGCAACCCAACCGGTCCCAACTTTACACACATTTAGTTCGATCCTTTAGTTCGCCGTTCCACCAAAAAAAGCGTTCAAACACTGACATTTCTGTTGCGTACACTTCCTAAGTTCATTTTGACGGAATCGAGAAGGCCAGCGGGAGTTTCGGACATTCCTTCGAAAAACGACGAGGATGCAACACAACTGTGCGTGTTTGAATGCTTTTTTGGTGTAACGGCGAACTAAAAGATCGAACTGAATGTGTATGAAGTTTGGGCTGGTTGCGTTGCTTAAATTAGGAGAAAATGTAAGCACAAATTGTTGATTCTCAGTTTTATATGTTTTCCAATATTGCCGGTCCTTCAGCTCTGTTTGTCACTCATCATCAATATCTTTTGGCAACAGAGTTTGATGAACTTCAACTACAAGCAGCCCCGGCTCGTATATAACAGGAAAATGTTAAATTTGGCTACGTAAATTCTTATTCAGGAGTTTTAAAACGTATGAAAAGTCGGCCCCTTTGCGGTCTCCAATATTTTTTTATGCGTTTTACCAGGCCGCCACGGCCAGTAAAATGAATTTCTTGAATTTTGTAAGGGAGAAGAGCCATATGGCTTGTTCCTATTTACGAATAAAGATATGAATATGAATGTTAAAAATACAGCTTTTGCTACGAGTCTTTGCGGATGGTAAAGATTTAGAATCTCACTCTAGGGTGTCCACCCGGCTTCCCATTCGAAGCTGCATGCAAACCTCCATACGGCGCGAGTCTAGATTGTGAGTCGAAAATGGTATGCGTCATTCTTTGTTGAGATTTTGACTCATAAAGAGTTGTCCGCCATGTTTGACGTTAACCAATATAGTTCTAAAACATCACACACCGCAAAATGTACAATTTTGGCGATGAACATGGCGTCTCCTTCTGTTCGTGTTGATTTAGTCTGTCTAAAAGTTTCACACGGTTGAGAGAGCATTGACCTGTCCATGTGTCATGTATTCGGAAACCATGATCTATCCCTCAGGAATATGAGCCTCGCTCGGTCTTCGACGAGATTCACACTTCCGAAGCCTCATGTAAATATATGTTTAAACTTTCCATGTGGTTCTCGCTCGAGAATATCACGTAAAAAATACATTAATTGTGTACAAATTAACATGTGTCTTACATTTAAACAATGCTAAGGATCAAATTATAAACACTTAGATAACTCTTTAACCATTTTTTATGCTTTTTTGATGAAAACATAGACCAAACAATCGCTGCACCATCACGTTCACTGGCGGAGGGATAAAGAAAATTTGTACATAATAACGTTGGCATTATGTTGGTGATATCGTGAATTCGCTACTATTCTCATATAACTTTGTTTCACACTTTTTCTCTCTGCATACCCTCAAAAATATATTGTATTGTACAATATGTGTTAACAAAGTTCAACAGGCGCTCACTGATGTTTGAAGATGAAGCTGTATTCGGTTTCTATGATGCTGAGAATCTAACATACATTTGGGTTTCCTCACCCACTGAAACTGGCAACATTGTGAAATATAAGCCATATAAGTGAAATAATTTTGAGTGCGGCGTAAAACATAAATCAATGAGCCAAGTACTTGCTAAAGGTCGAATGTTTCCTTTTGTCAAAAGTCCAGTTTCCTCAACCACTTTAACCTGGCAACAGAGTTATATAAGTGAAATAATTTTGAGTGCGGCGTAACACACATTTGGTGCATTCCTACGAGGTGAATTCAAATGTGGTACGTTTCTTTGAAATGAATTCAAATTCAGTACGTTCCTACGAGATGAATTCACATTTGGTGCATTCCTACGAAATGCATTCACATTTGGTGCATTCTTACGAGATGAATTCAAATTTGGTGCGTTCCTACGGGGTGAATTCAAATTTGGTACGTTTCTTTGAGATGAATTCAAATTCAGTACGTTCCTACGAGATGAATTCACATTTGGTGCATTCCTACGAGATGAATTCACATTTGGTGCATTCCTACGAGATGAATTCACATTTGGTGCATTCCTACGGTATGAATTCCCATTTGGTACATTCCTACGATATGAAATCACATTTGGTACATTCCTACGAGATGAATTCACAATTGCTCAACTCATTTATCATAAATACACAAACGCTGTGTTCAATTTACAAGGAATGTAAATCGTATTTATGTTCAGTAGGAAAGCTGTATTCATTTTACATGTATATCTAATTGTTGTATTTACCTTAGAGGGATTCACAAATGTTGTATTTATTTTGCATAGATCCTTGCTAATTGTATCCCTCGTACATCAACAAAATAGCTGTATTCATTTAGAAGGAATCACAAAATACAATATGTATATGTATTCGTGGGTTCACAATATATATGAATTCGTATACCATGAATTCACAATATATACATGCATACAACATAGATTCACAATATATGCATTCGTATAACATAGATTCACAATACATATATTCGTACAACATAGATTCACAATACATATATTCGTACAACATAGATTCACAATACATATATTCGTACAACATAGATTCACAATACATATATTTGTACAACATAGATTCACAATACTGTTACGAAACGATTTTGGGAAAGTAAAGGCCAAATTCGTTTTCACCCAAAATGAGCCCAGTTTCGTTAAAAAACGTAAGAAATAATAAAGTATAAACCAAGAGACAAAGACAGAATTCCAATTTGACTGATTCATATATTGACATTTGTCATACATGGAAAGCAAATATGGCATAGAAACAATCAAAACAGAATATGCTGGACTGATATGGGGAAATGTTACTCACAAAGTCATTAAATAGAAAAGTTCGTGCACAAATCCAGTTACGTGGACGATCCATAGGAAGGTTCCAGCGAAGAGTGAAGTGGTTGGTTCCAGCGATGAGTGAAGTGGTTGGTTTAGCGATGGTTCCAGCGACGATTGCAGAGGGGACTCCAGCGTTGACTAGGTTGGTGGCTAGGTGACCGGTTTTATCTACCGAGTTTTGAGCAGTGTTCTCTGAGAATCTCCCATGGTTTCAGGCGCTATCACGCACTCAGTTTGGCATTATGTAGGTCTATCGACCCACCGATACTAACGTATCCTCACTTGGAGAAGAAATTAAACTCATTATGGCATAATATAGGTCTATCGACCCACCAATACTAACGTATTCTCACTTTGCCATTTTAGGAGCAAATACAAATTCGCCTCACTCAATGAAGACCAAACTGTCTCTCAGAAAAAAGCGATGAAATCCGACACGATCACGTCAGTGTCTTGGAAATCTCGTGCAAACCGTGCGTTCAGTTTTCCACATGAAAACACAAAGGAATCAAGACTGGTTCATCTGAATAACAACACTAACAGGAATCCAGACATGAAGCATTTGAATTACAATGAGAGCTTCCACAAACGAGTTAACCGCAATCAGTCACCACTGTTCCAGACGGTCACATTATTAGTTAACAAAAGCTGTCCGTCTGACCGCGGTTGACCACAAATTGGCCACTCCTTGAAAGTTACAAACGGTCGCGAGCAGTAGATTGGGTTACGTCAGTCTACATTTATACATCACAATACATAACTTCGTACAACATAGATTCACATAAGTTATATTCATAGGACTCATTAATATTGAACATCGTCATTTTACTTCTTTGTAACAAAGAGAAAATTTATCCAGTATTTCATCGGGATGCCTAACGTATATTCCTTTCATAGGTACATTTTTGTTCAAATAGTCAAACGAAGGAAATATATCAAATACAAAAACAATTCATGCATAATAGAAAAATAAATTATTAGAGTAGTAAACATTCTAAAAACAAGTCAGATATATTGTCCAAAAATGAGGGACTTTTTCTAAGTACCATTTATACCTTGTTAAACATATTTACATTTATTTCTACAACATACAATATCTACTTAAATTGACATGAGCTGCCTAGATTTTGCCGTGAAATACCAATAACGAATTGTTGCCAGAAGCCCAGGCAACAATATTATTTAGACTTTATAACTAACAGTCTCATTCAACTCGGCAAATAAAGTGCTTCCAACAAAACACCTCTGAGTACAAAATGTATGTAACTTTGAATGGAGTTTGGAAAACAGGATTGATAGTCAAAACAAATAATAAATGATGATAATAAAATGTACACGGTAAAAATGACAATGCCTGTATGATATAATTATACCCAATTCAAGTTTATTAATCCCAGCTTTCTTCTACGTAATCATGGCCCAGTTTACAAACGAATGAATGTTGCCTCTAAACAGGTACACCTGACGGGCAAGTAAGTAAAACATGATGAGATACATGTGTGCGGCTACACCTGCACTAATGAAAGTATTTAATTAATTTAGAGTGGTCGGTCCCACAGTTCCAATCACCAGTTCGCCTTATCAAGCGTAAAATTAAGTGTAAGTATACGAGCACCGGACTGGCTCGATTAAAATTTCTATAAAAACACTCGGATAGCATTTTTGAAAATATAAGTCTCGAACGGTTGATTTAAGATCTGCAAATAGGTGTATCAACATATTAAAAAAATCGCTAGAGCGGCTACTGGACCCTCGTTGGTGACAATTCGACGTACAGTAGATGTACATCTCGTTTAACTTGTCTGATTTGATGCAAATAAATGAGTCATTTGATTAGCTGAACTTTCAGAATAAAGCTCTATCAATCCTGGATCTCACAGCTTATGGGCCCAGGACGCCCCTGGACCTTCTTTTAAACGGGTCCATTTTTTTCTTTCCCTGTATTTCAATTAGCATTGCATAATTGCTGATGATACATTTTTAACCCTGACCCCAATAATGGTTCCCTGATTTATCACAGCAGTCCAACTCTCATGGCAGACTGTATCATTGGAAGTACGAAATTGAACTGTCAGTACTCTGACTAGGTCTCATCCACTTAATAAAAAATACTGAAAACTTATAACGGACTCCTTGGGGGAAACATGTATTATTTCAAAGTGAACTAAAATTATGGACTGAGAAAGGGGATAAAGTTCTTAGTCTAATAGTGATACCTGTCATGCGGTTGTACAGTACATATAGGCTATGATTACAAGTACAATCAGTAATCCTTGAATTAATAAAAATGCATCCCGGTTATTCAAATTTTGTTTACATTAAAAAAAACCCAGTGATTGTTAAGTTTCCACATCAGGCCCCAAAGTTTATAGACCTTTTTATATCATAGCTAATCATTTGTTTTTGATGAAGTTCTAACCATCGCATTAATCTTTTCATGAAAAAAGTACGAATCAATGGATAACAAAAACTGACCACCATAGCTGGGTTGTCAGATAAGCTTGTTATAGAGATTAATGTCCAGGGGCTTGTTCCACAAAGTGGCGTAACGTTTTTGCGTAACGGCATAGCAATCCATACTGTAGGGATATTTACGCTACGCCGCTTGGTGAAACAGGCTCCAGAGCACAACAGTCATTTCCATGTCTACTAAAAAAAAAATTGTCGCAATTTTTCGCATAAATTTATTCCATTGTCTGATTTGGGTCTCGATACTGTGATAAAATACAGATAAACCCGTAATGATGTCAGTGCAACTCACCGGGTACCTAACTAACACTATACCACACTAACAGACATGTAGTATTCGCCTGATTATATGTAGGGGGGCTTTACTCAGTATGGAGTGAATCTGTGATAATATTCACAGTGAATTGACTGTGAAAGTGGGCAATTTGTCACCCCCTTGTATCTACTCGTAGGTCCAAACATGGATTACTTTGTTACTGCTGTTACCCTTGATCAATGTTAATTTTGTTTTCAGTTTCTATAAAAAAAAAGTTTCTAATGTTGGTATTGTGTATAAATGGCATATTAACACCATTTAATTTCGTTAAATGTCCCAACGATTTGCTTGGAAATTCAAAAAATTCCCATTTATCTCAACCAGGATATATGTTTGTGAGCACTCAAACCCTCAGGCCCAAGGAAATCTTCTCGTCAAGATAAATATCTGATCCGAACAAATTATCCGGCTCCAAAATTATACGTAGGGGCTTTTACTCAGTATGGACAAAATCTGTCATAACATTCCTGGTGAAGAGGCCGTGGAAATCTGTAATCTGTTAATTCAGTATCATACTGGCGATCATAAGCTATTAAAGGTCGACTTGACAGAAAACGATAACCGGTATTCTCCTCCTCAGTATCGAATTGTTTGACTGTTATAACCTGTATTTTTACTTTGTCACTGCTGTAACCCTTCACCAAGGATATACAGTGCAGAAAAGGCGAGTCATCGTACCTGTCTTCTAGAAACACAAATACAATGTTAATTTTGTTTTCTACTGAAGTTAAATCTTTTTGAAAGGCCTGGAGATCAACATCGTTCAATGAATATGGCTTTACAGTTATTGTCAATACCCCTAACCTTCTAAGGTTCTTTAAACAAGCAGAGGCGTTTCTAATGTCGTCACAGTGTATAAATGGCATCTTACCACCATTTAATTTCGTGAAATGTTTTAACAATCTACTCTTTGTGTTAAAATGTACCAATCTAACAGTTACAGATGTATTCATATCAACCCATGATTTTAGTTTAGGAAAAATACATGGTAGGTCTAGTTTAGACTCATCCATGAAGTAAGTAACCGGCGGCAAGTCCATTTTACAGATGGCTAACTGGGCTTGGCCATATAAAGGTTTATCTAAATAGTTTAAATCAACTGCGTTGAGGAAGAGCCGTGCAACTTTAAATGACCTGTTAAAATGTATTCTAAAGAAATCTACTAAATCTAATCGGGGATTTCTGCCGCCTAGATAATGCAAAAGCCTGTATATCCAGCCATAGCATAGGCGGTCAATTGATTCTGTTTTGTTATGTGCTAATACTTCAAACACGTCTTCGAGAACAATTTTGGTTTTATTGACTTGGGCAGACAGTAAGTATATTGAGCACCCCAATACCGGATGTTTGAAAGGCGATGCAGAACTACACGACAAAAGGGGCACTACTTCTTTTGTATACTCATCTAAATCCAGTTTTTCAACATAAGTCCCACAGAAAAAATCCTGAAATGATCTATGTGGAAAGTAGCAGAATTCATTTGAGTGTAACCTGGATATAGTATAGTCTTTACTCAGAATTCCAGATTTTAGCAGATGAAATCCCAAATCACCTTCACATAGAGAGTTAAGGTCATTTTCAGGAAATACAAATTGATTAAGTCTAACTCCTGTGTAGGCTACGTAACAAGCTGCATTATATAACATCTCTTCATCCAGTGAACAGTCTCCCTGTTCCTGAAGTTTCTTCACGTACTTTCCCAAAATTGTCCACATGACTTCATGATAAATTTCCCTCCTGTTCAATGGGATATCAGACTTTTCCTGAACTAAAATACAGAGTAATACTGTAACAAATGGATTTACCATCAGTTCACTCAAAGGTCCACCATACCTTAGTCTATGTAACAGCACCTCCTCATAGTTATTCTCATCATTTCTAAAATATTTATGGATGTATTCCTCCGCATTCCTCCTAGAAAATCCTTTCACTTCCAAATGTAGTTTGGCATACGGGAGAAACTTCTTGACTGATTCTGGCCGACCAGTTATAATCAAGTGGACATTCCTGAAAAACTTGCCCTTCAGAAGTGTTGTAATGGCCCATTCGCCATCGGCAGTCAACTCATCCACACCATCAATTATCAAAAGACTTTTGCCTGCTTGAAAATGTTGGTGCATTTTATCTTCAGGAATTTGAAAGTCCTCTGGGAATAACTCTTGTACAAAAGATTTTCGAAAATCTTTGGTCAAAGTGCGAGCTTCCAAAATGCCGACTAAATCAAAATGATGTCCATGGATTTTGTATCCATCCTTGGACCACAAATAGGCGAATTGACGGCATAATGTACTTTTACCAATACCAGCTGGTCCCTCGATGAAACAGATATTTCTCTCAGGGGGATTCACATTGAATATTCTGTCAAGGATTTCAGGGTCATTAGTAGGCCTACTACTCTGCTCATTAGTAGGCCTTTTACTCTGCTTCTTGGAACTGGTAATAGAGCAAGATAAAAGAAAAATAAAGTTATGTATCGTTTGAGAGTAAGTTTGTTTGTTCACAGAGAAAAAAACGGCACATATGTTAAAAAAGCAAGCCAGATTCTACAGAGTGTGTGCGTGTTTGTGGAGGGGGGGTGTATGAATGGAATCCCACTTATTCCGGGTTGATTTATTTTCAGGCGATAATACCATGCATGGAAATGTTTACCATTTAAATATTCGGCTAGGCAGTGACCAGAGCTGAACTAAATCGAGTATGAAATGGACTATATTATAGCTTTGGAAAAGATCCGCAATAACAGAATAATTCAAATCAAACTTGTTATCTCCGTTATTTCTTTATGCACCTTCGAGATAATTATTTAAAGGAAATTAATAATCTTGTGATTCATTATAATTCGAATTTTAATTGATCAAAACGTGGAAAAAGCTGAGTTTGAGGCAACCTCAGATTTGGTTTGCTCCCACGGCGTCAATAAAATTGTGTCTTAAGTTAGAAATACAAAAACGCGCCATTCCATTTTAAATATATAAATACTTTTTAAAAATATGCATTGCTTGAGCGATTGTTTTTTCATTTGATTTTTTGGAATTACATTTTCAGATAAATAATACAGGGATATATACCCTCCAATTTTCGTTCAAGCATAAATTAGACATCCAAATGTCATTGCTGCTGATGGCAAATTAACTTCCGTTGTAGGAGCTATGGGCTTTAATCCTTGTAAAAGATTTATCCAAAATTCATCAGCAAAGTCACAAAAAATAACCTACATATTTACTATTTTATGGTCTGCGTTTGCCTTTGACATTGTATTCTTTTCTATTTAATCTTTTTTATAAATCTGAAGGGGAGAAATATGTCCCAAAAAACAACCAAGCTGTCAAACAGACGTCTTTCTATATTCATTGAACATTAAAAAATGTACAGTGGTTAGTAAATGTCACAGATTATACCTGTCAGTAAGCCGATGTTTCTTCCCTTCAACCACTTGCAGATTTGTAAAAACGTGCTCGAGGTCTTGTTCATCCCATTCACACATTGGTAAAGGTTGGATACGCTTCATGTTGGCCCGATACCAATTTTTTAATTCCGTCTGTACTATTTCAAATTCACCTAAAAAAGCAATAAATTGTCGAAATCGATAATCCAATATCTCCTGAGTGAAGGATATTGCAATATTTGTCGTTTGGGGTTCAAAGTCAACTTAAATACAATAGGACTTTTTTGAGCTGCCAAAATTCGAACTTTTTTCATAAATTCTGAATGTCAAGAGAACTTGAACGATTGAAGAAATTTGATAAACTTATGGCATCGAAATAAAACAAGAGATCCCTTAAAGTAATCTTAACTACGGCACTCATCTATCCATATTAAAGATTGTTACAGCAATAACTGGATATAGTAATTGGGGACGACAGTGCATTCAATGTATATATTATGTGATACTGGACCTATATAACAAAATCTTATTCTAGGGAGATAACGATTGTTGAGGAAAATTAAATTGCGAATTACAAAGTAAGCTCCCCTTGAAATTTTGGTTGAAAACAACATTGCCACCTGGTAGCCATCTTGAATATGCTAATGAGATGATAATGTACGGTGCACAGCTAGAGCTTAGGGGGATGATGTGTGTCATGTTTGGTTAAGATCAGTTTCTTGGAATAATGATAAGAAGTTTCATTCAAATTTGGTTCAAAACAACATTGCTTCCTGGCGGCCATATTTTATAAGCAAATGAGATATGCACAACTAGATCATAGGGAGATAATGTGGGCCAAGTTTGGTCAAAATCAGACCAGTAGTTTTCTTGGAATAAAGGTAACAAAAAACAATATCGCCCCCCTGGCGGCCATATTGAATATGCAAATGAGATGAAAATGTACGGTGCACAACTAGACCATAGGGTGTTGATGTGAGCCAGGTTTGGTAAAAATCGAACAGGTGGTTTTCTTGGAATAAAGGTAACAAAAAAAAACAATATTGCCCCCTGGTCGCCATATTGAATATGCAAATTAGATGGAAATATACGGTGCACAACTAGACCATAGGGTGATGATGTATGTTGAGTTTGATTAAGATTGGACTAGTAGTTTTCTTGGAATAAAGGTAACAAGCGAAAAGTTAACAGACGGACAACTGAAAAACTATTTGAATAGCCCTCCATCAGAATGATGGCGGGCTAAAAATATTGATAAAGCCAGTAACCCGTACGAACAGAGGATGTGCTAAAAACAATCAATATTCCAATTAACTGGGATGTATGAGCACATTCTTGGTGTTTCGGTTACTTATAAAACTACTCAAACATCCCCAAGGTTGGTAGCAGCGGAAAGCCCTTATTTTGTCCTTTTTTTTTAGAAAAATGATAAAAAAATAAGCTAATTCTGTCCCAATGAAATTAGCCCAATATTTGGCAGTTCATGCCACTTAACATACAATGACAGCTAAGTAGAAACAAGTTTGATTGCATTTTCACCCAAAAATACAACATGAAACCATTTTTTTTTTCTTTAAATACACGGAAAAGGACATGGATCGAGGATTAAAGTAGTCAATACAACTACAGTGTTTAATAAATCCCAACGCCTTGTCGTAAAACGGCAAATGAAACTTCTAAAAGGTACTTTGGAGCTTGTTTTATACAAAAACTGCAATGTATGCAGAAAAATGTATTTGAAGTAAACTGTTGAGTTAGATACCTGGATGTCTGGAGGAACCAGGGACGGGACTGACAAGTTGTGAAAACAAACATTCATCTGCCACTTGAAGAATAGTAAAGAACTTAACAACATCTTCTTCTTGTTTTTCTTCAATTATACTTAATAGCCTGGTAATGTAAGTAGAAACATACATAATAACACTATATGAAGATAGCTAGCCAAAAAGACTCAAAAAGAATTTAGTTACATAAATATTTCTCCAAACTCCTATGTAGGCCAAGCAAATTTATAGTATGGGGTTTTACATATACATGCCATGTGGCAGATTTAATAAATTTAAAAAAATTAAAAAAAAAAGGTGACTGAGATTTATTGATATTAAAAGCAAACGTTCAGCTAAGTGGTTGAACATCCACTAAAAACAATGTATTCATATATATTTTTGAACACTATAACACACGGAAAATATTCTTGTCTAAAATAATCATGGAGACAAGTTAATTGTGTTAAAAAGGAGCATTTCATGTTGGCGTTTATACCAAATCATATGTTCTTATAATAAACCACAACCCATGATATTTTATAGGTTGACGACAGGTATGAGTTTGGCCTTAGTCAGTAGAATTTTCTGGAAAAGATAATTTGGCAACAAATCATCAGTATTTTTGGTAAAGCTAACTCGCCGATTTGCTATAGGTTTTAGATAGCGGTGATATTCTTAAACGTTCACTACCAAAATCCGCGAATAATAGGACGCCCTATGGGCATTGAAGGCTTGAGTCATTTCTTCAATGGGTTTGTGTATTTTCGAAATAAAGAGTACACTGTTTTTAGAATTAATAAAGATAACAAACGTACTTTCTCATTTGCCTACGTAACGGTCCTTGAGATTCAACGGTTTTAACTTCATTTGGAGTCAAAATGCCATCTTGAATAAGCTGGTCCTGAAAGTTACTAAAAATGCCGTTTTCAACAAGTATGTACCAGTTTCTTCGCAACTTTTCCCTGTTCATTTTGAGGCATACAAAATCTCCACCTTGAAGTTGCAGTGCTGCCAAATATAGGGTACATTTCGTTAAATCAAAAAGCACAAAATAAGAGCTTTCAGTTCTGTAAGCAAAATTTCAAACAGGCTAGCCCCAAATTGAAAAAAAAAATGAAAAAATACATCAAGTCTATTTTATTTTGTTTGTTATTTCCACTTATGGCTTTACCAATATTTATATTATTTCAAAGTCAATTCTACTTTTTGAGGGTCCTTCTCTTAGTAATCAGAATTTAGGAAAACGATCTGAATTTTTCCCAGATCAAATAAAACAATGAAATAAAATAATAAGTTCGGATTTTCTATGCCAACCGCTATAACGTAATTAAAATGACTATAACAAATATCATGATCTCATTGTGAAACAGGCTCCAGAGGGCTACTAAATGACCGCTGTAATATCTACCAACAAACTACCTCCTTTTTAGACGAGGCCGTTTGGCTGAGTTGATAACACAGCGGGCATTTAGTGCTAGCGATAGGTGCCATACTCTGGGATCAGTTTTCGATTCCCTTTTCAGGCGTCATCCAAAATTAGAAGGAGAATTTCTGTCATTTTTCAAGAGTGTAATCCCCAAAAATAACGAGAATACATGTAGGAACTAAGTTACTTCAGCCGTCGCCATTATTGAACGTTGACAGGACACGAACACATCTACATGCACATACCTGTTTTAACAGCTCTAACGCTTGTATCTTTGAATTGGATTGTCTTTGCAGGCCTTAGCGTAATTACAGATATCCGCATCGGATCATATTTGTTAAAGTTATGGAGAGAAAAAGTAAATATTACATAACCCAATATGGCTGCCATATTACGCAATGTATGATGTCAAAAATAGTTCGCGACACACCTTCCACCCATAAGGTATATACTCAGAAAAAATTGTGCAGATGGAATCAAAACATTGGAAGTTATGGAGCGGAAGGGAATATTACATAATCCAATATAACTCCCATATTATGTAACCAGTGATGTTAAAAATAGTTTGCGACACACCTTCTACCCATAAGGTATATACTTAGAAAAAATTGTGCAGATGGAATCAAAACTTTAGAAGTTATGGAGCGGAAGGGACAGCGGACGCCGGACAGCGGGACTGCCGGACTTCCGGACTTCCGGACTGCCGGACTACCGGACGGACGGAGATGATACCATAATACAGCCCGCTTTTCAAGCCGGGCGTATAAAAATGAAGTGAATTTACTGAGAACTATCAGAAAGTGAGGCTGCTTGTAAACGGATCGCAAATTTGATATGTGAAATTTATTTCTTCAGTTGGTGGCTGCAGGGCTGGACAAGAACAAAGTTTCTTCGGTTGATAGTGGCTGTTATCTGAAAACTCAAAACCAACTTTCTTCAAGGAGGCCTCACATTAACGCTACTTACCGGAGTTACATGTACTTGCACACATGCCAGTCAGTGATATCGCTTGTTTGAGTCCAGTGCACAATTAAAATTTACAAAATCCAAAACGATTGTACACATCTTACTAAGATACATTTAGTGTTTGTTTACAAATCAAAAGATAATGTATATCTGTCAAAACTAGCCCGTGAAATGTGAAGAATGGGCGACGTATCACTCGTTTGATGAGTAAAAATAAATGATGAAAGTCAGCTTAAAAATTAATGGCAAATTTTTTTCTAATTCGTACAGAAATTAGTGAACTCTTATACGATTTGATATAAATATATGATTGAATAAAAACATTTCAGTTACTTAATTGGTAAATAGCATTTACAATTGCGAAGTCAGTTGCTGTGCATAGCTGCCTGAATGCAAATTCGATCGGCAAAATAGTGATTGTGTGTTGCCGTGTATTTCATTTCATTTTGAAATATTCCTTCCTTTCAAACTCGGAAAAATACAATATGGATCTTCTTAATGGCACACTTGCCGCGAACATCCAGAAGACTGTTTACATATAAAACAGTGGACGGTTTTATGTATTTTTCCCAGACAGAAAAAATTAGGAACTTTCTATTATTACCAGAAATTTAAAGTTTTTACATCATTTAGTATTTTTAATTTGAAATTGAAAAACAGATTTTGCAGGTACCCTCAATGTAAACAAACTTCGAACATGAGCGTGTGCACAAGTGCCCTAATGGTTTGAGTCGTGTGGGCGATCTAACGACACAGTATAATTTATGCACTTTATCGAAGAAATGCATACTAAGGATCGAGTAAGAGGGACCAATAGCCTGCCGAGTACAAACCACAGACAAAAACGCGTGAATGAGGGTAATCCAACACTGATCGGTGTTGTTGTTGTAATCGAGCTTCGATTCTTCGTTTGTTTTTCACCCTCATTTATACATTCTAAACCTAGTTTGACACGCTTTGCGTGTGCTGTGTTTAATTTTAGGGGTTTTAGCTGTAGTAAGCTCGTGCAAATTGGTTTTCTTAACAAATGTTAAACAGGCTAAGGCGAAAAGTGGGCCTTTAAGCGTCTTAGGGTACACTCTCCTTTAAAAATATGTATTATTGTTACATCTTTGGAAATAATTTAGGCGTTTAAAATCCAAATTCGAGCAGGCCATTTTACCGACTTCGAACGAGCCGTGGCGGGCGGCAACAAGCATAGATAAACTATTTATTATAGTCGCCCTTGGAAATCTAAATGGAGTCGATTTTTATACGTTTTAAAATGACCCAAGGATTGCAATTTCACTGTGAGGTTTAAAAAAGCTCCGATAAATGTCTTTTTTTTCACTACTCTGGACTCCGAAATTCCAAATAACGTCCTCAGTGCCAAAAATAGCTTATTTGTCTTTAACTGGGTCATACTTGAGAAGCATTTTAAAATGCCTGGTAGGGCCCGCTGGATTGACAGCGGAAACTCGCACAAGCAAACTAATTTCATCACCCGATTTTAGCACTTTTTAATCATAGATATTTAAATACTCACTCACTGTCAGTATATTGAAGACAAGGAAAATATATATTAAGATCTAAAGCTGTAAATGTAAGGAATTCCACAAGCTTTTATTGTCAAATTTAACATTTTCTTGTTATATATGTATGCTTGATGTGTCCGTTCTAACTTGGACAAAGTTGGAAGCTATCAGTGAATTACGCGTAATTTAAACCTCTTTTACCGTAGTCACAGATTGAAAAAAAACAAAACACAAAGCAACAAACAAATGCAACATGTGATTTGATTTGTTCATTTTCAAAATTAGTTTAAGTTGTAAGAAAAAATAACCATACGGCGTCAGTGGGGTTTTAGCCGACTTTTCTGCTGTCGCGCTACGATGACTTCGGTAATGAAGCAGGCTAGCACTCTAACGCCATATGGTGACAGCGGTACCGAATGCGTTAAATGAAAACATCAACGACGAAAAAAATACATGTTGCATAACTTGACCATATGAGGAAGCAACACACAAAAATTTCATCAAGATCCGCCTGGTAGTTTTCTTGAATCCGCGATCACAAACTATGTAGGTAGAAATCACAGAAATAGCTACCGGCCGCCATTTTGAATATGCAAATGAGCAGCGAGTGCATAGTGCGCAACGAGACCATTGGGTTAACATGCGTATAACATTGTAGACGATCGTTTCATCACTTTAGGAGAACAGTGATAAAAAAAATGGCCAGGGGCCGCCATTTTGAATATGCAAATGAGCAAAAAAGTGCATATTGCGCATGATACCATAGGGCTAACATGCGTAAATTAGTTTACGAAAGTCCTAACCTGTCTTTACTTTACGAGAAAAGTAATAAAAAGAAGAAAAACAAAATGGTCGCACAGCGGCCATTTTAATATGCAAATGAGCAAAAAAATACATAGTACGCAACGAGGCCATATGGATTACCAGCGTACAAAGTTTTACGAAGATTCTCTCATTACTTTAGGAGAAAAGTGATAAAAAGAAGAAAAACAGAATGGTCGCCTAGCGGCCATTTTGATATGCAAATAAGCGAAAAAAATAAATGTTGCGCAACTAGACCATAAGAGGAACGTGCGTGTGGAATTTAAAGAAGATCCGACAAGCACTTCTCTTGGAATCGCGATCACAAGATGATAAATAAGAGAAAAACAAAATGGTCGCCTAGCGGCCATTTTATATGAAAAAAACGCCAAAAACATAGCTGTTGCACAACTAGACCATATGGGGAACCAACAAAAAAACATTTCATCAAGATCGGCCTGGTGGTTTTCTAGATTCCGCGATCACAAACTATGTAGATAAAAATCACAAAATGGCCGTCAGCGGCCATTTTAATATGCAAATGAGCAAACAAAATAGATGTTGCACCACTATGTCAGAAGGGGAACCTGTCTGTGAAATTTGATGAAGATCCGACCGGTAGTTCTCTTGGAATCGCGACCACAAGAAAATTTTACAGAAACCGGACGACGGACCACAGACAAAAAGCGATTTGATAAGATCACCATAAGATCATGGTGGTCTAAAAATGTCATAATGAACCGGAGCTGTTGGTAGCTATAATTTGATGCAAATTAAACAAAATCAAATACACCATGGTCTCGAAATAAACTGGCCACCTAAGGAAAAATAAAGTGTAAGCCAAAAATAAAACGAGATAACTGTTATACTCACTTTCACAAAAAAACTCATGCATTCAGCAATGGGAGCTGTGTCAATTGCGTTAGCAGAGCGCTACTAAATGCCCGCAATATCTACAAGCCAACTACCTTCCTTTTTAGAGTATGTGGGATGGTTGCCAGTTACCAACGGAAGGTCGTGGGTTTCCTCCGGGCATAGAGCCCGGTTTTCTCCCACAATAAAACTGGCAACGGCACCATATAAGTGAAATAATCTTGAGCGCGGCGTAAAGCACCAAACAATCAATCCATCAATCCTTTTTAGAGGACTGATGGCTAAAATAACGAGAATACATGCAGGAACTAAGTTACTTCAGCCGTCGCCATTACAAAACATTGACAGGGCACGAACACATCTACATGCACATACATATTTTAACAGCTCTAACGCTTGTATCTTTGAATTTGATTGTCTTTGCAGGTCTTAGCTTAATTACAGACAGCTTACCTCGTTTACCAGCATAATTCTATCGGAAAGAGGAACTCCGACTAAACAGACCAATAAGTTTAACGTTTTATATCAGTTGAAGCCAGTCGACCTATATACGCCTCTCATAGGCAGGCGAACACTTTTGTCCATGTAGAATACGTATATGTGGGACATTTCGTGGAAATCAAACCAAATAGGCCGATAGCAATCACTGATAAGTATATAGGGCACAGAAGTATTGTATGTAGCCTACATTACAGTGTAAGGTCCCTATATATGTGTGTTCATTTAATGGTTAACAAGGATGATACGCCTTTTACTCATATATTTATGAACACGCAGACACAAGTAAAAACTTCTTGTCTAAAATAACCATGGAGACTTGTAGGTTTCTAGTTGTGTTAAAAGGGATAAATCATTTACACCTTTATACCCAATTGTAATGAACTAAAACCCGTGATATTTCATTAGGTTGACGACAGACACCAGTTTGGCGTAAGTCAATAGAATTTGCTGGAACACACTCTAATATATTGACAATCGTAGCATATATATTTATGAACACTAAAACACACGGGAACAGGGAACATCTAGAATAAAGTAACAATGGAGAAAAGTCTCTTACTGTGTTTAAAAGGGAAAATCAAAGATCCAAAAAATTCCGACAGTTTACTGTCGCAAATATTAAAGGTGTTCGGATGATCATTGGTAAACTTCTTTCCCCAGACAAACGTTAAATGGGTTTAATACGATTTTTGAATTATTTGCAGCTGGTATATTTACCTTTAATTCGCCGGTCGGTCATTTAAGACGACGTTAAACTTAATACATATATCTATATATATGGTCGACATTAAATATATATACATATATATATATATATATATATATATATATATATACAAATATGAATAATATTAAACAGTGTACCCATTCAGCAAATATCCCCGAACACGTGACTTGAAGAGCGATATTGAAAGTTGTGTTTTCATTTCCTGAGGCAGTCTGTTTCAGAGTTTTGTCTCTTTTACTTTCAATGATAATTTAGATTGATTGATTGGTTTTTTACGCCGTGCTCAAGATTATTTCACTTATATGGCGGCGTTGCCAGTTTTATTGTGGGAGGAAACCGGGTTCTATGCCCGGAGGAAACTCACGACCTTCCGTTGGTAACTGGCAGCCATCCCACATATGTCGTTCGAATGAAAACCCAGTCAGAAAATTTTCCAATTTTTGAACTGAGTGGGATTCGAACCCGCGACCCATTGGTGGAAGGCTGTTTGGATTGAGCGTCCTACGCTCTACCTACTGAGCCATGGAGGCCCCCGATAATAGATAAAGTTACTATGGGCGAATGGGACATACAAATTCAGTTGAGACTGTCGAGTTGTATAGTTATGGACAATGGATAGTCCTTTGAAACATTGACTGGACTGTCACAGGTATTAGTTCACGATGGTGAAAACATTTGTGCACAAACAACATTTGCTGGTCATTAATCCTGAATAATTGCAGTAAGTTATAGTTCAGAAAGATTGGGTTGGTATGGGCTATCATATTAGATTTAGTTACAGTTCTTACGGCTTAAGATACTGTAACTGAGATTTAAGGGAAAATGAGAGAATAATATAGGATAAATAGTGTCTTTATATTTAACAAGTCCTTAATGTGATTTGTAACACCAATATTCCTTGATATTTTACTACACAAATGTGCGATATGAGTTTTCCAATTAAGTTGATCAATCTAGATTTCCCTGCGTTGGAATAGTAACCCCCTTCTTATGCTGTAAAGCGTCACAATACAGTAATTTGGTATGGTGTCCAATCACATCTTTTTTTTTCTCGTCCTCTTTTTTTTCTCTTCTGTTTTTTTCTCATGTTCTTTTTCTTCTCTTCTTTTTCTATCCCCCCCCCCCCTGGATCCGCCCCTGAATAAGATTGGCGCTAGGATGGATCCTTGGGGCACTCCACAGCTAACTGGATGGGTTGGTGATAAAACATTTTGAAATGAAGTACATTGGAAACGTGATGATAAGTAGCTTTTAAACCAATCTAAAGAATTCCCCCTACAGCCATAGTGCTCCAATTTTTTTTAGAAGAATGTTGTGGTTGACCGTATCAAAGGCTTTGGAGAGGTCTAAAAATGTAAGTATACTATTTTTTGGGAATCATGAGCTGCAATTAATTGTTCGTGCGACACAGGCCTTTCATTGATGAGTCGCGGTTTTGAATCCCTGTCCGATACTTGCCAATGGTTGGGGGTTTCCACCGTCCCCCCCCCCCTCCCCCTTAAACTTGTTAACACCATTATATAAGTGAAATAATTGTGAGTGTGGCATCAAACATAAATGGATCAATAAATATCTTTGCCCCAGGAATACCATTTCATAGGTGGCAGTGTTTTTTTTATATTGGAATATAGTGCTTAGTTCCAATGGTGCCGCCATAATAATGTGACAGGGTGAGTTTGTAAAATAATCTTAATTATGGTGGAAAACAATCATTTTATCTAGACTTTTAACCCCTCGGGTAATTTTGCCCCGAAGGGTATTGTCGCTGCTCCATTATCTTGTCTGTCTGTTGTGCCCTATATACACATCATCTCAAAAAGTATTTCTCTAACAACTTTGAAACTTAACACAATTGTTTAACATAGAAACCACAGGAAACCAATTGAAGATGAGCATCATGAGGTATTTTATGCCCCTTACATTACCATCAGCAGACAATGTCCTTGTAACCACAATATCTCAAAAAGTCGTTCACTCACAACTTTGAAACTTCCAATTTTATTCAGGATGAAATCACACTGGATTTCCGAAGTCTTCGACAAACCACCGAACAGATGGGACTTTTTAAATGCAACAAATTGTTTACTCTTGCCCATTTTGTATCAATACTGGGATTTGAAGCTGTTGCCATGGCTACGTTATGGTGGTTTGGAGGTGGATAGTTGCCGTGGGTTACAGCCGGGATATTTTTAGCCACAGCTCAGGTATGTCTTTTGTTTAATAAAGTTTTAAAATAGGGGGCCTCTGTGGCTCGATCCAGACAGAGCGATGGGTGGCTGGTTTGAATTACACTGAAGACACAAATTGAAAAAATACAAACTGTGGAAGGATACTTTCGGAAGGTTGGGGACTGTCCTCTGGGCGAAAAGCCCAATTTCCTCCACCACTAAACTAATTCAACAAGTTAAATCCGACTCGTTATCTACGTTCTGACATTTGCTGGTCGGTTCTGACGATATAATGAAAATCAGATTATTGAACAAGGAGTCAGATAAGAAATTCACTTTGCTGAATTACCACTAAACCTGGTTATGTCATCATATAAGTGTGATGTAGGACATTCAATCAGTAATATAAAATAATCAGTGATTTATAAAATACGAAGACTTTTCTGCGGTTACTTGACATGCTGGGTGTTGGCATAGTTTTCATGTAAATTACGTGATTTGTTTGGCTGTGGTAGTTATACGGGCTACCGTATCCTACACCTATGTCTTTTGTTGAAACCTCCACCACCCCTCTTGATAAACATGACAATGCTGTAGTATGCCGTATGCATCAATGCAAGGCCTGTGTCGGACTGAGGGACAATCACTCCAACCAACTCAAACATTCTCTAGAATTATTGCAATGGAGAGCTCCTATTTTGTATTTCTTGAAAAAAAAAACTGGCTAATAATTACTTTATTCTATTTTATGCGTTCCCATATTTGACCTCCCATGTCCTTTTAAGTGAATCTGACTTAGAATGCTCAACTGTTCTTTGTTGTCTGTAGGCCCAGGCTGGATGGCTTCAACACGATCTAGGACATTTCTCAGTATTTAACAACTCCAGATTAAATCGTATAGGCCATCATATAACTGTGGGATTTGTAAAGGTAAGTACGTAAACTTAGAATGACACACTGTGTCAAAACCTCAAACAATCAATCTGGTTACTTAGTTATTTCGTCAATTTGAACACTGATCGGCCGCGCTGATCGCTTGTCTAAAAAAATTCTCTCTGTTCTGATATTAGTCCGGGTTCCAAAATCACTACTTTTTTTTGTTCTGATGGTTGTATTTTGGAGTCCGGGTTCATTGCAATCAAAAATTCGGAGAAGACTGCTCTCTTCAGATTGGACAGTTTGCGGTCAGATTTAGACAGTAAATATCAATATAACTATTTCATATAGTGTCAGCTTTTTGTAAAGTAAATTTAACGTTTAGAAACTGAAAATCTGCTAAACAGTGTTACGTCATCAATGGCGGAGAGTTTGAGACTGCAGAAGACAAAAAGTGAATTCAGAGGAAGAATAATGTTTTCTGGCCGATCCTGCTCGTCTATATCAGATACTGGTAGGGAGCAAAATTATCCATGAACGCGATTATAATTTAGACACGATTTGAGTAGGTTATATTGTTATTTCTTTGTCTAAATCGGACCTCATACTGCACGTTCAGAAGCGGGCAGTCTACTCCGGCTTTTTATTGCAATGAACCCTGACTCCAAAATACGGCCGTCAGTATAAAAAAAAGTAATTTTGGAGTAAGAAACCCGGACTATTCTGATATAATGATTCTATATTTATTTTCGCAATTGTTCTCATCAAAGCCATAAAGAAATAAGTTAAAGTGGCATGAGTTGCCAAAATTCACACTTTTTTCATAATTTCTGATCGACACGACAGTATGAGGCTTTGAAGGCCATCGAAAAATTAAATGATTGGCTTTGGAATGAGGAAAATCTATACAGTATGTGGCCTACAGCGAAATAGTGTTCGAAAAGTAAACAAAATATAAATAACCGGGACAACCATTCATTCATTCTAAGCCAAAGTTAATTCAAAACAATACTTTATCTTTCATTCTCGAGACTAGAAGCACTGAAATATACGTCTTGAGAAAAATAGCCGATAATGTCAACATTCTGTTTTTACGTCAAAATATCAACGTTTTGGCAGCTCAGGTCACTTTAATAAGTTAATAAGTTTAATAATTTAATAATAATAATAAATGCAATGACAGTTTTGGTATTATTTATTGACTTCCATCAAGAAGGGACGGCCTCGTTGGTCGAGTGGGTTAGAGTGATCGTCCCTCAGTTTACACAGACCTTCCATCGATACGGCGCAGGTTCAAATCACACTCAGACCAAATAGAAATTGAAATATTTTTGAGTGGATTTTTCACTCGGTCGCCGTATGTACTCACGAAAGGTCAAGGGTTTCCTCCGGACAATGAGCCTGGTTTCCTCCCCCACTAAACCTGGCAACGCCGCCATATAAGTGAAATAATCTTGAGTGCGGCGTAAAACATCAATCAATCCATAAAGAAGGGATGCACTGTCAGAGGGCTGTGCAAGAAATCTATAAAGAGTTTTGCTATGTTATTTATAAATGCCAGAATTAAGGGCTTCCAAAGTTTCTGGAATACGTCTAGCCTTGTTAAACGTAGACGTGGCGACCTGGTGTTCACCGAGAGGTCAATAGCCGTATTCGACTGGTCGTTTTCGAGCAGCTCATTCTTCTCAAACTACACAATTTCTATTCGACAGGTCGCTTGATTTGCACAAACTCCTCGCGCGTGCACGCTCGAAGTGCTCGCTGATTTCGTAAGAGCAGAGAGAGGGGAGCTGGTCACGTGGCAAAATATTAGTACTTTCATGACTCCAATTATATAATTCTTGATGTGTTTTGACTATTTTTAAGCATTCCTGTATTCCGAAACTAAAATTACATAAAATTGAACTCTGACACCCCTAATCTCAACGAATAAATGTTATTTATTTTCTATGCATATAGGCCAATCGCGCTTCGGAAGTCTACTTAGCCGAATTTACCCAAATCGATTTGTTATAGGTCTGAACAAATATTTGCAGTTTTCCTAGATTATTGACAGAAATATTTAATTTTGAAATGCAAATATTTTTTTCTCAAGTCCGTGTTCGCCCTCCACGCACCCACGCCTACCAGTTGATCGTCACTTGATGAATATTTTATGTTGCTAGGTGGGCGATTTATGTTGCCAAGCAAATGACCCAAACGTTCCTCAATTTACTCAAATTCGTTCGACTGGTACTTCCCCTAGCAGTTAGTTTGAGCTGCTGCGCAGGTGGGCGGAGCTTAAATTTACTCCTCAGAAAACGACCAGTCGAATACGCCTAATAGGTCAAAGATGCAAAACTTCAATTGCTCAAAGTGCACAGTGTCTTCTTCTTATTGTCATATTTTTTTATAATGATATAGGGGGCCTCATCCCACTGGTGGAATTTCCGGCATTTTCAGCATCATGCTAAACTAAATATAATCCGAAAAGATCCAGATGTACAGCTAGCCTATGTATTTCTTCTTGGTGACATCATGCCAAAAAGTTGGGGAGAAAAAAGAAAAGGAATCATGCCTTACAACTGGCAGCATCAATATTTCTTTTTAAGTAAGAATACAATTTTAACAAAAGATCAAACATTTTAAGCAAATACTTCAGGTTCATTTACTAGAAGAAATTGAATTTTAACAGAATTTCTGTAAGTTCCATTTTCCAAACAAAATGTGTACAATTTAAATAAGAAAATTGAGTTTGTGTTTTATTGTCACAGAATCATTTTAAAATATGACTTAAAATGTGGAAATAATTCTATATTCATCTTGATAAGATAGCCAAAACAAAAAAAAAACAGTTTATTTAAAGAATTATAAATATGTGGTTTGCGTTATGTTTTACGCAGCTCTAAAATTGGGGCGAAAACCCACAACCCCAGCAGCTACTTGACAACTACTACACATTAAATGAAGACTAACTCAAAATTTTGTCTTTGATAGATTGATGTTTTACGACGGACTCAAAATTATTTCACTTATATGGTGGCGTTGTCAGGTTTAGTGGGGGAGAAAATCATGCTCTTTCCCGAGAGGAAAACCCCGGCATTCAGCGAGTACCTGGCAACTTTATCAAATAGGGCAATTAAGTCAAGAATCCACTGGGAAATTTTTAATTTATTTTTTTTGTGTGGATTTCATTCTAACTCGCAATGCATTGATAAAAGTCCTGTGTCGGACAGACGGACAATCACTCTGCAGACAGAGTCATCGTTTTCTCTGAATGTGGAATTGTTGTTTGGAACCCATTTGCCTCCCCTAATAAGCTGGTAACTCCATCTTCTAAGTTAGAATTTCAACTACATTTAAAACAAAACTCAACAAACCTTGAAAAAGGTACTATAACTAATACATTGTGTTTTTCCCTCATACAGTTGGGCCCCCGTTGTTGTTGCCCATATATTTTCATTTGGAGGTGACCTACTTTGTTTTCAAAAGGAAAGACTGGCTGGTATGTTGGTAGTCCCAATAGTTTTGTCCCACAATTTTTTTCCATTAATTCTCAGTTTTGCCCAATGACTTAAAAACATACAATTTTAGTCATTAGTTGGGTAAAGTTTATTTCAAAACTGTTTGAAATAGCCTATTTTCTATTTGTTATTTTAAAATTAAAAAAAACAAAACTTCGAGATACATTGATCAATTCATTCTCGTTGTTTTTCTGATAAAAAAAGAGCTTAAAGGATTTATAAACAGGGCTTAAAACAGGTCGTGTTTTACGCCCTATCTCACTGAGCTAATTAACTATCGAAACCAACATAGTGCGATGAATGCAGCTTTGAATTTTGTCTTTGCTACGTAACGATATTAAATTTTGTACATTTTCTACAAAACACTTAATGCAAATTGGAAAATATTGTCCAAGGTTGCTCATAAATCTGTACGTCATCAATCAGAATCCAAAATGTAGGCCCTTGATATTTCTAATATGTTGTTGTTGTTATTTGCAGGACCTGGCTTTAGTGATAGGTTTCTTTACTCGTTTTTTTCTGGGTATTTGGGTCCCTATTGGGTGGTTGGTCGGCGTTCGGGCTCTATATGTTCACCAGGTATGATTAAAGGGGCATGAGCTGCCAAAATGTTGATATTTTGACCTTAAAACAGAATGTTGAAATTACTGGCTATTTATCTCAATACGTATAATTCAGAAGCATTTTAGTGAAGTGAAGATAAAGTATTGTTTTGAACTAAGTTTGGTTAAGAATGAATGAATGGTCGTCCTGGTTGTTTAAATTTTGTTTACTTTTCGACCACGTTTTCAGTTTGTACAGGCCACATGCTGTATGGATTTTCATCATTCCAACGCCAATCATTTAGTTTTAGCCTTCAAAGCCTCTTACTGTCGTGACGATCAGAAAATAAGAAATAAGTGTGAATTTTGGCAGCTCATGCCACTTTAAAATAAATTTACATGTTTAAAGTGCCATGACCTGCCAAATTTTTTTCTCATAAAATCTGATTGTCAAGAAAACCTGAGTGTTTGATTGATTGATGTTTTACGCCGCACTCAAGATTATTTCACTTATAAGGCGGCGTTGCGAGGTTTATTGGTGGAGGAAACCCCTGACCTTCGACGAGTACCTATCAACTCTTCCACATACAGCGCCCGAGTGAAAAATCCACTAAGAATATTTTTCAATTTTTATTTAGTGTGAGTGTTCATTCTAACTCGCGCCGCATTGGCGGAAGGTCTGTTTGGGGCTGAGTGGCAATCACTCTAACCCACTGGACCACTGAGACCCCTCTGAGAGTTACCTTCAAAAACTAAAGGATGGATGTTGAAAGTTATATTTAGGTGAAGCCACTAACCATTGCAAACAAAAAACAAGTGGTAATAACTGACAAAATTTAAATAGCCGGGATGTAGGAGTTCATTCTGAGGGGTCATTGCTTATCAAACTACATTAGCGTACATCTATAAGATTGGTATCGAAAAAAAAAATTATTTTGTGCTTTTTGATGAAAATAACCATCATATGGATAATTCTGGTTTAACGAAAGTTTCCCTTTATTTGGCAGTTCATGCCACTTTAAGTGATTTGCACAATAATAAAATTAATTTCAAGTAATATCTAATATTTCACATACTTTTACAAGCCTACCAATCATGTTATTTTTTAAATATATTAGTATTTTGATTGTTTTTTTTGATTTAAATGATTAATTCTCCTTGTCTGTGGTAGGTTTCTGGAGAGCCAATGGTTTACCTGGGTCACACAGATGAATCACATACCTATGGAGATTGACAAAGATCAGAACCGAGACTGGATACGATCACAATTAGCGTCAACTTGTAACGTAGAACCTGGACTCTTTAATGATTGGTTCACAGGGCATCTCAACTATCAAATAGAACATCAGTAAGTCATTTAACTTGTGTTAGTACTGCACTAAATCTTTAACGGTGAAGGATCTATTTTTTTAGGGGGGGGGGGGGGGTTTGTAAGATTTTATTTTATTTATTATATTTTACTCTTTTTCTTGGATTGTCGAATAGAACCAGATAATAACATAATAGTGGAAAAGTCTTGCTTTGGATTTAAACCCCCGTCAATCCATTGTTCATATGCTGGAGTTTGAATCCTGCTCAGGTCATTATAACATCCATAAAGCGTTTACCCCTACGGCCTAACAGAGACAAATATCTGTTAATTAGCTTGAAAGCTTTGTAAAACCTCAATCAATTGTCTGATAGTTAATCGATGTCATATTCTCAGTCATATTAGTAAGCAAACATACAACTGCTAACTTCCACCAATGGGTCGCGGGGACGAATCCTACTCAGTCCAAAAAAAATTGGAAAATTTTCTGACTGGGTTTTCAATGGAACGACCGTATGTGGAATGGTTGCCAGTTACCACCAGAAGGTAGTGGGTTTCCTCCGGGCATAGAGCCCGGTTTCCTCCCACAAAACTGGCAATACCGCCATATAAGTGAAATAATCTTGATCGCGGCGTAAAACACCAAACAATTAATACTAACCGTTGAAAGGCAATACAATACTACCAACCAAGCCTTTTTTTAAAAGGATTTGGTTGAGTGATCAAATTCACTATTTATTTTTCATGAATTTCCCTTATGAAGAGGATTTGAAGTTCACTAAAAAGAAATCAATGAACGACTGAATTCTGAAAAATATGCATTGAGCCTGCAGCGTGTATAATCCAAACTTCTTAAGATAAAATAAACAAAATTTTCTTTGCAGAGTCCATACTTTATTTTAACAAAAAACATTTTGATAGCTCACTGCCCTATTAAGAAAGAATTTGTGATTGTGATTTATTAACATTTGATTACTTTTCAGTTTATTTCCCACAATGCCCCGCCATAATTATCACCGTGTTGTCCCTCTCGTACAATCCCTATGTGAAAACATGGATTAAAATATTCATCGAAAACGCTCATGACGGCTTTTGGAGACATCGTCAGGTAAGTCTTTTGATTTATCTCATCAACTTAGAAGCTTTAAAGGGAGCCTTGGTGGTTCAGTCAGAAAACTGATAGTCCGACACAATCCTTCCATCGATGTGACACTGGTTCGAATCCCTCTCAGATCTGTTACATGAAAGTGTCAATTAACTACTCATTCAGACAGCCGTAAGATGATTTTAGCTTAAGGAGCATTATGGGAACTACTCCAAGGGCAGAGGTTCCACCAATGAGTTGTGGGTTCGAATCCCATTCAGTCCAAAAAAAAAAGTTGGAAAATTTTCTGATTGGGTTTTCACTCGAACGACCTATGTGGGATAGTTGCCAGTTACAACCGGGAGGTCGTGGGTTTCCTTCCACAAAAAAACTGGCAACGCCGCCATATAAGTGAAATAATCTTGAGCGCGGCGTAAAACACCAAAACAATCAATCAACCAAGGGCAGAGGTCATGGCCCTGTCAGTTGGTTTACTTTAGATTGACCTGTAACATATTGGTTATTACAATTAGCCTGGCTATCAAGTGGCCAGGGGCCTCTGTGGCTCAGTAGGTAGAGCGTTGAACGCTCAATCTGAACAGTCTTCATATTGGTTGTTAGGTACCAATTAGCCTGGCTAACAAGTGGCCAAATAAAGGAAAATCAGTGTGGGTCAAAACACAGTACAACCAAGCAATAATTACCACTAGAATTGATTTAATGAAATTTTTTTCAAACTAATACTTGTCACACCAAACTTCGTTGAGTAGGGAACTAGAAAGCATCTCAAATAATTTGAAATTGGCCCCCAATTAAAATTAAAATTATTTTTTCAGGTCTTTGAAAAAATCTGGTCAGATTTGGTATGATGCCTACCACAATTTGGGTTAGGATGGAAGACCATATAGGGACAATTCAACTTTGACCTCTCTACAGGACCATATAGGGACATTTCAACTTTGACCTCTTTATAGGACCATATATAAGGTGAAGAATTACTTATGGATAACAACTTCTTGGTTTATTGGGTGACGACGTTTCGATGTAGTTCTTACATCGTTAACGAAACGTCGTCACCCAATAAACCAAGAAGTTGTTATCCATAAGTAATTCTTCACCTTATTGTTAACCTTTCAACTTCTAAATGCCAGAGAAAGATTAGGACCATATATGCTTATTTCAACTTTGACATCACCATGGGATCATATATTGATATATTGTAGGGACATTTTCAATATGGTTACTCCAACTCTAATGTCATTATAGGATCGCGTATCACTATGGTTATTTCAACTTCGACCTCACTCAACTACTAGGACCATATATGGTCATTTCAACTTTGACCTCTCCATAGCACATATAGTACATATAACGTATGGCTATTTCAACTTCGACCTCATTCTACTACTAGGTCCATATATGGTCATTTCAACTTTGACCTCTCTATAGTACATACAGTTCTTTAGAAGGTCAGAAGATGTCAATCATATTCCTTCACAAGGTTTCCAGACTACTGTGATTTCAGAAAACACCTGTGATTTGTTAAGCTTCTATAAGCAGTGGATATGTGTTTTACTAGTGAGGGGTCCCAGTATCACCAAGTTCAGCTTAAAAGGGGAGAAAACAAAAAAAAAAACGACATGCACTTGAATCTGTGGGCTCCCATAGAGCATCATATTCATGTGTGTGAATGTTTATCGTGGTTTGTCGTGTGAAAATAAACTTGAGAAGGGATCTGTCTGACAAACTCGTGTTACAACGTCAATGCTCCATTGACATTTTGAAAATTGACAGGAAGAAGTATTATTGAATTACTTTCCTACGAGATTATAGGATCTTGTATGACTATAACCTGCAATGTCAGCGGTAAGACTACATGTACGTTTTCTGAAAATTCTACAGCAAGCCCAAGTCACGTAGACATTGGATGCAGGTATTCCCAAAAGGTTGATTTACAAGCCAGTATACATTTCAGAGTTGTTAGAGTGTAGAGTGTCTTGCGTTATCAGCTCCTCGAAATGATCGAAATTAACCTAGGTTTGAATGACTTTCAGAGTTGACCAATTTATCTTACTGGTTAGCTATAGGCTGATTAACTTGTTAATCAGAAACACCCCTCATTGACTTGCTAAATCTCGCTATCAAAGATAGAATTGTTACCTGAACTAAATGCCTTATTGAGCATTTGACTTGACTTTCAAAATCAATTATTTTGATAAAGCACTCAAGTGTATTGGTCAGAGTTGGACATGGCACTCAAGTGCAATGGTCAGAGCTGGACGTGGCACTCAAGTGCAATTGTCAGAGTTGGACGTGGCACTCAAGTGCAATGGTCAGAGTTGGACGTGGCACTTAAGTGCAATGGTCAGAGTTGGACGTGGCACTCAAGTGCAATGGTCAGAGTTGGACGTGGCACTCAAGTGCAATGGTCAGAGTTGGACGTGCCACTCGAGTGCAATGGTCAGAGTTGGACGTGGCACTCAAGTGCAATGGCCAGAGTTGGACGTGGCACTCAAGTGCAATGGTCAGACTTGGACGTGGCACTCAAGTGCAATGGTCAGAGCTGGACGTGGCACTCAAGTGCAATGGTCAGAGTTGGACGTGGCACTCGAGTGCAATGGTCAGAGTTGGACGTGGCACTCAAGTGCAATGGTCAGAGTTGGACGTGGCACTCAAGTACATTGGTCAGAGTTTGACGTGTCCATTTGAATTATCCCTGTGGCTCGCTGTTCATAGCTGACATAAGTTACAACAGTAAAAAACTGTGAAATTTGTGTACATCCGCGTGTTATTAGGAAACGTATCTCAATTCTGTAAGTGAACGAGTAATTTTATGCTAGTATTGAAAAACAAACATCACGACGCTCAATTAATGTATTTATATACTGCTGAATGTATTGTATAGGTGATTACAAATTTTTCGTACGGATTAATTTTAGAATTTTTTTTTTACCGCCTTGATACAATATTTCGCAATTATGATAAAAAATTGCACAAAATATTTGCTCACTCATTTTACAATCTATGCAGAAGCTGCTTAAATCTAAGTGTGTTTGTAAAGAAATCCTGGGTGTAATCTACCATGCTAAAGCTCTTAGTTTTGACGAGACCTCTTAGCTTATTCTGCCACGCAGGGGCCTTGGGGGCTAAGTCTTAAAACAAAAGTCTCTTAAGGTGACACAAGCCTTCCATCGATGTGTCGCGGGTTCAAATCCCACTCAGTCCAAAGTAAAAATCGAAATAAAAGCAACCACCCTCCCTACTTACAAAACGTCTTTAAGTACTTTTACATTATTTTAAATAGTTTGTTATTGTTGAATTGATGTTTTAAAAAATTAGAATGCTGGTATAAATATAACACTGCTTTTTGTTTTAATTTATTGTTTACTTTAGTTAATACTTCTACCTAAAAGTTGTTTTTGAAGTAAATGTATTTAGTGTTTTGCTTTACGTTTTCAGTATTAATTTAATAGGAGACTACAGATTGCAGTTGTAGGTACAAACGAAAACTTTTTGTACTTTCTCTATTTTATTGTGATTTTGTTCAGTTTGTTTGTCGAGAAACATTGTTCATGAATAAAGGCTTTATTTGAAAGTATTCCTTTGTTCTAGTACACTACAGTAACATGTAGTCGAAATATTTATTCCACTTTGCCTTGTCTTGTCTACACGTTTCAGAATCACGCCGTGTATACCATGAATGTATCTTTACAACTTTTATTGTATAAATACAAATTGTTTCTTTTTGCAGATATTTTTATTTTTACTGCACCCAATTTTATTTCCATTTAGTTGCTCACAAAATTATCTAGTGTAGCCCTGGAATTGCAAACAGCCTCTGGGGCTTCCGTCTGTCTCAAACCTTTGTTTGTCTCTCTCTCAGTCCAAAGACTCGCCCCATGTTGATTGATGTTTTACGCCGCACTGCAGATGAAACCGGGCTCATTGCCTGGAGGAAACCCCCGACCTTCGGCGAATACCTGGCAACTCTTCCAGATACGGCGACCGGGTGAAAAATCCACTCAGATGTTGAAGGTTTGTCAGTTACCGACCACACTCAATATAAGGGAGATAATCATGAGTGACGTCAATGGATTTGTGTCTGTAAATAGCAATCGTCTTGATTGAAAGTAGAACTCGTTTTTTGTTTGTTTCCTTGTAACTGCACCGTTCAGTTTCAGTCGAATTTTGACACGCATTTAACATCATTGTAAAGCCTTTTGTTCTATTTTTATTTATTTGTTTGGTTCCCATCAACATGTATTAAACATTAAATTCTGTTGTAAGATTATTGATTGTCTGTGTCTCCATCTCTACTTGATTTTGTACGCTTCCCTCCAATCCCACAGCTTACCACGACAATATTTAATGCTTTAATATAATACCATAAATAAATATTTTTCTATACTTTCTCCTACAAAAAATGCTCACAGTGTATCTATTTTGATGTAAAACATTATGTTAATAATATATAGCCCTCTGTCAAGTCGACTTATTTTGTATTACTTTTTTGCCCATAGCCTTGAGTTATTAGTTGTGTTGTTTGCATCGAAGGCTTTAATGTAGTTGAGAAAGGGTTTTCGTACGCTAATGTTACACAAAACATTATGTACTAATGCAAACAACGTTCTTGCATGTTCAGGATTTTCCTGCATTAGACTGCGTCTCCACGTCTGTCCAAGAAACCCGATCGGTATTGGTATAGCCTATATTATTTAGAATGAGATGTAGTGTTGGGTGTTTTTGTTAAAGTGGCATAAGCTGTCAAAATTCAGACTTTTTTCATAATTTCTGATCGTCACAACAGTAAGAGGCTTTGAAGGCCATCGAAAAACTAAATGATTGGCGTTGGAATGAGGAAAATCCATACAGTATGTGGCCTGTACAAATCAAAAACGTGTTCGAAATGTAAACAAAATTTAAATAACCGGGACGACCATTCATTCATTCTAAGCCAAATTAGTTCAAAACAATACTTTATCGTATATTTTCGAGATACAACTAAAAAGGACTAAAAAGCTTATGAATTGTACGTCTTGAGAACAATAACTTATAATTTTAACATTCTGTTTTAACTTTAAAATATCAATATTTTGGCAGCTCATGCCACTTTCAACAGGAACCAATGCCATAAAATTCTTAGACTTTTAAATTTGTTGAAATTGGCACATTTTTTTTGTTTACAAATCTGAACTTCTTGAAACAAATGGCTGACCACGTAGAATTTGGCAAAAAAGTCTTGAAAGTAAGTTGAAAAACTTGTAAGGTTTATGGGTAAATGATGACTTCCCAAGACAATTATAGAAACTTATCTAAATAGTTTTTCCAGTAAAAAAGATAATTCTTCTCATTGTGTCAGTGTTGCTTATTTTTCAAAAATATATTGTACTGTACAGTTCAAGGGCGTAGACACAGATCGGAATTTGGGGGGGGGGGTGGGGCTGAATTGCTATCCCAGCTCAATAGGAGAGGGTCCAGGGGCCGCCAAGGCCCCGGAAGCTCCGCTGTCCTAGTTCGCCAGAGGGGCGTTCTGGGCTAATAACAGGGCATAAATAAGAGGATCTAACTATTTATCAAACGGAAGGATTTTCCTGGTGTTTTTGCCATTTTCCAGGGTTATTCGGGCATTTTTCTGATTCTGTTGGCCTATGATGTCGAAAGCTATGTATATAGGCTACCACGACAATTAGAAACCTGTCTCAATGGTTAATTAAGACTGGAAGATTTTTCCTGTGTCCGTGTGTTTTAGTGATCATAAATATATATACCACGACTAATTCCTTACTTCTTTGGATTATGCATCTAAGGAAACTCTCCCTGGTTGGCCCTGCGTACATGAAGGATGGATCAGAAGACGTGTCCTCACAATTTGACTACAGCGAGAACATGTTTATTGAAAGAAAAAAATAGTGGCGTCTTTTAAACCACATCGAACCATGTAAGAATATCCGCGCAAAAGTCGTGAAGCTCACAAATCTCATTCCGGTAATGCCGTCGACTAATGCCACCAGCGAGAGAAGTTTCAGTACTCTCAGAAGATTGAAAACCTGGTTGCACACTACGACAACACAATCAAGACTCAACTGACTGATGATCCTGCATGTACACAAATACCAGACTGATGCCATCTCATTGAAGGACGTTGCCAATGAATTTGTCTTCAAGAGCCACGGTAGGCTGAACATGTTTGGAAGATTCGAGTGATTCGAGATTCGACCAATATACCCAGGCAATCAACAGTTTCACTATCATTGTGACTATTACAGATAATGTTGTGTCATAACTTTGTACTCCTGGTGTTACCTTTTTTCTGCCTTTACCTTGTTTTTTTTTTGTGCCAATATTTGGGGGGGGGGAGCCCCCCAAGTCCCCCCCCCCCCTTGTCTACGCCTATGCAGTATGTTTGAACAAGGCTCAATATGCGCTCACTGATGTTTTAAGATGATGCTGAGAATCTAACATACATCACAGGCACATGGAGTGCTCTCCCTTGTCCACCCTCGATAAGGTGGACAAGATAAGATATTTTGAGTGCGGCGTAAAATATAAATCAATGAGCCAAGTACTGGCTAAAGGTCAAATGTTTCCTTCTGTCAAAAAGCCCAGTTTCCTCACCCACTTTAACCTGGCAATGACGTCATATAGTGAAATAATCTTGAGTGCGGCGTAACACATCAATCAATCAGTCAGTCACAATATCCTTGATGCAACCCTAAGGGAATTAGTAGTCTGGGTTGGGACATGAATAAAAGAGCGGTTGTTCAAGAGCATGTTGTTAAGCGGAGGGGTGTTCTGGTTTGGTAAGTAAAATGTCTGATCCTGGCCCTCCTGTCAGCAGACAGCATCACGTAGGCCAGGACAAAGCTCGAAAAAGCTAGACGTATGTTAAATTTAAATTTGGTGGATTCCTACGAGATGAGTTCACATTTGGTGCATTCCTATGAGGTGAATTCACATTTGGTGCATTCCTACGAGGTGAATTCACATTTGGTGCATTCCTACGAGGTGAATTCACATTTGGTGCATTCCTACTAGGTGAATTCACATTCAGTACATTCCCACGAGAGGAACTCACATTTGGTGCATTCCTACGAGGTGAATTCACATTCAGTACGTTCCCACGAGAGGAATTCACATTTGGTGCATTCCTACGAGGTGAATTCACATTCAGTACGTTCCCACGAGATGTTGGTACTCTCCGAAGGTCGAGGGTTTCCGCCGGGCAAAGTGCCCGGTTTCTTCCTCCAATAAACCTGACAACGCTGCCATATAAGTGAAATAATCTTGAGTGCGGCTTAAAACACCAATCAATCAATGTAATTGTTGTACCGGTATTTATTTAACAGGGATTCGTATTGGCTCTATTCATTTAAAGTGGATTTACCAGGTATTCGTGTTTCATGGATTCACAAATGTTGTATTTATTTTACATAAATTTATGTTGGTTGTATCCTTCGTACATAAACGGAATAACTGTAATTATTTTAGAAGGATTCACAACATACGATATGTATGCATTCATACAGCATCCATTTACAATACATGTATTCGTTTAACATAGGTTCACATATTAAGATCTATTCATTTAACACAGACTCCTTAATATTGAACATAGTCATTTTAAGCAAAGAGAAAATGTATCCAGTATTTCATTGGGATGCCTAACTTATATTCCTTTCATAGGAACTTTTCTAAGGAAATACTCAAACGAAGGAAATAGACCAAATACAAAAAAAATACATGATACAAAAGCAAATTATTAGTGTGAAGTAATAAACGACTTTATAATCATTTTAAATACCTAATTAAACATATTTACATTTATTTCTACACCATACAATATTAAATTGACAAGAGCTGCCTAGATTTTACAGTGAAATACTAATAAATGTACACGATAAAAATGACGATGCCTGTGTGATATAATTATACCCAGCATCTCTTATATAATCATAAATAGGTTATTGTATACCTATTGGCATTGTCTTGATGAATTCAGGTTTATTAATCCCAGCTTTCTTCTATGTAACCATGGCCCAGTTTACAAACGAATGAAGGTTGCCTCTAAAAGGTACATCTGATCGGCAAGTAAGTTAAACAGGATGAGATACATGTGTGCGGCTACACCTGCACTAATGAAAGTATAAATTTTATTTACAGTGGTCGGTCCCACAGTTCCAACCACCAGTTCGCCTTATTAAGCCGTGAACTTGATGGTGCATTCTGTCTGGGTCAATAAAACAGTTTATATGTTACGGCTTAAATTAGAACAATTTTAGGCGACTAAGTACAGAAATAAAGAACTAAAACTTGTTCAGTCGGTCAAGTGTGTAGTAAAATTGATGAGGTCGAAGGTGATCAATTCATTTTAGAATATATATATGTGTCGGAATGAACCCTCATCGCTCTGCCGTCGGGAGACTTGCGTCGGAACTGAGATCTCTACGCCCCAACAACCATTGCAGCAATCGCAACGAATTTCAGATTAAAGTTATATGTACATGTACCTATTTTAGCCTGAAGAAATATTTTCACTAACTTTTTACATCAATAACTATAACTACAAAGCACAAGTAGCAGAATGACTTAAAACTAAGGTACGACAAACTGTTGTTAATCAATCGATGAAGACGGAAGTGTAAGTATACAAACACCGGACTGGCTCGATCAAAATCTCTATAAAAACACTCGGCTAGCATTTTTTAAAATATGAGTCTTGGACTTTTGATTAAGGTGTTCCAACATATTTAAAAAATCGCTACAGAGACATACATTTGGTGTTCACCTGAGCGGCTACTGGACCCTGTTGGTGACAATTCAACAATCACTCTCCCTATGACAGCCCTCTGTATATGTCGTTTAACTTGTCCCTAATCGTCCGGTTTGATACAAATAAATGAGTCATTTGATTAGCTGAACTTTCAGAATGAAGCTCTACGAATCCTGGATCTCACAGCTTATGGGGCCCAGGACCTTCTTTTAAACAGGTCCATGTTTGTGTTTTCCTTTATTTCAATTAGCATTACATAGTTGCTGATGATACATTTTGAACCCTGACCCCAATAATGGTTCCCTGACTTTTCACGACAGTCCAACTCTCATGGCAGACTGTATCATTGGAAGAATGAAATTGAATTGTCACTACTCTGACTAGTTTTCATCCCCTTAATAAAAGACTGAAAACTTATAACGGACTCCTTGGGGGAAACATGTATTATTTCAAAGTGAACTAAAATTATGGACTGAGAAAGGGGATAAAGTTCTTAGTCTAATAGTGATACCTGTCATGCGGTTGTACAGTACATATAGGCTATGATTACAAGTACAATCAGTAATCCTTGAATTAATAAAAATGCATCCCGGTTATTCAAATTCTGTTTACATTAAAAAAAACCAGTGATTATTAAGTTTCCACATCAGGTCCCAAAGTTTATAGACCTTTTTATATCATAGCTAATCATTTGTTTTTTGATGAAGTTCTAACCATCACATTAATCTTTTCATGAAAAAAGTACGAATCAATGGATAACAAAAACTGACCACCATAGCTGGGTTGTCAGATAAGCTTGTTATAGAGATTATTGTCCAGGGGCTTGTTCCACAAAGTGGCGTAACGTTTTTGCGTAACGGCATAGCAATCCATACTGTAGGGATATTTACGCTACGCCGCTTGGTGAAACAGGCTCCAGAGCACAACAGTCATTTCCATGCCTACTAAAAAAAAAATTGTCTATTTTTTTCGCATAAATTTATTCCATTGTCTGATTTGGGTCTCGATACTGTGATAAAATACAGATAAACCCGTAACAATGTGAGTGCAACTCACCGGATACCTAACTAACACTATACCATACTAACAGACATGTAGTATTCGCCTGATTATATGTAGGGGGCCTTTACTCAGTATGGAGAGAATCTGTGATAATATTCACAGTGAATTGGCTGTGAAAGTGGACAATTTGTCACCCCCTTGTATCTACGTGTAGGTCCAAACATGGATTACTTTGTTACTGCTGTTACCCTTGATCAATGTTAATTTTGTTTTCAGTTTCTATAAAAAAAAAACGTTTCTAATGTTGGTATTGTGTATAAATGGCATCTTAACACCATTTAATTTCGTTAAATGTCCCAACGATTTGCTTGGAAATTCAAAAGATTCCCATTAATCTCAACCAGGATATATGTTTGTGAGCACTCAAACCCTCAGGCCCAAGGAAATCTTCTCGTCAAGATAAATATCTGATCCGAACAAATTATCCCGCTCCAAAATTATACGTAGGGGCTTTTACTCAGTATGGACAAAATCTGTCATAACATTCCTGGTGAAGAGGCCGTGGAAGTCTGTAATCTGTTAATTCAGTATCATACTGGCGATCATAAGCTATTAAAGGTCGACTTGACAGAAAACGATAACCGGTATTCTCCTCCTCAGTATCGAATTGTTTGACTGTTATAGGTCACAACACCCAGTTTGTGTTTTCTCAGCCAATGAAAATTGACTTCGGTTATACAGGAGCTAGAAGGTGGCTACATAGTGATAGTTTGGTATCTGGGTTATTTGAATATTGGATTGAAACTAACATAGGTCTACTGTACATACTTTAAGCTTTCAATCAATGCCTGATAACAGATTTTTGTGTGTGTTTTTTTAATGTTCACCCAATTTTGAAAATACCAAAGTTTGGCTAGAATAAGTAAGCCTAAAACTGTCAAAATGGCGGTACCCATGTTAAATTGTGTGTAGCTTGAAACCGGCATGCACTATGTCAACTTTATTTGGTTGTAAAGGATTTCTCATGTGTTGATCTATTTGGAAATGGTTAGGAAAAGTCTTAACGAGATTTAGGTAATTAGCCACAAATCAAAACGTTAACATTACCGCAAATGGGAAATGAAACTGTATCATGTAACCTATAGTGAAGTGTGAAAAGTAAGTATTTTGTTCTAAATTTTCAAACCACCACAATTTTTGGTGCCGTTGTATCTGGACTACATATTTGAAATATAAAATAAATGAATTCAGTAAAAAATTTTAAATATTCACCACTTTTTCTGAAAAACAGGCTTTTGTGGACCAGGGCTAGGTTTGAGCAACCACAAGACTCTTATTGTAGGGTGTAAAATACTTGTATATGCCTCAGTAGTGATCCATTTCCATCAATGAGGTCTAGGAATGACATTTCACTTCTTGGAATTATTAATGTTTTTCAAAGCAAATGATTATTTCAGGCTCATTAGCTATTGATGTAAAATAACCAGACCCCCCCCCCCCCCTCCCACCCCCTTCCCTGTGGGTCTGAAATGATATAATCTGTACAAATTGCCCTTTTTATATCTTAACAGGTAAGCTGACATGACTGTGGCCCTGAATTGGACAGTTTTTAAATCACTGGAGAAGTTTTATTAGCTTTCAAACAGTCCAAATGTTAAGAAATCAGACATTTTTTGGACGGGTGGGGTGGGTTATCTCCCCTGGCTCTGCCCTTATGGCAGTCTCTAACCCGGACAGATGCTAACAGTAAACTACAACCAACAACCCATCATTTCCAGCAAATTTGAAGGGTATTTGATGATTCACCTTTTTATAGCGAGGAATAACATTTTGAATTGGTCCTCAGAAAAACTTTAAAATATAAGCCTGGAAACATGAAGGGGGTGGGTGTGTAAATTACTTCGCAAATTCAAAACGACTGGCCGAAAAGCTTTGATCTTTTGAAATTCAATTTGATATTGGTTAATAAAAGCAAAGTTATTAAATTTGACAAATTTCGAGGAATTATATCCTTGTTATAGGTCACAACACCCAGTTTGTGTTTTCTCAGCCAATGAAAATTGACTTCGGTTATACAGGAGCTAGAAGGTGGCTACATAGTGATAGTTTGGTATCTGGGTTATTTGAATATTGGATTGAAACTAACATAGGTCTACTGTACATACTTTAAGCTTTCAATCAATGCCTGATAACAGATTTTTGTGTGTGTTTTTTTAATGTTCACCCAATTTTGAAAATACCAAAGTTTGGCTAGAATAAGTAAGCCTAAAACTGTCAAAATGGCGGTACCCATGTTAAATTGTGTGTAGCTTGAAACCGGCATGCACTATGTCAACTTTATTTGGTTGTAAAGGATTTCTCATGTGTTGATCTATTTGGAAATGGTTAGGAAAAGTCTTAACGAGATTTAGGTAATTAGCCACAAATCAAAACGTTAACATTACCGCAAATGGGAAATGAAACTGTATCATGTAACCTATAGTGAAGTGTGAAAAGTAAGTATTTTGTTCTAAATTTTCAAACCACCACAATTTTTGGTGCCGTTGTATCTGGACTACATATTTGAAATATAAAATAAATGAATTCAGTAAAAAATTTTAAATATTCACCACTTTTTCTGAAAAACAGGCTTTTGTGGACCAGGGCTAGGTTTGAGCAACCACAAGACTCTTATTGTAGGGTGTAAAATACTTGTATATGCCTCAGTAGTGATCCATTTCCATCAATGAGGTCTAGGAATGACATTTCACTTCTTGGAATTATTAATGTTTTTCAAAGCAAATGATTATTTCAGGCTCATTAGCTATTGATGTAAAATAACCAGACCCCCCCCCCTCCCACCCCCTTCCCTGTGGGTCTGAAATGATATAATCTGTACAAATTGCCCTTTTTATATCTTAACAGGTAAGCTGACATGACTGTGGCCCTGAATTGGACAGTTTTTAAATCACTGGAAAAGTTTTATTAGCTTTCAAACAGTCCAAATGTTAAGAAATCAGACATTTTTTGGACGGGTGGGGTGGGTTATCTCCCCTGGCTCTGCCCTTATGGCAGTCTCTAACCCGGACAGATGCTAACAGTAAACTACAACCAACAACCCATCATTTCCAGCAAATTTGAAGGGTATTTGATGATTCACCTTTTTATAGCGAGGAATAACATTTTGAATTGGTCCTCAGAAAAACTTTAAAATATAAGCCTGGAAACATGAAGGGGGTGGGTGTGTAAATTACTTCGCAAATTCAAAACGACTGGCCGAAAAGCTTTGATCTTTTGAAATTCAATTTGATATTGGTTAATAAAAGCAAAGTTATTAAATTTGACAAATTTCGAGGAATTATATCCTTGTTATAGGTCACAACACCCAGTTTGTGTTTTCTCAGCCAATGAAAATTGACTTCGGTTATACAGGAGCTAGAAGGTGGCTACATAGTGATAGTTTGGTATCTGGGTTATTTGAATATTGGATTGAAACTAACATAGGTCTACTGTACATACTTTAAGCTTTCAATCAATGCCTGATAACAGATTTTTGTGTGTGTTTTTTTAATGTTCACCCAATTTTGAAAATACCAAAGTTTGGCTAGAATAAGTAAGCCTAAAACTGTCAAAATGGCGGTACCCATGTTAAATTGTGTGTAGCTTGAAACCGGCATGCACTATGTCAACTTTATTTGGTTGTAAAGGATTTCTCATGTGTTGATCTATTTGGAAATGGTTAGGAAAAGTCTTAACGAGATTTAGGTAATTAGCCACAAATCAAAACGTTAACATTACCGCAAATGGGAAATGAAACTGTATCATGTAACCTATAACCTGTATTTTTACTTTGTCACTGCTGTAACCCTTCACCAAGGATATACAGTGCAGAAAAGGCGAGTCATCATACCTGGCTTCTAGAAACACAAATACAATGTTCATTTTGTTTTCTACTGAAGTTAAATCTTGTTGAAAGGCCTGGAGATCAGTATAGTTTAATCGATGTTGTGGTAGAGTTATTGCCAATACCCCTAACCTTCTTAGTTTCTTTAAACAAGTAGAGGCGTGTTTAATGTCGTCACAGTGTATAAATGACATCTTAACACCATTTGATTTCGTTAAATGTTTTAACAATCTGCTATTTCTGTTAAAATGTACCGATCTAACAGTTACAGATGTATCCATAGCAACCCATGATTTTAGTTTAGGAAAAATACATGTTAGGTCTAGTTTAGACTCATCCATGAAGTAAGTAACCGGCGGCAAGTCCATTTTACAGATGGCTAAGTGGGCTTGGTCCCCTAAAGGATTATTTAAATGGTGAAAATCAACTGCGTAGAGGAAGACCCGTGCAACTTTAAACGACCTGTTAAAATGCATTCTAAAGAAATCTACTAAATCTAATCTGGGATTTCTACTGCCTACGCAATTCAAAATTTGACTTATACAGTGTAAGCATAGCTCAATTGATTCTGTTTTGTCACGTGCTATTATTGCAAACAGGTGTTCAAGAACAAATTTGGTTTTATCGACTTGGGTAGACAGAAAGTATCTTATGCACTCCATTACCGACCATGTGATAGGCGATGCAGGACTAAACGGCAAAAGGGGCAATACTTCTTTTTTAAAATCATCTAAATCCAGCTTTTCAAGATAAGCCCCACAGAAAAATTCCTGAAATGATCTATGTGGAAAGTAGCAGAATTCAATTGAGTGTAACCTGGATATAGTATAGTCTTTACTCAGAATTCCACATTTTAGCAGATGAAATCCCAAAACATCTCCACATAGAGAGTTCATGTACTTTTCAGGAAATACAAATACTTTGTCTCTTACTCCTGTGTAGGCTACGTAAGAAACTGCATTATATAACATCTCTTCATCCAGTGAACAGTCTCCCTGTTCCTGAAGTTTCTTCACGTGCTTTCTACAAATTGTCCACATGACTTCATGATAAATTTCGCTCAAGTTTGATGGGATTTCACCAGTCTTTTCCTGAACTAAAATACAGAGCAATAGTGTAACAAATGGATTAACCACCAGTTTCCTCAAGTTATAATCACACTCTAGTCTACCTAACAGCCTCATCTTATAGTTATTCTCATCATTTCTAAAATATTTACAGATGTATTCCTCCGCATTCCTCTCAGAAAATCCTTTCACTTCCAAATGTAGTTTGGCATACGGGAGAAACTTCCTGACTGATTCTGGCCGACCAGATATAATCAAGTGGACATCCCTGAAAAACCTGCCCTCCAGAAGTTGTGTTATGGCCCATTTGCCGTCGGCAGTCAACTCATCCACACCATCAATTATCAAAAGACTTTTGCCTGTTTGAAAATGTTCACATATTTCATCTTCAGACATTTGAAAGTCCTCTGGGAATAACTCTAGTACAAAAGATTTTCGAAAATCTTTCGTCAAACTGCGAGCTTCTAAAATGCCGACTAAATCAAAATGATGTCCATGGATTTTGTATCCATCCTTGGACCACAAATAGGCGAATTGACGGCATAATGTACTTTTACCAATACCTGCTGGTCCCTCGATGAAACAGATATTTCTCTCTTCGGGAGTCACTTTGAATATTCTGTCAAGGATTACAGGGTCATTAGTAGACCTACTACTATGCTCCTTGGAACTGGTAATAGAGCAAGATAAAATAAAAATAAAGTTATGTATCGTTTAAGAGTAAGTTTGTTTTTTTTACAGAGAAAAAACGACACATGTTAAAAAAGCAAGCCAGATTCTACAGAGTGTGTGTGTTTCGGGGAAGGGGTTGAAGTCGACGTTGTATGAATGGAATCCCACTTATTCCGGGTTGATTTATTTTCAGGAGATAATACCATGGATGGAATGTTTACCATTTAAATATTCCGCTTGGCAGTTACCGCAGCTGAACTAAATCGAGTATGAAATAGCTTTCGAAAAGATCCGTAATAACAGAATAATTCAAATCAAGCTTGTTTTCTCTGTTATTTTTGTATGTACCTTCGAGATAATTATTTAAAGGAAATTAATAATCTTGTGATTGATTTAAATTGAAATTTTTATTGGTCAAAATGTGGACAAAAGATGAGTTTGAGGCAACCTTAGATTGGGTTTACTCCCACGTGTCTTAGTAAGAAATACAAAAAGGCGCCATTCCATTTAAAACAGGCATATATATATATATATACTTTTTAAAAATATGCATTGCCTGAGCGATTATTTTTTATTTGATTTTTTGGAACTACATTTTCAGATAAATAATACATGGCCCCAGCTAGATTTCTATCGTCCCATTTTTCTTCAAGCATAAATTAGACATCAACATGTCACATTGCTGATGGCAAATTAACTTCCGTTGTATGATACATGGGCTAAATCCTTGTTAGAGAGATTCATCCAAAATTTAAAAGCTGAAAATAACCTACATATTTTCTTTTTATGGTCTGCGTTTGCCTTTGGTATTCTACTCTTTTCTATAAATATTTTCTATAAATCTGAAGGGGAGAAATATGTCCCCCCAAGCTGTCAAATAGACGTCTTTCCATATTCAATTGACATTAAAAAATGTAGAGTGGTTAGTCACAGATTATACCTGTCAGTAGGGCGACTTTTCTTTCCTTCAACCACTTGCAGATTTGTAAAAACGTGCTCAAGGTCTTGTTCCTCCCATTCACACATTGGTAAAGGTCGGATGCGCTTCATGTTGTCCGAATACCATTTTTTTAATTCCTTCTGTAGTAGGCCTATAATAATGAAATACACTGAAGGAACAACAGCAGTTAGGCATTTATATACAATAGGAAGAAAAAGGAGAAAAAAAAATACAGAAAAAAAGTTTATTTCACGTCTATAAACATACGTACATACACACACACGCACACACACGCACACACACCCGTACATACGCAAGCACGCACGCACATACATATATACATGTATATATATAATAGAAAAAGCTGCAGAAAACTGCCTTTGTGTGTGGCAAAACATAATGTTCAGAAAGAAAACATGACAAACGCAACTGTTAGGTTTACGCTAACTAGTTTCACCGTATCTAGACAGTTTTTCAAAGCATTTATTAAAATATCTTTTGCAACAACATTTATATACGAGAACAATCTACGAGTATATACAAGGTAATCCCTATTATAGGCAAATACCAATGAATTAAGTTAAAATAAGATCTGTGTAGTCATGCTTAAAAACAAAAAGCCAATCAAGGATTATTAAAAAAGGTCTAATCCCTAATGACCCTGGCTGTAACTAAGTGGCGGGTTCGTACATGACTAACAACAGTTAACAAACAACTTGTGTTTGCCTTGGTTATACTTTTAGCATTGAATCATAAAAAGAATACATTTGGTTTATAATAGTGGAAAAATCCAGTAAAACAAAACAGACAGGTATTAAAACGTAATGTTATTAAGCTGAGGCTTGAATTTCTGAATGAAGTAACTCTCCTTGACCCCCCCGTGTGTACTTATTATCAGGTTGCACCTTGTAGAAATGAAACATTCTAAACTTGATTTCTAGGTGTTGGGCACATGTTCCAATATTCTTGGTAGCTGGAAGGAACCGTAGACTAGGCGTGTTAATCTGTTGTATATGTACCCGGCACCTGCTCCTCAAAGTATCTCCTGTTTCTCCGATGTAAACTTTGTTACAGCCACAGCATGATATAACATAAATCAAGTTTGATGTGTTACAGTTCATATTAGCATTTACTTTAAAACATAATTCTCATGGGGAAAAGTAAAGGAGTTACTGGGAAAATATGTTCGCAACACTTACTGTGGTGTTACCGCCCTTAGATTAGACTATCTTATACAGTTATTGTATTTACATTAAGCCCAATGCATGATGGGTTGTCTTCGGTCTCCAACATGGCTAACAAGTAAAGACCCTCAAAGTTCAGAACCCAGTTTTAGTGTTATCTACCTCAACTCGGCTAGTTAAGGAACGCCCGATAACGCGACATGGTGTCAGAAGTGTTCTTCTTTCTACCTACAAGATTCACTTCCATTTTTAAAGATGAACTGTGAGTAAACCAATGCAGAAATTCCACGAACTGGGAGTTGGAATTTGGTTGTTGTTGTTGAACTTTTGAGTAAAGGGACATAACTCATGTGAGAATCCCTAGTGAAGAATATTCTCCCTTACATCGTCCTCGCTTGATGTTTTGACAATCAAGGGGAATAACTCTAGTGGAAAAGTCGTTCCAGCTGTTGACAGAATTGTCTCCCTTTGACCATTTCGAAGATGTCGGAACAAAATAACGCAGTAGAGAGCTCGGAGCCTCCAGCTCGTCGTTTCCATGCTAATATACCCGTTCCTGGTAAATTGAACGTCTCCGGTGGAAATTTGGAAAATACATGGAGAAGATTTCATCGCCAATGGATGAATTATGAAATTGCATCACGGTTAAATAAGGAACCATCTGATTATAGGTGTGCAGTTCTTTTAGCCTGTATTGGTGAAGATGCCATGGAAATTTACGATGGACTTCCATTTTCAGAAACTGAAGATAAAAATGACATTGACGTTGTTTTACGCAAATTCGAAGAATTTTGTGTCGGTGAGGCGCACGAAGCATATGAGGCATATGTTTTTAATAAGCGCTCACAGGAATCTTCTGAAACAATTGAAGCATATGTAACATCCCTAAGGAAACTGGCCAAAACTTGTAATTATGGTGATATGGAGGATCGTTTGATTCGGGACCGAGTCGTCGTTGGAGTACGAGAAAATGCCGTCCGTGAAAAATTGCTGGAAGATAGAAAATTAACTCTTTCACGTTGTGTAGAAATTTGCCGAGCGCACGAAACTTCCAGAAGTCAAGTCAAGACTATGACTGAAAATGAGCAGGGAATAGATGTAAACAGATTGAAAAGTGGCGGAGCCGTAGGTGGACATCACAAACCACGTACATACTTCAAACAGAAAAAAACATTTAATAAGAAGCAAAATAAAACTTGTTTTCGGTGTGGTAGGAAGCCACATAATATTAATGACTGTCCCGCCAAAGATGCTAAATGTCATAAGTGCTATACAGTTGGACACTTTGCTAACCGCTGCCCAGTGTCTAAGACTGTCGACACTGTACGAGAGGACAATGACTCTTATTATCTTGGAACTGTTTCAGATGGAAATAAAAACCCATGGGAAGTTGATATAAACATTTTGGACGAACACAATCTTAAGTTTAAGGTAGACACGGGAGCTGACGTCTCTGTTATCCCGTCTACAATGTTACCTAAATTAAAGGTTTCACTTATTCCTTCTAAAAAGAAATTATTTGCAGCCGGTGGTAAGCAGTTAAACTTATTGGGACTTTTCAGTACTAAAATTACATTGTCAAATCAATCAACCATTCAAGACATTTATGTCGTAAAAGGCCTTAAGGAACCATTACTTGGACGTCATGCTATTACAGCACTTCAGTTGCTTAAACGTGTGCATAGGGTTGACACTGATAGTCATAATAACTCTGAACCAATAAAGGAAAAATATCCAAAACTTTTCAATGGTTTGGGTAAACTGAGCGAAGTTTATAAAATTAGACTGAAACCAGACGCTGTGCCATTTTCTGTGATGGCCCCAAGACGTTTGGCATTGCCTTTGGTGCCTAAGGTCAAAGACGAGCTACAGCGTATGGAAAGTACCGGTGTTATTCGCCCAATCAAAGAGCCGACAGATTGGTGTGCCCCAATCGTGGTCGTTCCCAAACCAAACGGAAATGTTAGGATTTGTGTGGACTTTACCCATTTAAACGAAAGTGTCCGTCGAGAGAACTTTCCTCTACCAGCTATGGATCAGCTTTTAGCCCAATTGTCCGGAGCGACAATATTCTCCAAACTGGACTGTAATAGTGGATTTTTTCAAGTTCCCCTTCACGAAACTTCACAGATGTTGACTACTTTCATAACTCCTTTCGGTCGATATTGCTTCCAAAGACTTCCATTTGGGATTTCTAGCGGGCCGGAAGTATTCCACAGAACATTATCACAATTAGTTGGTGACATCCCAGGTGTAATTTGTGACATTGACGATATCTTAATATCTGGCAAAGATGCAAAGGAGCATGATACAAGACTTCATTTGGTCTTACAGAAACTAGAAAAAGAAGGGGTCACATTAAATGACAAATGTTTGTTTTCACAGAAGGAGATAAAATTTTTAGGTCACGTGATTTCAGATAAAGGTGTTAAAGTTGACCCAACTAAAGTTTCAGCAATTAACAATTTTCCTACACCAACAAACATTACTGAGGTACGCCGTTTGTTAGGAATGGTAAATCATGTGGGAAAGTTCGCTCCTAATTTAGCAGAAAATACAAAGCCTCTGCGTGAACTTTTGGTTAAAGATAATGAGTGGTGTTGGGGGGGCGCTTCAGGAAAAAGCGTTTGCTCAAATTGAACATGATCTTACTGAAGCACCTGTGTTAGCTCACTATAATGTAGATACGCCAACCAAAGTGTCTTGTGACGCTTCTTCTTATGGTCTTGGCTCTGTGTTGTTGCAAAAAGATAAAGGTGTCTGGCAACCAGTATTTTATGCTTCGCGCTCTATGACGTCAACAGAGCAGCGCTATGCCCAGGTGGAAAAAGAAGCCTTGGGGGCTACGTGGGCTTGTGAGAAATTTGCTGACTTTCTTGTTGGGCTTGAAAAATTTGTGATAGAGACTGACCATAAGCCATTGTTGGCCTTACTTAAAGGAAAACAGCTAGATATGTTGCCACCAAGGATCCAACGTTTTCGTATGATACTTATGAGGTTCTCATATGATGTACAGTATACAGCCGGGAAAAATCTTGCCACAGCAGACACACTTTCCCGTGCTCCTGTAGATTCTCCAGGAGAGGAGGATATTATTTTGGAAAATGACACTCTTGTATACGTTAAAGCAGTAATAGAGAATTTCCCAGCTACTGAAAAACGTTTAGAGGAAATCAGAATTAAACAAGCCAGTGATAAAGTACTTCAAACGGTTATGGAATACTGTGAAAGCAGTTGGCCTACTTCTGCTAAGTTTATTCCGGATATAAAGTGCTTTTGGTTTGTAAGAAATGAACTTACTGTTCAAGAAGGTTTGTTATTGTTTAATAGCAGACTTGTCATTCCAGAAGTAATGAGAAGCGATATTCTCAGTCGCTTACATACAGGTCATCAAGGCATTGTAAAATGCCGTGCCTTGACCCAGGAATCAGTGTGGTGGCCTGGACTATCCAAACAACTTAAAGAAACAGCTGATAAATGCTCAATTTGTGAGAAAGAGAGGAGACAGCGTCCAGAGCCATTGATACCTTCTGCTTTGCCGGATTATCCTTGGCAAAAGATAGGCATGGACTTGTTTGAGTTCAAAGGTAACAATTACTTATTAGTGGTGGACTATCTATCCCGTTTCATCGAGATAGCACTATTGAGAAGTACTACGTCATGTAAAGTGATTGACCATTTAAAGTCATTATTCTCAAGACATGGAATACCAGAGAAGGTTGTGTCCGACAATGGACCTCAGTTTTCATCTAGTGAATTTGCAAGGTTTGCATATTCTTATGGTTTCACTCATGTTCCGAGTAGTCCACATTATCCACAGGGTAATGGAGAAGCCGAGAGAGCGGTGGGAACTGTTAAAAGTCTATTAAAGAAAGCTGATGATCCATATTTAGCATTGTTAGCTTACAGGACAACTCCACTAGCTAATGGTTTCACTCCTGCGGAATTGCTCATGGGACGAAAACTCAGAACTAGAGTGCCAGTGACTTCAAACCAACTCAAACCAAAATGGACTGATATAAACAAAGTGAAAACTAACGACAACCTACAAAAACAGAGACAAAAACGTAACTTTGATAAGTCACGTAAAGTTAAAGTTCACCCAGGATTTACTGCTGGTGATAAAGTGTGGATTAGGAAACCTACACTTACGGAAGGTGTAATCCTACGACCTGCAGGTACCAGATCTTACATCATTAAAACGTCAACTGGAATCAAGCGACGGAATCGTTCACAACTAGCGAAGCGTGATCCAAATGTTAATGTAAATGGAAAACCACCAAACGAGATGAATACGTTAATTCCAAAAGGACAGACCAACCAATCCGTCGAGATACCTCCGGATATTCAGGATGAACTTTCTGATAGTGTAAATTGTCCAAAACCAAACCCAACTGATTCAAATGACTGTAAAAGAACACGTTTTGGTCGCAAAGTCAGAAAACCCATTCGACTGGACTTGTAGACTGTGTTTGTTTTGAAATTGCAAATGACTTTGATCTTTAGTAGTTTAGTTTTGGTGATTAAAGTAGTAAAAGTTAATGTTTTAAAGTTAAAAGTTCATTCTGTTATGCTGTTCAATTTAAAGTTAATTGCCCTTATGTTTTTTCGAAAAGAACTTTTTGTGAGTTAAAAAGATAACTTTAAATCTTAAGAAAGGGGGATGTGGTGTTACCGCCCTTAGATTAGACTATCTTATACAGTTATTGTATTTACATAAAGCCCAATGCATGATGGGTTGTCTTCGGTCTCCAACATGGCTAACAAGTAAAGATCCTCAAAGTTCAGAACCCAGTTTTAGTGTTATCTACCTCAACTCGGCTAGTTAAGGAACGCCCGATAACGCGACACTTACAGCGTTTGTCCCCACATTTGGATGTTTGAAAAGATGGATTTGTATTGGGAGTCAGCCTGGCTTTGGTAAGCATTCGTTTTAGATTTGGGGCTTGTCTCTTTCCATTTATAAGTTTAGTGTTTTGAAATATTTGTTTGAGGTGGTTGTTTGATTGTAGCATGGATCTGTTATTATGAATGACTGAAAAAAAGTTAAAGTTATTTGGATTATGAGTGGAAATAAAGGGCAAGACTTTCTCTACTGATCTTTCTTTACATGTTCTTAACGTCTGGATATCAATACTGGTGGCTTTGTTAATACCTATATCAATAACTTCTGATGGATAATGTCTGTTGATCAACGCTGTTTTTAGTTCGTCCAGTCTTATCTTTTGTAATTCTTTGTTTACAACAATAGTACATATGCGTCTTGCTAACGTAAAGGGTACTTGCTTTTTAGTATGACGTGGATGACAGGATTTGAAATCTAGGTATTGTTTAGTATCAGTCGGCTTATAGTATATGTCTGTAACTACGTTATTCGTCTGTCGAGTTACTAAAATGTCCAGAAAAGGGATTTTTGATCGCTTGTCTCAACAGTAAATTTGATAAAAGGGTCCAGATCATTAAATAGGTTAATAAATTCAGTTATATCACCCTTTTTGTTGTCTCGAATTATGAAGCAGTCATCCAGGTAGCGTTTGAATGAGTCTTTAACATAAGTCATATGTTGAGGGCCGTTTTTATCTAGGATGGTTGAGGGCCGTATTTATCTAGGATGGTCTGATAAAGACGCTATATATATATATATATATATATATATATATATATTATAGTGTATGAACAAACCATAAGGCCAAGATATGCTTTGTCATTTAAAAACTGACTCTTTCGTTTCCAAATACGGATATTTTCTACCTGATTAAATTAGACAAAAAAGCTTGGATCTAACTATATACTCAAGTAAAAGTATCTTTGGTCATTTATCTTATATTTAACATACACGTAAGAAAATATAAAACTAATATGTAAAGTTATATGTACACTTTAATACTAAGTCGTCCATTGTGTCAGTCAGACGGGACCTCTGCATATGGATACAGGTCACAGTTTCTTACTTCCGTTTATTGGTGGATATTTGTGTGTATGTTTTTTATATTATTTTTTCCTGGCCCCCTGCATTTTTTTCTGGGCATTTTTTGTAGTTTTTTATGAAAGCACAGGGGGTTGAGTTACTGTCTGGAAATCTGAAGACCAGTTCAGGTGGATGGAAATCTGGCGGACTATGTGCAAAGTGACCCCTTTCAACTGTTTGTAATGATAGTGACAAATTCCTACCTTCAACTTATGAATTAATTGTGGTTAGAATACTCCCAAAGGAACTGTTTAATGTCCCCACCGAAGGACTTCGTTCAAGGAAAGTTAGGGAAGGTTTTGTGAGAGCAAACATTAACATTACCGCAAATGGGAAATGAAATTGTGGCCTGCTGCCCCTATGAGTTAAAGACATATTTTGTGAAAAAGACCACTCTACAACAACAGCACTATGTTTGTTACTTTAAACTTGTTAGAAACATATAAGACCTAGAGTACTGTTTCGATTTACTGAAAATGTATCTTTCATGTCAGTTCTATTCAGGTTTCTGACAAAAAGCTATAATTCTTATATTGATTTGATTGTCAACATATGAGAAACATAGTAACCCCCTTTTTAGTCTTATCAAATGCCTTTTTGTAAAAAAAAGCTTCTTCAGTGTTGTTTTATGTCAATTGATTGATTGTTTGGTGTTTAACGCCGCGCTCAAGATTATTTCACTTATATGGCGGCGTTGCCAGTTTTATTGTGGGAGGAAACCGGGCTCTATGCCCGGAGGAAACCCACTGTTTTATGTCAAACTGAATATGTTTGTACTCTTTCAGATAAGTTCAGGTATAAGTTGAATGGAATTGTTTATCCACCTGTGAGTAGTTTTTCCTTATTCGCACATCAAAGGAGTGCGAAGGAGACTCTTTCTACTTTTTTCCAGAGGTAATTATACTATTGACATGGCTTCACTGCTTCACTACTTTATAAATTTTGCTTTTTTAAATTGTTTGTATATTTTTTATTGAATCTATTCACGTTTTCCCAGAAATATCCTTTTAGACCTTGTTTGATTTTTGGGGTGCAGTTTTGTTCTCTGGGCTAGGGTAATAAGTGAGTTTATATACAGGGATACTTGTGGGCAGTTTTGATCGGAGTTTTGTGTTGGGGGACCCAAACAATAAGCCGTGTGACAGGGGACTTTCTTTTCTGGTTTTAAGCTTTCCAGTACAATTTTAAGGTCAAACCAACATGGGGTACAACAATAAATACTTGTTTTTTCAAGCTGTTTAAATTTTTCCACAGTATGACTGACTTTGAGTAGAATTTATCCATTTTGTTATCCAACCGATCTTAACATTTAACAAAAAACACAATATATTTTAGTTAAGAAAGCCACAGAAAGGTATATATCCCCCAAAACTTAGTATTTTACTGTAGATCACCCTTTGTAGACTTCAAAAGAGATCATTCGAAATACCTTTAAGCTCAATGTGTTAGATTTTAAATGAGACGGAAGCAATTGTTTTCCGGTGACAGGATACAGGTCACAGTTTCTTATTTTCGTTTTTTGGAAGGGACAGAAGAAGTTCCAGATATTTTTTATTATTATTCCCCCCCCCCCCCTGCATTTTTTTCTGGGCATTTTTGGTAGATTTTATGAAAGCACAGGGGGTTGATTTATTGTCTGGAAATGAATTTAGGACTGGAATAGAACCAGTTCAGGTGGATGAAGCTCTGGTAGCTGGGCGTGCTTTTGTCTGTTTACATCCGGCGGACTATGTGCAATGTGACCCCTTTCAGCTGTTTGTAATGATAGTGACAAATTTCTACCTTCAACATATGAATAAGTTTTGCTCAAACTATTCCCAAAGGACTCTCGAAGGACTTGGTTCAACGAAAGTTAGAGAAGGTGTTGTGAGTGCAGACATTAACATTACCTCTAATGGGAAATGAAATTGTGATCTGCGATCATATATAACGAGGCGGCCACTTATGGAAGTTTTGGTGTCAAATGGCGGCCTCATATGGTCATTTAGAAAATAGAATTAGAAATCCATAAAAAACTTCATACTGTATTTAAAAATGACATAGTTCGTGAAACACTCTTTAAAATCTTTTCAACGTTTATTTAGTGTAGTAAAATGTGTTAAATGTTCGAGAGACGACAATATACACAAAGAAACAAGTTAAGCACCCCCCCCCCTGGAAAGTCCGCACCCACCGATAAAATCATTGGTGTGGGGAGATCTGACTAATGTTGCAGAAACGATTGTGATCATAAAGGGCAACCTTCTGGCGATCATAAATTACCATTAATGGTAATAAGCTGTACAATTTATTTAGGATATCGTTAGCCAATTCAAAAGTATATTTTAACAAAAAAACAAAGATGCTTGTAAGTAAGCTTGAATGTGCCTATCCTATCCGAAATGGGCTCTAAATGATTCAAATCCGCGCAGTTAACCCTTCAACAGATCCGACGTCTCACTGGGTGGATCGAACACAGGTTGGAAGCTAATGGAGGCTATACGCGAATCACTCTGATGTCTTCAGGCATTAACATACGTGAAATACCTTCTGACAGACTGCAGGTCAATTTGAATGTGCCGACCAAAATGCAATCTGACTAAAGTTGAAAAGACCATCTGAGGATAACAAGCCATTTTACCGTACTTTCACCCAGCCGACTGTGACGGGATCCGTCGGCCAATCAGCGTTCTTGTCGCAAATCTCTAACGAGATTTCACTTGCGCATGCTTGATGTCATAGTTGCATGTAAACAGAGCAGTCGACATGGCGGACTCGAAGTAAGCTGCGATTCCAAAGTAAGTCTAAATCTTTACAGTTGTAATTATTTAATGTTGTGTTTTTTGATGTCCTGTCGTTTGAAACTCAAATTACAAATAAAGGGGGACTGGCAATGATAATGTTCAACTGGTAGAGTAAAAAATGCGGAAAAATGCTATTTAACTTTTAAGTACAGCAGGTCCTACCGGCTTCAATTCAGCCAGTAGCCTACGACGATAGTCAAAGTCGTGTAGAGATTAGAGTAAAACTTTAAAGTTCTACATTAGCAAGCTGCGACTTGGGTTAGGACACTTTATAGATGATCTGTCCTGGAGTTTGTCTGTCGAGTTTTCAAAGAGAGGGGCCAGTCGTTGTTTTTATATTTTCAAGTCAGAATTGATCAGAGGCTTACGGCCCTATATTTTAGCTAAATGGAAAAAGTAATTAGAGCTCCTTGGATCCAAAAATAATCTGATAGTCACACTGACTGCGTTTTGTTTTCCTCCTAACTGTGTGCAAAATAGTTTAGAATAAATTACGTACAGCTGCTATCATTATTTTGTCGAATTTAAAAGATATTTACCTGAGAAAGATGAGTGAAGGAAAAGTTACCGTACTAATTTTTGTGTACTTCTTGAATAAGATAAACATGGAGATAAGTTTCTTATTGTATGAAACAAGGGTGTATTCTGGTATAATTATTGTTATTTGTAAAGTTATTTTGAAAATATTCCAATCGAGAAATTCTTTGCAGCCTCTCATGCCAGTTGTAGAAACATGGCATAACTATAAACTCCATGTAATATTGACTCACATATTACTGACATACTGTAATGGTATCTGAATGACTCGGTTTAATTTAAACATTACACTCAGTCAGTTAACTGTTAATTGGGTTAAACCTTTCCTTTCGTGGCTTATAACAAACATATTTTCTACATATTTCTACCAATCAAGGGAGGGATTATAAGGACACTCTTCTGTGTGTTTTATAGTAAAACCTGGGACAAGTCTGAAGAACATAAGAGGAATGCAGCCAAGGAAAGTTGCTGAAATTAAAATCTATATACAGACTGACTACTGGAAATGACCAACAAGTAATTCAGCCTTTATGTACAGTTATCTTATGGTCACAATGCCCAACAGATGATAAATGTGACATGTTATAAACCAGTGTTTCTACTCTTGGTCCAATGTGCCCTGAGTGTTTTGCCATGTGTGAATAATAATAATACGTGTAGTGTCAACCCACTCATTCCTAAATTATTGATTTATGTTAATAACAGTGATACCATAGATGCACACTGTACATTAGGTACAGTGGAATTGTTCCAAAACTTGTATTCAATTTCAAAATCTTCTGAATTTCTTCTGGGGGGGGGGGGGGTATTAGAGTGCAACTTTAGTCACTTTTACTGATTGAGAGGGCAGCGGAGTACACATACATGTGAATTATAGACTTGAGACAAAAATAAATTGATTGGTTGATTGTTTGGTGTTTTACGCCGCGCTTGAGACCAAAATAAAAGAAACATATTTTGTCTAACCATTTAAAGTAATATACAGTTCTACCAAGAACCTTACATTGTTGTGGATTTCTTTCTTAACATAACATTACCATTATAAGCCGAGTCTCTCAGCTCACTGGGACTGGCGAGTTTTTTAATCACTGTCAAGCTTTCTGCCAATGTATTATAGGTTTATTACCCAGGCCAGGAAATCTTCTGTATATAGGGTATCTTGTCATGGCCATGTCCTAATAGGCAATTTCCCCTTGTCATGAAGGCGTAACATCGAAAGGCAGAACGAATACCAATTATGCATTACATGTACCTCTTTCTAGATTTATTTATTAGGGATGTTTTGGTGAAGGTTCATTTCTCATATCTTATCAAACTATAGACACACACAAGCCTAAGCAATCTAAAATAGAGATTGATCCTTTTGCCATTCGTTGAGATATCAACTCTAAAACGATTGAGTGACATGTTGCTTGAACAAAGGGAGGCCACTGCTGTCGACGTCTTTAATATTGTAAACAACGACACGTGACACTGATAGTTGAATCGGTTGTGTAGAGACATATCCTATATAATTCTGGTAGGTAACGTTTAAGCCGCCGATAACCTGTTTTGTTATATTGATTGCTACTCTCCTAACACATATAAAATACCTTGAAATACCTTGAAGTCCATATCATATTTTGCCTTGACATCCATGGGCGCTGCCATCTTGTTTTAGAATGTATATATGAGCTGATGTAGTGCCGATTATATTTTCTGCCCAAAGGCCTTGCGATACAGGTTATTATTGTAGGGTTACATGTTTGGGAACAGTATAGAAGAGAGGATTAAATATCATACACATTATAAATTCTCAGTAAGATTCTTACAGTTCACTATGCGCGAAAATGGAGTGCGACGGCTCTCGAGCCATGTCTCGTGTTGAAGATCTCGTAGAATGGCACGAGATCTCGATTGAAGCCTAAGGTAACAAAGTAAATAGTGCATACATGAGATTAAATAGTATTCTTTTATCAACCTCATGTATATTTATTTACATTTAACATGTACATTTTGGTTTGATATAAATATCAGAACCTTCAACAAAACCACATAAAAAATCTAAAACATTCAACTTATCTATATTATTATTCTATCTGACATTTTAATGAATGTTGGATTCTCTCAATTTTTTAGTTTTAAGACAGAAATGGATATTGGGAAATGGTGTCAGTCCTATTTTATCCTTATAATAAAATTAAATTGAAAATGACTTGCTTCTTAACATTTCCCAAGATTAGTTTTACTAAAATGCAATATCTTATTCTTAAACATATATCTTATTAGTTTCGCTAAAATGCAATATTTTATACAAATCTTATAGCGATAACAGAAGTATACTTGATACATGATATTTTTTACTTAAAATTGCTCGTTGGAGGAAACTTTTACTATTCCGCAATACAACAGGATGTCGAAATTAGATTGTCAACCGATAAAGCTTACAAGTGAATACTAAACCTGTTTTGCATACACTAGGTATGTAATTTGTTGACATAAAAGAAAATAGAAAGATATACTAAACGATACCCATATAGTTGATACTGAGATTTTTTGTTTAAAATTGCATGTTTTAAGAAATTTTTGCTGTTTCGAAATACAACAAGGATGTTAAAACTAGGTTGTTCTTGGAAAAAGCTGCCCGGTTAAGGTTAATATAAGGCTTGTTTTGCATGGGATTTGTCTATATAAAAAATAACTATATATTTTCTATATTTAGTCGACCAAAGTTAGTTTAAATATATATACATTTATTTTCTCTAAAATTTCTAATAAAACTGAGCACCTGAAAACATCCTGAGTAATATTTGCTTCTAACTCTTTAATATATATACAACTTTCTCTGCTAATATATATAAAGATGGACTTACATGTAAGTAATAGATATGTTACCGGGTCCAAAGACCATAAAAGAATCAGCAGGAATAAGTTAATAATGAAGGGTTGGAATTATGTTTTGTGTTTTTGAATAGGTAATGGCATACACTTCATTATTTGTCCAGCTTAGTTGACTATGGTGAAACAATTAATTTCATACTATTAGACAATATCTTACACATATCTTATAGCGATCGCAGAAGTATAGTTGATAAATGATATTTTTACTTAAATTGCTCGTTGGAAGAAACTTTTAATATTCCGCAATACAACAGGGATGTCGAATCAGGGTTGCCAACCAATAAAGCTGACCAGTAAATATAAAACCTTTCCTCGAGAAAAATAGTAAACAATTTAGGAGCATTATGTCTACTCATCGTATTGTATGGGAACCTATTATAATTGTGAAACCTTATAATAGCAAATGTAACTTACAAGGCAAACTTCTGACTTTTTCTTATTAATATTCTGATTGTCATGTGCAGCCAATTCATATTTTAGAGTAAATCTATGTAATAATAATTACATAATGTAATGGAATCATTTAGTTCCATTGCATAGATAAACTGCCATAGACTTAAAATAGAGTTAAAGAGAGTTTAAACTGTTTTAAAATGATTCACATTAAAATAAAACTGCCTCTGGCCTGTTCAAACTAAATGTGTTACCTATTTCACACAAGAGTTAAATAACTTGGTTGCCTATCCATCTATTCTGGGGCCTCGCTGGTCCAGTGGGTTAGAGTATGTGACTTCCTCGGTCCAGTACAGACCTTCCATCGATGCGGCACATGTTCAAATCCCACTCAGACCAAATAAACTTTTTAAAATTTCTGGGTGGATTTTTCACTCAGTCGCCGTATGTGGAAGAGTTGCCAGGAACTCGCCAATGGTCAGGGGTTTTCATCCAGGCAATTAGCCCGGTTTCCTCCCCCACTGACTAAACCTGGCAATGTCGCCATATGAGAGAAATAATCTCGAACTAATCTCGAGTTAAAGATGAATCAATCAATCAATCAATCACCCTTGAATATGCTTTCTTTAAAAACAAAGGGTTGGTAATCTTCTGGGTTTTTTATATGAAAAAAAAGTCTAGCAAATTTTCTAATCAGATCTTTTACATTGATCTTTCCGGAAGAACAGTGTATACTTATATAGTTCATATAAATCCCAGCATACTACTAGTGCTACTTACTACCGATAGACTTTCTATGGACCCGAGATGACACGCTCCATAGAAAGGTTGACGTTCCCATTCCATTCCCAAATATAGCAAGGCCCTAAAATTAAATTATGAGTGGGCAAGATATTTCCCGAAAATCGATGGGTTTAATTTCCTTTCCTAATTTAACCTTGAAACTCCAATCATTTAAGTGAAATAATGTTGACGGTTGCACAAAACATCCATCAATACTAGTCTATACGTGGCACCCAAATTACACTTAAAATTCACCTACGAGTTAGCCTATCTAACCCACCTTCTCAAATTTATTGCCGAAAGAGAATAACATAACCTTGAGTCTGCAAAGTGAGTACAGTGCGCGCTAATTCCAATCAGAGCCCTAACCGGCGTATTCGCAGGGTATACCCAGTCAAGCCATTGAGCTGCACGTAGCTCTCTCGCAAAGCACTGATGACACTTGACAGACTGTAACAAGAGTATATTATCGGTAAATTGATTCAGCATAAAACCAAGGTATATTTAAGCTCACAGAAGTAGAGTCGAGACTAATTTTAATATCAAACTCCTCGTTTTCTTTTGATATATTACTTATTCCAAAACCCAGCGCATCGGCATCCATGTCCTTCCGGATTACCAGCATGCTGTCAGTAAGCGGTTCAGTGATTGGTCCGTCTATTATATCGCAGGCTCTCGATTCACAGCGTAAAAGCACGGGATTCTGGCTCGTAATCATCAGATGGTCTTTTTAATGAGCATCTCGACTTTAGTCAGATTGACCAAAATGTAGCCGCGAAGCGAACGTTCTCCATGTCATATTGAGGGCTTGACAAAAGTTTCTCAGTTGAAATGTAATTGACCGAAGCTCTTTATTTGTTAACATCCAGCATGGATCCTTTTGGTGAGCTCATCATATTGCCAAAGTTTCAAATTGAAAATACAAAGCGTTAACAAGTTATTAATCTGACAGACACGTAGACAAACGGAGGTTATCTCTCTTGGGGGGGGGGGGGGGGGGGGGGTATAACAAGGGGAACCAAATATCATATTTTCTTTTTCTCATGTTTATTAACCATATTTAAACTATGCAGATATCTCCAAATGGACCAAAGGTGAATTTCTAAATGAAATATGCATGTTTATGTAGCATACCTCAAACACACTTTTAAATGATCCATGAGTTTGCTGTAACCAATGACAATGGTATATGACTAGATGAGGGGCATTACAGAACGAGCTACCTCTGTTTAGCTAGATGAGGGGCATTGCAGAAAGAGTAACTTATGTATGACTAGATGATGAGACTTGCAAAAAGAGCAAGCTGCAGAAATACTCACATGATGTTTCTGGTTTTGTGTAAGGGGGGATGTCCTTTTCCATCTCTTCCACCATATTTAAAACATTCACAAGGCCAGCCTGTTCCAGAACTACTTTGAGAATCTCATAGTTACCAATTCGTATGTGACCCTTCGTTTCCAGCTTATCAAATATATCAGACGGTGACGTGCAATTATCAACAATTGCTGGATCAAGATATATACGACTGTGGAGCTTCATAGCTTTGAGGTAATTTTCTGTTATTTCATCATTTAACATCTGTGCAATTCCGAAGTGTAGTATTTTACCCTAAAACAGATTAAAATATTAACAATTGTTATCTTTTTTACAGGAATACCGGAGAGACAAGACGTGTTTGTTTTCATGCTCTTGAAAAAATGATATTGTTGTTAAGTTATCGACATTGAGTGAAATTGAAAGAAGTTGGGGATTAAGAATGATGATCAAGAGTGGCGAAGAGTGCGGACGGTACGAGGTTTGTGAAGGTTCTACTTCCACCAGGACTAAAATCCCTGCCGTATGCTATGAGGTTTGAGACAGCTAATGGGCCGGAATATTTTCGATTAATTCATAATGGACAAATACAAATCTGTTCAAATTGCCTTTTCGATGAACATTTGTACAAACAATGACCAAAGCCCGTTTGTCACAAATAATGGGCCTGCGGGCATTTATCCCAGGGGTGTTGGGCCCCAAGGTGTGAGGTCTTTAATAATTCGGAAAAAAATGTATATTTCCTGAACAGTCTTCTATAGTTATGTGTGACATCTTTGGTTTAAATGAACATACTTGTAAATGTCACACTGACCCTTAGTCTGAATCTGCAGATCCATGTGTGGCCAGTGTCTAAAAACGTATTGAAGTAAAAATGTCACTGCGCGGATTTGAATCGTTTATAGCACATTTAGGATAGGATGGGCAGAAACATTCAAGCCCTAGAACCTTCTGTACAAAATCTGAAGGAATTGGAAGCCACATTACATCGGTATTGGCGGCAGTTACTCCTTCAACAGATTCGACGTCTCACTGGAGGGTTGAGACGCAGGTTGGAAGCTAATGGAGGCTATACGCGCCTATTGACCTTCTGCTCTAGGGATGTGTTCTACACACTCGGAGTGACATTTTTATTTCAATATGTTCACCCTGTGAAGCCGGAGGTTTCATACTTACAAGCATCATTTTATTATGTTAAAATACACTTTTGATTTAGTTAACGGTATCTTGAATAAATTGAGTAGCTTATTGCCATTAATGGGGATTTCTTATCGCCAGAATGTTGCCCTTTATGGTCAGTCTACCAACAATATCCCTACACCAATGATTTTATCTTTGTGTATATGCAATGTATGCGCAATTGTACGTTTGAACTTCAATGTAAGCTAGAAGCAGACTACCGGCGGGCCTCGAAAAGTGGTAATTTATGACCAAATAAATGCATTAGAAGAAGAGTTATAAATGTACTCCTGACAAAGAAATATACCAGGGTGCTATACTACGTTCAAAGGTTCAATGGGCTATAGAAGGGGATAAAAACACAAAGTTCTTTTTAAATCTCGAAAAAAAAAAATCAAGGGAATAAAATTATAAAACAGTTGGAAACCAAATCTGGCGAAAGTGTATAAGCTTCTGTTGTTATATTGTTATTGAACTTTGTAATGACATTTTTGCTAAGAAGTGTTTATTAAGGACTATGAAAACAGGAATTATCTCCTGAATTTATAAAAATAAAGGTGATAGAGCTCTTTTAAAGAACTGGCGGCCTATCACCTTGCTTAACGTTGACTAAGATCTTGTCAAGGGTAATAGTTATAGCAAGCGTTATCTCCCCTTTTCAAAGCTGTTGTATACCAGGGCGGGATAGAGATAAAATACCATACGTAGTGCAGGATAATCTCGATCCTTTTATTTTGAAATTAGATCAAGTAAAAGCCTTTGTCAGAGTGCCCCACTGTTTTATTTTTGATGTTTTAAAACGCTTTGGGTTTGGGGATGTTTTTGTGGAATGGATATAATTATAATAGTGGATATATATTATAATGATACAGTTGAGTGCGGTAAAAGACAATGGTTTTTTTACTCCTTTTTCAGAGTGTCAAAATCTGTGAGACAGGGTTGTCCTATATCAGCCATGCTGTACGTACTGACAGTGGAACCCCTTGGGGAGCTTATCCGAAGATGGACTTCAATTGAAGGTATTTACATTTGGAACACCAATATAAGCTCTGTCAGTGTTCAGCATGCGGACCATATAACATTGACTTTAGCTGTTGATATCTATGTTAGTCATGCTTTGGATGTTGTGAATACTTATTGTAAAGCGTCAATCGCACGAATAAATATCGACAAAAACTAGCTGTTGTATGTAGGTAGTAAATTTACTAGCCCGCAAGTCTGAAATATACCCGTTAAAAGAGATTGTATTAACATTTTGGGAGTTTATTGGGATCCGATCAGACACAGAGCGACCTCCTTAATTGGAACGATTTAACGGAAGTAATTAATCATATGCTTAAACGTTTACAACAACTTAAACTGACTCAATATGGCAGGGTAACGGTTATTAACACCTTAATAGTATCTACACTATGGTACAAATTATCAGTAGTTAATATACCTAATTCGGTTTTAATTGACATAAAAAGATCCTGCCTATATTTCCTCTGGAACGGGGTAGCTAATATTGTACCATACGCGACTATTGTGAGAAATGTAGACAAAGTGTGCATGCGTGTGCGTGTGTGTGTATGGGGGGGGGGGGTAATTATCAGGACATCACAACTAAAGCTAAATCACTTCATTTAAAGCTTCCGAACCCCCAGATAAACACTGTGTGGAAGAAGTGTTTAATTTTTTTTCTATTACATTGTGAAGGGTTTAACATTTCTTTTGGGCTTCTCTTTATGTCATATTGCAACACCCTATTTATTCAGCTGACTAAGTTTTACAAAGACATGCTTTGAAGCTGGAGCGAATTAACTGATTGTATAGAATTACTTATCAATTCAAGAGAGCTTGTCTGGTCTCAACCTTCATTCAAAAACCCAAAATAAATGTTACCGGTCAATATTTGAATTCAAAGCTGTTTATTGGTGCAGGCTTGACGCACTTCGGACACTTGGGGTCGGTTGCACAAAGGTGTATTAAGCTTAAAGCCTGCCGCAGACAAGAGCTATCTGCTGAGCTAAATTTCATTCGTGGCACTTGCCTTAAGCACATAGCTCACGTTAGCGGTGAACTTTTGGTGAGATTTCCGTCATTCGTGGCGCTGCGTCAAATATCCAACGTGTTTGATAATTTTGTTCATTCGTGCAACTTGCCTCTCGTGTGCGGTGGACGTGAGATAACTGCTTACGACTTTTTGCAACGTCATGACGTCTCTGAAGTACCAGTTATATACGGTATGCGGGCATTTTCTTACTTGCTTCTCACGTTGTTAATACCACTGGGACACACATTGTAGCTATACATGGCAAGGCATAATAATTTAAACAAGAGATCCCTTAAAGGGATCTTAACGCCCGCGTTCACCTATTCATATTAAAGATTGTTAATAACTGGATATAGGAATTGGGGCCTACATAAAAAAGTCTTATTCGAGGGAGATAACTATTGTTGAGGAAAATTAAATTGTGAATTACAAAGTAAGCTCCCCTTAAAATTTTGGTTGACAACAACATTGCCACCTGGTAGCCATCTTCAATATGTAAATGAAATGATAATGTACGGTGCACAGCTATAACTTAGGGGGGGTGATGTGTGTCATGTTTGGTTAAGATCAGGTCAGTAGTTTTCTTGGAATAATGATAATAAGTTTCATTTTCAAATTTGGTTAAAAAACAACATTGCTTCCTGGTGGCCATATTTAATAAGCAAATGAGATGAAAATGTAGGGTGCACAACTAGATCATAGGGAGATAATGTGGGCCAATTTTGGTCAAAATCAGACCAGTAGTTTTCTTGGAATAAAAATAACAACAAAAATTTCGTCCTCCTGCAGCCATATTGAATATGCAAATGAGATGAAAATGAACAGTGCATAACTAATCCATAGGGTGATTGGTGACCCGTATCTTTTAACAAGGTTAGACTATCAATGGCGGTGTTTACAAGACTCGGCGTCTCTTTTCTTTCACTTTTATGAAAATCAGCATATACATTTTACATTCAAAATATTAACCATATCAGAGTTTGTGCCTATTTGAAATAGTCTTTATCCCAGTGAGTAACCCAAACTATAGGCATGTAGATATGTTGACCCGTATCTTTTTAACAAGGTTAGACTAACACGCGCTGTGTTTACAAGACCCGGCGTTCTAATCGAATGGCCCCCGACAAGTCTGGGAGGGTGATTACAGTTATTACAACCGGCATAATGGTTTAGAATGTAGAAAATTAAACATCGCGATTAAGCTGTATATGCTATGAACAAAGAACAAACTTTTAGAAATGCTCTCACTAACCAATAGGGAAAATTGGGTAGGTTAAAATATACATGAGCCAAACAGAAAAACATATAGAAACATAGTCACACAGGGGAATATTTATTCCAGATTTAGAAAGTGAGGAAATGAAACATCTGAGATGACAACTATCAGTGTCCATTCGCTGCTCGGATAGAAAATGACCTGTGAAATGTTCTTAAAATATGTAACCTTACTACCACTAACAGACGCCCGGCGGGCGTTCAGCGGACGCCCGGCGCTAAGCGGGCACCGGGCGTTAAGCAGCCGTGCCCGGGCGTTCATTCAAGACGAAAGGCACTATGTAAATGGCCAAAGACCTGACTAACTTGTCATTCTAATTATAGTTCAACGTCTTTATTGAGTTTGGTTATGTAAAGTCAAAACTATATTAACAAATTTAAAACATATATATATATAAATTGTTTGTTAAGGTAAGATTTAGTCACTGTCCTCATTTTCTTGAGTATCAGGATATGTGGTTGGTAAAAGATCGTTAAATAAGGCTTTCCTTTATCTACTGCCTTTATCTTCGCCCAAGACAAAAATGCACGGACGGGAAAATATAGCACCCCCTTGTGAGCATGGAAAGACGGACATGGGAGATAACTCGCAGTAACAAAATGGTCGTCCCATTTACAGGTACCATGGATCTGAATATTAGGATTTACTGCACATGTTTTTAAAGACGGTTTGACGATCATAATGTTTGTTTTCTTTATATTTTCAAGTTCATCATTCACTTTTTGTTCTAAAATTTCAAGATTTTCGCCATCGGCATGAAGACCGGTATCATCAGCGAATATAATAAAATTCAATATTCGGGAAACCACTGTTATGTCGTTTATATAGATTAGAAATAAGACAGGGGCGGATCCAGCTCTTTGCGAAAGAGGGGGTCCTAGGCCTTTCGATTACAGAAACATAATTAACAAATTTAAAAGAGGCATAAGGCGAGGGTTAGTTTGCTTTCCTTAATTCTTAAAAAATAACAGTAAAGTCGTTATGTTCCCCAGTTTTTAGTGAAGCATTGTGGCGCATTAAATCATGGAGAAGGGGGTGACTATTCCAACGCATTAGGCGAGGGTACAGGGGCCTAGGCGGCCCCGGAAGCTCTTGATTGTCCGAGAAGCGTTCTAAGGGTGTTCTGCAACTAAAAAGCTAATAATTTCCGGATTTTGCGTTCCTTAATTCTTAAAAAAATAACAGTAAAGTCGTTATGTTCCCCATTTTTAAAAGAATCATTGTGACGCTTTAAAGCCCGGAGAAGGGGAGGGGGACTATTCCAACACATTAGGCGAGGGTCCAGGGGCTGCCTAGGCCCCGGAAGCTCTGGAGTCCTAAATTCCCCGAGAAGCGTTCTGAGGGTGTTCTGCAACTAAAAATGCTAATAATTTCCGGATTTAGCTTTCCTTAATTCTTAAAAAAATAACAGTAAAGTCGTTATGTTCCCCGGTTTAAAGTGAAGCATTGTGACGCTTTACAGCATAAAAAAGGGGGTTACTATTCCAACGCAGGGAAATGTAGATTGCCTGAGAAGCATTCTGAGGGTGTTCTGCAACTAAAAATGCTAATAATTTCCGGAATTTCCTCTCCTTAATTATTTAAAAATAGCAATACAATCGTTATGTTCCAAAGTTATAGATGAAGACTTGTAACAGGGATGTGCTGTTCGATCGCCTTTGTTACAAGATTATCCCACATCGTTGAGGATGCCTTTCCGTTTTCCTGTGACTCTTCCTCAGCCGAGGAAAAGCTTTCACCTTCCTGTGATTCTTCCTCCGTTGACGACAGAGTGTTTTCATCTAGGGTCTCTTGACTTGCACAACTATCCGCAGAATCATTGTTTTCTGACTGATTTTCGCGACATTGTCGTTGAAGTGATGGTTCACATATTCTGAGGAAGTGCGGGCGGGCGTAAAGCGGCCGCACCCGGGCGTTCATTCAAGACGAAAGGTTATTCATACCATTACCGTAAGCATCATCTGCGGGCGTTAAGCGGCCGCGTTATGTCCGCCGGGCGTCTGTTTTATGCACCCACAACACCACCTGGGGGGAATTATTTGCTATATAGAAGTACATCTCACTATACCAATATTATTAGTCAGTCGAGTGTCGTACATTAGACATGGGACTGTTTACATGTACCGAGTGTGGTCAAACTTTTACTCGGGATCATGATATGCGACGTAATCAGGATAGGTATAACCATCATACATCACTTCAAAGTCACAATGAAGATCAAAACACTTCCTCAGAATATGTGAACCATCACTTCAACGACAATGTAGCGAAAATCACAGTGTCAGAAAACAATGATTCTGTCTGACAACAATGTACTTTTGCTCATACTAGCTAAATAAAAAAACATAGAATACTTTGAAACAAAAAAAATACTTCCAAGTCACGGCTTGATACGGAGTTTGTTAAAAAAAATAATAATAATAATTTTGTGGCGCACTCAAGATTAATTCACTTATATGGCAGCGTTGTGAGTTACAGTGGGAAAGGAAACAAACTGCTTAATGTCAAGAGGAAACCCCGGACATTTGGAAAGTAAAAAAAAAATTATCCAAAAAAAGTTAACAAAAAGGTCTATCAAAATACCCCCTGCCTCCCAAAAATGAACATGGAAAAAATGTCAAAATAGCCTCCCAAAATAAAACTAAATATCTGACATCATTTTACGTAGGGTTAAAGGCACACTTGCCGCGAAAATCAGGAATATTGTTTACATTAAAAAAAAAAGACCGTATTCTGTATTTTTCCCAGACAATATAAGTTAGGAACTTTCTTTTTTTACCCAAAATTAAAAGTTTGGACGTCACTTTGTATTTTTAATTTGAATTTGAAAATTTGAATTGTTACGTACCCGGAACGTAAACAAACCGATCTGCCCCCTATTGGCGATTTTATGTTTCGGTCGAGTGAGTGAACTAACGACACAGTGTAATTTTACGTAGGCCTATTTATCTGAGAAATACAGACTGACGGTCGGTTAACAGCGACTGGAAAAGCCTGCTGATAATTGTTTGAGTGTAAACCACAGATACAAAGGCCTGAAAGGAGGGTAATTCAACACGAAAGTTGACCGATACTGATCGTTGTTGTTGTAATCAGGCTTCGATTCTTCGTTTGTTTTTCACCCCATTTTTACAGTGTAAAGCTAACTAGACATGTTTTATGTGTCTTATGTTTAAGTTTAGTGGTATTAGTCGTAGTAAGCTCATGTAAATTGGTTTTCTTAGCAAATTTAAACAGGCTACGGCGGCAAGTGTGCCTTTAAGTATTTCTTTAAATCAGAATGTTTAATAGAGTAATAAAAGATTTGGTAACGTATTTAATGATTCAAGTATGCTTATAGAGGGATACTTTTAAAAATAGCAATAGTTGAAATATAATAATCTAGCCCAATGTACACATTTCATTATCCCAATGGGATTCCCATTAGAAAAACTGTTTGTAAACTTTGTAAAAATTTTGAATATTAACGTTAGAAAGGTGATAAATACTCTTAAAGTTCAATTGTCATAAATTATTAGAGCATAAATTCAACAGGAACACTGGTCAATATTCAATTTAAATTTAAATATGAAAATAGAGACGAAATTCATGTTTTGTAGAAGTCCTATTTCCTTTTATCACAGACTAACTAGAGAATAAATTCGATAGTCACATCCGTAACGTAAAATAGTTATAAGACAATTAGTTCAAATGTATTCATTGTTGATATCACAGACTAACTTTATCACAGACTAACTGAAGAATAAATTTAATAAGTCACATCCGGAACGTAAAATAGATCTATAAGGCAATCAGTTCAAATGTATTCATTGTAGATATGGACAGGCAAAATCAGGAATCTCTTCAAAAAAGTGCATGAAGTCGTAGAACAATGACTAAAAGCTTTCATCTAATTTATCGGAAATGTTCACCAACCACCCGGTATAGCTTATAAAAGAGTTTCATCAACGTTGGAATTTAGATAACAGAATTGGCTCTCATGTAAAGGATTATAAACGTTGGATAGGACTTGAAGGCAATTCATCTTAAGACTGACGAAATAATTGTAAACGGTGAATAACGATGGACGATCAAAGTGCATTCATGATAGTAGATTACAACCTGCTGGTTAGGTAGCTTGTACCACACTGAGGGCCGGTGATGGGTCACCTTAACCTGAAGACAGCATTCATAGTTGACCACCACGGCAGTAGTCATGCACATATAATAACGTGGATCTAGTCTTAGGCTTCTGAATAGGGCTGTGTTTATACCAAACTATGTATCCTCGGTGTTTTACTGTAATAGCTGGCGAGACTTTTTATAAACGCAGCCAGCAGGAACGCATAACCCATTTGGTGATTTTAGTACAGCAGCCTTGGCTTTATTTATTCTTACTAGGCATTCCAAGTCTGTACTGCGCAACGATGATTGTCAGAATGAAGGTTAATGGACTGAACCGGCACGATGGGGACTTCAATATGGCGGAATATAGCCTCTAAATTAAAAATTGGACTCGCCCGATCCCGAGATCAGGGTTTTAGAATATAATGTCTAGTTGTCAAAACACACAATTCTGCATAGCTGACACCGATCACAAAGGGACAACGCCCGATTTGGCACTACTGCAAACCTGACATGAATCAAGGTGACTGACTTTTTTCGCCACAATTTTATAAACCTCACTTACACAAGTTAATTTAGGTTAAAAGGTAGACAACAAGCATGTTTTTGATGACTTTCTTACCCTAGTTTTGCTTCCCCGCCATTTGCAATTCTTCTTTGGTGGAGATTAGTAAGCGCAGTGGCTTGTGGGTAATTTTAACGTGAGCGTATAGAAAAAACAATGTCCAAAATGAGGTAAAAATGATTACCTCCCTTGAATGCAACGAAGTGGACTGCTGTACGACGCCAAACAACCGTATGCCTATTTTTTACGCATACTATTCTGAGAAAGTAAAACATCGCTGCGTGATCAATATATATAAAGATAAAAAATACAACTAGCAACCAAAGTGGCAAGAAGAAATGTAAAAGTCGGCAAAAATAGCCTGTTTGGCTGATGATTACCATATGTTTCTTTTTGTAACAAAACCACTATACACAAAGTATTTGACTTTAACTTTGAACCAAACTATAGTATAGTCATAGAGTAATTTTATTTGTAAGTAATAGACACTCCATCTCACTATTCATACTGATTCCGTGGTAACTCTTGATCTGTTAAATATATACCGTACTATGCTGATGTATTTCAGAAGCTGTGTCTAAGTGGCCTAGCCTCCATGCAATGGGTGTAGAAATTGACATTCTACAGCAAGGAATAAACCCCTGTCCTCATATTATGGACCCAACTCTGCTAACAAATGAAGCTATATATGAAATATCCAGACAAAATCTGAAATGGCCGATAGTGACCGAGATTTTGAGGGAATGGATGGGTTCCAGGTTTCCGATGAACTGCGATTATAGGAAAGTGCAGGTAAAGTCTTTAGGCATAGTGAACATGAGACGGTGATTAAGGCTGAAAGGGGGATTAACTGCCAAAAGGCAAATTGCTAAAATATATGAAGGGTTTTAACAGAATAAAAATTGTGATTGTCGAAATATATATATATTTATTGGGCCAATGGAAGTAGCTGTATCGAAATGAGGTGTTTTAAGAATTAATAAGTCCGCGAAAAAAAAGTTTAGTAATCGCGGCACACATTTATTCATGTTTAACAGAATGTGAAAAAAAAAAACATTTAACGTTGGAAATTGTTAACTATTTCCCCGAGAGAACTTCTTTATTATGTACTATGTGAACATGTTTGAATGCCCGAGGAAGTTGTTCAATTTATAGCCTACTGAGAAAAGTCATTATTTTCCAGCGTGTAGTCCAAAAACTGTCAAAGGAACGCCTTGTCCTTCTGAGGAAAAGGAAGAATGAAGAGAATGAAAAGGTGTACCGCGAGTTTATGAATCGGCCATTCATCATCCCGGTCACTGCGGTAAGACATACATGCACAGATAATATTTTCATCGTTGTATTATTCACATTTACCTATAATAGGGATTTAACTTGTATGTACTCGAGTCATATTTTCTTCTCGTATATAATTATGGATGCAAAATATATTTTAATAAATGCTTTGTAAAACCGTCTAGGTACGGCGAAAATAGTTAGCGGTAACCTAGCCAGTTGCGTTTGTCATGTTTCCTTTCTGAACATAACATTTTGCTAGACAGAAAGGCAGTTTCCGGCAGCTTTTTTTTTCTATTATATATCTATTGTTTTTTTGTTAAAGAAAAGTCCCAATGGCAAAGGGACATTAACGAAATTCATCCTTTGGCACGAGTTAATATTCCAGAAATCTAGATATTTTTTTTTTTGTTACAAAGATTGATGTTTACAAAATTGTAATTTTTTGTACATAAAATGCGGGGTTCAAACAGAATTTCCATTTTAATAGGCAACCAAACAATTAACAGCTGTGCCTGAGTGCCCAACTGTAACCACATGTCGAGATCAGATAGAAGAACTGAAAGCAAAATTGGCTGCGGAAAAAGAAAAACATGATTTAATTAAAGGTAATTATAGTAGCTTATATATGCGTAAAGGTAGAATTATTTTGACAGGGGCTGTATACCGACAGCTCCAAATATAATTGGGGGGCCTTTGTGGCTCAGTAGGGAGACCGCTGGCCATTCAATCGGAACAGCCTTCCACCAAACATTCGCGGGTTCGAATCCCACTCAGTACCCAAAAAATGTAAAATTTTGGGACTGGGTTCTTACGACATAGAGCCCGGTTTCCTCCCACAATAAAACTGACAACCCCGCCATATAAGTGAAATAATGTTGGGCGGTCCATAAGGTTAGAGTTAAGAACGTCCCTCAATCCCACACAAACCTTCTATCGATGCGGCGCAGGTTAGAATCAAATTCAGACCAAATAAAAGTCAAAAATTTCTAAATAGGTTTTTCAAATGGTAGCCTAAGCAAAATAGCTGTCAAGTACCGGTGCTCGACCAGGAAATACCCATTACATTATTAACCCTGGCAACGCAACCATAGAGTGTGACACAAACACTAATCAAAATATGTGTCTGATATGTATGTACGTTTGCTTGATAGGTAACTGCCTGTAACAGGTGAAAAATATCTCTTTCAAATTAATGTGTATCTACCCGTATGTTATAGATCGTGTCACGCGCATCACTATGAATTCTCAACGGAAAATTAAGCGGAGAAACGAGAGAATTGTCCGGCAACAGGTGCAAATAAAGACCCAGAGAAAACAGATCAAGGAAATGGACAAATCACGGAAGAGATCCACGGAATTGCGGAAACGCCAACTCAAAAACAGTTGTTTTACTCAACAAACTCATTCAGTTGGTATACAAAGCAGCTTGTCACATCCAGAGTGTAGTCAGTGTTTGAGGTAATACCCTTGCGCAGCAAAGATAGGTAATGGGGAAACCGTTTCTACGTAAAACTTTTGGTTAGTTGCATCCTGACCGGTCGTTTTTTCGTCTTCTATATACTAAAGAAGGTCGGCACATCAGTTTATCCGATAAATAAATGTAGTTACGCTTAACAACTCCTTACAATAGGCTTGACCCATGTAGGACCTCTGTTTACATCTACCCAAAACCGTCCGTCAGACAGAAAAACTGAAAACCCCACTAGTTGCTCGTCAATTGTACATTTTCGCTGAAAATTTACCCATCGCCTTTCATACAAAGTTAAATCAATCTCCTTTTTCAAATTATTGGCAATTATGATTGATTGATTGTTTTGTGTTGTACACCGCGCTCAAGATTATTTCACTTATATGGCAGCGTTGCCAGTTTTATTGTGGGAGGAAACCGGGCTCTATGCCCAGAGGAAATCCACGACCTTCCGGTGGTAACTGGTAACCATCACACATAGGTCGTTCGAGTGAAAACCCAGTCAGACAATTTTACAAAGGTTTTGTTTTTTCTGGAGAAATATTATGAAAAACTAAACAATATTGCACGGAGAGTCTCTTTAAATGAGTCGGGCAAGTGAACATGTGTGTAAACTATGCTTTTCAAAGCTAGATGTGTATGTAATAAAAACAAGTTTCTTTTTCATTTACAGATACGAGCAACATTTAGAAAGCGTGCTTGTTATGAAAGACGTGGACACCTCCAGCAGAATCGTTCTCACAAAAACAGGTACCAAATTTTCTGATGGATTGGTTAAATGTGTCCTAGACTTATTGGAGCATAATGTTGGCTACGCCCACATTTCAGCTGTAATAAGTAGCGTATTGAAATTAGCAAACTGCCATGCATCACAATTACCATCGAAAACAACAGTTGAAAACATTGCTAAACTTCGGCTGCCTTTAATACACACGAATCTTTCAGAAACACTAACTCACCAGAAAGATATCACCCTTTATACCGACGAAACAAAAAAGCGTGGAAAACAATTCGAGACGTATGTCGTTTCCACCGCAGACATGGAAAAAAAGGTATTGGGCTTAAGGGAAATCTCCAACAAATCAGCTGACACCAATTTGAGAACCCTGCGAGAGGTCATTGAAGATCTGAACCAGTCGACCGGGGAATCCTCAGTGGGCAATAGAGTTCTCTCTTCTGTAAAAAACACCATGAGCGATAGGGCGGCAAGTGAGAAATCGTTTCAAGAACTCTTGCGTATCTACCGAATTGAAATACTGGAAAGCACTGTTCCAAACTGGCATGTATTGACGGAAGAGGAAAAGTCCAAACATAGCGAAATGCACAATTTTTTTTGTGGACTCCATCTTCTCGTCAATGCAGCAGAAATGGCTGCAACATCTCTTACAACAGTAGAAAAGTTGAATGATGTCAAACACCATGGGGACGATGGCAGCAAGACAGTCGAGCTGATCAGACTGGCTTGCAAAGCATTTGTGCCAGGGGTAGATGAGAAAAATGGTTGCTCAACCAGTCTATTGATATTTCTGAAATCCCGGTGAATCAAAACTCGACTCACATAATTCAAAGGGAACAGATTCAACATTTTATTTCATAATGCCGCTATTCTCCACCATCAGCATGGTCATTTGGTAGAGTTCTTAGAAACATGCATTCCAAATCCCAATAGACTTCTTGGTATAATATTAAGCCTGTTAAAAGACCCAGTCTTGGTAGCCGCATGTAGGGCTTTAGGGATCATCAATAAACGGCTTACCAAACCATTGTGGAGAATATTAGAAGGCGAGGGGAATGTGCTGGACATGAACCACACATATGTAAAAATAATACAGCAAATGGATTCATGCGACGTTTTGCAACTTTTACATGGCAAAGTAGCACTCGTGCCAGGGGACTTCACTGACATCCAAGCATCTGACGACATAGTTTTTAAATCATTATCACAAGAGGCAGACAATGATGCCCTAACAGCCACCATCCTGCAGACGCTGCTGCTGGACATTTCTCGGTTATTTAGTAGACTGGTATCAGACCAGCTTCCCGGGGGGGAAGAATTAAAAAAAAACCCACAGGAAAACCCAGAATGTCAATCCACCCTTAAACACAATAAACTGCCAGAGACCATCTTCGCTCGGCTTGATTTCCTTGAGAAAACGAAGCAAGCTGCCACATCCCTTACAAAGGAAAGCGCTGTCATGTATCATTTTAATCAGGTGAAAGCGTGGCTGGATGAAATGTCGCAAGACCAAAGAAGGGAAACTTTCATGGCCGCATCGGTGCTACGCAAAGTAACAGTGTCCAAATTCCAAGAAAGGCGAAAACAAATGGAGGTCGAGAAACTGGCTTTGCTATCAAAGCGGAGGGAGGAAGTCGAGAAAAGAAAGCACAGGGAACTCGCTGAAAAAACCCAGTTAACTCCTAACATAATTATTCATGGTCTTTGGCAGTCAAGAAAGCAAGTGGAAAGTATGCTGAAAACTTATTCAAGTAAATCTGCTAAAGTGACAGCCTTAAAAAATCAGCTTAAATTTCGAAAAAACATACTAAATCAAGCCACGACTGATCAATCTTTATTTGCCTTTTCGTCGCAACGCCGACCATTCTCGGTAGAAAAGCTGCAGCAAAACCTTCTGCAGCTTCTAGAAGAAGCATCAGCTGTTGTTGAAGACGGTTCGGTCTCACACTTAGTCCACAGAATAGTTGACCATACATTTACAGAAGCGGATGGGGATAGAATTTATAGGGGGACAGTCATTAGCCAGGTTCCAGGATTCCCCCAGTGGTTTAACATTGTTTATCAAACTGAACCGGACACGGTGTATACATACAAACTGACGGAAGATCTTGAACAGGGGTGGCTAAAAATCATAGAGTAATTATACTATTTAAATTATCCCTATTGTACACCCCATTTCCATTGATGATCACAACAAAAGCCCATTTTTAACACTTGGTCGTCTGATTTCGTTTTTTTTCTTCAACTTTTTCCTTTCTTTTTTTTATTAATTATTTATTATGGGTTGGGGCAACCTTCGCAACAAACCTAAAAACCCAAGTTCTGTAATATAACCAATTATAAATAACACCTACTGCACAATCAATGAACCGTAAACACCGTATTAACGTTTTTCCTATTGTTTTAAGCACGGAGCACAGGTTGAACACAAATATTATTAGCAAAGATATCATATATATTTTAACTTGCATTCCAGACGTTGGTTCAACTAGTGATATAGAGACAAGACATATTGAATTGAGATAGCATGAAATACAACTCAAAGCATTCAACACAAATAAATCTTTGGTAACTTTAATGCTTTCTTATCAGACGGAATGAAGAAAACCCACTGGTTCTGGAAAACGTCAATACAATTTCAAACATAACCTGAATAGATCTCTCTATAAAGATAACACTGCTTACATGCTAATATAAATATATATTCATCCGTTTCAGGGAGGTTAAACATCTGGAAGAAAACACCAGTGAATGATGTGATTAATGAATGTCTCGACAAGTACAGTATTAGTCTTTGGTAAGAAATAAAAACGCTGAGGATAAATACTTTGTATTCATTCCTCCATGCAAGTGTTTCAAATTTGCCGCATTTAGCCTAATGTTTCTCCTTTTGAAAGTGTTTTTTTCGTTTTAAAAGACTTTCTTTTTCTCGTTTGGATTGCTTTTTTTCGTATAAAATATCTTTGTTTTTTCCTTTGAAAAGCCTTTTATTTATTGTTTTGAAAGTCTAATTATAATGTATCCTTTTTCAGATGTCTGATTAGATTCTACTTAGGCTGACCTGTGCATATTTGTTGTTTTGGATGGTGAAAATAGAGATATTTACAGAGACATCTGTGTACATATATTTGAAGGTTGGAACCTAAAATAAGGTTCTACTTCGTCATTGTCTACGTCACTTCGGGACCCCGTGAGATAACCCGTACTAACCAAGCTTCACTTGATCCGCTAGCTAACCAACAGTAAGGACGTGAAAAAGATATCAGACACTGATATCCAGTTCACGCTATCATCAAACAGACACTGTTTGATTGGAAGTCCTTCCATACAGTAGACCCTACTGTTCTATATCTAGTCTAAGCTATTCTTATATTCATTTAAAAATCCCATATTTAATATTGGGAGAATATGCTGGAATTGGACAGTTGTGAAATGGAGCCAACTGAAGAGCAGGGCTGTGCAGGCAAAGCTGACCTCTCCTGGTCAAACTGGTATCTCTAGTACCCTGAGCTCTCTTGAGCGCACGCTTTCAGTCATGTCAGAGACTATGCTGAAATTAGCGGCGCAACATGAAAACAGGCAGCCCGACACGGGTAAAACTGAAAACAAACGGAAAGTTGAAGAATAGCGAACTTTTACTCTCAGGTAAACCTGCCCCGACAGTTTCCACTGAAGGACTAGAGTCTGAGGGAAAATTTTTAGAGGGCATAGAAAATGACCTTAATTCTAACAACCAAACAGGGCCTCCAGTTGACAGCGGTTTGGCTAAGATCATTAATAAAAGATGGTCTAACTGCCCCGAGAACAGGCTTTCTGTCAAAATTATTAAAGAAAAAAATGGAAAAATACATGAGGCCCGAAAACTGTGATCATCTATTGGCCCCCAGAGTAAACGAAGAGATTTGGTCTAAAACTAATCGTACAGCCCGATCTCTGGACTTGAAACAAGTCCACATCCAACAAGCACTTGTTGCTGCCGGATCGTCCATGGCCTCTGTCACCACCGACCTCCTCAAATGCCGAGCTGAGGGCAAAGCCCCAAATTTAGAAGCTCTTATCAAACAACAGGTTGATTGTTTGGCATTGTTTGGGCATGTTAATACTGAGTTGTCTCAACGTCGCAGATATGCTCTTCGGCCTCATATGAACAATGAAAGCCAATCTCTATGTCTGCCCAATGTCCCAATTACTGAATATTTATTTGGGGATGATATTGAGGGACAACTCAAGAAAATCAAAAATTCTAATAAAATAATGACCAGCCTCCAAAGTTCCTCTCAACAGAGCTCTTCAAAACACAAGAGAACATACTACCAGCCTCAGAGAAAATCTGACGGTGGGAGAGGGCAGTCTTTTTTGTGGAGAGGCAGGTCGAACAAAAGAACTTGGAAGGACGAAAAGAAGTCCAACTACAGCAACAAGAAATAGAAGCTGATAAGAATATTTTTCCAACGGCCTTGTCTCAAACAGTAAGTGATTTTGAAGGCTATTTAAATCATATTTTGTCATACCTCCAATATAAAGTTGCTAATTTCCAAGCTGGGTGTATATCTAAAAATGTGTCCCATTGGAATACCTTGACATCTGACAAATCAGTTATGGAAACGGTGTGGGGACAGACTATTGAGTTTAACTCCCAGAAACCGTTTAAACAAATATTACCTAGGAAAAATCAAATTAGCCTGGAAGATAAACCCATCATTGATAGCGAAATTAAAACTTTATTGGCTAAAAAGGTAATAGAGAAAACCGTTTGTGAACCGGGGCAATTTACTTCTCCATTTTTCGTAAAGAGGAAAAAAGATGGAAGTCACAGGTTTATCCTTAATCTGAAAAAAATTAACGAAAATGTTGAATACCAACATTTTAAAATGGACACCGTTTGGTCAGCTATTAAACTTATGAAGAAAAACTGTTTTATGGCTGTTTTAGATATCAAAGATGCATATTACTCAGTAAACATTGCTCAACAGAGCAGGAAATATCTAAAATTTTCTTGGAGGGGACAACTCTATCAATATACATGCTTTCCGAATGGTTTAGCTTTTTGTCCCCGGAAATTTACCAAACTTATGAAGCCTGTATTTAACAAGCTACGTTGTGAGGGTCACCTTTCCTCGAACTATATTGATGACTGCTTCCTTCAAGGGGATACCTACCAAGAGTGTAAGGATAATGTCGTTGCTACAATTACCTTGCTGGACAAGTTGGGCTTTGTTATACATCCCAAAAAATCTTGCTTCAACCCTAGACAAAAAATAACCTACCTAGGATTCGATTTAGACTCCTCAAGCATGACAGTTTCCTTAACTCAAATCAAAGCACTTAAAATTAAAACTGCTTGTGAAAATTTGCTTAGGAGTAATCTCCCCCTGATAAGATCGGTGGCCAGTGTTGTCGGCTCACTTACCTCGAGTTTTCCTGGCGTCATGCTGGGTCCTCTTTACTACAGACAGCTAGAGATAGATAAAACAAAAGCGCTTAAAGCTAATAAGGGTAATTTTGACAGCAATATGGTTATATCAGCCGCCTCTAAAAAAGACTTACATTGGTGGATTGATAATATTGAATCAACCTCTAACCCTATTAATCATGGCCAACCTGATTGTACCATTAACTCAGATGCCTCCAATAGAGGCTGGGGAGGGGTTATGAATACCCACAAATGTGGGGGCTCTTGGACACAAATGGAGGCTGCCAACCATATTAACTTTTTAGAACTTTTGGCGACTTTCTTAGTTTTGAAATCTTTCAAAGATTATCTGGTTGGAAAACATGTTCGTCTTATGATAGACAATACAACTGCAGTATCTGCCATTCAACGTATGGGAACTTGTCATTCTGACAAAATAAATGAACTAACTAAGGAAATTTGGATTTGGGCAATCAACCATAATATATGGCTGAGTTCCAGTCATGTACCTGGGCATCTCAATACTATTGCCGACACTGAAAGTAGAGCCCAGAGGCGTGAGACGGAATAGATGTTAGATACAGATGTCTATAACCAGTCATTAAATTTGTTACAAATAACACCGAACCTTGATTTGTTTGCCTCAAGACTCAATTACAAACTTAAACCGTTTGTTTCTTACAGGCCTGACCCCGAGGCTTATGCAATTGATGCTTTTACCTTAAACTGGAAGAATTTTATTTTCTATGCCTTTCCACCTTTCAGTGTGATATCCAGCACTCTGCAGAAAATCCAGACAGAGGAAGCACGGGGGGTCTTAGTAGTTCCATATTGGCCAACTCAGGTATGGTTTCCGCGACTAACCAGCATGCTGACAGATGCACCAGTGCTAGTAAACCACCAAAAATTCAAACACCTACTTACACTACCTCAGGAGCAGAGCTGCCATCCACTTCACAAAACCCTCCGGCTACTAATCTGTGCCTTGTCCGGGAAAGATACAGACGTGAAGGATTTTCACAACCGGCTACAGAACTCTTACTAAAGGCCTGGAGGGGGGGGGGGGGGTACCGGTAAACAGTATGACGTCTACCTACGGAAATGGCAACGTTTTTGTGAAGAATGGGATTTCAATACCCTTTCACCATCTTTAAATCAAGTGGTCAATTTCTTGGCTTTTTTGGCCGAAACCAGTGGTTATAGTGCCGTAAACACTGCTCGGAGTGCTTTGTCTAGCGTTATCGTACTGGATGGAGTACCTGTGGGAAATCATCCCTTCGTGAGGAGACTTTTAAAGGGAGTTTTTGAACAAAAAACAACTTTGCCGCGTTACCATGAGCTATGGAACGTGAAAGATGTATTTAATTATATTAACAGTACAGGTAATATCGAGTTATTAAGTTTAAAGGAGTTAACACAGAGATCGGCTATGCTTGTGGCCCTACTAAGTGGACAACGATGTCAAACGATTAAAGCACTAAACATTGGACATATGAATCTTACTGAAGACAGGTGTGTCTTTAAAATTAATACACTTTTGAAATCATCTAAGCCAGGTAGACATTTAAGTTCTATTGAGTTCAAAACGTACCCTGCAGAAAAATCCATTTGTGTTGTAAACTATCTTCATGAATATGTGACAAGAACTGCCGGGCTTCGAGGGGAGACTACCCAATTCTTTATTAGTTTTCAAAAACCTCATAGTGCTGTTTCAACGGACACTATTGCCCGCTGGTTAAAGGAAGTTATGTTCAGGTCGGGTATCGATACAACCAAGTTTAAAGCACACAGTGTTAGAGGGGCTTCAACCTCATCTGCAAAAACTTTAGGCGTTCCTATCGATATTATTTTACATTCAGCAGATTGGGCATCTGACAGAACTTTTGCTAAGCATTACGACAAACCAATTCTAGAGCATAAAAACTTTGGAGAGGAATTACTGGAAAGTTGTAAAAAACTGTAAATTGTTGATAATCTTTGTAATGTATGGTTTATAAACTGATCATTACCTACCTCCGTCTTCCTGGCATCTATATTAAATGAAATTAACCTTTCTTGAACGGCAACACTTGCGCTTTAAAATCTCACGGGGTCCCGAAGTGACGTAGACAATGACGAAGTAGAATCACAAAATTAAACGAGACTTACCTGTAAGGTGAAGTTTGATTGTGATTCTGCGAGTCATTGTCAGGAACGGAGGGATCACGTGCCCACCTCTTTGCTTTAATTTATAGAATTGTTTTTTCTCCCTCCCATCAAACATGCAAGTCTTACCATTCCTCTTTAAAGAGTGAAGCTTGGTTAGTACGGGTTATCTCACGTGATCCCTCCGTTCCTGACAATGACTCACAGAATCACAATCAAACTTCACCTTACAGGTAAGTCTCGTTTAATTTTGTGATTTTATTATATTGTTCATCTGAAATCAGTATAGTGTTTATTGAACAGTAATGTTTTCTTTTAGAATGCATTAGGACTACAAAGGCTAACAGCTGTGTGTCCGTTTTTGTTTTGTTCAGATAAATATTGCTTCAAATGAGTAATTTTAGAAAATAAACAATTCCAATCGATGCAAGTAATATATGTATATGTAGGCCAACGATTCGTGGATAATGCACATGTTGTATCTCCTTTTGGTGTTTCCCTCTCTTTTCAGATGTTTTTAGAGATGATGTTATTGGTGTCGCCGTGATAATTACTTGTCCACGTTGTGTACATGTATATCGGCCCTATATGGTATGTATACCGTCATATTGCGCACTATATAAACATTCCTGTGAAAAAAATTATATTTATTCTTTGCAATACATAACTAACAATTATAACAATCATTGTGTTGAACAAGTATTTGAACTCATAATTATTTTGTTGTCGTTAAACCTATACGTTTGTTATGCCATAGCTCTTCTGTTCGTCCATGTCGTCCAGGGAGTAAACGGCAAGATTCAAGATTACATAGTAAAGTTTGCACGGCCCCTGGTTCCCACAGTTATCCCCCTTCCTAATAATAGATTTTTGTCAACAGATGTCGCTGAGGTCACTTCCGATTTGGAGTTACATTACAGAAGCTGACATGCCGTCTAAACGCTGGATTTGTGGAACGTTGCAATACCAACACTTCGCCCTATTTTTGGTTATTAACTTTAAATCTACGAAAATTCAGTGGGATTCTCAACGTATTTTGCCTTCTCCAACAACTTCTTAAAACAGTAAGACTCGGAATATTTCATTATTAGTCCTCTGAATTTATGAGTATTGAATGCCTATTCTTAGATCCGTAAAACTACAAAGAGATTAATAGTGGTATTTTAGGTTGATGTTAATACTAAATATGCAGCTGTATATGGTAGGGGTAGGAAAAGAAATAATAAAGTGCTCAGAAATTCACAAATTCGCCCACCAATCCATGAATGGTAATCTTGCAATCACTAAGAGGAGTATAGAACTTGCCTTTGTGAAGTTGTAAATCATCAAGATGGAATTAAAGTTTCCCTTCATCAGATTGTTGCATACAACTTTAGTTCTGGTGGCAAGCCACTTGACCCCCTTGTGTCATATAAAAAAAAAACTAGGGGGAATAACTCAGATTAGTGAATTTTCAAAGATAGGAACACTGGTACATTTTCTCACAGCATTCTTTAACATGGGGAAAATGTACGAGTTTTCGTTCGGACTGTTCTCACACTTAAAATATTTCACTAGCAACTCATTGTGTTCCCGGTTGTAGGTAGCTCAGTTCTAAACCAGAAAATAGCAATTCTCAGAAAATTTGAATAAAAATTTCGATGGAATAATGTGATTACCTGTTGAGGTTGTTTCTAATCGGTAAACGTACTAAAGTCTGAGAAATGGTTTTAGGCAAAATTTTTTGAAGACTACATGACGTCACAAAATCCAGGTAAGGCTTGTGGCAAGTTTCAGATTCAGTTGAGCTACCGGCGTGATGAGATGCGCAATCGTAAGGTTCGTATCCCTACATATGGTTTAAAAGACGCAACGAGTAAAAGACATTTAGAGAACTCGCAATTTTATACACCGAATAAACTAATAAGAACCGAATACCCCGACAAATATTTATACTATTTTTACGACAATAAGGTTTCTTAACTAATACAAATAAACAGTAAAAAAACACAAACCACCATGGGTCTTCGCAGGTCAATAGATTTACATGTACTCCCTTGAGCTTCGCCCAAGACAAATGCACGGGCGGGAAAATATACCACCCCCTTGCATGGAGCGTGGAAAGACGGACAGGGGAGATAACTCGCAGTAACAAAATGGTCGTCCCATTTACAGGTACCAAGGATCTGAATATTAGGATTTACTGCACATGTTTTTAAAGACGGTTTGGCGATCATAATGTTTGTTTTCTTTATATTAAGAGATAAGCGGTTGGCCAATAGCCAAGAACAAGTTCATCATTCACTTTTTGTTCTAGAATTTCAAGATTTTCGCCATCGACATGAAGACCGGTATCATCAGCGAATATAATAAAATTTAATATTCGGGAAACCACTGTTATGTCGTTTATATAGATTAGAAATAAGACAGGGGCGGATCCAGATCTTTGCGAAAGAGGGGGTCCCAGGCCTTTCGATTACAGAAACATAATTAACAAATTTAAAAGAGGCATAAGGCGAGGGTTAGGGCCGAATAATTTCCGGAGTTTGCTTTCCTTAATTCTTAAAAAATAACAGTAAAGTCGTTATGTTCCCCAGTTTTAAGTGAAGCATTGTTGCACATTAAAGCATGGAGAAGGGGGTGACTATTCCAACGCTCGTGATTGTCCGAGAAGCGTTCTGAGAGTGTTCTGCAACTAAAAATGCTAATAATTTCCGGATTTTGCTTTCCTTAATTCTTAAAAAATAACAGTAAAGTCGTTATGTTGCACGGTTTTAAGTGAAGCATTGTGACGCTTTACAGCATAAAAAGGGGGTTACTATTCCAAAGCAGGGAAATCTAGATTGCCTGAGAAGCATTCCGAGGGTGTTCTGCAACTACAAATGCTAATAATTTCCAGATTTTCCTCTCCTTAATTCTTTAAAAATAGCAATAAAATCGTTATATTCCAAAGTTATAGATGAAGACTTGTGACGTTTTTGAAGCATGGGGGAGGGGATGACTTTTCCAACACACCAGGTGGGGACCAAGGGGCCGCTTAGGCCCCGGAAACTCGGGCGTTCTAGATTGCCTGCTTCTGAGGCTGTTCTGCAAGTAAATAATTTCTCGAGAAGCGCCCGTGGTTTGTTTTATATTGATTTGGGCAATTATATGGGAAAACTACATACTTGTGCTACATAAAATGGTCCGTGGATAGTTTTCTTTATTGAAAGTGGGAAGGTGGCAGACTTCCGAAACCCAGTAGGCCTATATACAGGCGTGGGTCTACGGGCCACCTAGGCTCTTAAAATCATCAAGCAAAACACTGTCCATGACTTTCGTTATAATTTCTTTAAAGTAACAGTTGCAGTACTGAAGACACTTTCTCAGAGAAATCTTGTATATAAATCATCGACGATCCGCCATATTTGATGAAGCTCTATGGCTCTTCATGGCCGAAGATATGTCTAAACAAAGAACGGTGTATAGGCCTATAGTTTTGTTATCTATTCTTGAGCACCATAATCCTGTCTGATAAGGCCATCATTTCAGTGTTTATAATCGAATATATAGGTTTATTTAGTATAAAACTCGTTTGTGTGACGAGATGATCACCGAATTTTGTGTGATTCTTTACATCCAGAAATTGCATTTTTCAAAATTCAGCTTGTTCGTTGCTAGAACCACGAAACACGTTGCTTAACATTGCAACACGGACTATGATGTACAAAATATTCAAAAAGAAACATATCACCATAGTTACCGTGGTTAGTGGTTACCGTCAAACTAAAGATAATATGGAACTGGCAGACCTTGCATTAGATTGCATATATAATGGTACGTTTTGATCTGTGTTAATTCTCCCTACCTTTTTTGTCTCTTCTTTTTCTCTTTTTTTTTCTCTTCTTCTTCTCTTCTTTTTCTTTTCTCCCCCCTGGATGCTTGGGGCACTCCACAGCTAGCTGGATGGGTGGGTGATAAAACATTTTGAAATGAAGTACATTGGAAACGTGATAATAAGTAGCTTTTAAACCAAACTAAAGATTTCCCATTACAGCCATAGTGCTCCAATTTTTTTTAGAAGAATGTTGTGGTTGACCGTATTAAAGGCTTTTGGAGAGGTCTAAAAATGTAAGTATACTCATTTTTGGGGAATCATGAGCTGCAATTAATTTTTCATGTAAACTAAGTAGAGCATGAGTAGTCGAAAAGTTAGCTCTAAAACCAAATTGTTGATTGGTGATTACATGTATCTCATTTGCGTCCAGGAAAGAGACAAATCGATTAGCCATAAGCTTTTCATATATTTTGCTAAAGCAAGAAAGCATGGAAATTGGCCTATAATTTTGAACAGAAGTCATATCACCAGCCTTAAAAACTGGTGTAACTTTAGCGGTTTTCAGAGCAGATGGAAATTTGCCTAGTCAAAAAGAAAGATTAGCAATATGGCATAATGGTATAGAAATTTGATCGGATATCATTTTAATATGTGATGTTCGGATTCCGTCAATGCCTCCATTGCAATTTTTAGATCAGATAACACTGTTGATACTTCGGCCAGAGAAGTTTGTTCAAGGGTAAAAACGTTAGGATTAGGATTGAAGAAGTAATCAGCAAAATGTGTGGCGGAGACTGGTAGCTCTCGGTCAAGTTCAGATCCTATGTTACTAAAATATTTGTTGAAAGCATTTGCTTTTATTTTGGGATCGGAGGTCTCCTTGCCATTTATAATTGAGATTCTTAGCTAGAAGGTTTTTTTGCGTTTTTGCATAAAATCGTTAACAATTTTCCAGGTTTTATTGATATCGTTGTTAACTTTATTAAACTTATCTAGGTAATAGTTTTGCTTTGCTATGCGTAAAATATGGAAAAGTTTATTTCTATATTCTTTATATAGGGTGACATTTTTGGTTATTTTTATTTTTGAGCTGCTGTCGAAAGAGTCTTTTCATGAATTGATTTTAGGATGTGATTTGTTACACATGGCTTTTTGATGTTGCACAAACAACAACATTTGCTGGTCATTAATCCTGAATAATTGCAGTAAGTTATAGTTCAGAAAGATTGGGTTGGTATGGGCCATCAAATTGGATTTAGTTATAGTTCTAACGGCTTAAGATGTGATGGGGACACCAGACCAAATTACTGTAACTGAGATAAGGGAAAATGAGAGAATAATATAGGGTAAATAGTGTCTTTATATTTAACAAGTGCTTAATGTGATTTATAACACCAATATTCCTTGATATTTTACTACACAAATGTGCGATATGAGTTTTCCAATGAAGTTGATCATTTATATAGACTCCTAAGAATTTAAAGGTTTTAACAGATTGGATAACAGTACCATGGATCTGAATATTATGATTTACTGCACATGCTTTTAAAGACGGTTTGACGATCATAACGTTTGTTTTCTTTATATTAAGAGATAAGCGGTTGGCCAATAGCCAAGAACAAATCTTTTCAAGTTCATCATTCACTTTTTGTTCTAGAATTTCAAGATTTTCGCCATCGACGCGAAGACCGGTATCATCAGCGAATATAATAAAATTCCATATTCGGGAAACCACTGTTATGTCGTTTATATAGAGTAGAAATAAGACTGGGGCGGATCCAGCTCTTTGCGAAAGAGGGGGTCTCAGGCCTTTCGATTACATAAACATTATTAACAAATTTAAAAGAGGCATTAGGCGAGGGTTAGGGCTGAATAATTTCCGGAGTTTGCTTTGGATACAGAATAAGGTTAATAACAGTAAAGTCGTTATGTTCCCCAGTTTTAAGTGAAGCATTGTGGCGCATTAAAGGCTGGAGGAGGGGGTGACTATTCCAACGCATTAGGCGAGGGTCCAGGAGCCGCCTAGAAGCGTTCTGAGGGTGTTCTGCAACTAATGATGCTAATAATTTCCAGATTTTGCTTTCCGTAATTCTTAAAAAATAACAGTAAAGTCGTTATGTTCCCCAGTTTTAAGTGAAGCGTTGTGACGCTTTACAGCATAAAAAGGGGGTTACTATTCCAACGCAGGGAAATCTAGATTGCCTGAGAAGCATTCTGAGGGTGTTCTGCAACTACAAATGCTAATAATTTCCGGATTTTCCTCTCCTTAATTCTTTAAAAATAGCAATAAAATCGTTTTGTTCCAAAGTTATAAATGAAGACTTGTAACGTTTTTGAAGCATGGGGGAGGGGATGACTTTCCCAACACATCAGGTGAGGACCAAGGAAACTCCCCGGAAACTCAGGGGTTCTAGATTGCCTGAGAAATCTTCTGAGGCTGTTCTGCAAGTAAATAATTTCTGGAGAAGCGCCCGCGGTTTTTTTATATTGATTTGGGCAATTATATGGGAAAACTACATACTTGTGCTACATAAAATGGTCCGTGGATAGTTTTCTTTATTGAAAGTGGGAAGGTGGCAGACTACCGAAACCCAGTAGGCCTATATACAGGCGTGGGTCTACGGGCCACCTAGGCTCTTAAAATCATCAAGCAAAACACTGTCCATGACTTTTGTTATAATTTCTTTAAAGTAACAGTTGCAGTACTGAAGACACTTTCTCAGAGAAATTTTGTATATAAATCATCGACGATCCGCCATATTTGATGATGACGCCGCGCTCAAGATTATTTCACTTATATGGCGGTGTTGCCAGTTTTATTGTGGGAGGAAACCGGGCTCTATGCCCGGCAGAAACCCACGACCTTCCGTTGGTACCTGGCAACCATCCCACATAGGTTGTTCGAGTGAAATGAAGCTCTATGGCTCTTCATGGCCGAAGATATGTCTAAACAAAGAACGGTGTATAGGCCTATTGTTTTGTTCTCTATTCTTGAGTACCATATTCCTGTCTGAAAAGGCCATCGTTTCAATGTTTATAATCGAATATATAGGTTTATTAGGTATAAAACTCGTTTGTGGGAGGAGATGATCACCGAATTTTGTGTGATTCTTTACATCCAGAAATTGCATTTTTCAAAATTCAGCTTGTTCTTTGCTAGAACCATGAAACACGTTGCTCAACATTGCAACACGGACTATGATGTGCAAAATAGTAAAAAAGAAACATATCACCATAGTTACCGTGGTTAGTGGTTACCATCAAAATAAAGATGACATGGAACTGGCAGACCTTGCATTAGATTGCATATACATGTATAATGGTACGTTTTGATCTGTGTTAATTCTCCCTACCTTTTATTATCTCTTCTTTTTCTCTTCTTCTTTCCCCCTCCCTGGATTCTTGGGGCACTCCACAGCTAACTGGATGGGTGGGTGATAAAACATTTTGAAATGAAGAACATTGGAAAAGTGATGATAAGTAGCTTTTAAACCAATCTAAAGATTTCCCCCTACAGCCATAATGCTCCTATTTTTTTAGAAGAATGTTGTGGTTGACCGTATCAAAGGCTTTGGAGAGGTCTAAAAATGTAAGTATACTAAATTTTGTGGAATCATGAGCTGCAATTAATTTTTCATATAAACAAAGTAGAGCATGAGTTGTCGAAAAGTTAGCTCTAAAACCAAATTGTTGATTGGTTATTATCTCATCTGCGTCCAGGAAAGAGACAAATCGATTAGCCATAAGCTTTTCATATATTTTGTTAAAGCAAGAAAGCATGGAAATTGGCCTATAATTTTGAACAGAAGTCATATCACCAGCCTTAAAAACTGGTGTAACTTTAGCGGTTTTCAGAGCAGATGGAAATTTGCCTAGTTAAAAAGAAAGATTAGCAATATTGCATAATGGTACAGAAATTTGATCGGATATCATTTTAATATGTGATGTTCGGATTCTTTCAATGCCTCCATTGCATTTTTTTAGATCAGATAAAACTGTTGATACTTCGGCCAGAGAAGTTTGTTCAAGAGTAAAAACGTTAGGATTATGATTGAAGAGGTAATCAGCAAAATGTGTGGCGGACACTGGTAGCTCTCGGTCAAGTTCAGATCCTATGTTACAAAAACATTTGTTGAAAGCATTTGCTATTATTTTGGGATCGGCGGTCTCCTTGCCATTTATATTGAGATTCTTAGCTAGAAGTTTTTTTTGCGTTTTTGCATAAAATCGTTAAAAATTTTCCAGGTTTTATTGATATTGTTGTTAACTTTATTAAACTTATCTAGGTAATAGTTTTGCTTTGCTATGCGTAAAATATGGACAAGTTTATTTCTATATTCTTTATATTGGGTGACATTTTGGTTATTTTTATTTTTGAGCTGCAGTCGAAAGAGTCTTTTCATGAATTGATTTTAGGATGTGATTTGTTACCCATGGCTTTTTGATGTTGCACAAACAAGAACATTTGCTGGTCATTAATCCTGAATAATTGCAGTAAGTTATAGTTAAGAAAGATTGGGTTGGTATGGGCCATCATATTGGATTTAGTTATAGTTCTTACGGCTTAAGATGTGATGTGATGTATTACACCAGACCAAATTACTGTAACTGAGATAAGGGAAAACGAGAGAATAATATAGGGTAAATAGTGTCTTTATATTTAACAAGTGCTTAATGTGATTTATAACACCAATATTCCTTGATATTTTACTACACAAATGTGCGATATGAGTTTTCCAATGAAGTTGATCATTTATATAGACTCCTAAGAATTTAAAGGTTTTAACAGATTGGATAACGGTACCATGGATCTGAATATTATGATTTACTGCACATGTTTTTAAAGACGGTTTGACGATCATAATGTTTGTTTTCTTTATATTAAGAGATAAGCGGTTGGCCAATAGCCAAGAACAAATCTTTTCAAGTTCATCATTCACTTTTTCTTCTAGAATTTCAAGATTTTCGCCATCGACGTGAAGACCGGTATCATCAGCGAATATAATAAAATTAAATATTCGGGAAACCAATGTTATGTCGTTTATAAAGATTAGAAATAAGACAGGGGCGGATCCAGCTCTTTGCGAAAGAGGGGGTCCCAGGCCTTTCGATTACAGAAACATAATTAACAAATTTAAAAGAGGCATAAAGCGAGGATTAGGGCCGAATAATTTCCGGAGTTTGCTTTGGATACAGAATAAGGTTAATAACAGTAAAGTCGTTATGTTCCCCAGTTTTAAGTGAAGCATTGTGGCGCATTAAAGCATGGAGGAGGGGGTGACTATTCCAACGCATTAGGCGAGGGTCCAGGAGCCGCCTAGAAGCGTTCTTAGGGTGTTCTGCAACTAATGATGCTAATAATTTCCAGATTTTCCTCTCCTTAATTCTTTAAAAATAGCAATAAAATCGTTTTGTTCCAAAGTTATAAATGAAGACTTGTAACGTTTTTGAAGCATGGGGGAGGGGATGACTTTCCCAACACATCAGGTGAGGACCAAGGAAACTCCCCGGAAACTCAGGGGTTCTAGATTGCCTGAGAAGCATTCTGAGGGTGTTCTGCAACTACAAATGCTAATAATTTCCGGATTTTCCTCTCCTTAATTCTTTAAAAATAGCAATAAAATCGTTTTGTTCCAAAGTTATAAATGAAGACTTGTAACGTTTTTGAAGCATGGGGGAGGGGATGACTTTCCCAACACATCAGGTGAGGACCAAGGAAACTCCCCGGAAACTCAGGGGTTCTAGATTGCCTGAGAAATCTTCTGAGGCTGTTCTGCAAGTAAATAATTTCTGGAGAAGCGCCCGCGTTTTTTTATATTAATTTGGGCAATTATATGGGAAAACTACATACTTGTGCTACATAAAATGGTCCGTGGATAGTTTTCTTTATTGAAAGTGGGAAGGTGGCAGACTACCGAAACCCAGTAGGCCTATATACAGGCGTGGGTCTACGGGCCACCTAGGCTCTTAAAATCATCAAGCAGAACACTGTCCATGACTTTTGTTATAATTTCTTTAAAGTAACAGTTGCAGTACTGAAGACACTTTCTCAGAGAAATTTTGTATATAAATCATCGACGATCCGCCATATTTGATGATGACGCCGCGCTCAAGATTATTTCACTTATATGGCGGTGTTGCCAGTTTTATTGTGGGAGGAAACCGGGCTCTATGCCCGGCAGAAACCCACGACTTTCCGTTGGTACCTGGCAACCATCCCACATAGGTCGTTCGAGTGAAATGAAGCTCTATGGCTCTTCATGGCCGAAGATATGTCTAAACAAAGAACGGTGTATAGGCCTATTGTTTTGTTCTCTATTCTTGAGTACCATATTCCTGTCTGAAAAGGCCATCGTTTCAATGTTTATAATCGAATATATAGGTTTATTAGGTATACAATTCGTCTGTGGGACGAGATGATCACCGAATTGTGTGTGATTCTTTACATCCAGAAATTGCATTTTTCAAAATTCAGCTTGTTCTTTGCTAGAACCATGAAACACGTTGCTCAACATTGCAACACGGACTATGATGTGCAAAATATTCAAAAAGAAACATATCACCATAGTTACCGTGGTTAGTGGTTACCATCAAAATAAAGATGACATGGAACTGGCAGACCTTGCATTAGATTGCATATATAATTGTACGTTTTGATCTGTGTTAATTCTCCCTACCTTTTATTGTCTCTTCTTTTTCTCTTCTTCTTTCCCCCTCCCTGGATTCTTGGGGCACTCCACAGCTAACTTGATGGGTGGGTGATAAAACATTTTGAAATGAAGAACATTGGAAACGTGATGATAAGTAGCTTTTAAACCAATCTAAAGATTTCCCCCTACAGCCATAATGCTCCTATTTTTTTTAGAAGAATGTTGTGGTTGACCGTATCAAAGGCTTTGGAGAGGTCTAAAAATGTAAGTATACCAAATTTTGTGGAATCATGAGCTGCAATTAATTTTTCATATAAACAAAGTAGAGCATGAGTAGTCGAAAAGTTAGCTCTAAAACCAAATTGTTGATTGGTTATTACCTCATTTGCGTCCAGGAAAGAGACAAATCGATTAGCCATAAGCTTTTCATATATTTTGTTAAAGCAAGAAAGCATGGAAATTGGCCTATAATTTTGAACAGAAGTCATATCACCAGCCTTAAAAACTGGTGTAACTTTAGCGGTTTTCAGAGCAGATGGAAATTTGCCTAGTCAAAAAGAAAGATTAGCAATATGGCATAATGGTATAGAAATTTGATCGGATATCATTTTAATATGTGATGTTCGGATTCTGTCAATGCCTCCATTGCAATTTTTTAGATCAGATAAGACTGTTGATACTTCGGCCAGAGAAGTTTGTTCAAGAGTAAAAAACGTTACGATTAGGATTGAAGAAGTAATCAGCAAAATGTGTGGCGGAGACTGGTAGCTCTAGTTCAGATCCTACGTTACTAAAATATTTGTTGAAAGCATTTGCTATTATTTTGGGATCGGAGGTCTCCTTGCCATTTATATTGAGATTCTTAGTTAGAAGTTTTTTGCGTTTTTGCATTAGATCGTTTAAAATTTTCCAGGTTTTATTGATATCGTTGTTAACTGTATTAAACTTATCTAGGTAATAGTTTTGCTTTGCTACTTATGATATTATTAAAAGTGGAGTATGCAGTATCGACACAATGGTTTTCACTGATAACACATTCCGAGTCAGTTACTTGGATACGTGCCATAAAGGTTTCTTCTGCTTGAGAAGTTATTAGACGTTTAGTAATACATTCATCTTCCCAGGTTATGTCAGTCGAAATGTTAATTATATGAAATATTGGAAAGTGGTCATTTATGTCGGATAGCAGTATTCCACTGGATATATCAGTTTAGATAGATGTTGTCAATTAACGTTGCCGACCGAGAGGTGACACGTGTTGGACGGGTTATTTTTGGGAAAAAGTAGTGACTTTGGAAGAGGTCAGAAAATACCTTTGTTTGTGCATGAGCGTCTGTTTTGAATAAATCTGCATTGAAGTCACCAACAATTGCTCATTTTGGTTTTCATTGGTAATTAGTTGCAAAACGTTAGAAAAAAACTAGTATTAAAAGAGTCCAGTTCATTGCCAGGAGGACGGTACACTAGACCTGTAATATATGTTTCTTCAGCCAAAGTACATTCAATGAATACAGATTCAAAATTTCCTTCGAAATCTATAGTTGTTAAGTCTTCTCTTAAAGAGCATCCCTTCGACGAATCATTGACATATAATACAACACCTCCACCTCCCTATCAGAGGTAAATTTACTATTGGCATGGCTTCAAAACTTCATTACATTACAAATTCGCCCCAAATAACATGCCTAATGACACTCAAGGTTGGCATAAACCGCTCAGAATATCATGACCTGGGCTTTCCTGATTTTATTCAGTACCTGGATGTGTCTTACACAATTTACACTTGCAAGAATGCAGGAATCCATTGTTTTTAAGAATAAGCCGACCTTATAATTACCCCCCCCCACCCTATTCTTGTATTGTTTTTATTAAATCTAAGCATATTTTCCCAGAAATATCCTTTTAGACCCTTGTTGGACTTTGTTGGGTGCAGTTTTGTTCTGTGGGCTAGGCTAATAATTAAGTGTATATACTCGTCGGATAATAGTAGTCTTGGTTACACATGTCATAGAAGGTTGTCTTTCTTTGTCGGATATTGGTACATTTTAACTTTCTTTAATACTTTTTGATCCATATTATCGACATTTTCCTTATTAAAGATGATCGTAGATGGCAACTCAATCGTTTTGTGAGAAACATTATCGTACACTTAAATAATTATTTTACTTGTAGAATTATATTTACACAATAGATGTTTCAGTTCAAAACTCGGACCCATACGTTTTATCATTGAACCAAACAGAACAGCCAAACGTCTAACGTATGCATGGTTAAATAACACAGAGCTATTCGATGACGGAATACATATTCGATTTTGACATAAGAAAACATATATACATATATACGTTTTGATAGCGTCGTTCAATTTGCACGTTCTTGGATTACGACTATAATTTTTAACCGTTTTTTTTCAGGATCAGGTTGGCAAGGCTTCATCAGAAACCGTTGACTTTATCCTTATGGCCTTTTCCTTGGTGCTGCTTATACTCCAAGCCTAAACTTTAACTCTCACTAAGACAATTTTTTGTACACAGGCGGTGAATAAAAAAGGTCAATCCATTGACAAAAACATGACTCAAGCATGGATAATGAAACACATGTACAGCTGTATATGATTCCTGTGTGGCATAACAACAAAAAAACGTAGGCCACGTCACGGGAATTTCGTCTACATATTTTTTTACATCAATTTGAGCTAACAAACTTATAAGATGGTTTGTTCTTTTATTGAACTGTATAACACTATGGGGTCCTAAAAGGTAAGTTAAGAACCAGGCTGACCAGTCCCTTGGCCGATGGTCACAGACACACCGATGTCAACAAATGTCTGCCAAACCAACAACTCTATCAGCCAACTTAATCTCCAGAAATTATTATTAGTAACGCTTCAAATCCGATATTTTTAAACAATGTGAGAACTTTAAAAATAGCTAGGAGTAGTGCGCCATGAGTTGTCCCCCTTTTGTACATAAACTTAGCAGCATATGATTTGTATTTATATAAAATATAATTATTGCAATTTTGAATTTCTTCTTTGGGATAGAAGGAAAAAACTTTTTTCTTTAACTGGTTTATTCGCCATTTTCTTTTTTCTATTGATGAATTCGAGAGAAATTGCCTTGAGATTTTAAAGTTAGAACAATGAAACTCTCGCCATGTTGGAACTCTTATTGGCGCAGTTCGTTTTGGCGGTGTTTGTTCGTATTAGCCTAGTTTGTTGGTATTGGTTCACGTAAGCCCGGTATGAGTACCTCTGTATTTTGCCGATCACATAAAAAGTCAGTTAATAATGCAGATACTCGTCGGAGGTTTCCTCCGGGCAATGAGCCCGGTTTCCTCCCCCACTAAACCTGGCAAGGTCGACATATAAGGGCAATAATCTTGAGTGCGGCGTAAACCGTCAATCAATCAATCAATTAATAATATTTTAACAAAGTCACTATTTTACTCTTAACATATATTTAAAGGTAAAGTACATTTAGATAATTTTATGATCTACTTCTAAAACTAGATCTTCTTTTTAAAAATGTAAAAAAGACAACCAATGTGTGGATTCATTAAAGTGGCATGAGCTGCCAAAATGTTGATATTTTGATGTTAAAACAGATTGTTGAAATTATTGGCTATTTTTCTCAAGACGTATAATTCAGAAGCTTTTTAGTGCTTCTAGTCTCGAAAATGTACGATTAAGTATTGTTTTGAACTAAGTTTGGCTTAGAGTGAATGAATGGTCGTCCCGGTTATTTAAATTTTGTTTACTTTTCGAACACGTTTTCGGTTCGTACTGGCCACATAGTGTATGGATTTTCCTCATTCTAACGCCAATCATTTAGTTTTTCGATGGCCTCCAAAGCCTCTTACTGTCGTGTTGATCCGAATTTATGAAAAAAATGTGAATTTTGGCAGCTCATGCCGCTTTAAGATACCCCCATACACCAGTCAGTCGACTATCCATTTACGTTCACTCCTTTTAAAGATCCTCTATTTTCTCTAAAAGAAATGAAAAACAACAGCTACAAACAAAATTGATTTTAAAATCTTATAAATGAGTATAAGCAAATAGGCAAGTTTGGTCAAAATTAGACCAGTAGTTTTCTTGGAATAAAGGTAACTAAAAAAAACACAATATCGCCCCTCTGGCAGTAATATTGAATATCCAAATGAAATTAAAATGTACGGTGCATAACTAGATTATAGGGTAATAATGTATGTTTAGTTTGATTAATATTGGACAGGTAGTTTTCTTGGAATACAGGTAACAAAGAAAAACAACATCGCCCCCTGGCGGCCATTTTGAATATGCAAATGAGATGAAAATGACACCACGGGGAGATATTGTGAGCCAAGTTTGGTGAAAATCGGACTGGTGGTTTTCTTGGAATAAAGGTACCAAAAAAAAAAAAAATCTCCCCCCTGGTCGCCATATTGAATATGCAAATGAAATGGAAATGTACGGTGCACAACTAGACCATAGGGTGATGATATGAGCCAAGTTCGGTAAAAGTTGGACTAGTAGTTTTCTTGGAATAAAGGTAACAAGCAAAAAACAACATCGCCCCCTGGCGGCCATATTGAATATGCAAATGAAATTAAATGAAATTAAAGTACACAACTAGACTATATAGAGATAATGTGAGAAAAGTTTGGTGAAAATCGGACTGGTAGTTTTCTTGGAATAAAGGTAACAAAACAATATTGCCCCCTGGTCACCATATTGAATATGCAAATGATATGAAAATGTACGGTGCACAACTAGACCATAGGGTGATATGTTGAGTTTGATTAAGATTGGACTAGTAGTTTTCTTGGAATAAAGGTAACAAGCGAAAAGTTAACAGACGGACAATGGACCACGCAAAAGCGCTTTTGAATAGCCCTCCATCAGAATGATGGCGGGCTAAAAATATTGATAAAGCCAGTAACCCGTACGAACAGAGGATGTGCTAATAACGAATAATATTCCAATTAACTGGGATGTATGAGCACATTCTTAGAGTTTCTGTTACTTATATAAGTGGCTGTCGCCATCAGGACCCCTCGGGTCTGGGCCAAAGAAACCGAAGATATTTTATTTTCCAGACAATTTGTTGTGAGTGAAAAACTACTCCATATACATGCATCACATTTACAAGGAGGTCTTTGGCTGAGTCATGAACTGTTGAAAATAGGCTTCTTGTACTTGCTGTAATAAACAAATGTGTGAAGTTTCAAAGTTGTACGTTAAAGACTTTTTTAGATAATGTGTTTACAAGGCTTTTTACTGCAGCGGCAATGTAAGGGGCATAACTCTTGAAAAAACATCCGAGCGCGTTGATTTTAAACAGGTTTCTTGTACTTGTTGTATTAAACAAATGTGTGAAGTTTCAAAGTTGTAAACTAAAGACTTTCTTAGATAATGTGTTTACAAGGCTTTTTACCACAGCAATAATGTAAGGGGCATAAGTCTTGAAAAAGACATCCGGGCGCGTTGATTTTAATTAGGCTTCATGTGCTTGCTGTATTAAACAAATGTGTGAAGTTTCAAAGTTGTAAGTTAAAGACTTTTTTAGATAATGTGTTTACAAGACTTTTCATAGCAGCGGTAATGTAAGGGGCATAACTCTTGAAAAAAACACCCGAGCGCGCTGATTTTCAATAGGCTTCTTGTACTTGCTGTATTAAACAAATGTGTGAAGTTTCAAAGTTGTACGTTAAAGACGTTTATAGATAATGTGTTTACAAGGCTTTCTTACCGCAGCGGCAATGTAAGGGGCATAACTCTTGAAAAAACATCCGAGCGCGTTGATTTTCAATAGGCTTCTTGTACTTGCTGTAATAAACAAATGTGTGAAGTTTCAAAGTTGTAAGTTAAAGACTTTTTTAGATAATGTGTTTACAAGGGTTTTTACCGCAGCGGCAATGTAAGGGGCATGACTCCTGAAAAATACATCCGAGCGCGTTGATTTTCAATAAGGTTCTTGTACTTGCTGTAATAAACAAATGTGTGAAGTTTCAAAGTTGTAAGTTAAAGACTTTTTTAGATAATGTGTTTACAAGGACCAATGGACAGACGGAAGACGGAGGCAACGACAATACCCTTCGGGCAAAATTTGCCCGAGGGGTAAAAACTACTCAAACATCCCCAAGGTTGGTAGCAGCGGAAAGCCCTTATTTTGTCCTTTTTTTAGAAAAATGATAAAAAAAAAAAAAAGCTAATTCTGTCCCAATGAAATTATCCCAATATTTGGCAGTTCATGCCAGTTAACATACAATGACAGCTAAGTAGAAACAAGTTTGATTGCATTTTCACCCAAAAATACAACATGAAGCCATATTTTTGTTCTTTCTTTAAATACACGGAAAAGAGCATGGATCTAGGATTAAAGTAGTCAATACAACTACGGTGTTTAATAAATCCCAACGCCTTGTCGTAAAACGGCAAATGAAACTTCTAAAAGGTATTTTGGAGCTTGTTTTATACAAAAACTTCAATGTATGCAGAAAAATATATTTGAAGTAAAATGTTGAGTTAGATACCTGGTTGTGTGGAGGAACCAGGGACGGGACTGACCAGTTGTGAAAACAAACATTCATCTGCTTGAAGAATAGTAAAGAACTTTCCAACATCTTCTTCTTGTTTTTCTTCAATTATACTTAATAGCCTGGTAATGTAAGTAGAAACATACAGAACAATACTATATAATGATAGCTAGCCAAAAAGACTCAAAACCATTTCAAGAAGAGAAAATTTAGTTACATAAATATTTCTCCAAACTCTTATGTAGGCCAAGCAAATTTATAGTATGGGGTTTTACATATGCATGCCATGTGGCAGATTTGATAAATTAAAAAAAAAAAATGTGACTGAGATTTATTGATATTAAAAGCCAAACGTTCAGCTAAGTGGTTGAACATCCACTAAAAACAATGTATTCATATATATTTTTGAACACTATAACACACGGAAAATATTCTTGTCTAAAATAATCATGGAGACAAGTTAATTGTGTTAAAAAGGAGCATTTTATTTTGACGTTTATACCAAATCATATGTTCTTATAATAAACCACAACCCATGATATTTTATAGGTTGACGACAGGTATGAGTTTGGCCTTAGTCAGTAGAATTTTCTGGAAAACATAATTTGGCAACAAATCATCAGGATTTTTGGTAAAGCTAACTCGCCGATTTGCTATAAGTTTTAGATAGCTGTGATATTCTTAAACGTTCACTACCAAAATCCGCGAATAATAGGACCTATGGTCATTGAAGGCTAGGGTCATTTCTTCAATGGGTTTGTGTATTTTCGAAATAAAGAGTACACTGTTTTTAGAATTAATAAAAGATAACAAACTTACTTTCTCATTTGCCTACGTAACGGTCCTTGAGATTCAACGGTTTTAACTTCATTTGGAGTCAAAATGCCATCTTGTATAAGCTGGTCCTGAAAGTTACTAAAAATGCCGTTTTCAACAAGTATGTGCCAGTTTGTCCGCAACTTTTCCCTGTTCATTTTGACGCATCTAAATCTCCACCTTGAAGTTATAGTGCTGCCAAATATAGGGTACATTTCGTTAAAACAAAAAGCACAAAATAAGAGCTTTCAGTTCTGTAAGCAAAAATTCAAACAGGCTAGCCCCGAATTGAAAAAAAAAAAATGAAAAAATACATCAAGTCTATTTTATTTTGTTTGTTATTTCCACTTATGACTTTACCAATATTTATATTATTTCAAAGTCAATTCTAGTTTTTGAGGGTCTTTCTCTTAGTAATTATAATTAAGGAAACAGATCTGAATTTTTCCCACATCAAATAAAACAATAAAATAAAATAATAAGTTCGGATTTCCTATGCCGACCGCTGTAACGTAATTAAAATGACTTTAAAAAATCTCATGATCTCATTGTGAAACAGGCTCCAGAGGGCCACTAAATGACCGCTGTAATATCTACCAGCCAACTACCTTCTTTTTAGACGAGGCCGTTTGGCTGAGTTGATAACACAGCGGGCATTTAGTGCTAGCGATAGGTGCCATACTCTGGGACCAGTTTTCGATTCCCTTTTCAGGCGTCATCCAAAATTGGAAGGAGAATTTCTGTCATTTCAAGAAAGTGTAATCCCCAAAAATAACGAGAATACATGTAGGAACTAAGTTACTTCAGCCGTCGCCATTACCGAACGTTGACAGGGCACGAACACATCTACATGCACATACCTGTTTTAACAGCTCTAACGCTTGTATCTTTGAATTTGGTTGTCTTTTCAGGTCTAAGCTTAATTACAGACAGCTTACCTCGTTTATCAGCATAATTCCATCGGAATAAGGAACTTAGACTAAACAGACCAATAAGTTTAACGTTTTAATATCAGTTGAAGCCAGTCGACTTACATACGACTCTCATAGACAGGCGAAAACTGTTGTCCCTGTAGAATACGTATAGGTGGAACATTTCGTGGAAATGAAACCAGATATGCCCACCATTATTGTATAACAATCACTCAAAAGTATATAGAGCGCAAAGTTATGTATGTAGCCTACATTAAAGTGTAAGGTCCCTATATATGTGTGTTCATTTAATGGTTAACAAGAATGATACGCCTTTTACTCATATATTTATGAACACATATACACAAGTAAAAAATTAACTTCTTGACTAAAATAACCATGGAGACAAGTTTCTAGTTGTGTTAAAAGGGATAAATCATTCAGACCTTTATACCCAATTGTAATAAACTAAAACCCCTGATATATCATTAGGTTGACGACAGACACCAGTTTGATCTAAGTCAATAGAATTTTCTGGAACACGCTGTAATATATTGAAAATCGTATCACATATAAACTGACGACCAAAAGAAACTTTACAGCGTTGTTAACAGCAAAAAATTATATTTTTACAAAACAATACACGCACGAAATATAATGTATTTGAAGCGCCAATGTTTTTAGGTCACCAATGTCCCAAGTAAAAAAAACATACATTAGCCCTTAGAAAAATCAGAAATGCCCAATTAGGTGCGGGGTCAAAAAATGCCTTTGCTTTTGGGTGGTCAATATGGTTAGGAACAAAAACTTTGTCCAAACGGCAAAAACACTTCATCAATGCCGTGTATGGCCACCCCTTGCTTCGATGCATGCAGCAATCCTTCGACGCACAGAAAACGTCAGTCCTCGGATGACGCCACGTGGGATGCGTTGCCATTAGTCTTCCAGGCAATCTGCCATTTCTTGTCGGTTAGTTGGAAGTCGTGGCCGATTTCTTACGCGACGATCCATGACATCCCATAGGTGTTCTATCGGTGACATGTCGGACATATCGGAGTACGTGCAGGCCATGGCAAGACGTTGACGTTGTTGGCGTCAAGAGTTGCTCCCATAGCGGCCATACCCAAGACCCTCTGGCGTTGTTCTGGAGTAAGCCGTGGCATCACAATAGTGTTTTTCTTTCTCTCTGCAAGTCTGACATTCTGTTGGCCCGGTTTTATACGCATGAGGAATGACCGGTTTGAGCGAGTCATGAGTCACGTGGTTTTGTAACTTTCCTCGTTTCCTCAGCACAGGTTGGTGTAGCCGTACGCGGACCTTGATCCATATATGGAGTATGCTTGTACTATTTTTGTTTATATTGATTTAGTCAGAAATTGCTTCCTACATTTGAAAAAAATCTAATTCTGAGTGGTAAAGTTTCTTTTGGCCGTCAGTGTATTTATGAAGACTAAAACACACGGGAACAGGGAACATCTAGACTAAATTAACAATGGAGAAAAGTTTCTTATTGTGTTTAAAAGGCAAATCAAAGATCCAAAAAAATTCGACAGTTTACTGTGGCACATATGCAAGGTGTTCGGATGATCATTGGTAAACTTCTTTCCCCAGACAAACCGTTAAATGGGGTTAATACGATTTTTGAATTATTTGCAGCTGGTATATTTACTTTTAATTCGCCGGTCGGTCATTTAAGACGACGTTGAATTTAATGCATATATCTTGATGCACCGACAATCCCAACATCTATATATATGGTCGACATTAAATATATATACAAATATATATATATACATATACAGATATGAATAATATTAAACAGAGTACCTATTCAGCAAGTATCCCCGAAGAGCGATATTGAAAGTTGTGTTCTCATTTCCTGAGGCAGTCCGTTCCAGAGTTTTGTCCCTTTTACTTTCAATGATAATTTAGATTGATTGATTGCTTGGTTTTTTACGCCACGCTCAAGATTATTTCACTTACAGTTTTATTGTGGGAGGAAACCGGGCTCTATGCCCGGAGGACACCCACGACCTTCCGTTGGTAACTGGCAACCATCCCACATAGGTCGTTCGAATGAAAACCCAGTCAGAAAATTTTCCAATTTTTGGACTGAGTGGGATTTGAACCCGCGACCCATTGGTGGAAGGCTGTTTGGATTGAGCGTCCAACGCTCTACCTACTGAGCCACGGAGGCCCCCGATAATAGATAAAGTTACTATGGGCGAATGTGACATACAGATTCAGTTGAGACTGTCGAGTTGTATAGTTATGGACATGGATAGTCCTTTGAAACATTGACTGGAAAGTCTCAGTTCACGATGGTGAAAACATTTGTGCACAAACAACAACATTTGCTGGTCATTAATCCTGAATAATTGCAGTAAGTTATAGTTCAGAAAGATTGGGTTGGTATGGGCCATCATATTGGATTTAGTTATAGTTCTTACGGCTTAAGATGTGATGTGATGTATTACACCAGACCAAATTACTGTAACTGAGATAAGGGAAAATGAGAGAATAATATAGGGTAAATAGTGTCTTTATATTTAACAAGTGCTTAATGGGATTTATAACACCAATATTCCTTGATATTTTACTACACAAATGTGCGATATGAGTTTTCCAATTAAGTTGATCATTTATATAGACTCCTAAGAATTTAAAGGTTTTAACAGATTGGATAACGGTACAATAGATCTGAATATTAGGATTTACTGCATTCCCCTGATGTGTTGGAAAACTCATCCCCTCCCCCATGCTTCAAAAACGTCTTCATCTATAACTTTGGAACATAACGACTTTATTGCTATTTTTAAAGAATTAAGGAGTGGAAAATCCGGAAATTATTAGCATTTTTAGTTGCAGAACACCTTCAGAATGCTTCTGATGCAATCTAGATTTCCCTGCGTTGGAATAGTAACCCGATTTTTATGCTGTAAAGCGTCACAATGCTTAAAGTTATAGATGAAGACTTGTAACGTTTTTGAAGCATGGGGGAGGGGAAGACTTTCCCAACACATCAGGAGAGAACCAAGGGGCCGCTTAGGCCCCGAAAAGCGCCCGCGGTTTGTTTTATATTGATTTGGGCGATTATATGGGAAAACTACATACTTGTGCTATATAAAATGGTCCGTGGATAGTTTTCTTTATTGAAAGTGGGAAGGTGGCAGACTATCGAAACCCAGTAGGCCCATATACAGGCGTGGGTCTACGGGCCACCCAGGCTCTTAAAATCATCAAGCAAAACATTGTCAATGACTTTCGTTATAATTTCTTTAAAGTAACAGTTGAAGTACTGAAGACAATTTTTCAGAGAAATCTTGTATATAAATCATCGACGATCGGCCATATTTGATGAAGCTCTATGACTCTTCATGGCCGAAGATATGTCTAAACAAAGAACGGTGTATATAGTTTTGTTCTCTATTCTTGAGTACCATATTCCTGTCAGAAAAGGCCATCATTTCAGTGTTTATAATCGAATATATAGGTTTATTTGGTATACAACTCGTTTGTGGGACGAGATGATCACCAAATTGTGTGTGATTCTTTACATCCATAAATTGCATTTTCCAAAATTCAACTTGTTCATTGCTAGAACCATGAAACACGTTGCTTAACATTGCAACACGGACTATGATGTACAAAATATTCAAAAAGAAACATATCACCATAGTTACCGTGGTTAATGGTTACCGTCAAACTAAAGATGACATGAAACTGGCAGACCTTGCATTATATTGCATATATAATGGTACGTTTTGATCTGTGTTAATTCTCCCTACATGTTTTTGTCTCTTCTTTTTCTCTTCTTCTTTTTTTTCTCTTTTTTTTTTCTCTTCTTTTTTTTCTCTTCTTTTTCTTCTCTTCTTTTTCTTTTCCCCACCCTGGATCCGCCCCTGAATAAGATTGGCTCTAGGATGGATCCTTGGGGCACTCCACAGCTAACTGGATGGGTGGGTGATAAAACATTTTGAAATGAAGTACATTGGAAACGTGATGATAAGTAGCTTTTAAACCAATCTAAAGATTTCCCCCTACAGCCATAGTGCTCCAATTTTTTTTAGAATAATTTTGTGGTTGACCGTATCAAAGGCTTTGGAGAGGTCTAAAAATGTAAGTATACTAATTTTTGGGGAATCATGAGCTGCAATTAATTGTTCATGTAAACTAAGTAGAACATGAGTAGCTCAGTTGGCAGAGCATTAGTCTCTTAGTGCGACACAGGCCTTTCATTGATGAGTCGCGGTTTTGAATCCCTGTCCGATACTTGCCAATGGTTGGGGTTTCCACCGCCCCCTCCCCCCCTTAAACTTGTTAACACCATTATATAAGTGAAATAATTGTGAGTGTGGCATAAAACATAAATGGATCAATACATATCTTTGCCCCAGGAATACCATTTCATAGGCGGCAGTGTCTTTTATATTGTAATATAGTGCTTAGTTCTAATGGTGGCGCCATAATAATGTGACAGGGTGAGTTTGTAAAATAATCTTAATTATGGTGGAAAACAATCATTTTATCTAGACTTTTAACCCCTCGGGTAATTTTGCGACGAAGGATATTGTCGCTGCTCCATTATCTTGTCTGTCTGTTGTACCCTATATACACATCATCTCAAAAAGTATTTATCTAACAACTTTGAAACTTAACACAATTGTTTAACATAGAAACCACAGGAAACCAATTGAAGATGAGCATCATGAGGTATTTTATGCCCCTTACATTACCATCAGCCGACAAGGTCATTGTAACCACAATATCTCAAAAAGTCTTTCACTCACAACTTTGAAACTTCCAATTTTATTCAGGATGAAATCACACTGGATTTCCGAAGTCTTCGACAAACCACCGAACAGATGGGACTTTTTAAATGCAACAAATTGTTTACTCTTGCCCATTTTGTAACAATACTGGGATTTGAAGCTGTTGCCATGGCTACGTTATGGTGGTTTGGAGGTGGCTGGTTGCCGTGGGTTACAGCCGGGATATTTTTAGCCACAGCTCAGGTATGTCTTTTGTTTAATAAAGTTTTAAACTAGGGGGCCTCTGTGGCTCGATCCACTGAGCGATATATCGCTGGTTTGAATTTCACTGAAGACACAAATTGAAAAAATACAAACTGTGGAAGGATACTTTCGGAAGGTTGGGGACTGTCCTCTGGGCGAAAAGCCCAATTTCCTCCACTACTAAACTAATTCAACAAGTTAAATCCGACTCGTTATCTACGTTCTGACATTTGCTGGTCGTCCGTTCTGACGATATAATGAAAATCAGATTATTGAACAAGGAGGCAGATAAGGAATTCACTTTGCTGAATTACCACTAAACCTGGTAATGACTAATGTCATCATATAAGTGTGATGTAGGACATTCAATCAGTAATATAAAATAATCAGTGCTTTATAAAATACGAAGACTTTTCTGCGGTTACTTGACATGAAGCTGGGTGTTGGCATAGTTTCATGTAAATTAAGTGATTTGTTTGGCTGTGGTAGTTATACGGGCTACCGTATCCTACACCTATGTCTTTTGTTGAAACCTCCACCACCCCTCTTGATAAACATGACAATGCTCTAGTATGCCGTATGCATCAATGCAAGGCCTGTGTCGGACTGAGGGACAATCACTCCAACTGACTCAAACATTCTCTAGAATGATTGCAATGGAGAGCTATTTTGTATTTCTTGAAAAAAAAAATGGCTAATAATTACCTTATTCTATTTTATGCGTTCCCATATTTGACCTCCCATGTCCTTTTAAGTGAATCTGACTTAGAATGCTCAATTGTTCTTTGTTGTCTGTAGGCCCAGGCTGGCTGGCTTCAACACGATCTAGGACATTTCTCAGTATTTAACAACTCCAGATTAAATCGTATAGGCCATCATATAACTGTGGGGTTTTTAAAGGTAAGTACGTAAACTTAGAATGACACACTGTGTCAAAACCTCAAACAATCAATCTGGTTATTTAGTTATTTCGTCAATTTGAACACTGATCGGCCGCGCTGGTCGCTTGTCTAACAAAATTCTCTCTGTTCTGATATTAGTCCGGGTTCCAAAATCACTACTTTTTTTTGTTCTGATGGTTGTATTTTGGAGTCCGGGTTCATTGCAATCAAAAATTCGGAAAAGACTGCTCTCTTCAGATTGGACAGTTTGCGGTCAGATTTAGACAGTAAATATCAATATAACTATTTCATATAGTGTCATCACAACATTAGCTTTTTGTAAAGTAAATTTAACGTTTAGAAACTGAAAATCTGCAAAACAGTGTTACGTCATCAATGGCGGAGAGTTTGAGACTGCAGAAGACAAAAAGTGAATTCAGAGGAAGAATAATGTTTTCTGGCCGATCCTGCTCGTCTATATCAGATACTGGTAGGGAGCAAAATTATCCATGAACGCGATTATAATTTAGACACGATTTGAGTAGGTTATATTGTTATTTCTTTGTCTAAATCGGACCTCATACTGCACGTTCAGAAGCGGGCAGTCTACTCCGGCTTTTTATTGCAATGAACCCTGACTCCAAAATACGGCCGTCAGTATAAAAAAAGTAATTTTGGAGTAAGAAACCCGGACTATTCTGATATAATGATTCTATATTTATTTTCGCAATTGTTCTCATCAAAGCCATAAAGAAATAAGTTAAAGAGGCATGAGTTGCCAAAATTCACACTTTTTTCATTATTTCTGATCGACACGACAGTATGAGGCTTTGAAGGCCATCGAAAAATTAAATGATTGGCTTTGGAATGAGGAAAATCTATACAGTATGTGGCCTAAAGCGAAATAGTGTTCGAAAAGTAAACAAAATATAAATAACCGGGACAACCATTCATTCATTCTAAGCCAAAGTTAATTCAAAACAATACTTTATCGTTCATTCTCGAGACTAGAAGCACTGAATTATACGTCTTGAGAAAAATAGCCGATAATGTCAACATTCTGTTTTTACGTCAAAATATCAACGTTTTGGCAGCTCAGGTCACTTTAATAAGTTAATAAGTTTAATAATTTAATAATAATAATAAATGCAATGACAGTTTTGGTATTATTTATTGACTTCCATCAAGAAGGGACGGCCTCGTTGGTCGAGTGGGTTAGAGTGATCGTCCCTCAGTTTACACAGACCTTCCATCGATACGGCGCAGGTTCAAATCACACTCAGACCAAATAGAAATTGAAATATTTTTGAGTGGATTTTTCACTCGGTCGCCGTATGTACTCACGAAAGGTCAAGGGTTTCCTCCGGACAATGAGCCTGGTTTCCTCCCCCACTAAACCTGGCAACGCCGCCATATAAGTGAAATAATCTTGAGTGCGGCGTAAAACATCAATCAATCCATAAAGAAGGGATGCACTGTCAGAGGGCTGTGCAAGAAATCTATAAAGAGTTTTGCTATGTTATTTATAAATGCCAGAATTAAGGGCTTCCAAAGTTTCTGGAATACGTCTAGCCTTGTTAAACGTAGACGTGGCGACCTGGTGTTCACCGAGAGGTCAATAGGTCAAAGATGCAAAACTTCAATTGCTCAAAGTGCACAGTATCTTCTTCTTATTTTCATATTTTTTTATAATGATATAGGGGGCCTCATCCCACTGGTGGAATTTCCGGCATTTTCAGCATCATGCTAAACTAAATATAATCCGAAAAGATCCAGATGTACAGCTAGCCTATGTATTTCTTCTCGGTGACATCATGCCAAAAAGTTGGGGAGAAAAAAGAAAAGGAATCATGCCTTACAACTGGCAGCATCAATATTTCTTTTTAAGTAAGAATACAATTTTAACAAAAGATCAAACATTTTGAGCAAATACTTCAGGTTCATTTACTAGAAGAAATTGAATTTTAACAGAATTTCTGTAAGTTCCATTTTCCAAACAAAATGTGTACAATTTAAATAAGAAAATTGATTTTGTGTTTTATTGTCACAGAATCATTTTAAAATATGACTTAACATGTGAAAATAATTCTATATTCATCTTGATAAGATAACCAAAACAAAAAAAAACCCAGTTTATTTTAAGAATTATAAATATGTGGTTTGCGTTATGTTTTACGCAGCTCTTAAATGGGGGCGGAAACCCACAACCCCAGCAGCTACTTTACAACTACGACACATTAAATGAAGACTAACTCAGAATTTTGTCTTTGATAGATTGATGTTTTACGACGGACTCAAGATTATTTCACTTATATGGTGGCGTCAGATTTAGTGGGGGAGAAAATCATGCTCTTTCCCGAGAGAAAAAACCCAGCATTCAGCGAGTACCTGGCAAATTTATCAAATAGGGCAATTAGGTCAAGAATCCACCGGGAAATTTTTAATTTATTTATTTTTTGTCACAATGAATTGATAAAAGTCCTGTGTCGGACAGACGGACAATCACTCTGCAGACAGAGTCATCGTTTTCTCTGAATGTGGAATTGTTGTTTGGAACACATTTGCCTCCCCTAATAAGCTGGTAACTCCATCTTCTAAGTTAGAATTTCAACTACATTTAAAACAAAACTCAACAAACCTTGAAAAAGGCACTATAACTAATACATTGTGTTTTTCCCTCATACAGTTGGGCCCCCGTTGTTGTTGCCCATATATTTTCATTTGGATGTGACCTACTTTGTTTTCAAAAGGAAAGACTGGCTGGTATGTTGGTAGTCCCAATAGTTTTGTTCCACAATTTTTTTTCCATTAATTCTCAGTTTTGCCCAATGACTTAAAAACATACAATTTTAGTCATTAGTTGGGTAAAGTTTATTTCAAAACTGTTTGAAATAGCCTATTTTCTATTTGTTATTTTAAAATTAAAAAAACAAAACTTCGAGATATATTGATCAATTCATTCTCTTGTTGTTTTTCTGATAAAAAAAGAGCTTAAAGGATTTATAAACAGGGCTTAAAACAGGTTGTGTTTTACGCCCTACCTCACTGAGCTAATTAACTATCGAAACCGACATAGAGCGATGAATACAGCTTTGAATTTTGTCTTTGCTACGTAACGATATTAAATTTTGTACATTTTCTACAAAACACTTAATGTATTGTATTGTATTGTATTGTCCAAGGTTGCCCATAAATCTTTATGTCATCAATCAGAATCCAAAATGTAGGCCCTTGATATTTCTAATATGTTGTTGTTGTAATTTGCAGGACCTGGCTTTAGTGATAGGTTTCTTTACTCGTTTTTTCTGGGTATTTGGGTCCCTATTGGGTGGTTGGTCGGCGTTCGGGCTCTATATGTTCACCAGGTATGATTAAAGGAGCATGAGCTGCCAAAATGTTGATATTTTTACCTTAAAACAGAATGTTGAAATTACTGGCTATTTTTCTCAAGACATATAATTCAGAAGCATTTTAGTGCTTCTAGTCTCGAAAATGTACGATAAAGTATTGTTTTGAACTAAGTTTGGTTTAGAATGAATGAATGGTCGTCCCGGTTATTTAAATTGTGTTTACTTTGCGAACACGTTTTCAGTTTGTACAGGCCACATGGTGTATAGATTTTCCTCATTTCAACGTCAATCAATTAGTTTTTCGATGGCCTTCAAAGCCTCTTACTGTCGTGACGATCAGAAAATAAGAAAAAAAGTGTGAATTTTGGCAGCTCATGCCACTTTAAGATAAATTCACATGTTTAAAGAGCCATGACCTGCCAATTTTTTTCTCATAAAATCTGATTGTCAATAAAAACTGAGTGTTTGATTGATTGATGTTTTACGCCACACTCAAGATTATTTCACTTATAAGGCGGCGTTGCAAGGTTTATTGGGGGAGGAAACCCCTGACCTTTGGCGAGTACCTATCAACTCTTCCACATACAGCGGCCGAGTGAAAAATCCACTAAGAAATTTTTCCAATTTTTATTTAGTGTGAGTGTTGATTCAAACTCGCGCCGCATCGGCGGAAGGTCTGTTTGGGGCTGAGTGGCGATCACTCTAACTCACTGGACCACCGAGACCCCTCTGAGAGTTACCTTCAAAAAGTAAAAGATGGATGTTGAAACTTGAAAAAAATATATAGGTGAAGCCACTAACCATTGCAAACCAAGAACAAGTGTTAATAACTGACAAAATTTAAATAGCCGGGATGTAGGAGTTCATCTTGGGGGGTCCTTGCTTATCAAACTACATTAGCGTACATCTATAAGATTGGTATCGAAAAAAAAAATTATTTTGTGCTTTTTGATGAAAATAACCATCATAAGGCTAATTCTGGTTTAACAAAAGTTTCCCTTTAAAGTGGCATGAGCTGCCAAAATGTTGATATTCTGACGTTAAAACATAATGTTGAAATTATTGGCTATTTTTCTCAAGATGTATAATTCAGAAGCTTTTTATTGCTCCTAGTCTCGAAAATGTACGATAAAGTATTGTTTTGAATTAACTTTGGCTTAGAATGAATGAATGGCCGTCCCGGTTATTTAAATTTTGTTTACTTTTCGAACACGTTTTCGGTTCGTACAGGCAACATACTGTATGGATTTTCGTCATTCCAACGTCAATCGTTTAGTTTTTTGATGGCCTTCAAAGCCTCTTACTGTCGTGACAATCAGAAATTATGAAAAAAGTGTGAATTTCGGCAGCTCATGCCACTTTAAGTGATTTGCACAATAATAAAATTAATTTCAAGTAATATCTAATATTTCACATACTTTTACAAGCCTACCAATCTTGTTATTTTTTTAAATATATTAGTATTTTGATTGTTTTTCTTGATTTAAATGATTAACTCTCCTTGTCTGTGGTAGGTTTCTGGAGAGCCAATGGTTTACCTGGGTCACACAGATGAATCACATACCTATGGAGATTGACAAAGATCAGAACCGAGACTGGATACGATCACAATTAGCGTCAACTTGTATCGCAAAAAAAAAATTATTTTGTGCTTTTTGATGAAAATAACCATCATAAGGCTAATTCTGGTTTAACAAAAGTTTCCCTTTAAAGTGGCATGAGCTGCCAAAATGTTGATATTCTGACGTTAAAACATAATGTTGAAATTATTGGCTATTTTTCTCAAGATGTATAATTCAGAAGCTTTTTATTGCTCCTAGTCTCGAAAATGTACGATAAAGTATTGTTTTGAACTAACTTTGGCTTAGAATGAATGAATGGTCGTCCCGGTTATTTAAATTTTGTTTACTTTTCGAACACGTTTTCGGTTCGTACAGGCAACATACTGTATGGATTTTCGTCATTCCAACGTCAATCGTTTAGTTTTTTGATGGCCTTCAAAGCCTCTTACTGTCGTGACAATCAGAAATTATGAAAAAAGTGTGAATTTCGGCAGCTCATGCCACTTTAAGTGATTTGCACAATAATAAAATTAATTTCAAGTAATATCTAATATTTCACATACTTTTACAAGCCTACCAATCTTGTTATTTTTTAAATATATTAGTATTTTGATTGTTTTTCTTGATTTAAATGATTAACTCTCCTTGTCTGTGGTAGGTTTCTGGAGAGCCAATGGTTTACCTGGGTCACACAGATGAATCACATACCTATGGAGATTGACAAAGATCAGAACCGAGACTGGATACGATCACAATTAGCGTCAACTTGTATCGAAAAAAAAAATTATTTTGTGCTTTTTGATGAAAATAACCATCATAAGGCTAATTCTGGTTTAACAAAAGTTTCCCTTTAAAGTGGCATGAGCTGCCAAAATGTTGATATTCTGACGTTAAAACATAATGTTGAAATTATTGGCTATTTTTCTCAAGATGTATAATTCAGAAGCTTTTTATTGCTCCTAGTCTCGAAAATGTACGATAAAGTATTGTTTTGAACTAACTTTGGCTTAGAATGAATGAATGGTCGTCCCGGTTATTTAAATTTTGTTTACTTTTCGAACACGTTTTCGGTTCGTACAGGCAACATACTGTATGGATTTTCGTCATTCCAACGTCAATCGTTTAGTTTTTTGATGGCCTTCAAAGCCTCTTACTGTCGTGACAATCAGAAATTATGAAAAAAGTGTGAATTTCGGCAGCTCATGCCACTTTAAGTGATTTGCACAATAATAAAATTAATTTCAAGTAATATCTAATATTTCACATACTTTTACAAGCCTACCAATCTTGTTATTTTTTAAATATATTAGTATTTTGATTGTTTTTCTTGATTTAAATGATTAACTCTCCTTGTCTGTGGTAGGTTTCTGGAGAGCCAATGGTTTACCTGGGTCACACAGATGAATCACATACCTATGGAGATTGACAAAGATCAGAACCGAGACTGGATACGATCACAATTAGCGTCAACTTGTAACGTAGAACCTGGACTCTTTAATGATTGGTTCACAGGCCATCTCAACTATCAAATAGAACATCAGTAAGTCATTTAACTTGTGTTATTACTGCACTAAATCTTTAACGGTGAAGGATCTATTTTTTTTGGGGGGGGGGGGGGGTTGTAAGATTTTATTTTATTTATTATATTTTACTCTTTTTCTTGGATTGTCGAATAGAACCAGATAATGACATAATAGTGGAAAAGTATTGCTTTGGATTTAAACCCCCGTCAATCCATTGTTCATATGCTGGAGTTTAAATCCTGCTCAGGTCATTATAACATCCATAAAGCGTTTACCCCTACGGCCTAACAGAGACAAATATCTGTTAATTGGCTTGAAAGCTTTGTAAAACCTCAATCAATTGTCTGATAGTTAATCGAGTCATTTTAGTAAGCAAACATACAACTGCTAACTTCCACCAATGGGTCGCGGGTTCGAATCCTACTCAGTCCAAAAAAAATTGGAAAATTTTCTGACTGGGTTTTCACTTGAACGACCGTATGTGGAATGGTTGTCAGTTACCACCAGAAGGTAGTGGGTTTCCTCCGGGCATAGAGCCCGGTTTCCTCCCACAAAACTGGCAATACCGCCATATAAGTGAAATAATCTTGATCGCGGCGTAAAACACCAAACAATTAATACACACCGTTGAAAGGCAATAACAATACTATCAACCAAGCCTTTTTTTAACAAGGATTTGGTTGAGTTGTCAAATTCACTATTTATGTTTCATGAATTTCCCTTATGAAGAGAATTTGAAGTTCACTAAAAAGAAATCAATGAATGACTGAATTCTGAAAAATATGCATTGAGCCTGCAGCGTGTATAATCCAAAGTTCTTAAGATAAAATAAACATAATTTATTTTAACAAAAAACATTTTGATAGCTCACTGCCCTATTAAGAAAGAATTCGTGATTGTGATTTGTTAACATTTGATTACTTTTCAGTTTATTTCCCACAATGCCCCGCCATAATTATCACCGTGTTGCCCCTCTCGTACAATCCCTATGTGAAAAACATGGATTAAAATATTCATCGAAAACGCTCATGACGGCTTTTGGAGACATCGTCAGGTAAGTCTTTTGATTTATTTCATTAACTTAGAAGCTTTAAAGGTAGCTTTGGTGGTTCAGTCAGAAAACTGATAGTCCGACACAGTCCTTCCATCGATGTGACACTGGTTCGAATCCGTTACATCCGTTAGATCTGTTACATGTAAGTGTCAATTAACTACTCATTCAGACTGCGTAAGATGATTTTAGCTTAAGGAGCATTATGGGAACTACTCCAAGGGCAGAGGTTCCACCAATGAGTTGTGGGTTCGAATCCCATTCAGTCCAAAAAAAAAGTTGGAAAATTTTTTGATTGGGTTTTCACTCGAACGACCTATGTGGGATAGTTGCCAGTTACAACCGGAAGGTCGTGGGTTTCCTTCCACAAAAAAACTGGCAACGCCGCCATATAAGTGAAATAATCTTGAGCGCGGCGTAAAACACCAAACAATCAATCAACCAAGGGCAGAGGTCATAGCCCTGTCAGTTGGTTTACTTTAGATTGACCTGTAACATATTGGTTGTTACAATTAGCCTGGCTATCAAGTGACCAGGGGCCTCTGTGGCTCAGTAGGTAGAGCATTGGACGCTCAATCTGAACAGTCTTCATATTGGTTGTTAGGTACCAATTAGCCTGTCTAACAAGTGGCCAAATAAAGGAAAATCAGCGTGGGTCAAAACACAGTACAACCAAGCAATAATTACCACTAGCATTGATTTGATGAAATTTTTTTCAAACTAATACTTGTCACAACAAACTTCGTTGAGTAGGGAACTAGAAAGCATCTCAAATAATTTGAAATTGGCCCTAAATTAAAATTATTTTTTCAGGTCTTTGAAGAAATCTGGTGAGATTTGGTATGATGCCTACCACGATTTGGGTTAGGATGGAAGACCATATAGGGACATTTCAACTTTGACCTCTCTATAGGACCATATAGGGACATTTCAACTTTGACCTCTTTATAGGACCATATATAAGGTGAAGAATTACTTATGGATAACAACTTCTTGGTTTATTGAGTGACGACGTTTCGATGTAGTTCTTACATCGTTAACGAAACGTCGTCACCCAATAAACCAAGAAGTTGTTATCCATAAGTAATTCTTCACCTTATTGTTAACCTTTCAACTTCTAAATGCCACTGAAAGATTATGACCATATATGGTTATTTCAACTTTGACCTCACTATGGGATCATATATTGATATAGTAGGGACACTTTCAACACGGTTACTTCAACTCTAATGTCATTATAGGATCGCGTATCACTATGGTTATTTCAACTTCGACCTCACTCAACTACTAGGACCATATATGGTCATTTCAACTTTGGCCTCTCCATAGTACATATAGTTCTTTAGAAGGTCAGAAGATGTCAATCATATTCCTTCACAAGGTTTCCAGACTACTGTGATTTCAGAAAACACCTGTGATTTGTTAAGCTTCTATAAGCAGTGGGTATGTGTTTTACTAGTGAGGGGTCCCGGTATCACCAAGTTCAGCTTAAAGGGGGAGAAAACAAAAAAAAACGATATGCACTTGAATCCATGGGCTCCCATAGAGCATCATATTCATGTGTGTGAATGTTTATCGTGGTTTGTCGTGTGAAAATATACTTGAGAAGGGATCTGTCTGACAAACTCGTGTTACAACGTCAATGCTCCATTGACATTTTGAAAATTGACAGGAAGAAGTATTAGTGAATTACTTCCCTACGAGATTATTGTATCTTGTATGACTATAACCTGCAATGTCAGCGGTAAGACTACATGTACGTTTTCTGAAAATTCTACAGCAAGCCCCACAAGTCACAAGACACTGAATGCAGTTATTCCCAAAAAGTTGATTTACAAGCCAGTATACATTTCAGAGTAGTTAGCGTGTAGAGTGTCTTGTGTTATCAGCTCCTCGAAATGATCGAAATTAACCTAGGTTTGAATGACTTTCAGAGTTGACCAATTTATCTAACGCAAATGCAGTGACTGGTTAGTTATAGGCTGATTAACTTGTTAATCAGAAACACCCCTCATTGACTTGCTAAATCTCACTATCAAAGATAGAATTGTTACCTGAACTAAATGCCTTATTGAGCTTTTGACTTGACTTTCAAAATCAATTATTTTGATAAAGCACTCAAGTGCATAGGTCAGAGTTGGACGTGGCACTCAAGTGCAATGGTCAGAATTGGACGTGGCACTCAAGTGCATTGGTCAGAGTTGGACGTGGCACTCAAGTGCAATGGTCAGAGTTGGACGGGGCACTCAAGTACAATGGTCAGAGTTGGACGTTGGACGTTTAATGTCCACACCGTGGGCCTTGTGGACTCGGTCTTTAAAACAAAAGTCTCTAAAGGTGACACAAGCCTTCCATCGATGTGTCGCGGGTTCACATCCCACTCAGTCCAAAGTAAAAATCGAAATAAAAATCTGAGTGGGTTTTCACTTGAGTACTTTTAGATCATTTTAAATAGTTTGTTATTGTTGAATTGATGTTTTAAAACATTAGAATGCTGGTATAAATATAACACTGCTTTTTGTTTTAATTTATTGTTTTCTTTAGTTTTTTTTATTTATTTAATTTTTTTATTTCCATATTTTGGTATTTCTACAGTTGTACAGATTTTTCTTTTCGCTACATAAGTATATAAAAAAACATGTAAGACCTTATGCACTCACAAAAAACAAAACAAAAAACAGCATATTTTGCATTTACATTACATCTTAACATGTTCTTAACAAGTTATCAAAATTTGACCAGAAAGCTTTTAATTTTTTATTGCAATGCATTTTTCTTGCTTTATGAAGTCAGTGACTGTTTCTTTAGTTAATAATTCAACCTAAAAGTTGTTTTTAAGGTGAATGCATTTAGTGTTTTGCTTAACGTTTTCAGTATTAATTTAATAGGAGACTACAGATAGCAGTTGTAGGTACAAACGAAAACTTTTTTTGTACTTTCTCTATTTTGTTGTAATTTTGTTCAGTTTGTGTGACGAGAAACATTGTTCATGAATAAAGGCTTTATTTGAAAGTATCCCTTTGTTCTAGTACCCTACAGTAACATGTAGTCGAAATATTTATTCCCCTTTGCATTGCCTTGTCTACACGTTTCAGAATCACACCGCATATACCATGAATGTATTTTTACAACTTTTATTGTATAAATACAAATTGTTTCTTTTTACAGATGTTTTTATTTTTACTGCACCAAATTTTATTTCCATTTAGTTGCTCACAAAATTATCTAGTGTAGCCCTGAAATTGCAAACAGCCTTTGGGGCTTCCGTCTATCTTAAACCTTTGTTTGTCTCTCTCTCAGTCCAAAGACTCGCCGCATGTTGATTGATGTTTTACGCCGCACTCCAGAGGAAACCGGGCTCATTGCCTGGAGGAAACTCCCGACCTTCGGCGAATACCTGGCAATTCTTCCAGATACGGCGACCGAGTGAAAAATCCACTCAGATGTTGAAGGTTTGTCAGTAAAGCCCCTTTCACAATTGAGATACGGCGGGTTTACGGCTCTTGCGGTCATGGATTTTGGCCTTCCGTACGATGGACCGCAGCCTTCCTTGCGGGCAACCGCACCTTACCGCGCGGAATTTTTGTGCCGCAAGAGCCGCAGAAAAGTTTGGTGTGCACATGGAATCCAATTTTCGGCCGTGCGAATTTTTTTATTACCTCTGATCCGTGCGGGTGCTAGTACATTCACCGTAAACCATTGTATCTTGATGCGCGGTTGTTGCACGATTTTTTTGTGTCGTAAGATGCTCCGTACGGTGAAATTTCTTGTTCCGCCCTTGTGTGAAGCCCAAAATCGCCACACGATTTGACAAAACGCCGTAAGGCGCCCGCTCATTGGTGCGCGGCGAAAAACAATGACGCACGATGCATCTTGCGGCACGCCGCACGTTCCAACCAATCACGTAGCACCTCCGCGCAACTGTCTCACGGATCACGTGCGCTAGATTTGAGATTTGTGGATTAAAACGTGAAAGAATCTTGCCACACCCTTACGATGCCCGGGCAATCGTAAAATGGATTATTTTCTTGCGGTAATTTTTCCGATTCTACTGCGGCCCGAACAATTTTTTATCCACCGTGCGATCGATTTCAGTATTTTGACCGTGCGGCGAAAGTCTCAATTGTGAAAGCCCCTTGAAGGGGCTTTCACAATTGAGATACGGCGGGTTTACCGCTTTTGCGGTGATGAATTTTGGCCTTCCGTACGATGGACCGCAGCCTTCCTTGCGGGCAACCGCACCTTACCGCGCGGAATTTTTGTGCCGCAAGAGCCGCTGAAAAGTTTGGTGTGCACATGGAATCCAATTTTCGGCCGTGCGAATTTTTTTATTACCTCTGATCCGTGTGGGCGCTAGTACGTTCACCGTAAACCGTTGTATCTTGACGCGCGGATGTTGCACGATTTTTATGTGTCGTAAGATGCTCCGCCCGGTGAAATTTCTTGTTCCGCCAACCTTGCAGTCGTAAAACCGTTGAACGATTCGCCGTCTCGGTCTTGCACCGCCTTGCGTTGACCGTGCGAAAATTACCCTGAGGTTTGCTACAGGTATATATTTTGGGGTGCTTCATTTTATCTCACAAAAGTTGAAGCTTTTACAATGGATACAAACTAACGTTTTTTTTTATCTCTGCGCCTTTTTATACCGCAAACACTTCTGCGGAGCCCAAAATCGCCGCACGATTTGACAAAACGTCGTAAGGCGCCCGCTCATTGGTGCGCGGCGAAAAGCAATGACGCACGATGCGTCTTGCGGCACGCCGCACGTTCCAACCAATCACGTAGCAACTCCGCGCAACTGCCTCACGGATCACGTGCGCTAGACGTGCGTTGCTTGCGTCACTCCGCGCGGTTCGCCGCAAGAGATTCGTGGATTAAAACGTGCGGGAACCTTGCCACGCCCTTACGATGCCCCGGCCAATCGTAAAATGGTATATTTTCTTGCGGTAATTGTTCCGATTCTACTGCGGCTCGAACGATTTTATCTCCACCGTGCGATCGATTTCAGTATTTTTACCGCGCAGCGAATGTCTCAATTGTGAAGGCCCCTTTACCGACCACACCGCAATATAAGGGAGATAATCATGAGTGACATCAATGGATTTGTGTCTGTATTTAAAATAGGAATCTTCTTGATTGAAAGTAGAACTCGTTTTTGTTTGTTTCCTTGTAACTGCACCGTTCATTTTCAGTCGAATTTTGACACGCTTTTAACATCATTGTAAAGCCTTTTGTTCTCGTTTTTATTTATTTGTTTGGTTCCCATCAACATGTATTAAACATTAAATTCTGTTGTAAGATTATTGATTGTCTAACATCCATCACAGGCACACGGAGTGCTCTCCCTTATTCACCCTTGATAAGCTTTATAATATAAGATATCTATTAACAGAGGATGGATAAGGGAGAGCACTCCGTGTGCATGTGCATACAAAAAAAAGGGAAATACAAAATCCAGCACAGCCCACATTTCTCGGCTACTTGTGAACATTTTTAGTTGTTGCTGTGTACAAATTTTAATGAAGTATTCATTTTTTAGAAAAATAAGAAATTGCTAGATTGATTTATTTTAAATAATTTTGAGTGCGGCGTAAAACAATCAATCTGCCAAGTACTGGATAAAGGTCAAATGTTTCCTTCTGTTAAAAAGCCGAGTTTCCTCACCCACTTAACCTGGCAATGACGTCATATAGTGAAATAATATTGAGTGCGGCGTAACACATCAATCAACCAGTCAGTCACAAATTCCTTGAAACCCCGAGGTAATTAGCAGCCTGGGTTGGGGCATGAATTAAAGACTGAAGGGCGGTTGTTCAAGAGCATATTGTTAAGCGGACAAACGCTCGAAAAAGTTAAACATTTGATGAATTTAAATTTGGTGGATTCCTACGAGATAAATTTACATGTGGTGGATTCCTACAAGATGAATTCACATTCAGTGCGTTCCTACGAGATGAATTCACATTTGGTGCGTTCCTACGAGATGAATTCACATTCAGCGCGTTCCTACGAGATGAATTCACATTAAGTGGGTTCCTACGAGATGAATTCACATTTGGTGCGTTCCGACAAGATGAATTCACATTTGGTGCATATACAAATTCACAGTTGGTGCATTCCTACGAGATGAATTCGCATACGGGTCGTTCCTACATGTACTAGATGAATTCAAATTTAATAGTGCACACCTACGAGATTAATTTACATTTGGTGCTTATACAAATTTACGTTAACTGAATTCCTACGAGATGAATTCACATTTGGTGTACGGGCCTCCATGGCTCAGTATGTAGAACGTTGGACGCTCAATCCGAACAGCGTTCCACCAATGGGTCCAAAAAAATTGGAAAATTGTCTGACTGGGTATTTACTGAACTACCTATGTGGGATGGTTGCCAGTTACCACCGGAAGGTTGTGGGTTTCCTCCGAGCATAGAGCCCGGTATCCTCCCATAATAAAACTGGCAACGCCGCCATATAAGTGAAATAATCTTGAGCGCGGCGTAAAACACCAAACAATCAATCAATCACATTTGGTACGAGATGAATTCACATTTGGTGCATACATACGGGATGAATTTACATTTACTGAATTCCTACGAGATGAATTCATATTTGGTGCATTCCTACTAGACGAATTCACATTTGGTGCGTTCCTACGAGATGAATGTACATTTAGTGCATTCCTACGAGGTGTATTCATACGAGATGAATTCACATTTAGTGAATACCTACAAGATAAATTCAAATTTGGTGCATTCCAAAGAGATGAATTCACATTTGGTGCATTCCTACGAGAGGAATTCAAATTTGGTGAATACCTACAAGATGAATTCACATTTGGTTTATTCCTACGAGATGAATTTACATTCGAAGCGTTTGTACGAGATGAATTTACATTTGTTGCGTCCCTACGAGATGAATGTGTATTTTGTACATTCCTTGCATTTGGTGCATTCATACGAGATGAATTTACATTCGGTTCATTCTTACGAGATGAATTTACATTTGGTGCATTCCTACGAGATGATCTCAAATTTGGTACATCCTTACGTGATGAATTTACAATTGCTTTATTTATTTAACATAAATACACAAACGCTGTGTTTAGTTTACAAGGACTGTAAATTGTATTTATGTTCAGTAGGAAAGCTCCATTCATTTGACATGTCTTGCAGGGATTCATATTGGCTGTTTTAATTTTACATAGAATTTCAACATAAAATTAACAAATGTATTTATTTTACATAGATCCGTACTAGTTGTATCCCTCGTACATCAACAAAATAGCTGTATTCATTTAGAAGAAATCACAAAATACAATATGTATATGTATTCGTGGGTTCACAATAGATATGCATTCGTATATCATGGATTCACAAAATATGTGCATTCGTGTAGCATGGATTCACAATATATACATTCATACAACATAGATTCACAATATATGCATTCTTATAACATAAATTCACAATATATATGCATTTGTATAACAGATTCACAATATATACATTTATATAACATAGATTCAAAATATTCGTAGAACATAGATTATATTTGACTCATTAATATTGAACATCGTCATTTTACTTCTTTGTAACAAAGAGAAAATTTATCCAGTATTTCATCGAGATGCCTAACTTATATTCCTTTCATAGGCACATTTTTGTTGAAATAGTCAAACGAAGAAAATATATCAAATACAAAAACAATACATGCATGATAGAAAAATAAATTATTGGAGTAGTAAACATTCGAAAAACAAGTCCGATATATTTTCCAAAAATGAGGGACTTATTCTAAGTACCATTTATACCTTGTTAAACATATTTACATTTATTTCTACACCATACAATATCTACTTAAATTGACATGAGCTGCCTAGATTTTGCCATGAAATACCAATAACAAATTGTTGCCAGAAGCCCAGGCAACAATATTAATTAGACTTAATAACTTCCAGTCTCATTCAACTCGGCAAATAAAGTGCTTCCAACAAAACACCTATGAGTACAAACTGTAACTTTGATTGGAGTTTGGAAAACAGGATTGATAGTCAAAACAAATAATAAATTATGATAACAAAATTTACACGGTGAAAATGACAGTATATGTACATGTCGTTTAACTTGTCAGATTTGATGCAAATAAATGAGTCATTTGATTAGCTGAACTTTCAGAGTAAAGCTCTATCAATCCTGGATCTCACAGTTTATGGGGCCCAGGACGCCCCTGGACCTTCTTTTAAAAAGGTCCATTTTTGTCTTTTCCTGTATTTCAATTAGCATTACATAATTGCTGATGATACATTTTGAACCCTGACCCCCAACAATGGTTCCCTGACTTTTCGTGGCAGTCCAACTCTCATGGCAGACTGTATCATTGGAAGAATGAAATTGAATTGTCACTACTCTGACTAGTTTTCATCCACTTAATAAAAAGACTGACAAATTATAACCGTCTCCTTGGGGGGAAAATGTATTATTTCAAATTGAAATAAAATTAGGGACTGAGAAAGGGGATAAAGTTCTTAGTCTTTTAATAGTGATACCTGTCATGGGGTTGTACAGTACATATAGGCTATGATTACAAGTACAATCAGTAATCCTTGAATTAATAAAAATGCATCCCGGTTATTCAGATTTTGTTTACATTAAAAAAAAATGATTGTTAAAGGCAAACTTCCCGCGAAAATCAGGAATATTGTTTACATTAAGAAAGACCGTTTTCTGTATTTTTCCCAGACAATATAAGTTAGGAACTTTCTATTTTTACCAAAATTTAAAAGTTTGGACGTCACTTTGTATTTTTAATTTGAAGTTGAAAATTTCAATTGTTAGGTACCCTGAACGTAAACAAACCAAACTGCTCGCTGGGGCGCCTTTATGTTTCAGTCGAGTGAGGGAACTAACGGCACAGTGTAATTTTACGTAGGCTATTTATCTGAGAAATACAGACTGACGATCGGTTAACAGCGACTGGAAAAGCCTGCTGATAATAGTTTGAGTGTAAACCACAGATAAAAAGGCCTGGAATGAGCGGAATCCAACACGAAAGTTGACCGACACTGATCGTTGTTGTTGTAATCAGGCTTCGATTCTTCGTTTGTTTTTCACCCCATTTCTACATTCTAAAGCTAACTAGACATGTTTTATGTGTCCTATGTTTAAGTTTAGTGGTATTAGTCGTACTAAGCTCATGTAAATTGGTTTTCGTAGCAAATTTAAACAGGCTACGGCGGCAAGTGGGCCTTTAAGTTTCCACACCAGGCCCCAAAGTTTATAGACCATTTTATATATCATAGCTAATCATTCGCTTTTAGATGAAGTTTTAACCATCGCATTAATCTTTTCGTGAAGAAAGTACGAATCAATTGATAAAAAAAAACTGACCATCATAGCTGGGTTGTCAGATAAGCTTGTTAGAGAGATTAATGTCCAGGGGCCTGTTTCACGGAGAGTTTTTGCGTAGCTGCATAGCAATCCATACTGCAGGGATATTTACCCTACGCCGCTTGGTGAAACAGGCTCCAGAGCACAACAGTCATTTCCAGGTCTACTGAAATTTTTTTGTTTCGAGTTTTTCGCATAACTTTATTCCATTGTCTGATTTTGGTCTCGACCCTGTGATTAAATACCGATAAACCCGTAATGACGTCAGTGCAACTCACCGGATACCTATACTCTTAAGAAACATTCTAACAGACATGTAGTAGGCCTAATTATATATAAGGGGCATTTACTCAGTATGGACAAAATCTGTAAATATATTTAATGTGAAGTGGCCTTGAAAGTCGGTATCCGGTAGATTTACTGATCACACGGTTAATATCTGGCCTATTAAAATCCAAATCAATTGAACAGTGTACACGGGCAAAATGATCGACACCCTCCTCAGTATCCAAATCAATTGAACAGTGTACACGGGCAAAATGATCGACACCCTCCTCAGTATCGAGTGGTTTGAGTGTTATAACCTGTATTTTTACTTTGTCACTGCTGTAACCCTTCACCAAGGATATAAAGTGCAGAAAACGCGAGTCATCATACCTATCTTCTAGAAACACAAATACAATGTTAATTTTGTTTTCTACTGAAGTTAAATCTTGTTGAAAGTCCTGGAGATGAGTATAGTTTAATGATTGTGGCCTTAAGGTTCTTTAAACAAGTAGAGGCGTGTCTAATGCCGCAACAGTGTATAAATGGCATCTTAACACCATTTAATTTCGTGAAATGTTCCAACAATCTGCTATTTGTGTGAAAATGTACCGATCTAACAGTTACAGATGTATCCATATCAACCCATGATTTTAGTTTAAGAGAATTAAATATTATGTCTAGTCCAGGCCCATCCATGAAGTAAGCAACCGGCGGTAAGTCCATTTTACAGATGTCTAACTGGATGTGGTCTTTTAAAACTCCATCTAAATAGATTAAATGAAATGCGTTGAGGAAGACCCGTACAACTTTAAACGACCTGTTAAAATGTATTCTAAAAAAATCTACTAAATCGAATCTAGGATTTGTTATGCATAGGTATTCCAAAAGTGTATCTATCCATAGATACATGTCGGTAAATGATTCTTTTTTGTCATGGTCTATCACTTTAAACAGGTGTTCGAGAACAATTTTCGTTTTATCGACTTGGGTAGACATTAAGTCTATTGAACACTCCAATACCGGATGTTCGAAAGGCAATGCAGGACTATACGACAAAAGGGGCAATACTTCTTTTTTAAACTCATCTAAATCCATTTTTTCAATATAAGACCCACAGAAAAATTCCTGAAATGATCTATGTGGAAAGTAGCAGAATTCATTTGAGTGTAGCCTGGATATAGTATAGTCTTTACTCAAAATTCCCGATTTTAGCAGATGAAATCCCCAATCACCTTCACTTAGAGAGTTAAGGTCATTTTCAGGAAATACAAATACATCGTCTCTTACTCCTGTGTAGGCTACGTAACAAGCTGCATTATATAACATCTCTTCATCGAGTGAACAGTCTCCCTGTTCCTGCAATTTCCTTACGTACTTTCTACATATTGTCCACAAGACTTCCTGATAAATTTCCCTGGAGTTCAATGGGATTCCACCAGACTTTTCCTGAACTAAAATACAGAGTAAAACTGTAAGAAATGGATTAACCATCAGTTTACTCAATTCTAGACCACCCCTTAGTTTATCTAACAGCTTCATCTTATAGTTATTCTCATCATTTCTAAAATATTTACAGATGTATTCCTCCGCATTCCTCACAGAAAATCCTTTCACTTCCAAATGTAGTTTGGCATACGGGAGAAACTTTCTAACTGATTCTGGCCGACCAGTTATAATCAAGTGGACATTCCTGAAAAACCTGCCCTTCAGAAGTGTTGTAATGGCCCTTTCGCCGTCGGCAGTCAACTCATCCACACCATCAATTATCAAAAGACTTTTGCCTGTTTGAAAATGTTGACATATTTCATCTTCAGGAATTTGAAAGTCCTCTGGGAATAATTCTTGTACAAAAGATTTTCGAAAATCTTTTGTCAGACTGCGAGCTTCCAAAATGCCGACTAAATCAAAATGATGTCCATGGATTTTGTATGCATCCTTGGACCACAAATAGGCGAATTGACGGCATAATGTACTTTTACCAATACCAGCTGGCCCCTCGATGAAACAGATATTTCTCTCTGAGGGAGTCACTTTGAATATTCTGTCAATGATTTCAGGGTCATTAGTAGGCCTAGTACTCTGCTCCTTGAAACTGGTAATAGAGCAAGATAAAAGAAAAAATAAAGTTATGTATCGTTTAAGAGCAAGTTTGTTTTTTTTTTCACAGAGAAAACAACGACACATATGTTAAACAAGAGATCCTTTAAAGGGATCTTAACGCCCGCGTTGATCTATTCATATTAAAGATTGTTACAGCAATAACTGGATATAGGAATTGGGGCATACATAAAAAAAATCTTATTCCAGGAAAGGGTGAAGAATAAATGAATAAATTTTGTTGTTTGTCACTGACTTTGATAACGATGTAAAGACTACATCGAAACGTCGTCACCCAATAAACCAAGAAGTTGTTATCCATAAGTAATTCTTCACCTTATTGTTAACCTTTCAACTTCTAAATGCCATTGAAAGATTTTTTTATTCCAGGGAGATAACTAACTATTGTTGAGGAAAATTAAATTGTGAATTACAAAGTAAGCTCCCCTTGAAATTTTGGTTGAAAACAACATTGCCACCTGGTAGCCATCTTCAATATGCTAATGAGATGATAATGTATGGTGCACAGCTAGAACTTAAGCGGATGATGTGTGTCATGTTTGGTTAAGATCAGGTCAGTAGTTTTCTTGAAAGAATGATAATAAATTTCATTTTCAAATTTGGTTCAAAACCAACATTGCTTCCTGGCGGCCATATTTAATAAGCAAATGAGATGAAAATGTAGGGTGCACAACTAGATCATAGGGAGATAATGTGTGCCAAGTTTGGTCAAAATCTGACCAGTAGTTTTCTTGGAATAAAAGTATAAAAACAAACAATATCGCCCTCCTGGCGGCCATATTGAATATGCAAATGAGATGAAAATAAATTATGCACAACTAGACCATAAGGTGATGATGTATGTTAAGTTTGATTTAGATTGGACTGATAGTTTTCTTGAAATAAAGGTTACAAGCGAACGTTTTCTTGTAATAAACCTAACAACGAAAAACAACATCGTCTCTTGGCGGCCATACTGACTATGCAAATGAGATAAAAATGTACGGTGCATAACTATACCATAGGGTGATGATGCATGTTAGGTTTGATTAAGATTGGACTAGTGGTTTTCTTGGAATAAAGGTAACATAGAAAAACAACCTGGCGGCCATATTGAATATGCTAATGATATGAAAATAAACTATGCACAACTAGACCATAAGGTGATGATGTATGCTAAGTTTGATTTAGATTGGACTGATAGTTTTCTTGGAATAAAGGTTACAAGCGAAAGTTTTCTTGCAATAAAGCTAACAAAGAAAAACAACATCGTCCCTTGGCGGCCATATTGACTATGGAAATGAGATGAAAATGTACGGTGCACAACTAGACCATCGGGTGATGATGTAAGTTAAGTTTGATTAAGATTGGACAGGTAGTTTTCTTGGAATAAAGGTAACAAGCAAAAAGTTAACGGACGGACGACGGACCACAGAAAAGCGATTTGAAAAGCCCTCCATCAGAATGATAGCGGGCTAAAAAGCAAGGCAGATTCTACAGAGTGTGTGCGTGTTTGGGGAGGGGGGTGTATGAATGGAATCCCACTTATTCCGGGTTTGTTTTTTTTTCAGGAGATAATACCATGGATGGAAATGTTTACCATTTAAATATTCGACCAAAGCTGAATTAAATCGAGTATGAAATGGACTATAATATAGCTCTGGAAAAGATCCGTAATAATAGAATAATTCAAATCAAGCTTGTTCTCTCTGTTATTTCTGTATGCACCTTCGAGATAATTTTAAAAGGAAATTAATAATCTTGTGATTGATTATAATCGAAATTTTAATTGATCAAAACGTGGAAAAAGATGAGTTTGAGGCAACCTCAGATTGGGTTTACGCCCACGGCGTCAATCAAATTGTGTCTTAAGTTAGAAATACAAAAAGGCGCCATTCCATTTTAAATATATAAATACTTTTTAAAAAGTTTTGGAACTACATTTTCAGATAAAAAATACAGGGATATATACCCTCCAATTTTCGTTCAAGCATAAATTAGACATCCAAATGTCATTGCTGCTGATGGCAAATTAACTTCCGTTGTAGGAGCTATGGGCTTTAATCCTTGTAAAAGATTTATCCAAAATTCATAAGCAAAGTCACAAAAAATAACCTACATATTTACTATTTTATGGTCTGCGTTTACCTTTGCCATTGTATTCTTTTCTATTTAATCTTTTTTTATAAATCTGAAGGAGATAAATATGTCCCAAAAAACAACCAAGCTGTCAAACAGACGTCTTTCTATATTCATTGAACATTAAAAAACGTACAGTGGTTAGTAAATGTCACAGATCATACCTGTCAGTAAGGCGATGTTTCTTCCCTTCAACCACTTGCAGATTTGTAAAAACGTGCTCGAGGTCTTGTTCCTCCCATCCACACATTGGTAAAGGTTGGATGCGCTTCATGTTGTCCAAATACCATTCTTTTAATTCCCTCTGTACTATTTTAAATTCATCTAAAAAAGCAATAAATTGTCGAAATCGATAATCCAATATCTCATGAGTGAAGGATATTGCAATATTTGTCGTTTGGGGTTCAAAGTCAACTTAAATACAATAGTACTTTTTTGAGCTGCCAAAATTCGAACTTTTTCATATATTAATGTTAAGAGAACTTGAACGATTGAAGAAATTTAATAAACTTCTGGCATCGAAATAATACAAGAGATCCCTTAAAGTGATCTTAACGCCAGCGCTCATCTATCCATATTAAAGATTGTTACAGCAATAACTGGATATTGGAATTGGGGACGACAGTGCATTCCATGTATATATTATGTGATACTGGACCTATATAAAAAATCTTATTCCAGGGAGATAACGATTGTTGAGGAAAATTAAATTGTGAATTACAAAGTAAGCTCCCCTTGAAATTTTGGTTGAAAACAACATTGCCACCTGGTAGCCATCTTGAATATGCTAATGAGATGATAATGTACGGTGCACAGCTAGAGCTTAGGGGGATGATGTGTGTCATGTTTGGTTAAGGTCAGTTTCTTGGAATAATGATAAGAAGTTTCATTCAAATTTGGTTAAAAACAACATTGCTTCCTGGCGGCCATATTTAATAAGCAAATGAGATATGCACAACTAGATCATAGGGATATAATGTGGGCCAAGTTTGGTCAAAATCAGACCAGTAGTTTTCTTGGAATAAAGGTAACAAAAAACAAGATCGCCCCTCTGGCAGTCATATTGAATATGCAAATGAGAGGAAAATGTACGGTACATAACTAGACTATAGGGTGATAATGTATGTTCAGTTTGATTAATATTGGACACGTAGTTTTCTTGGAATAAAGGTAACAAAGAAAAACAACAACGCCCCCTGGCGACCATATTGAATATGCAAATGAGATGAAAATGTACAGTACACACCAAGGCTATAGGGAGATAATGTGAGCCAAGTTTGGTGAAAATCGGATCAGTAGTTTTCTTGGAAAAAAGGTAACAAAAATAAACAATATCGCCCCCCTGGCGGCCATTTTAAATATGCAAATGAGATGAAAATGTACGGTGCACAACTAGACCATAGGGTGATGATGTGAGCCAGGTTTGGTAAAAATTGAACTGGTGGTTTTCTTGGAATAAAGGTAACAAGCGAAAAGTTAACAGACGGACAACGGAAAAAACTATTTGAATAGCCCTCCATCAGAATGATGCCCGGCTAAAAATATTGATAAATCCAGTAACCCGTACGAACAGAGGATGTGCTAATAACGAACAATATTCCAATTAACTGGGATGTATGAGCACATTCTTGGAGTTTCGGTTACTTATAAAACTACTCAAACATTCCCAAGGTTGGTAGCAGCGGAAAGCCCTTATTTTGTCCTTTTTTTTTAGAAAAATGATAAAAAAATAAGCTAATTCTGTCCCAATAAAATTATCCCAATATTTGGCAGTTCATGCCACATACAACGACAGCTAAGTAGAAACAAGTTTGATTGCACTTTCACCTTGATTGCACTTTCACCCAAAAATACAACATGAAGCCATTTGTTTTTTTCTTCTTTAAATACACGGAAAAGGGCATGGATCTAGGATTAAAGTAGTCAATACAACTACAGTGTTTAATAAATCCCAACGCCTTGTCGTAAAACGGCAAATGAAACTTCTAAAAGGTATTTTGGAGCTTGTTTTATACAAAAACTTCAATGTCTGCAGAAAAATGTATTTGAAGTAAAATGTTGAGTCAGATACCTGGTTGTCTGGAGGAACCAGGAACGGGACTGACCAGTTGTGAAAACAAACATTCATCAGCCACTTGAAGAATAGTAAAGAACTTTCCAACATCTTCTTCTTGTTTTTCTTCAATTATACTTAATAGCCTGGTAATGTAAGTAGAAACATACAGAATAACACTATATAAATATAGCTAGTCAAAAAGACTCAAACCATTTCAAGAAGAGAAAATTTAGTTACATAAATATTTCTCCAAACTGCTATGTAGGCCTAGCAAATTCATAGTATGGGGTTTTACATATGCATGCCATGTGGCAGATGTAATAAATTTAGAAAAATAAATAAAAAAAATGTGACAGATTTATTGATATTAAAAACCAAACGTTCAGCTAAGTGGTGAAACATCAACTAAAACCAATGTATTCATATATATTTTTAACACTATATCACACGTAAAAATATTCTTGTCTAAAATAATCATGGAGACAAGTTAATTGTGTTAAAAAGGGCATTTCATTTAGACGTTTATACCAAATCATATGTTCTTATAATAAACCACAACCCATGATATTTTATAGGTTGACGACAGGTATGAGTTTGGCCTTAGTCAGTAGAATTTTCTGGAAAAGATAATTTGGCAACAAATCATCAGTATTTTTGGTAAAGCTAACTCGCCGATTTGCTATAGGTTTTAGATAGCTGTGATATTCTTAAACGTTCACTACCAAAATCCGCGAATAATAGGACGCCCTAGGGGCATTGAAGGCTTGGGTCATTTCTTCAATGGGTTTGTGTATTTTCGAAATAAAGAGTACACTGTTTTTAGAATTAATAAAGATAACAAACTTACTTTCTCATTTGCCTATGTAACGGTCCTTGAGATTCAACGGTTTTAACTTCATTTGGCGTCAAAATGCCATCTTGAATAAGCTGGTCCTGAAAGTTACTAAAAATGCCGTTTTCAACAAGTATCTGCCAGTTTCTCAGCAACTTTTCACTGTTCATTTTCACGCATAGAAAATCTCCACCTTGAAGTTACAGTGCTGCCAAATATAGGGTACATTTCGTTAAACCAAAAAGCACAAAATAAGAGCTTTCAGTTCTGTGAGCAAAAATTCAAACAGGCTAGCCCCAAATTGAAAAAAAAAAATTAACAAATACACCAAGTCTATTTTATTTTGTTTGTTAATTGCACTTATGACTTTACTTCACTTTCAAAGTCAATTCTAGTTTTTGAGGGTTCTTCTCTTAGTAATCAGAATTTAGGAAAAAGATCTGAATTTTTCACAGCACGTACTAATTTAACAATAAAACAAGAGATCAGTTCACTGATCTTGGCGACCACCATAGAACACTATCAGAAAGTGAGGCAAACTTGATTTGTGCAATTGATTTCTTCAGTTGGTGGCTGGCTGGACAAGAACAAAGTTTCTTTGGTAGAAAGTGGCTGTTATCTAAAAACTCCAAACCAACTTTCCTAAATGATTGGTCAAGAGTTTGAAAACGACGGCATCACTGAATGCCAACATGGATTTGAGAAAGTTGGATACTTTAACGACAAATAATATAACTGAAAAGGATGTTCGATTTCAATTTACTAAGATTGAAATGAAGGATGCTTCGATTTAACTCCTGATATAGTGTACATCTTTCTTCGAAATACATTTGTCCAACATTAAAATCGATACAACCGTGGCCGCACGATTTGATATAAATATAGGATTGAATAAAAACATTTAAGTTTACTTTATTGGTAAATAACATTTACATTTGCGAAGTCAGTTGCTGTACATAGCTACCTGAACGAAAATTCGATCGGCAAAATAGTGATTCTACGTTGCCGTGTATTTCATTCATTTTGAAATATTCCTTCGTTTTAAGCTCGGAAAAAGACAATATGGTGTATGGATCTTCTAAAGTTCTACTCTCCTTCAAAATATTTTTATTGTTACATTTTTGGAAAGAATTTAGGTGTTGAAAATCCAAATTGGAGAAGGCCATTTTACCGACTTCGAACAGAGCGTAGCAGCCGGCAACACGCATAGATAAACTATGTCTTATAGCCGCCCTTGGAAACCAGAAAGGAGTGGATTTTTAGACGTTTTAAAATGACCCGAGGATTGCGATTTCACTTGAGGTTTAATTAAGCTCCGATAAATGTCTTTTTTCATTACTCAAGACTCCGAAACTCCAAATGACGTCCTCAGTGCCAAAATAACTTATTTGTCTTTATCATGCCTGAGAAGCCGATTAAAATGCATTTGTAGGGGCTACATGATTGGCGGCGGGAACTCGCTCTCGCAACATAATTTCACCACACGATTTTAGCACTTTTTAACCATAGATATGTAAATATCTCACTCACTGTCAGTAGGCATACATTGAAGACAAGGAAGATGTGTATTAAGATCTGAAGCTGTGAACATAAGGAATTCCACAAGCTTTTATTGCCAAATTTAACATTTTGTTATATACGTATGCTTGAAGTGTCCGTTCTAACTTGGACAAGTTATCAGTCAAATACGCGTACTTTAAAGTAAATGAAACGTCTTTTACCATATTCGAATATTGAAATAAAAAGCACAAAGCAACCAACAGATGCAACATGTGATTTTGTTTGTTCATTTTCAAATTTGTTTGAAAAAATAACCATACGGCGTCAGTGGGGTTTTAGCCGACTTTTCTGCTAGCACTCTAACACCATATTGCGACAGGGATACCGAATGGGTTAAATGAAAACAACGACAAAACAAAACATGTTGCATAACTTGTACATCAAAACAACACAAAAAAAAATATTCATCAAGATCCACCTGGTAGTTTTCTTGAGTCCACGATCTCAAACTATTTAGGTAAAAATCACGGAAATAGCTACCGGCCGCCATTTTGAATATGCAAATGAGCAAAAAAGTGCATAGTGCGGAACGAGACCATAGGGTTAACATGCGTAAATTTTTTTAACGAAAATACTAACCTTCATTACTTAAGGAGAAAAGTGAAAAAAGAAGAAAAACAAAATGGTCGCCTAGCGGCCATTTTAATGTGCAAATGAGCAAAAAAGTACATAGTACACAAAGGGGCAATTGCGTTAACCTGCGTACAAAGTTTTACGAAAATCATCGCATTACTTTAGGAGAAAAGTGATAAAAAGAAGAACAAGAGTTTCGGGAAACCCAAAATACGCCCGGAAAGGCACAGTAACTGCGGCCATACCAAAACAAATCCTTCCATATTTATTTAAATTTAATTTTCAAAATTCAGAGGAAGGAAGTTGAAGCTTGGTAAAAGGTGATGTAATGTCAACAAAATAAAATGTTACCACTAAAACCTTTAAAATCCATCAGTATCAAATTTAAAATGGGCTATTTGGATCAAAGATTCTTAACAAGATTTGTACTCGGTACAAGTCATCAATGCTCGCTGCTTGTTAAATCGTGATGTTAAACATTGCTTGTTGTCAATATAGTTTGGACTAAAATGTTTCAATTTTTTAGAAGAGTAGTTTATAATTTACTAATCATACTTAAACAAATGCAATTAATTGGCAATTTTGCAGCTCACACCAATTCAAGTAGATTTGAAAATTTTTCTCATAATATCATTTTTCTATATTATTTGGCTACAAAAAAAAAAACAGTTGAGCATGGCATGGCCATGTGGTATAGAAGAGTCAAGACCATAAAACTGTCAACCCTTGTAGTGATGAGAGACTTAGAGCTTTAGAGTATGTTTAAATAGAGTGTCTGTGTAAATAGAACACGGCTGGGTTACTTATCTCTTTGTCTGTAGATAAAACTTTAATCCTTATATGTATTTTTCATTTGATTAAAACATTATATATTGATTTAAGAATAGTTTTAATCAATTTAGAAACATTATTGCAATTTGAAAAAATCCTTTTTTGATGAGAATCGGAAAAGTAGAAGCCATTTTATAATTTAAAGGTTATTTTCATGAAAATGAAAGTAAGAATAAAAGGGAATGTACATAATCCAATAATTTGCAATAGTTGATATCATAAACAATTTTTTTACACACTGTCTGTTAATATGGTATGTAACATGAAAGATTTGAAAACATCGGATCATATTTGTTAAAGTTATGGAGAGAAAAAGTAAAAATAGTTTGCGACACACCTTCCACCCATAAGGTATATACTCAGAAAAAATTGTGCAGATGGAATCAAAACTTTAGAAGTTATGGAGCGGAAGGGAAAGCGGACGCCGGACAGCCGGACTGCCGGACTGCCGGACGGACGGAGATGATACCATAATACAGCCCGCTTTTCAAGCCGGGCGTATAAAAACGAAATGGTCGCCTAGCGGGCATTTTTATATGCAAATGAACGAAAGAAATAAATGTTGCACAACTAGACCATAGGAGGAACGTGCATCTGAAATTTAAAAAAGATCCGACTAGCTATCTTGGAATCGCGATCACAAGAGAGAGAAGTGATTTTAATATGCAAATGAGCGTAGAAAAATAGATGTTGCACAATTAGACTATATGGGGAACCAGCACAAAAACATTTCATCAAGATCGGCCAGGTGGTTTTCTAGATTCCGCGATCACAAACTATGTAGGTATAAAACCAAAAATGGCCGCAGCAGCTATTTTAATACGCAAATAAGCAAACAAAATAGACGTTGCACAACTAGACCATAAGGGAAACATGTCTGTGAAATTTGATGAAGATCCGACCCGTAGTTCTCTTGGAATCGCGATCACAACAAAAGTTCACAGACACTGGACGACGGACCACGACAAGAAGAGATTTGTTAAGACCACCATGAGATCATGGTGGTCTAAAAATCTCATAATGAGCCGGAGCTGTTAGTAGCTATAAGTTTATGCAAATTAAACAAAATCAAATACAGCATGGTCTCAAAATAAACAAATACAAGAACTAATTAAACTCATGTATTTGACAATGGGAGCTGTGTCAATTACGTTAGCAGAGCGCTACTAAATGCCCGCTGTAATATCTACAAGCCAACTACCTTCCTTTTTAGAGTATGTGGGATGGTTTCCAGTTACCACCGGAAGGTCGTGGGTTTCCTCCGGGCATAGAGCCCGGTTTCCTCCCACAACAAAACTGGCAACCCCGCCATATAAGTGAAATAATCTTGAGCGCGGCGTAAAACACCAAACAATCAATCAATTAATCCTTTTTAGAGGACTGCTGGCTATGTGTAATCCCCAAAAATAACGCGAATACATGCAGGAACTAATTAAGTTACTTCAGCCGTCGCCATTACAAAACATTGACAGGGCACGAACACATCTACATGCACATACCTGTTTTAACAGCTCTAACGCTTGTATCTTTGAGTTTGATTGTCTTTGCAGACCTTAGCTTAATTACAGACAGCTTACCTCGTTTGCCAGCATACTTCTATCGGAATGAGGAACTTCGACTAAACAGACCAATAAGTTTAACGTTTTAATATCAGTTGAAGCCAGTCGACCTATATACGCCTCTCATGGACAGGCGAAAAGTTGTGTCCATGTAGAATACGTATATGTGGGACATTTCGTGGAAATCAAACCAAATAGGCCGATATCAATCACTGATAAGTATATAGGGCACCGAAGTCATATATGTAGCATACATTACAGTGTAAGGTCCCTATACCTGTGTGTTCATTTAATGGTTAACAAGGATGATATGCCTTTTACTTATATATTTATGAACACACAGACACAAGTAAAAACTTATAATCTAAAATAACCATGGAGACACGTTTCTAGTAGTGTTAAAAGGGATAAATCATTTAGACCTTTATACCCAATTGTAATAAACTAAAACCCGTGATATTTCATTAGGTTGACAACAGACACCAGTTTGGCTTAAGTCAATAGAATTTGCTGGAACACACTGTAATATATTGACAATCGTAGCATATATATTTATGAACACTAAAACACACGGGAACAGGGAACATCTAGAATAAAGTAACAATGGAGAAAAGTTTCTTATTGTGTTTAAAAGAGCAAATCAAAGATCCAACAAATTCCGACAGTTTACTGTCGCACATATTGGGAAGGTGTTCGGATGATCATTGGTAAACTTCTTTCCCCCAGACAAACCGTTAAATGCGTTTAATACGATTTTTGAATTATTTGCAGCTGGTATATTTACCTTAATTCGCCGGTCGGTCATTTAAGACGACGTTAAACTTAATGCATATATCTATATATATGGTCGACATTAAATATATATACATATATATATATACATATATCTATACATACATATACAAATATGAATAATATTAAACAGTGTACCCATTCAGCAAGTATCCCCGAACACGTGACTTGAAGAGCGATATTGAAAGTTGTGTTTTCATTTCCTGAGGCAGTCTGTTCCAGAGTTTTGTCCCTTTCACTTTCAATGATAATTTAGATTGATTGATTGATTGTTTGGTTTTTTTACGCCGCGTTCAAGATTATTTCACTTATATGGCGGCGTTGCCAGTTTTATTGTGGTAGGAAACCGGGCTCTATGCCCGGAGGAAACTCACGACCTTCCGTTGGTAACTGGCAGCCATCCCACATAGGTCGTTCGAATGAAAACCCAGTCAGAAAATTTTCCAATTTTTGGACTGAGTGGGATTCGAACCCGCGACCCATTGGTGGAAGGCTGTTTGGATTGAGCGTTCTACGCTCTACCTACTGAGCCACGGAGGCCCCCGATAATAGATAAAGTTACTATGGGCGAATGGGACATACAGGTTCAGTTGAGACTGTCGAGTTGTATAGTTATGGACATGGATAGTCCTTTGAAACATTGACTGGAATGTCACAGGTATTAGTTCACGATGGTGAAAACATTTGTGCACAAACAACAAAATTTGCTGGTCATTAATCCTGAAATATTGCAGTAAGTTATAGTAAAGAAAGATTGGGTTGGTATGGGCTATCATATTAGATTTAGTTATAGTTCTTACGGCTTAAGATGTGATGGGGACACCAGACCAAATTACTGTAACTGAGATAAGGGAAAATGAGAGAATAATATAGGGTAAATAGTGTCTTTATATTTAACAAGTGCTTAATGTGATTTATAACACCAATATTCCTTGATATTTTTAGTTGCAGACCACCCTCAGAATGCTTCTCATGCAATCTAGATATCCCTGCGTTGGAATAGTAACCCCCTTTTTATGCCGTAAAGCGTCACAATGCTTAAAGTTATAGATGAAGACTTGTAACGTTTTTGAAGCATGGGGAAGGGGATGACTATCCCAACACATCAGGAGAGAACCAAGGGGCCGCTTAGGCCCCGGAAAGCGCCCGCGGTTTGTTTTATATTGATTTGGGCGATTATATGGGAAAACTACATACTTGTGCTACATAAAATGGTCCGTGGATAGTTTTCTTTATTGAAAGTGGGAAGGTGGCAGACTATCGAAACCCAGTAGGCCCATATACAGGCGTGGGTCTACGGGCCACCCAGGCTCTTAAAATCATCAAGCAAAACATTGTCAATGACTTTCGTTATAATTTCTTTAAAGTAACAGTTGCAGTACTGAAGACAATTTTTCAGAGAAATCTTGTATATAAATCATCGACGATCGGCCATATTTGATGAAGCTCTATGGCTCTTCACGGCCGAAGATATGTCTAAACAAAGAACGGTGTATATAGTTTTGTTCTCTATTCTTGAGTACCATATTCCTGTCAGATAAGGCCATCATTTCAGTGTTTATAATCGAATATATAGGTTGATTAGGTATAAAACTCGTTTGTGGGACGAGATGATCACCAAATTTTGTGTGATTCTTTACATCCAGAAATTGCATTTTCAAAAATTCAGCTTGTTCATTGCTAGAACCATGAAACACGTTGCTTAACATTGCAACACGGACTATGATGTACAAAATATTCAAAAAGAAACATATCACCATAGTTACCGTGGTTAATGGTTACCGTCAAACTAAAGATGACATGAAACTGGCAGACCTTGCATTAGATTGCATATATAATAGTACGTTATGATCTGTGTTAATTCTCCCTACCTTTTCTGTCTCTTCTTTTTCTCTTCTTCTTTTTTTCTTTCTCTTCTTTTTTTTTTCTCTTATTTTTTTCTCTTCTTTTTCTTCTTTTCTTTTTCTTTTCCCCACCCTGGATCCGCCCCTGAATAAGATTGGCTCTAGGATGGATCCTTGGGGCACTCCACAGCTAACTGGGTGGGTGGGTGATAAAACATTGTGAAATGAAGTACATCGGAAACGGGATGATAAGTAACTTTTAAACCAATCTAAAGATTCCCCCCTACAGCCATAGTGCTCCAATTTTTTTAGAAGAATGTTGGGGTTGACCGTATCAAAGGCTTTGGAGAGGTCTAAAAATGTAAGTAAACTAATTTTTTGGGAATCATGAGCTGCAATTAATTGTTCATGTAAACTAAGTAGAGCATGAGTAGCTCAGTTGGCAGAGCATTAGGCTCTTAGTGCGACACAGGCCTTTCATTGATGAGTCGCGGTTTTGAATCCCTGTCCGATACTTGCCAATGGTTGGGGGTTTCCACCGCCCCCCCCCCCCCCCCTTAAACTTGTTAACACCATTATATAAGTGAAATAATTGTGAGTGTGGCATAAAACATAAATGGATCAATAAAGATCTTTGCCCCAGGAATACCATTTCATAGGCGGCAGTGTTTTTTATATTGGAATATAGTGCTTAGTTCCAATGGTGCCGCCATAATAATGTGACAGGGTGAGTTTGTAAAATAATCTTAATTATGGTGGAAAACAATCATTTTATCTAGACTTTTAACCCCTCGGGTAATTTTGCCACGAAGGGTATTGTTGCTGCTCCATTTTCTTGTCTGTCTGTTGTACCCTAAGGCTATATACACATCATCTCAAAAAGTATTTCTCTCACAACTTTGAAACTTAACACAATTGTTTAACATAGAAACCACAGGAAACCAATTGAAGATGAGCATCATGAGGTATTTTGTCACGAGTTATGTCCCTTACATTACCATCAGTCGACAATGTCCTTGTAACCCCAATATCTCAAAAAGTCGTTCACTCACAACTTTGAAACTTCCAATTTTATTCAGGATGAAATCACACTGGATTTCCGAAGTCTTCGACAAACCACCGAACAGATGGGACTTTTTAAATGCAACAAATTGTTTACTCTTGCCCATTTTGTATCAATACTGGGATTTGAAGCTGTTGCCATGGCTACGTTATGGTGGTTTGGAGGTGGATGGTTGCCGTGGGTTACAGCCGGGATATTTTTAGCCACAGCTCAGGTATGTCTTTTGTTTAATAAAGTTTTAAAATAGGGGGCCTCTGTGGCTCGATCCAGACAGAGCGATGGGTGGCTGATTTGAATTACACTGAAGACACAAATTGAAAAAATACAAACTGTGGAAGGATACTTTCCGAAGGCTGGGGACTGTCCTCTGGGCGAAAAGCCCAATTTCCTCCACCACTAAACCTGGTAATGTCATCATATAAGTGTGATGTAGGACAATCAATCAGTAATATAAAATAATCAGTGATTTATAAAATACGAAGATTTTTCTGTGGTTACTTGACATGAAGCTGGGCTACCGTATCCTACACCTATGTCTTTTGTTGAAACCTCCACCACCCCTCTTGATAAACATGACAATGCTGTAGTAACGGCAAGAATTCCGCTAATTCAAGTTCTCAAAACATTACGAAAAGCACTCTAAAAGTTTTAGACTTTTCGTTGGGTGTCTTACCTCCTGCATGGAGCGACCGATAATCCTATCGAGCAATCGCTATTGTTTGCTATTGAGGTTTTAGACCAAACATGGCAGAAAGCAGTCTAATCATTTGTTATCTTCACATTGCTCGTCCTTGAATTAGCGGAATTCTTACCGTATGCATCAATGCAAGGCCTGTGTCGGACTGAGGGACAATCACTCCAACCGACTCAAACATTCTCTTGAATGATTGGAATGGAGAGCTCCTATTTTGTATTTCTTGAGAAAAAAAAAGCTGGTTAATAATTACCTTATTCTATTTTATGTGTTCCCATATTCGGCCTCCCATGTCCTTTTAAGTGAATCTGACTTAGAATGCTCAATTGTTCTTTGTTGTCTGTAGGCCCAGGCTGGCTGGCTTCAACACGATCTAGGACATTTCTCAGTATTTAACAACTCCAGATTAAATCGTATAGGCCATCATATAACTGTGGGATTTTTAAAGGTAAGTACGTAAACTTAGAATGACACACTGTGTCAAAACCTCAAACAATCAATCTGGTTACTTAGTTATTTCGTCAGTTTGAACACTGATCGGCCGCGCTGATCGCTTGTCTAAAAAAATTCTCTCTGTTCTGATATTAGTCCGGGTTCAAAAATCACTTACACTATTTTTTTTTGTTCTGATGGTTGTATTTTGGAGTCTGGGTTCATTGCAATCAAAAAGTCGGAGAAGACTGCTCTCTCCAGATTGGGCAGTTTGCGGTCAGATTTACAATATAACTATTTCATATAGTGTCATCACGACATTAGCGGCATGAGTTGCCAAAATTCACACTTTTTTCATAATTTCTGATCGACACGACAGTACGAGGCTTTGAAGGCCATCGAAAAATTAAACTATTGGCTTTGGGATGAGGAAAATCTACACAGTATGTGGCCTATACAAACCGAAATATTGTTCGAAAAGTAAACAAAATATAAATAACCGGGACAACCATTCATTCACTCTAAGCCAAAGATGATTCAAAACAATACTTTATCGTTCATTCTCGAGACTAGAAGCACTGAATTATACGTCTTGAGAAAAATAGCCGATAATGTCAACATTCTGTTTTTACGTCAAAATATCAACGTTTTGGCAGCTCAGGTCACTTTAATAAGTTAATAAGTTTAATAATTTATTAATAATAATAATAAATGCAATGACAGTTTTGGTATTATTTATTGACTTCCATCAAGAAGGGACGGCCTCGTTGGTCGAGTGGGTTAGAGTGATCGTCCCTCAGTTTACACAGACCTTCCATCGATACGGCGCAGGTTCAAATCACCCTCAGACCAAATAGAAATTGAAATATTTTTGAGTGGATTTTTCACTCGGTCGCCGTATGTTGTTGCAAGGTACTCACGAAAGGTCAAGGGGTTTCCTCCGGACAATGAGCCTGGTTTCCTCCCCAACTAAACCTGGCAATCTATAAAGAGTTTTGCTATGTTATTTATAAATGCCAGAATTAAGGGCTTCCGAAGTGTTTTTTTTTTTGGAGCTTATTATGAAGTCCCCTAAATATTGCTCAAAGACCTGAAAGCTGCCTTTTTTAGGACTTTGTGTCGTTACAAATGTCATAAAGTCGCCAAGCCGTTTCATGGAATACGTCTAGCCTTGTTAAACGTAGACGTGGCGACCTGGTGTTCACCGAGAGGTCAATAGGTCAAAGTTGCAAAACTTCAATTGCTCAAAGTGCACAGTATCTTCTTCTTATTGTCATATTTTTTATAATGATATAGGGGGCCTCATCACACTGGTGGAATTTCCGGCATTTTCAGCATCATGCTAAACCAAATATAATCCGAAAAGATCCAGATGTACAGCTAGCCTATGTATTTCTTCTCGGTGACATCATGCCAAAAAGTTGGGGAGAAAAAAGAAAAGGAATCATGCCTTACAACTGGCAGCATCAATATTTCTTTTTAAGTAAGAATACAATTTTAACAAAAGATCAAACATTTTGAGCAAATACTTCAGGTTCATTTCCTAGAAGAAATTGAATTTTAACAGAATTTCTGTAAATTCCATTTTCCAAACAAAATGTGTACAATTGAAATAAGAAAATTGATTTTGTGTTTTATTGTCACAGAATCATTTTAAAATATGACTTAAAATGTGAAAAATAATTCTATATTCATCTTGATAACATAACCAAAACAAAAAAAACCCAGTTTGTTTAAAGAATTATAAATATGTGGTTTGCGTTATGTTTTACGCAACTCTTAAATGGGGGCGGAAACCCACAACCCCAGCAGCTACTTGACAACTACTACACATTAAATGAAGACTAACTCAGAATTTTGTCTTTGATAGATTGATGTTTTATGACGAACTCAAGATTATTTCACTTATATGGTGGCGTTGTCAGGTTTAGTGGGGGAGAAAATCATGCTCTTTCAAGCGAGGAAAACCCCAGAGTACCTGGCAAATTTATGAAATAGGGCAATTAGGTCAAGAATCCACTGGGAAATTTTTAATTTATTTTTTTTTGTGTGGATTCCATTCCAACTCACAAAGCATTGGTAAAAGTCCTGTGTCGGACAGACGGACAATCACTCTGCAGACAGAGTCATCGTTTTCTCTGAATGTGGAATTGTTGTCTGGAACACATTTGCCTCCCCTAATAAGCTGGTAACTCCATCTTCTAAGTTAGAATTTCAACTACATTTAAAACAAAACTCAACAAAAGTACTATAACTAATACATTGTGTTTTTCCCTCACACAGTTGGGCCCCCGTTGTTGTTGCCCATATATTTTCATTTGGAGGTGACCTACTTTGTTTTCAAAAGGAAAGACTGGCTGGTATGTTGGTAGTCCCAATAGTTTTGTCCCACACTTTTTTTTTCTCCATTAATTCTCAGTTTTGCCCAATGACTTAAAAACATACAATTTTAGTCATTAGTTGGGTAAAGTTTATTTCAAAACTGTTTGAAATAGCCTATTTTCTATTTGTTATTTTAAAATTAAAAAAACAAAACTTCGAGATATATTGATCAATTCATTCTCTTGTTGTTTTTCTGATAAAAAAGAGCTTAAAGGATTTATAAACAGGGCTTAAAACAGGTCGTGTTTTACGCCCTATCTTACTGAGCTAATTAACTATCGAAACCAACATAGAGCGATGAATGTAGCTTTGAATTTTGTACATTTTCTACAAAACACTTAATGTATTGTATTGTAATGTATTGTATTGTCCAAGGTTGCCCATAAATCTGTATGTCATCAATCAGAATCCAAAATGTAGGCCCTTGATATTTCTAATATGTTGTTGTTGTAATTTTCAGGACCTGGCTTTAGTGATAGGTTTCTTTACTCGTTTTTTCTAGGTATTTGGGTCCCTATTGGGTGGTTGGTCAGCGTTCGGGCTCTATATGTTCACCAGGTATGATTAAAGTGGCATGAGCTGCCAAAATGTTGATATTTTGACCTTAAAACAGAATGTTGAAATTACTGGCTATTTTTCTCAAGACATATAATTCAGAAGCATTTTAGTGCTTCTAGTCTCGAAAATGTACGATAAAGTATTGTTTTGAACTAAGTTTGGTTTAGAATGAATGAATAGTCGTCCCGGTTATTTAAATTTTTTTTACTTTTCGACCACGTTTTCATTTCGTACAGGCCACATGCTGTATGGATTTTCATCATTCCAACGCCAATCATTTAGTTTTTCGATGGCCTTCAAAGCCTCTTACTGTCGTGACGATCAGAAAATAAGAAAAAAAGTGTGAATTTTGGCAGCTCATGCCACTTTAAGATAAATTCACATGTTTAAAGTGCCATGACCTGCCAAATTTTTTCTCATAAAATCTGATTGTCAAGAAAAGCTGAGTGTTTGGTTGATGTTTTACGCCGCACTCAAGATTATTTCACTTATAAGGCGGCGTTGCGAGGTTTATTGGGGGAGGAAACCCCTGACCTTTGGCGAGTACCTATCAACTCTTCCACATACAGCGCCCGAGTGAAAAATCCACTAAGAACATTTTTCAATTTTTATTTAGTGTCAGTGTTGATTCAAACTCGCGCCGCATTGGCGGAAGGTCTGTTTGGGGCTGAGTGGCGATCACTCTAACTCACTGGACCACCGAGACCCCTCTGAGAGTTACCTTCAAAAAGTAAAAGATGGATGTTGAAACTTGAAAAAATATATAGGTGAAGCCACTAACCATTGCAAACCAAGAACAAGTGTTAATAACTGACAAAATTTAAATAGCCGGGATGTAGGAGTTCATTCTGAGGGGTCCTTGCTTATCAAACTACATTAGCGTACATCTATAAGATTGGTATCATAAAAAAAAATATTTTGTGCTTTTTGATGAAAATAATCATCATATGGATAATTCTGGTTTAACGAAAGTTTCCCTTTATTTGGCAGTTCATGCCACTTTAAGTGATTTGCACAATAATAAAATTAATTTCAAGTAATATCTAATATTTCACATACTTTTACAAGCGTATTTTTTTAAATATATTAGTATTTTGATTGTTTTTCTTGATTTAAATGATTAACTCTCCTTGTCTGTGGTAGGTTTCTGGAGAGCCAATGGTTTACCTGGGTCACACAGATGAATCACATACCTATGGAGATTGACAAAGATCAGAACCGAGACTGGATACGATCACAATTAGCGTCAACTTGTAACGTAGAACCTGGACTCTTTAATGATTGGTTCACATGCCATCTCAACCATCAAATAGAACATCAGTAAGTCATTTAACTTGTGTTATTACTGCACTAAATCTTTAACGGTGAAGGATCTAGGGGGGGGGGGAGGGGGGGGGTTGTAAAATTATATTTTATTTATGGCTCCGCAAAGCGAAAGCGGAGCCATTATGTTTTCCGGTCTTCCGTCCGTTCGTTCGTTCGTCTGTCCGTCTTTCCATCCTTGTCCGTACAATAACTCATGAATGATTCATCGGGTCCACTTCAAACTTGGGGTGTGCCTTGACATCGGGCAGAGGACGGTTGGGATTGATTTTCAGCAATGTGCGCAATCCAATATGGCCGCTATCCGTCATATTGGATTATGAGCATGATTTTCTTGTCCGTACAATAACTCATGAATGATTCATCCGATCAACTTCAAACTTGGGGTGTGCCTTGACATTATTGAGAGGACGGTTGGGATTGATTTTCAGCAATCTGCGCAATCCAATATCAAACCTGTGGTGTGCCTTGACATTGAGAAAAGGGCGATTCGGATCAATTTTCAGCCATGTGCCCAATACAATATGGCTGCCATGAAGCATATTAGATTATGAGCAATATTTTATCGGGAGTAAACCTATGATAAGGCATTATTTGTTATTAGTTTTCAGCCATCTTGATTTTTAAAGATGGCAGCCATCTTTTAAAATAATTAATGCCAAGAATATCATACATCATCTTTATTGTTTCATTTCTTCTTTATGTCACCTCTCAAACCACACTGCTGGTTCTAATACCCTTGTCAATCAGTTCCCCTCCTTCACGGAGCCATCTCCAGTGATTGCATGCAATCACTTAATCTCTAGTTTGTTATATTTTACACCTTTTCTTGGATTGTCCAGTAGAACCAGATAATAACATAATAATGGAAAAGTCTTACTTTGGATTTAAACCCCCGTCAATCCATTGTTCATATGCTGGATTTTGAATCCTGCTCAGGTCTTAATAACATCCATGAAGCGTTTACCCCTACGGCCTAACAGAGAGAAATATCTGTTAATTAGCTTGAAAGCTTTGTAAATTAAAACTTCAATCAATTGTCTGATAGTTAATCGATGTCATATTTTCAGTCATATTAGTAAGCAAACATACAACTGCTAACTTCCACCAATTGGTCGCGGGTTCGAATCCTACTCAGTCCAAAAAAAAGTGGAAAATTTTCTGACTGGGTTTTCACTCGAACGACCGTATGTGGGATGGTTGCCAGTTACCTCCAGAAGGTAGTGGGTTTCCTCCGGGCATAGAGCCCGGTTTCCTCCCACAAAACTGGCAATACCGCCATATAAGTGAAATAATCTTGATCGCGGCGTAAAACACCAAACAATTAATACTAACCGTTGAAAGGCAATACAATACTATCAACCAAGCCTTTTTTAAAAAGGATTTGGTTGAGTTGTCAAATTCACTATTTATATATCATGAATTTGCCTTATGAAGAGGATTTGAAGTTCACTAAAAATAAATCAATGAATGACTGAATTCTGAAAAATATGCATTGAGCCTGCAGCGTGTATAATCCAAAGTTCTTAAGATAAAATAAACAAAAAGTCCATACTTTATTTTAACAAAAAACATTTTGATAGCTTACTGCCCTATTAAGAAATAATTCGTGATTGTGATTTGTTAACATTTGATTACTTTTCAGTTTATTTCCCACAATGCCCCGCCATAATTATCACCGTGTTGCCCCTCTCGTACAATCCCTATGTGAAAAACATGGATTAAAATATTCATCGAAAACGCTCATGACGGCTTTTGGAGACATCGTCAGGTAAGTCTTTTGATTTATTTCATCAACTTAGAAGCTTTAAAGGGAGCCTTGGTGGTTCAGTCAGAAAACTGATAGTCCGACACAGTCCTTCCATCGATGTGACACTGGTTCGAATCCCTCTCAGATCTGTTACATGTAAGTGTCAATTAACTACTCATTCAGACAGCGTAAGATGATTTTAGCTTAAGGAGCATTATGGGAACTACTCCAAGGGCAGAGGTTCCACCAATGAGGTGTGGGTTCGAATCCCATTCAGTCCAAAAAAAAAATTGGAAAATTTTCTGACTGGGTTTTCACTCGAACGACCTATGTGGGATAGTTGCCAGTTACAACCGGAAGGTCGTGGGTTTCCTCCCACAAAAAAACTGGCAAAGCCGCCATATAAGTGAAATAATCTTGAGCGCGGCGTAAAACACCAAGCAATCAATCAACCAAGGGCAGAGGTCATGGCCCTGTCAGTTGGTTTACTTTAGAATGACCTGTAACATTTTGGTTGTTACAATTAGCCTGGCTATCAAGTGGCCAGGGGCCTCTTTGGTTCAGTAGGTAGAGCATTGGACGCTCAATCTGAAAAGTCTTCATATTGTTTGTTAGGTACCAATTAGCCTGGCTAACAAGTGGCCAAATAAAGGAAAATCAGTGTGGGTCAAAACACAGTACAACCAAGCAATAATTACCACTAGAATTGATTTGATGAATTTTTTTTCAAACTAATACATGTCAAAACAAACTTCGTTGAGTTGGAAACTAGAAAGCATCGCAACTAATTTGAAATTAATATTGGCCCCCAATTAAAATTAAAATTATTTTTTCAGGTCTTTGAAGAAATCTGGTGAGATTTGGTATGATGCCTACCACGATTTGGGTTAGGATGGAAGACCATATAGGGACATTTCAACTTTGACCTCTCTATAGGACCAAATAGGGACATTTCAACTTTGACCTCTTTATAGGACCATACATAAGGTGAAGAATTACTTATGGATAACAACTTCTTGGTTTATTGGGTGACGACGTTTCGATGTAGTTCTTACATCGTTAACGAAACGTCGTCACCCAATAAACCAAGAAGTTGTTATCCATAAGTAATTCTTCACCTTATGTATGGTCCTATAAAGAGGTCAAAGTTGAAATGTCCCTATTTGGTCCTATAGAGAGGTCAAAGTTGAAATGTCCCTATATTGAGCTTTTGACTTGACTTTCAAAATCAATTATTTTGATAAAGCACTCAAGTGTATTGGTCAGAGTTGGACATGGCACTCAAGTACAATGGTCAGAGCTGGACGTGGCACTCAAGTGCAATGGTCAGAGTTGGACGTGGCACTCAAGTGCAATGGTCAGAGTTGGACGTGGCACTCAAGTGCAATGGTCAGAGTTGGACGTGGCACTCAAGTGCAATGGTCAGAGTTGGACGTGCCACTTGAGTGCAATGGTCAGAGCTGGACGTGGCACTCAAGTGCAAAGGTCAGAGTTGGAAGTGGCACTCAAGTGCAATGGCCAGAGTTGGACGTGGCACTCAAGTGCAATGGTCAGACTTGGACGTTGCACTCAAGTGCAATGGTCAGAGCTGGACGTGGCACTCAAGTGCAATGGTCAGAGTTGGACGTGGCACTCAAGTGCAATGGTCAGAGTTGGACGTGGCACTCAAGTGCAATGGTCAGAGTTGGACGTGGCACTCAAGTGCAATGGTCAGAGTTGGACGTGGCACTCAAGTACATTGGTCCGAGTTTGACGTGTCCATTTGAATTCTCCCTCCTGTGGCTCGCTCTTCATAGCTGACATAAGTTACAACAGTAAAAAACTGTGAAATTTGTGCACATCCGCATGTTATAAGGAAACGTATCTCAAGTCTGTAAGTGAACGAATAATGTTATGCTAGTATTGAAAAACAAACCTCACGACGCTCAATTAAAGTATTTATATACTGCTGAATGTATTGTATAGGTGATTACAAGTTTTTTCGTACGGATTAAGTTTAGATTTTTTTTTTACCGCCTTGATACAATATTTCTCAATTATGATAAAAATTGCACAAAATATTTGCTCACTCATTTTACAATCTATGCAGAAGCTGCTTAAATCTACCGAACAGCCTTCCACCAATGAATTTCGGGTTCAAATCCCACTGACTGGGTTTTCACTCGAACGACCTATGTGGGATGGTTGCCAGTTACCAACGGAAGGTCGTGGGTTTCCTCCGGGCATAGAGCCCGGTTTCCTCCCACAATAAAACTGGCAACGCCGCCATATAAGTGAAATAATATTGAGCGCGGCGTAAAACACCAAACAATCAATCAATCAATCCGGGTTCAAATCCCACTCAGTCCATAAAATTGGAAAATTTTCTGATTGGGTTTTCACTAGAACGACCTATGTGGGATGGTTGCCAGTTACCACCGGAAGGTATTGGGTTTCATCCGGGCATAGAGCCCGGTTTCCTCCCACAATAAAACTGGCAATGCCGCCACATAAGTGAAATAATCTTGAACGCGGCGTAAAACACCAAACAATCAATCAAGCTTAAATCTAAGTGTGCTAGTAAAGAAATCTACCTATACTAAAGCTCTTAGTTTTTACGGGACCTCTTGGCTTATTCGGCGTTTAATGTCCACACCGTGGGCCTTGTGGACTCGGTCTATAAAACAAAAGTCTCTTAAGGTGACACAAGCCTCCCATCGATGTGTCGCTGGTTCAAATCCCACTCAGTCCAAAGTAAAAATCGAAATATAAATCTGAGTGGGTTTTCACTTGATTTGCCTGTTTAGTATGGTTGCCAACTTCAAGCAACCACCCTCCCTACTTACAAAACGTCTTTAAGTACTTTTAGATCATTTTAAATAGTTTGTTGTTGTTGAATTGATGTTTTAAAAAATTAGAATGCTGGTATAAATATAACACTGCTTTTTGTTTTAATTTATTGTTTTCTTTAGTTTTTTTTATTTATTTATTTCTTTTATTTCCACATTTTGGTATTTCTACAGTTGTACAGATTTTGCTTTTCGCTACATAAGTATATAAAAAAACATGTAAGACCTTATGCACTCACAAAGAACAAAACAAAAAACAGCATATTTTGCATTTACATTACATCTTAACATGTTCTTAACAAGTTATCAAAATTTGACCAGAAAGCTTTTCATTTTTTATTGCAATGCATTTTTCTTGCTTTATGAAGTCAGTGACTGTTTCTTTAGTTAATAATTCTACCTAAAAGTTGTTTTTGAGGTGAATGCATTTAGTGTTTTGCTTAACGTTTTCAGTATTAATTTAATAGGAGACTACAGATAGCAGTTGTAGGTACAAACGAAAACTTTGTGTACTTTTTCTATTGTGATTTTGTTCAGTTTGTGTGTCGAGAAACATTGTTCATGAATAAAGACTTTATTTGAAAGTATTCCTTTGTTCTAGTACACTACAGTAACATGTAGTCGAAATATTTATTCCCCTTTGCATTGCCTTGTCTACACGTTTCAGAATCACACCGTATATACCATGAATGTATTTTTACAACTTTTATTGTATAAATACAAATTGTTTCTTTTTACAGATGTTTTTATTTTTACTGCACCAAATTTTATTTCCATTTAGTTGCTCACAAAATTATCTAGTGTAGCCCTGAAATTGCTAGCCGGGAAATCTGGGCTCTGCCGAATTTGTTTTTCTCTCCGTGTTATGGTCTAGGCCTCTAGGGCTACAAGACACATTAGCAGCCATATAATACCAGTCGCCGTAAGACCGATAATCCTAGTTCAATTTACCGAACTTATGGTGATATTACATATACCAACGTTCGGTATATGAATTTGGGCTTTTGACTTGACAATATCATCATCATCTTTAAGGGTATTAGTTATAATATGGCCCAGATATGTGTAGGATTTAACATATTTTAGTTTTACACCACAAAGTTTTAACGATGGAGGTTGGAAATCGTTATATTGTTTCGGCAACGATACCATACATACAGTTTTTTGACAGTTATACAGAATGTCATGTGAACTAGCAAAATCTGAGCAAACATTTAGAAGACGTTGTAAAGCTTTCGCAGAGGGACATAAAATACATAAATCATCAGCAAGTGATTAATAAAGAGTCCAGCAATGTTGCAGCCGACTCCAGTCTGACTCAAGGATATATCAAAATCATGCAGATATAAAGAAAACATAGAAGGGGATAAGACGAACGCCATTGGTTACAGAAAAGAAATCATAGAGAGTTGAAAATCTGAGCTGTACAATTTGGATTCACAATGGTGTAAAATTACAGCTTCAACAATTTTAGAAACAACAGTTGCTACGGCAATAGGTCGATAGTTGTCAGATAGGTTAATATCCCCATTTTTACTTTTAACAATTGGAGTAATAACTACATGTGTGAGTTCCTCTGGCATAAAGCCGTGTATCAACATAGAATTCAAACACAGTGATAAATGAACAAATAATATCGGAGGAGCAGTTTTAAAATGTTCTGCAGCTAAACCGTCTAAACCGGGAGACTTGTTACTTTTCATATCATTAACAATGTCTGAAACAAGACCAGGAGATACAAATGAAATCTGGCTAGTCACAGATTGAGATAGCGACAATATATCAAGAACTTCTTTTTTACACGATTCGGAATCAATGCAGTTTAGAATTGTATTGAATTTGTCTCTCCATAGTTTAACAATTGCCCTATCACCTTGTGTATTGTCAATTCTAGTAGGAAGAGTAGTATTCTTAGAGTTTGACATCTTCACCTCTTTCCAGAAGTCGTCTGCAGAGTGCTGACAATAGGCTTGAGCCATTTTGTCTGCTCGAATTGTTGTCTCCTCTTTTTTGCAGGACCTGAGAGCGTATTTGAATTGCCGCCTTGTACGACACATATTGTCGGCAATGGGACCATGTCGTGGACTTCCGTGTTCTTTCCACAGGAGAAAACTGTTCCGAGCCAGGGCATGTAAATCAGCAACATAATCAGACCAACCAGGCACAATGAATTCCTTGCACTTTTTGGTTTTGGTTATAGTGGCGGCAGCAGCCGAAGATAGCGCATTCACAATCCCATTGTAAAAAGATGATATATCAGTGTTGTGAGCCCCACAGCAGCTTTTACCATCACATAAAATAGAGTCTAAAGGTGGAATCAACTCCGACAATCGTTTTAGTGCAGCCCTCTGGTACAAACTCACCTCATCCTCCGATAGATGGTTCCAATCAACAAATTGGCGACGAAGTTGATTCAGATAAATGTTTAAGAGCCAGCAAATTATCCCACTCAACATGGATACATAACGGACGATGGTCGGATGATACAACATCATACAAAACACCTGCCCACTTAATAGAACAATTAACGTTATGTGATGTGACACAGTGATCTAGCCACGACGTTGAGAGATGGGCGTCACTAATGTAAGTGAAAGTATCAGCTGGTAGGAGTTTATCGTCACTTAAACATAAAGAGTTATCTTTGCAAAAAGAGCTAAGTTCAGAGCCAAATTGTTTGCGCAGATCTGCGTTCCAGTCACCAATAATCACAACATTGGGTATGGGGGACTCTTCAATTATCACCTGAAGCTTTCCGAGGAAGTCCAAGTACTGATCTAGGTTATCATTACAGTCCGTGAGCATATGTACAGATAAAACTAAAAGTTTGGAGTTAGCCGATTCTATGGATATCCCAACTATTCTGGAGTCAGTATAGTCGATGTAACGAGCACGAGTTCCAATATCTTTCCTCCATAGAATACCAATTCCTCCAAAGGGCCTACCTGCCACTAAGGAGGTCTCGTCGATCGCAGACACCCCACGACCATAGAAATTTGCATGTAATGCGTTCAGGATATTAAGATCTGAATTTAGCAGCCATGTTTCCTGTAGTAAAAGTATATCACAATGGTCACATAAATATTTTATCTCGTCAGTAGAAGATTTCAAAGAGCAACAATTGAATGATGTGAGGCGTAAAGTCATAACAAAGCTGAGTAAAGATGTTAATAATTACGGATGTAATCCTCATCACTATACCACTGATTCACGTAACGGTTTTCACGAACAGGTTAATGACTATTGAAGTCACGATTCTCTGTGTAGTCATTAGACCTTTGCTTGGCTTTAAAATACTTGCGCACTAGAACTTCGTCGGGCCAATAGTTTTTGTGAAGAAGAATTTTCGAATGCCGACCGTTTACGTTCAGCCAAAAAGAAGCATAAGAATCATATCTCGTCGGAAGCTGTTCACACTCAATGTCAATTCCTGATTTGTTTTTTACATTTTTAATAATATCCCGACATGAAGTATTAGGGTCCAGTCTTGTGACAAAGATCTCCGCCGGAGGATAACTTCTCACCCCATGCAGTGTAGGTTTGCCTCTAGACACAACAGTAAATCCATTTACATTAGGACGCTTGGAGCTCACAACATTAGAATAAAGGGTGGGGGATGTCAAATTATCACCCTTGGAACCGATCTTATCATCCATTTCATTACAAACTTCAGCAATTGATTGAACCACAGACTGATCAATGTGCTGGGTATTATCTTTCTTTTCAGAAGGCACAGGACTGACTATTGATGTAGTTGGTTTCAAGGGAGGTGAAACGTTAGTCAAATCAACAACTTTCTTGTTTGTCTCAATCTCATTCTGAGGTGCAACATTTTTGCTGTCACTCGACCTACGAGATGAATTTACATTTGGTGCATTCTTACGAGATGAATTTACATTTGGTGCATTCTTACGAGATGAATTCACATTTGGTGCGTATACAAATTCATATTTGGTGCGTTTCTACGAGATGAATTCACATTTGGTGCGTTCCTACGAGTTGAATTCACATTTGGTGCATTCCTACAAGATGAATTCACATTCGACGCGTTCCTACGAGATGAATGTACATTAAGTGAATTGGAAACGAGCTGAATTCAAATTTGGTGAATACCTACGAGATGAATTTACATTTGGTGCATTCTTACGAGATGAATTCACATTCGGAGGTGAATTCAGATTTGGTGAATACCTACAAGATGAATTCAAATTTGGTGCATTCTAAAGCGATGGATTCACATTTGGTGCATTCCTACAAGAGGAATTCAAATTTGGTAAATACCTAGAAGATGAATTCACATCTGATGAAATCCTATAGAAATGAATCTACCTTTGGCGCGTTCGTAACAGATGAATTCACATTTGGTACATTCCTACGTGATGATCATAAATTAACATAAATACACAAACGCTGTGTTTAGTTTACAAGGACTGTAAATTGTATTTATGTTTAGGTAGAAAGCTGTATTCATTTTACATGTATATCTAATTGTTGTATTTTCCTTACAGGGATTCATATTGGCTGTATTCATTTTACATAGATTTGCCATGTAAAATTCACAAATGTTTTTGTTTTACATAGATCCATGCTAGTTGAATCCCTCGTAGATCAACAGAATAGCTGTATTTATTTAGAAGGAATCACAAAATACAATATGTAAATGTATTCGTGGGTTCACAATATATATGCATTCGTATATCATGGATTCACAAAATATGTGCATTTGTGTAACATAGATTCACAATATATACATTCATACAACATAGATTCACAATGTATGCATTCGTATAACATAAATTCACAATATATATGCATTTGTATAACATAGATTAACAATATATATATATTTGTATAACATAGATTCAAAATATTCGTACAACATAGATTATATTTGACTCATTACTATTGAACATCGTCATTTTACTTCTTTGTAACAAAGAGAAAATTTATCCAGTATTTCATCCGGATGCCTAACTGATATTCCTTTCATAGGCACATTTTTGCTGAAATAGTCAAACGAAGGAAATATATCAAATACAAAAAACAATACATGCATGATAGAAAAATAAATTATTAGAGTAGTAAACATTCGAAAAACAAGTCAGATATATTGTCCAAAAATGAGGGACTTATTCTAAGTACCATTTAAACATATTTACATTTATTTCTACACAATACAATATCTACTTTAATTGGCATGAGCTGCCTAGATTTTGCCGTGAAATACCAATAACAAATTGTTTCCAGAAGCCCAGGCAACAATATTAATTAGACTTAATAACTACCAGTCTCATTCAACTCGGCAAATAAAGTGCTTCCAACAAAACACCTCTGAGTACAAACTGTATGTAACTTTGAATGGAGTTTGGAAAACAGGATTGAAGAATGAAGCTCTATCAATCCTGAATCTCACAGCTTCTGGGGCCCAGGACGCCCCTGGACCTTCTTTTAAACGGGTCCATTTTTTTTCTTTCCCTGTATTTCAATTAGCATTGCATAATTGCTGATGATACATTTTTAACCCAGACCCCAATAATGGTTCCCTGATTTATCACAGCAGTCCAATTTTCATGGCAGACTGTATCATTGGAAGTACGAAATTGAATTGTCACTACTCTGACTAGTTTTCATCCTTGGGGGAAAATGTATTATTTCAAAGTGAACTAAAATTATGGACTGAGAAAGGGGATATAGTTCTAATAGTGATAACTGTCATGGGGTTGTACAGTACAGTAAGGCTATGATTACAAGTACAATCAGTAATCCTTGAATTAATAAAAATGCTTCCCGGTTATTTAAATGTTGTTTACATAAAAAAAACAGTGATTGTTAAGTTTCCACATCAGGCCCCACAGTTTATAGACCATTTTATATATCATAGCTAATCATTCGCTTTTTGATGAAGTTTTAGCCATTGTATTAATCTTTTCATGAAAAAAGTACAAATCAATTGATAAAAAAACTGACCACCATAGCAGGGTTGTTAGATAAGCTTGTTAGAGAGATTAATACCCAGGGGCCTGTGTCACAAAGTGGAGAAGAGTTTTTGCGTAACTGCATAGCAATCCATACTGTAGGGATGTTTACGCTACGCCGCTCGGTGAAACAGGTTCCAGAGCACAACAGTCATTTCCTTGTCTACTGAAAAAAAACTTTGTCGAGTTTTTCGCATAACTTTATTCCATTGTCTGATTTTGGTCTCGACCCTGTGATAAAATACCGATAAACACGTAATGGCGTCAGTGCAACTCACCGGATACCTAACTAACACTATACCATACTAACAGACATGTAGTATTCGCCTAATTATATGTAGGGGGCCTTTACTCAGTATGGAGAGAATCTGTCATAATATTCACCGTGAATTGGCTGTGAAAGTGGACAATTTGTCCCCCCCCCCCTTGTATCTACGTGTAGGTCCAAACATGGATTACTTTGTTACTGCTGTTACCCTTGATCAATGTTAATTTTGTTTTCAGTTTCTGTAAAAAAAACGTTTCTAATGCTGTTATTGTGTATAAATGGCATCTTAACACCATTTAATTTTGTTAAATGTCCCAACGATTTGCTTGGAAATTCAAAAGATTCCCATTTATCTCAACCAGGATATATGTTTATGAGCACTTAAACCCTCAGGCCCAAGGACATCTTCTCGTCAAGATAAATATCTGATCCGAAAAAATTATCCGGCTCCAAAATTATACGTAGGGGCTGTAATATATATATCCCGTTCCACTATTATTCCAGATGCATGTTTTGTATAACACCCAACAATCTATGTATCGGTAGTGGCGAGTAAAGCACTTCTTGAAACTAACCAGCAACTAGACTCAGTTATTATCAACAAGATACTATATTTGGCGACGAGTGGTGAGTATAAAACAACACGAGAACCTGCCCCACACTTGCAAAGTATGAACTTTAAACTACACAGATATCTGAAGCTTGAAACAAGTGTATTGTGTCGATGAACTGACAACAACAATCATAGGTTTACTTTATTACAACAATTTATGATGGGGTATAAAGGTCTAAATGATATACCTCTTTTTAACACAATTAGAAACTTGTCTCCGTGGTTATTTTAGACAAGACGATTTTCCCTGTGCCCGTGTGTTTTAGTGCTCATAAATAACTATTAACATGGCTACGTCACTGCCCGTCTATGTCCCATTTGATGTGCATGGAGACCCTGATTCATTGTCACAACGGTGGAAAAAATGGTTTCAGCTCTTTAATAATTTACTGCTGGCCATGGACATAGAAGATGACACACGAAAACGAGCTCTTTTATTGCATTACGGTGGTGAAGAACTATGTGATATTTTTGACACACTGCCAAATACTGGAGAGGCTAAGGACTTTAAAAAAGCAACGGACGCATTAACAGCCTACTTTACTCCCCGAAAAAACATAGAATTTGAAACACATAAATTTAGACAAGCTCGACAACAACCGGGAGAAGGAATTTACAAATATCATACAAGGCTAAGACAGCTAGCTTCTACATGTGAATTTCGAGACCTCGAAAGAGAAGGGAAAACTCAAATTATTGAAACCTGTACATCTAGCAGGATACGCCGTAGAGCATTGCGAGAACCTGATTGGACCCTCGCTGATCTGCTAAATGCTGTTCGAGACTTAGAATTATCTGAAAGTCATGCCCAAACCATGGAACAAAAATCAGAGTCAGTAAAACACCTAAAGCAACGCCATTGGAACAAACCTAAAAAGTCAAACAACAATTTCAAAAACAGACAAGGAAACTCAAACAAATCAAAACAATCAAGTAATTGCTATTTCTGTGGTGGTTCCTATCCTCATTCAGGTGTATGTCCAGCAAAAGGAAAAACGTGTGGCTATTGTAAAAAAATAGGACACTTTAGTGAAATGTGTTTAACAAAACGAAAACACAAAAATAACATATCACCGACAGTGAAAACCAGGCACAAACTTCAGACAAATTTGAATCGCCTTCTGACGACGAATATGTTTTTGGTACCAACACTCATTTCATCAACAAGCTAACAACAGGAAAAGCTCAACCTACCACAACTGTAAAAATAAATGGTCAACCATTAAAGGTGATTATAGACACTGGAGCTACTGTGAACTTAACGTCGTCTAAAACTTATGATCGGTTCATAAATAAACCAACGTTACAGAAAACTACTACCAAAATATTTCCATATAATTCAAAGCAACAACTTCCCTTAATTGGCAAATTCGAAACACAAGTAGAAACGCCCTCAGTATTTTCAGTTGAAACATTCTATGTTGTTCAAGGAGACGCTGAAAACTTATTGAGTTACCAAACAGCAACTAATCTAGGGCTCATCAATGTGGTGAATTTCTTGTCTACAAATAAAGTGATTAGTGATTTTACTGATCGATTCTCTGGTATCGGAAAGTTAAAGGATTTCCAAGTGACTCTACATATTGACAAAACTATAGAACCCGTGGCTCAACCGCACAGGCGTATACGGTTTCATATCAGAAAAGCGGTTGAAACTGAACTATTCAGACTGGAAACTCAAGACATCATTGAGAAAGTTACAGGCCCAACTCCATGGGTATCTCCAATAGTTGTGGTCCCCAAAAGTAAATCTCCTGGACAAGTTAGAATATGCGTAGACATGCGCATTGCCAATCAATCTATTGAACGAGAAAGACATTTAACACCAACCGTTGATGATCTGATATCTGAATTAAATGGAGCCACGATATTCAGTAAACTAGACTTGAATGCAGCATATCACCAATTAGAACTAGCCCCTGAATCTCGACCGATAACAACATTTTCAACACATGCAGGCTTGTATAGATACAAACGGCTCAGTTTCGGAATTTCCTCTGCTGCAGAAATATTCCAGAATACAATCAGACAGTGGCTAGAAGACATACCAGGAGTCATAAACGTCAGCGATGACATTCTGATATCAGCTAAAACTCGGCAAGAACATGACGCGAGGCTAAGTGCAGTCCTACAGAGACTACGGACGAAAAAATTAACTTTGAATAAGGACAAATGTGAATTCAACAAAACCCAGTTAGAGTTCTTTGTGTTACCACCGGTGTTCTCCCATAATAAAACTGGCAACGCCGCCATATAAGTGAAACAATCTTGAGCGCGGCGTAAAACACCAAACTATCAATCAATCACATTTGGTGCAATCCTATAAGATGAATTCACATTTGGTGCGTATACAATTTCACATTTGGTGCATTCCTATGAGATGAATTTACATTTACTGAATTCCTACGAGATGAAGTCAAATTTGGTGCATTCCTACGAGATGAATTCAAATTTGGTGCATTCCAACGAGATGAATTCAAATTTGATGCGTTCCTACGAGATGAATTGACATTTAATACGTTCCTACAAGATGAATTCACATTTGGTACATTCCTACAAGATGAATTCACATACGGTGCGTTCTTACGAGATGAAAGTACATTTGGTACATTCCTACAGATGAATTCACATTTGGCGCCTTGATACGAGATGAATTCACATTCGGAGGTGAATTCAAATTTGGTGAATACCTACAAGATGAATTCAAATTTGGTGCATTCCAAAGAGATGAATTCACATTTGGTGCATTCCAAAGAGATGAATTCACATTTGGTGCATTCCTACGAGGGGAATTCACATTTGGTGCACTCATACGTGATGAATTTACATTTGGTGCATTCTTACGAGATGAATTTACATTTGGTGCATTCTTACGAGATGAATTTACATTTGGTGCATTCTTACGAGATGAATTTACATTCGGTGCATTCTTACGAGATGAATGTGTATTTGGTTCATTCCTACGAGATGAATTCATATTTGGTACATTCCTACGTGATGATCTCAAATTTGGTGCATTCCTACGTGATGATCTCAAATTTGGTGCATTCCTACGTGATGATCTCAAATGTGGTATATATGTATATCATGGATTCACAAAATATGTGCATTCGTGTAGCATGGATTCAGAATATATGCATCCGTGTAACATAGATTCACAATATATACATTCATACAACATAGATTCACAATATATGCATTCGTATAACATAAATTCACAATATATATGCATTTGTATAAAACAGATTCACAATATATATATTTGTATAACATAGATTCAAAAGATTCGTACAACATCGATTATATTTGACTCATTACTATTGAACATCTTCATTTTACTTCTTTGTAACAAAGAGAAAATTTATCCAGTATTTCATCGGGATGCCTAACTTATATTCCTTTCATAGGCACATTTTTGTTCAAATAGTCAAACGAAGGAAATATATCAAATACAAAAACAATACTTGCATGATAGAAAAATAAATTATTAGAGTAGTAAACATTCGAAAAACAAGTCCGATATATTTTCCAAAAATGAGGGACTTATTCTAGGTACATTTATACCTTGTTTAACATATTTACATTTATTTCTACACCATACAATATCTACTTAAATTGACATGAGCTGCCTAGATTTTACAGTGAAATACCAATAACGAATTGTTGCCAGAAGCCCAGGCAACAATATTAATTAGACTTAATAACTACCAGTCTCATTCAACTCGGCAAATAAAGTGCTTCCAACAAAACACCTCTGAGTACAAACTGTAACTTTGATTGGAGTTTGGAAAACAGGATTGATAGTCAAAACAAATAATAAATGATGATAATAAAATTTACACGGGGAAAATGACAGTATATGTACATGTCGTTTAACTTGTCAGATTTGATGCAAATAAATGAGTCATTTGATTAGCTGAACTTTCAGAATAAAGCTCTATCAATCCTGGATCTCACAGTTTATGGGGATCCAGGACCTTCTTTTAAAAAGGTCCATTTTTGTCTTTTCATGTATTTCAATTAGCATTACATAATTGCTGATGATACATTTTGAACCCTGACCCCCAACAATGGTTCCCTGACTTTTCGTGGCAGTCCAACTCTCATGGCAGACTGTATCATTGGAAGAATGAAATTGAATTGTCACTACTCTGACTAGTTTTCATCCACTTAATAAAAAGACTGACAAATTATAACCGTCTCCTTGGGGGAAAAATGTATTATTTCAAATTGAAATAAAATTAGGGACTGAGAAAGGGGATAAAGTTCTTAGTCTTTTAATAGTGATACCTGTCATGGGGTTGTACAGTACATATAGGCTATGATTACAAGTACAATCAGTAATCCTTGAATTATTAAAAATGCATCCCGGTTATTCAAATTTTGTTTACATTAAAAAAAAGTGATTGTTAAAGGCAAACTTCCCAAAAAAATCAGGAATATTGTTTACATTAAAAAAGAAAGTCTGTTTTCTGTATTTTTCCCAGACAATATAAGTTAGGAAATTTCTATTTTTACCAAAATTTAAAAGTTTGGACGTCACTTTGTATTTTTAATTTGAAGTTGAAAATTTCAATCGTTAGGTACCCTGAACGTAAACAAACCAAACTGCTCGCTGGGGCGCCTTTATGTTTCAGTCGAGTGAGGGAACTAACGGCACAGTGTAATTTTACGTAGGCTATTTATCTGAGAAATACAGACTGACGATCGGTTAACAGCGACTGGAAAAGCCTGCAGATAATAGTTTGAGTGTAAACCACAGATAAAAAGGCCTGAAATGAGGGTAACCAACACGAAAGTTGACCGACACTGATCGTTGCTGTTGTAATCAGGCTTCGATTCTTCGTTTGGTTTTCACCTCATTTCTACATTCTAAAGCTAACTAAACATGTTGTATGTGTCCTATGTTTAAGTTTAGTGGTATTAGTCGTACTAAGCTCATGTAAATTGGTTTTCTTAGCAAATTTAAACAGGCTACGGCGGCAAGTGGGCCTTTAAGTTTCCACACCAGGCCCCAAAGTTTATAGACCAAAAAAATATCATAGCTAATCATTTGCTTTTAGATGAAGTTTTAACCATCGCATTAATCTTTTCATGAAGAAAGTACGAATCAATTGATAAAAAAAACTGACCATCATAGCTGGGTTGTCAGATAAGCTTGTTAGAGAGATTAATGTCCAGGGGCCTGTTTCACAGAGAGTTTTTGCGTAGCTGCATAGCAATCCATACTGTAGGGATGTTTACGCTACGCCGCTTGGTGAAACAGGCTCCAGAGCACAACAGTCATTTCCAGGTCTACTGACATTTTTTTGTTTCGAGTTTTTCGCATAACTTTATTCCATTGTCTGATTTTGGTCTCGACCCTGTGATTAAATACCGATAAACCCGTAATGACGTCAGTGCAACTCACCGGATACCTATACTCGTAAGAAACATTCTAACAGACATGTAGTAGGCCTTATTATATATAAGGGGCATTTACTCAGTATGGACAGAATCTGTGATAATATTCACTGTGAAGTGTCCTTGAAAGTCGGTATCCGGTAGATTTTCTGATCACACGGTTAATATCTGGCCTATTAAAATCCAAATCAATTGAACAGTGTTCACGGGCAAAATGATCGACACCCTCCTCAGTATCGAGGGGTTTGAGTGTTATAACCTGTATTTTTACTTTGTCACTGCTGTAACCCTTCACCAAGGATATAAAGTTCAGAAAACGCGAGTCATCATACCTGTTTTCTAGAAACACAAATACAATGTTAATTTTGTTTTCTACTGAAATTAAATCTTGTTGAAAGGTCTGGAGATCAACATCGTTCAATGAATATGGCGTTACAGTTATTGCCAATACCCCTAACCTTCTCAGTTTCTTTAAACAAGTAGAGGCGTCTATAATGCTGCAACAGTATATAAATGGCATCTTAACACCATTAGATTTCGTAAAATTTTCCAACAATCTGCTATTTGTCTTAAAATATTTCCATTTCATCGTTCCAGATATATCCACCTCAATCGATAATTTCAGTTCATTATCTGTTAGGTCTGGTTTAGACACATCCTTGAAGTAAGCAACCGGCGGCAAGTCCATTTTACAGATGGCTAAGTGGATCTGGTCATCTAAAAGTCCATCTAAATAGTGTAAACCAACTGGTGTGAGGAAGACCCGTGCAACTTTAAACGACCTGTTAAAATGTATTCTAAAGAAATCTTCTAAATTGGTTCTGGGATTTGTTATGCTTAGGTAATGAAAAAGTGTATCTATCCATAGAAGCACGAGGTAAATTGATTCTTTTTTGTCATGGTCTATGACTTCAAACAGGTGTTCGAGAACAATTTTGGTTTTATCGACTAGGGTAGACAGTAAGTATCTTGAGCCGGACAATAGCGTAAAGTTGAAAGGCAATGCAGGACTATACGGCAAAAGGGGCAATACTTCTTTTTTAAACTCATCTAAATCCAGTTTTCCAAGATAAGTCACACAGAAAAATTCCTGAAATGATCTATGTGGAAAGTAGCAGAATTCATTTGAGTGTAGCCTGGATATAGTATAGTCTTTACTCAAAATTCCCGATTTTAGCAGATGAAATCCCCAATCACCTTCACATAGAGAGTTAAAGTCATTTTCAGGAAATACAAATACATTGTCTCTTACTCCTGTGTAGGCTACGTAACAAGCTGCATTATATAACATCTCTTCATCGACTGAACAGTCTCCCTGTTCCTGAAATTTCCTTACGTACTTTCTACATATTGTCCACATGACTTCATGATAAATTTCACTGGATTCCAATGGGATTCCACCAGACTTTTCTTGAACTAAAATACAGAGTAATAGTGTAACAAATGGATTTACCACCAGTTCACGCAATTCTCCCTCATACCTTAGTCTATCTAACAGCCTCTTCTCATAGTTATTCTCATCATTTCTAAAATATTTATGGATGTATTCCTTCGCATTCCTCACAGAAAATCCTGTCACTTCCAAATGTAGAATGGCAGGCCGAAGAAACTTCCTGACTGATTCGGGCCGACCAGTAATAATCAAGTGGACTTTCCTGAAAAACCTGCCATCCAGAAGTTGTGTTATGGCCCATTTGCCGTCGGCAGTCAACTCATCCAAACCATCAATTATCAAAAGACTTTTGCGAGTTTGAAAAAGTTGATATATGTTTTCTTCAGGAATTTGAAAGTCCTCTGGGAATAACTCTTGTACAAAAGATTTTCGAAAATCTTTCGTCAATCTGCGAGCTTCCAAAATGCCGACTAATTCAAAATGATGTCCATGGATTTCGTAATCGTCCTTGGACCACAAATAGGCGAATTGACGGCATAATGTACTTTTACCAATACCAGCTGGTCCCTCGATTAAACAGATATTTCTCTCTGGGGGAGTCACTTTGAATATTCTGTTAAGGATCTCAGGGTCATTAGTACTCTTCTCCGTGAAACTGGTAATAGAGCAAGATAAAAGAAAAATAAAGTTATGTATCGCTTAAAAGTAAGTTTCTTTTTTTACAGAGAAAGAAACGGCCCATGTTAAAAAGGCAATTTCTACAAAATGTGTACGTGTTTGGGGAGGGGGTTGATTTATTTTCAGGAGATAATACCATGGAAGGAAATGTTTACCATTTAAATATTCCCCTAGGCAGTTACCGCAGCTAAACTAAATCGAGTATGAAATAGCTTTCGGAAAGATTCGTAATAACAGAATAATTCAAATCAAGCTTGTTCTCTCTGTTATTTCTGTATGCACCTTCGAGATAATTATTTAAAGGAAATTAATAATCTTGTGATTCATTATAATTCGAATTTTAATTGATCAAAACGTGGAAAAAGCGGAGTTTGAGGCAACCTCAGATTTGGTTTACTCCCACGGCGTCAATCAAATGTCATTGCTGCTGATGGCAAATTAACTTCCGTTGTAGGAGCTATGGGCTTTAATCCTTGTAAAAGATTTATCCAAAATTCACAAGCAAAGTCACAAAAAATAACCTACATATGTTCTATGTTATGGTCTGCGTTTGCCTTTGACATTGTATTCTTTTCTATTTAATCTTTTTTATAAATCTAAAGGAGATAAATATGTCCCAAAAAACAACCAAGCTGTCAAATAGACGTCTTTCTATATTCATTGAACATTAAAAAATGTACAGTGGTTAGTAAATGTCACAGATTATACCTGCCAGTAAGGCGATGTTTCTTCCCTTCAACCACTTGCAGGTTTGTAAAAACGTGCTCGAGGTCTTGTTCCTCCCATTCACACATTGGTAAAGGTTGGATGCGCTTCATGTTGACCCGATACCAATTTTTTAATTCCGTCTGTACTATTTCAAATTCACCTAAAAAAGCAATAAATTGTCGAAATCGATAATCCAATATCTCCTGAGTGAAGGATATTGCAATATTTGTCGTTTGGGGTTCGAAGTCAACTTAAATACAATAGTACTTTTTTGAGCTGCCAAAATTCAAACTTTTTTCATAAATTCTGAATGTCAAGAGAACTTGAACGATTGAAGAAATTTGATAAACTTATGGCATCGAAATAATACAAGAGATCCCTTAAAGTGATCTTAACGCCCGCGCTCATCTATCCATATTAAAGATTGTTACAGCAATAACTGGATATAGGAATTGGGGATGACAGTGCATTCAATGTATATATTATGTGATACTGGACCTATATAAACAAATCTTATTCCAGGGAGATAACGATTGTTGAGGAAAATTAAATTGTGAATTACAAAGTAAGCTCCCCTTGAAATTTTGGTTGAAAACAACATTGCCACCTGGTAGCCATCTTGAATATGCTAATGAGATGATAATGTACGGTGCACAGCTAGAGCTTAGGGGAATGATGTGTGTCATGTTTGGTTAAGATCAGTTTCTTGGAATATTGATAAGAAGTTTCATTCAAATTTGGTTCAAAACAACATTGCTTCCTGGCGCCCATATTTAATAAGCAAATGAGATATGCACAACTAGATCATAGGGAGATAATGTGGGCCAAGTTTGGTCAAAATCAGACAAGTAGTTTTCTTGGAATAAAGGTAACAAAATCAATATCGCCCTTCTGGCAGTCATATTGAATATGCAAATGAGAGGAAAATGTACGGTGCATAACTAGATTATAGGGTGATAATGTATGTTCAGTTTGATTAATATTGGACACGTAGTTTTCTTGGAATAAATGTAACAAAGAAAAACAACAACGCCCCCTGCCGGCCATATTGAATATGCACATGAGATAAAAATGTACAGTACACACCAAGGCTATAGGGAGATAATGTGAGCCAAGTTTGGTGAAAATCGGATCAGTAGTTTTTTTGGAATAAAGGTAACAAAAAACAATATCGCCCTCCTGGCGGCCATATTGAATATGCAAATGAGATGAAAATGTACGATGCACAACTAGACCATAGGGTGATGATGTGAGCCAGGTTTGGTGAAAATCGAACTGGTGGTTTTCTTGGAATAAAGGTAACAAAAAAAAAAGAAAATTCCCCCCTGGTCGCCATATTGAATATGCAAATGAGATGAAAATATACGGTGCACAACTAGACCATAGGGTGATGAAGTATGTTGAGTTTGATTAAGATTGGACTAGTAGTTTTCTTGGAATAAAGGTAACAAGCGAAAAGTTAACAGACGGACAACGGAAAAACTATTTGAATAGCCCTCCATCAGAATGATGGCGGGCTAATAATATTGATAAAGCCAGTAACCCGTACGAACAGAGCATGTGCTAATAACGAACAATATTCCAATTAACTGGGATGTATGAGCACATTCTTGGAGTTTCTGTTACTTATAAAACTACTCAAACATCCCCAAGGTTGGTAGCAGCGGAAAGCCCTTATTTTGTCCTTTTTTTCTTAGAAAAATGATAAAAAAAATAAGCTAATTCTGTCCCAATGAAATTATCCCAATATTTGGCAGTTCATGCTACATACAATGACAGCTAAGTAGAAACAAGTTTGAGTGCACTTTCACCCAAAAATACAACATGAAGCCATTTGTTTTTTTCTTCTTTAAATACACGGAAAAGGGCATGGATCTAAGATTAAAGTAGTCAATACAACTACAGTGTTTAATAAATCCCAACGCCTTGTCGTAAAACGGCAAATGAAACTTCTAAAAGGTATTTTGGAGCTCGTTTTATACAAAAACTTCAATGTATGCAGAAAAATGTATTTGAAGTAAAATGTTGAGTCAGATACCTGGTTGTCTGGAGGAACCAGGAACGGGACTGACCAGTTGTGAAAACAAACATTCATCTGCCACTTGAAGAATAGTAAAGAACTTTCCAACATCTTCTTCTTGTTTTTCTTCAATTATACTTAATAGCCTGGTAATGTAAGTAGAAACATACAGAATAAGACTATATAAATATAGCTAGCAAAAAAGACTCAAAACCATTTCAAGAAGAGAAAATTTAGTTACATAAATATTTCTTCAAACTCCTATGTAGGCCTAGCAAATTCATAGTATGGGGTTTTACATATGCATGCCATGTGGCAGATGTAATAAATTTAGAAAAATAAATAAAAAAATGTGACAGATTTATTGATATTAAAAACCAAACGTTCAGCTAAGTGGTTGAACATCAACTAAAAACAATGTATTCATATATATTTTTGAACACTATAACACACGGAAAATGTTCTTGTCTAAAATAATCATGGAGACAAGTTAATTGTGTTAAAAAGGGCATTTCATTTAGACGTTTATACCAAATCATATGTTCTTATAATAAACCACAACCCATGATATTTTATAGGTTAACGACAGGTATGAGTTTGGCCGTAGTCAGTAGAATTTTCTGGAAAACATAATTTGGCAACAAATCATCAGTATTTTTGGTAAAGCTAATTCGCCGATTTGCTATAGGTGTTATATAGCTGTGATATTCTTACACGTTCACTACCAAAATCCGCGAATAATAGGACGCCCTAGGGGCATTGAAGGCTTGAGTCATTTCTTCAATGAGTTTGTGTATTTTCGAAATAAAGAGTACACTGTTTTTAGAATTAATAAAGATAGCAAACTTACTTTCTCATTTGCTTACGTGGCGGTCCTTGAGATTCAACGGTTTTAACTTCATTTGGAGTCAAAATGCCATCTTGAATAAGCTGGTCCTGAAAGTTTTCAACAAGTGTGTGCCAGTTTCTCCGCAACTTTTCCCTGTTCATTTTGACGCATCTAAATCTCCACCTTGAAGTTATAATGCTGCCAAATATAGGGTACATTTCGTTAAACCAAAAAGCACAAAATAAGAGCTTTCAGTTCTGTAAGCAAAAATTCAAACAGGCTAGCCCCGAATTGAAAAAAAAAAATGAAAAAATACATCAAGTCTATTTTATTTTGTTTGTTATTTCCACTTATGACTTTACCAATATTTATATTATTTCAAAGTCAATTCTAGTTTTTGAGGGTCTTTCTCTTAGTAATTAGAATTAAGGAAACAGATCTGAATTTTTCCCACATCAAATAAAACAATAAAATAAAATAATAAGTTCGGATTTCCCATGCCGACCGCTGTAACGTAATTAAAATGACTTTAAAAAATCTCATGATCTCATTGTGAAACAGGCTCCAGAGGGCCACTAAATGACCGCTGTAATATCTACCAGCCAACTACCTTCTTTTTAGACGAGGCCGTTTGGCTGAGTTGATAACACAGCGGGCATTTAGTGCTAGCGATAGGTGCCATACTCTGGGACCAGTTTTCGATTCCCTTTTCAGGCGTCATCCAAAATTGGAAGGAGAATTTCTGTCATTTTTCAAGAAAGTGTAATCCCCAAAAATAACGAGAATACATGTAGGAACTAAGTTACTTCAGCCGTCGCCATTACCGAACGTTGACAGGGCACGAACACATCTACATGCACATACCTGTTTTAACAGCTCTAACGCTTGTATCTTTGAATTTGGTTGTCTTTTCAGGTCTAAGCTTAATTACAGACAGCTTACCTCGTTTATCAGCATAATTCCATCGGAATAAGGAACTTAGACTAAACAGACCAATAAGTTTAACGTTTTAATATCAATTGAAGTCAGTCGACCTTCATACGACTCTCATAGACAGGCGAAAACTGTTGTCCCTGTAGAATACGTATAGGTGGGACATTTCGTTGAAATGAAACCAGATATGCCCACCATTATTGTATAACAATCACTCAAAAGTATATAGAGCGCAAAGTCATGTATGTAGCCTACATTACAGTGTAAGGTCCCTATATATGTGTGTTCATTTAATGGTTAACAAGAATGATACGCCTTTTACTCATATATTTATGAACACACATACACAAGTAAAACATTAACTTCTTGACTAAAATAACCATGGAGACAAGTTTCTAGTTGTGTTAAAAGGGATAAATCATTTAGACCTTTATACCCAATAGTAATAAACTAAAACCCGTAATTTTTTTCTCTACACCTTTCTTGCGCATAATGCATTGCATTGGCAGCACTACCGATTGTTTTACGCCGCGCTCAAGATTATTTCACTTACATGGCGGCGTTGCCAGTTTTATTGTGGGAGGAAACCGGGCTCTATGTCCGGAGGAAACCCACGACCTTCCTTTGGTAAAGTGCGTGTAAAAGAGAAATCTCGTGGATAAAATTTCCCGCCGGTTTTGTCAACTGACTAGTCAGACGAGCTGCGCATGCGCAATTAGATCTATAGTGTAAGAATAGTGTCGATTTGCAGAGGCCTCGTAGTATATGGACAGAGGTTGATATTTCGGCAAACCAGAGTCTTCCAACTTTTTTATTGATTTTGAATATAGGCGTACAGCCATAAGAAGGTCTTGGGAAGAGGCCAGGATAGTTTTCAGATCGAAAGTGCGTTTATTTGCTCTGTTTTGAGGGTTGTTGAAAATATCCGTTTCGTAACTTCTCACATTATATATATATCTTCTATAGAGCCAGAATACAGTGTCAGTTGTCATATGTGTGTTGGCTTACGCAAAACCGCACCATACTAGGCCGTAGTCAAATTGGGGACACTACCTTCAAGTTCAAATCTTATTATAATATAATATTAGCTTATTAAGTAATCGAAAAGACTCAATGTTTCATTGTTTGGGAAAAGCATAACTTGTTATGCGTCCGACTCAATTCTAGTAAAATTTAGGGACAAATGGTCGGGGGATAATTCTGGTAAAGAAAGAAGAGAGATCATATATCAAAAAGACCTATCGTAACCTATAGTAACCTATCTCTATATTCAGTTAAAATAAAATGCCCTCGAGAGTGGAATAAACTCAATACTGAACTCAAACAATTTAAATCAACATCATTGTTTAAAATAAAGTTAAAATAATATATATTAGCCGACAACCCTGACAACACCTAAATCATTTATATGTTAGAGCACTTACTGTATATAAGTTTCTTAATAGTCTTTCATTTTGTTATCACATTCATATTTCTATCGTTGTTTATTTTATTTCTGTAAACGCCATTAAATATTTTCTTATTTATTTACACTGGGATAGAACAAGTTCATACGGACTTTATTCCCGCCTAATTTGTATTGATTGATATATATTTTTATGTACTTAATTATGGTGAATAAAAATGAAATGAAATGAAATGAAAGACAGTCTCTGGCCAATAGAACAAAAGAAACGAAACGAGAAGAACTTGGAGTATGACTCGATTTTTTAATGTGTTGTTGTGAGCACCAGGCTCTTTGCCCGCTGGAAATCAACGACCTTCGGGGAGTTGTATATTTATGAGTCTCCAAGAGAAGCTTCTACTATCACCATGAGATATTACAACACATTTTATTATTTAGATTCAACTAATACTAAGTTTTCAATGCGCACTTAGATTTATTACATTAAAGGCCCACTTGCCGCGAAAATCCGGAATATTGTTTACATTAAAAAAACGACTGTTTTCTGTATTTTCCCCAGACAATATAAGTTAGGAAAATTCTATTTTTACCAAAATTTAAAAGTTTGGACGTTATTTTGTATTTTTAATTTGAATTTGAAAATTTGAAATGTTAGGTGCCCGTAATGTCAACAAACTTCAAACCGGGTCGTGTGCAAAAGTGCCGTAATGGTTTGAGTCGTTTTGGCGATCTAACGACAAAGTATAATTTTACGAACTTTATCTAATAAATACATACTAACGATCGAGTAAGAGGGACTATAAAAGCCTGCCGAGTGCAAACCACAGACAATAACGCTTGGATGATGGTAATCCAACACTTAAAGGGGCATGAGCTGCCAAAATGTTGATATTTTGACGTAAACACAGAATGTTGAAATTATCGGCTATTTTTCTCAAGACGTATAATTCAGAAGCTTTTTAGTACTTCTAGTCTCAAAAATGTACGATAAAGTATTGTTTTGAACTAACTTTGACTTAGAATGAATGAATGGTCGTCCCGGTTATTTAAATTTTGCTACTTTTCGAACACGTTTTCGGTTCGTACAGGGCACATACTGTATGGATTTTCCTCATTCCAACGCCAATCATTTAGTTTTTTGATGGCCTTCAAAGCCTCTTACTGTCGTGACGATTAGAAATTATGAAAAAAGTGTGAATTTCGGCAGCTCATGCCCCTTTAAGTTAACAAACACTGATCGGTGTTGTTGTTGTAATCGAGCTTCGATTCTTCGTTTGTTTTTCACCCTCATTTATACTTTCAAAACCTAATTGGACATGCTTTATGTGTGCTATGTTTAACTTTAGTGGTTTTAGCTGTGGTAAGCTGGTGCAAATTGGTTTTCTTAACAAATGTCAAACAGGTTACGTTGGAAAGTGGGATTTTAACTATAAAATCTGTCTCAATATTTAGATAAAAATGTTTTTGTAAAAATTCTAAATATATGATAATGGAATCTAAACTGGAACAGTGGGAAATTGTTTCTAAACTTAAAGTGGCATGAGCTGCCAAAATTCAGACTTTTCTCATACTTTCTGAGCGTCACGACAGTAAGAGGCTTTGGAGGCCATCGAAAAACTAAATGGTTGGCGTTGGAATGGGTAAAATCCATACAGTATGTGGCATACACGAACCGAAAACGTGTTCGAAATGTAAACAAAATTTAAATAACCGGGACGACCATTCATTCATTCTAAGCCAAAGTTAGTTCAAAACGACACTTTATTGTACATTTTCGAGACGAGATACACTAACAAGCTTCTGAATTATACGTCCTGAGAAAAATGGCCAATAATTTCAACATTCCGTTTTAACGTTAAAATATCAACATTTTGGCAGCTCATGACACTTTTAAGAATTAAGACAAAATACAAAGTCATGGGGATAGTGGCAGTGTTAAATATATATATATATATATAGAGAGAGAGATCATAAGTTTAGTTTATTACAACAATTATGATCGGGCATAAAGGTCTAAATGATATACCTCTTTTTAACACAATTAGAAACGAAGATTGTATTGCCTCAGTTTATTATGTTATATTAAAAAGGTATACGAGAAAGGAAAATATAAAAAAATAAAATCTCTATTTTTTTAAAATTTGTTTACAGAGGGTGCAGAGTATTGATTTTGGATGAGAAGGACCACTCATTGATTAAGCCTCATTAACTCAAAACAACTTTGTCGTAGAGAATGGGGCTTGTCCAAGACATCGAGTTGTGACTTTACAAAGGGTTCGAGAACAGTGAAGAGTCTTTAAAATAGAATTAGATTGGATCTTTGTTCAAACTAGACGTCTTTGAACAATCTATTATTAGTGCAACTCTATACTGGATTAAGTGATTGTGATCTTTTGAGTGAATTCCTTGTTTAGACCACCAGCTGCATAACATGATATAAACAATATGACGCGAGTCAAAATGCAGGGAAATTTTTTTTAACACTCTGATGTACTCTGAAATTATAACTAAAGTAATACACAGTTATTTCCCTTGTCAAAATAATTTACAAGTGTTTCTGTAAGAATTTTTTTTCCCAATTTTCTGGAAATATATATTACATAATTAAAATATAAGTGTAACTGCAAATATTAATTCTCCTTTTGCTATTTTTTATTAGCACGCAAAAATACTAAATGGAATAATTTGATTTATTGTTTCTGCTTACTGTAAACAATTATTTTGGGCAAATCTGTTCTGATTTTTCCTAATTGTTTATATTATTTCACTTATAATAATTAAATGATTCATCCACCCGTTTAAGTGAAATATGAAATACTATAGAGTATGATACATCAAACTAGATTAGCCCAAAGCATATTTGAACATTTAGGGAGAATGTTGGGATTTATATTAGTACCGTACCTGGTTGTCAACTTAATTTATATTTCCAAGACAATTCGATTGGCAGCAAAAATAATCAGGATTCATTGATCTACAGATTAATCAATCCCATCACCGTTTACTAAATTTTTAATTGTTTTGTTATTAATGAGCCTAAATTCATCCTTTGCCAAAGTAAGAATAAGATGGAAAAGGGGTCATGTTTTATAAGCTTTATTTACCTCAAAGTCTTACTTTCATAAAATGAGGAAATTCAAAACAGTTCACAATTTGATCATTTTCTTTAAATAGAAATGAACACACCAGACATTTATTTATTCATTTGTCCAACATTCCAATTCAAGGACAGTTGTACATTAATGGAGGAACTCAGGATGAAATAAGCTGTTAGCACAAACTTAAAACCATTTTTTGTTTGTTTGGAACAGTGTTGAATTCAAGATGGATATGTATGTTTTGCCACAAGATTTATTTCATGCACTGTCTGGTACACACGCGACACCTGGTACACACGACACTCAGGAGTTTGGCACAAACATGTTCTCAAATGACTGTGAAACTGAGTTTTCAGAGCTAAAATGTCAAATCACAGGCTCAGCGTTGAGAATAACCAGATCTGAATAGAAAAAGGTTCATGTTTAAGCCATGTTAAATGTTGGATACTGCTGCTGTGCTGCATATTCAAAGAATAATGTAGTAGAGCGAAAAATAAAAAAAATACATGTATAAAGACAGACTCATTTTGGTTGATTTACAAACCATCTTTAGATATATTTAGTCACTATGCCTTACATGTTTTTCTTCGGATTGCCCACTCTAGTATATTACGCTAAGCTAGTTAGTGGAAAGTCTTGGTTCTTAATCATCCAAGGATTCGTACTCGGTTATGTAAAGAACACGCAAAACATGAATTTGTCTGTTATTAGCACACATCTTCTGTTCATACAAGTTATTGGCTCTACGGATATTTTTTATTTCACCATCAATCCTTTACTTTTTCAAGGTACTTCAAATGCTGAACTTTTCTTGACAATCAGAATTTTGGCAGTTTTTGTCAGAACCAAATGTCAGCAAATCTTGACAAACTAATCGCAAAAATAGAAACCTTATAAAATCAATTGTAACAGCAGGAGAAGTTGTACTTACACTAGCTATGACCGGGCTATACTTTTATAATTATAGTTCGAGTTCCTAATCTCAAAAGACTTTTTTAAAACTCACATTAACAAGTTATAGTACTTTGAGGTTGGAAACTAGAACTAAATCTATTAGGCGTACTCCTAGGACCTATAATGGCTATATACTAGATTATCTATCTATCTGATACAGATAGTAATATATACTATAAATATAGTATAATTATGAAACAAGCACCGTCGTTGTTGTTGTATCGTTGGCCTACATACGAATGGCTAGACTTTAAAGGTAACAACAAAAGCTCAATCCAAATCATATTACCTTGACATCAATAGTTTTGATCTCCGTGGTCCAGTCAGTAACCTTCATAAACTTTCTGGTTTAGTATTAACTTCATTATGCTGATGGTCCCCTGTAGCCGGCCTAGGTTGTGGTTTATCAGCGCTCGGCAGAATAAATGGATTCCCGGTAAGCCATTGCGTATGCGGGAGTGAAGAGTTGTGCAAGAGTTATCCTTCTTGTTTTGTGAGTAACTTTTCGGCGCCATGGCTTTGACTTGTGGAGTGATCGGATGCTCTAATGGTACGTACAGACTAAATAAATGGCGGAAACAGTTGCGTGAGACTTGTGGGTGTCTAAAGAAAGGAACTGCACATGTGAGCCATCTTTTAGGTACTTATTTTAAGTCAAGCGCTCTAAAGTAACATTATATCTTGCCGCTACAACAACAACGGTAACAGCTTACTGTGGATACGACAATATACGTATTGACGGATTGATTTCATAAAGCACAGCCAGCAGGCATGTCCGTGTTGTCGTCAAAACTGTCTGACCACATTTTTTATAGTCCCACATGTGTAGCTCACCTGACTTAACGATGCACTAAAGTGCCAAGCAGTAAAGACCAGCTGGGTGTGTTTGTTACTTAATACAAATTTAAATCTGGCTTCTGCTTCATTTGTGGAGATACATCTTTTACAGCCTATAACTTAAAACCCAACCATGAAGCTAATTGAATAGCCGGGAGATTTATTGACCACTAAAATGAAATGCAAGGTCCTCCCTAATATAGGAGTAAGCCTAATAAGTAATATTAATAAATATGTGGCGTTACTTAAAAACTTTTTACAACAATAGATATTTATAACTAATTATGTCCTATACAGATGTAATCCAAAATAAAAAAAATTCAATTTGGATATCATTATCACCTCGAAAGCCTAATGAATAGATACTTCTTGTTGTGCAGGTATTGATGAAGTTCAAAATGTAAATTACGTAATTAAAGAACAGTTGTTTGATTATAATCACCAACATGGCAAAAACATGTGAAAAGGCAGCAGAATTGCGAACTTTGGCTGTCAGAAAGTGTTACCTCCCTTGGAGACTTAAAATCAATTTTATGAATTTTGTATAAATTTGAGGAAAGGGTTTGGGGGTGTTTTAATAACTACTTAACTACATGTATACAAAGCACATTTTTATGTAGCTAAATCGAATATTTAAAAACGTCCAGACATGCTTACAGCTAGTACCAAAGACAACCTGTATAAAATTGAATATTTCGATTGCTTGTTTAGCAATGACAAATTGTGATAGAGGCTTCATGTCATTTTCATAAACATTTCTTTTAATTCTCATTTGATTATGTTCAAATAAATTCTTGAATATTTATTTTTAAATTGAATTTTGAAACACCGATACAATGATAGAAGCTTTGCGATGTTAAAGATAAAATTCAACTTTGCTCAGATCTGTTGTATAAACCTGCTATAAGTTATTATTTTCGGATTCTGTTTTAAATTGTTTACTTTCCCCAAGAAGAGAAACCAAGAAATACGGAGGAGGCGGAGCTTGCTAATGTCGTGGACGGCCGACAATTACACAAACAAAATGCACCGTTAGATATGTATACGTATATTTGTCACAAAACAAGAAAACCCCGGAAACATACATTTAAACAATTACAAAAAGGTCGAAATTCACATATAATTCAGGCAAAATTCATCAATTACAATTCATCAATAGCGATAGTATTTAGGCATAAATAGATGCAAAGACAGGTTCCAAATATATGAATTAGGCACAGTGAATAACACCAATTAGACAGTCCGATTGTCTATATTGAAAATCTACACATTAATTATAAACATTTACCGAGTGTAACCAAAAATTCATCATAAAGTCAATATACAAACAATCACCATCGTAAGCATTAATTACCTGAGAGCCCATAACCTCATCCAACCTATCTATACACATACGGGAAATCACCGGCCAAATGTTAGGACAACTTTATATCAACTATCATTGTCTCCGTCCCATGTACCTTACTTTCATTAAATACATTAGAACCATTGTGGAATGAATCAAATTTAACTCACGGCAACGACATTCGATCTCCACTACAGCACACCACAAATCGAGACAAGACTGGTCCAGATTGACAAAAAACATCGCTTATATAGTTAACTGGCCGACTAAATTTCGTGTGACGGCATATAAGACCAAACGAATAAGCCAACCGAAGATCGTTGTGGACAACCACAAGACGCATAATTGCCTTCAAAATAAATCAATTAGTGTTCCAGACAACCTTCCCGGCTTATTTGCCTATCGACCCGAGTGGCCAAAAGTATAACTATACACAATAACAATTAAGGTACAAGTACAGACTTAGGAAGCCTAAATGGAGTGGAATGCTTTACCTTCGTAGCCCTTTCAGACCTCCGTAACTCAGAATTAACAGATACCTCAGATGGAAGCACAGCCTTCCCTGGAGAAGAATCATTTAATGAAAACTGTAATTCTACAAAACCATCAACATCGGACGTAGGAAACAAATTCAAATCGCCCATTTCGACGAATTCCCTAAGATCCGGAATAAGTAATTTCCTATTTAACATTGTTTCTTACCACCTTTAACAGGACGAATATAATAATTATCTGCCTCCTTATGTACATGAACCACAACATAAGACTGACGAAAATACACATCAACAAGTTTGTGTCGCTGTTTGAAAGCTGAACGTTTTAACACATGGTCTCCTACCGATAAAGGCATAGCAGAAGCTTTTTTTTATCAAAACGGCGTTTATCTTCCTCTACAGCAATTTCCGATCTAAATTTGACAAAAATTTGAGCTTTCTTTAGTAACTGGGCCTGCTCTTCAACAAATTCGGTTTCCCATGAACTATTTACATTACCCAATAGATGATTAACTGGAAGTTTAGGTTCTCCACCAAACATAAGCGTGTAAGGGGCTAACTCAGTTATTCTATGGGGACTAGAATTGTACATGAAAACTAAATGAGCCAACTGTTCTGGCACCTACGGGACTCGACCTCCAGAGACTTAATCAAATTACACAAGGTTTTATTGAACCGTTCAGTTTGACCGTTGCCTTGCGGGTGATACGGTGTTGTACACCCCTTTTTAACACCATATAACTTACAAAGCTCGTGATCAACAGAACTTTCAAAACAGCGACCTTTATCCGAGTGTAATCTCGAAAGCACCCCATAGTGAGCGAACCGATTATCTCTCAGATTTTGATAAATAAAATAGTCACACAAGTTTTTTTGAATTTTTTTCTTTCCCTGAATTTGAAAAAAAACATGAAAATGACCATGTGACATTCAACAACCTTTGATATGGGAGATGAGCTAGTATACTCTCTATCTTACATTGCTTTTGATCAAGCTAGGCATTTCCCAGAAGGGAAAAGCTAAATGGGTATTTTGTTAAGTTTCTGACCCACTTGTTTATATGATTAGGAATTTAGGTGTAGCCTTATAAATGTACAATGTATTGTATGCACGATCTTTAGTTATTTGTGTAAGGTTATATCGGATGTAAGTATTGCTAGAATTGGAGGAATTTCCTGGTACGAGCAGTTGCAGATTTTTGTTTGACATGTGCCATTAACCTCTGGGACATAAAACGAACATGAAACACCATCAAATAAACGGTTTATGGTACCTAAATATCACGGAATCGGATAGATCAAGTACAGCCCCTATTTTACATATGTGGGTATGTATAAAACGGTGCTGATAAATCATGTCTTTGATACCTTTCAATAAAAAATAATATTAACCGCTTTATTAATTAAGAGTTTTGACTTTCATATTTATATTAACCCTGTAAACATTTCTCTCGGTCTCTCAGATACAATAAATATCTGCATTCGATGTAGTTGAAATTCTTCAAACTCTGTTGCCAAAAGATAGTGATGATGGGTGGCAAACAGAGTTGAAGGACCGGCCATATTGGAAAACATGTAACTCTATTGTTCGCGTGATTTTCTTTCAATTTCTCCTAATTTAAGCAACCCAACCGGTCCCAACATTACACACATTTAGTTCGATCCTTTAGTTCGCCGTTCCACCAAAAAAAGCGTTCAAACACTGACATTTCTGTTGCGTACACTACACAAGTTCATTTTGACGGAATCGAGAAGGCCAGCGGGAGTTTCGGGCATTCCTTCGAAAAACGACGAGGATGCAACACAACTGTGAGTGTTTGAATGCTTTTTTGGCGTAACGGCGAACTAAAAGATCGAACTGAATGTGTAATAAGTTTGGGTTGGTTGCGTTGCTTAAATTAGGAGAAAATCTAAGCACAAATTGTTGATTCTCAGTTTTATATGTTTTCCAATATGGCCGGTCCTTCAGCTCTGTTTGTCACCCATCATCAATATCTTTTGGCAACAGAGTTTGATGAACTTCAACTACAAGCAGTCCCGGCTCGTATATAACAGGAAAATGTTAAATTTGGCAACGTAAATTCTTATTCAGGAGTGAAAAAAAGACACGTACGTTTTAAAACGTATGAAAAGTCGGCCCCTTTGCGGTTTCCAATATTTTTGGTATGCGTTTTACCAGGCCGCCACGGCCAGTAAAATGACTTTCTTGAATTTTGTAAGGGAGGAGAGCCATATGGCTTGTTCCTATTTACGAATAAAGATATGAATATGAAAGTTAAAAATACAGCTTTTGCTACGAGTCTTAGCGGATGGTAAAGATTTAGAATCTCACTCTAGGGATTCCACCTGGCTTCCCATTCGAAGCTGCATGCAAACCTCGATACGGCGATAGTCTGGATGGTGAGTCGAAAACGGTATGCGTCGTTCTTTGTTGAGATTTTGACTCTTAAAGAGTTGTCCGCCATGTTTGACGTTAACCAATATAGTTCTTAAACATCACACACCGCAAAATGTACAATTTTGGCGATGAACATGGCGTCTCCTTCTGTTCGTGTTGATTTAGTCTGTCTAAAAGTTTCACACGGTTGAGAGAGCATTGACCTGTCTATGTGTCATGTATTCGGAAACCACGATCTATCCCTCAGGAATATGAGCCTCGCTCGGTCTTCGACGAGATTCACACTTTCCAAGCCTCATGTAAATATATCTTTAAATTGCCGAACTTTCTATGTGGTTCTCGCTCGAGAATTTCACGTAAAAAAATACATTAATTGTGTACACATTAACATGTGTCTTACATTCAAACAATGCTAAGGGACAAATTAGAAACACTTACATAACTCTTTAACCACTCTTTCATGCTTTCATGCCGCGCCATCACGTTCACTGGCGGAGGGATAAAGAAAATTTGTACATAATAACGTTGGTGATATCGTGAATTCGCTACTATTCTCATATAACTTTGTTTCACACTTTTTCTCTCTACATACCCTCAAAGGAACCTTGTTCCGCTGCGCTCCACGGCGGCTCCAAAAATATATTGTATTGTACAATATGTGCTAACAAGGCTCAAAAGGCGCTCACTGATGTTTGAAGATGAAGCCGTATTCGGTTTATATGATGCTGAGAATCTAACATACATTTGGGTTTCCTCACCCACTAAAACTGGCAACATTGTGAAATATAAGCCATATAAGTGAAATAATTTTGAGTGCGGCGTAAACCATAAATCAATGAGCCAAGTACTTGCTAAAGGTCGAATGTTTCCTTTTGTCAAAAGCCCAGTTTCCTCAACCACTTTAACCTGGCAACAAAGTTATATAAGTGAAATAATTTTGAGTGCGACATAACACACATTTGGTGCATTCCTACGAAATGAATTCACATTTGGTACATATACAAACTCACATTCGGTGCGTTCCTACGAGATGAATTTACATTTGGTGAATTTCTATGAGATGAATTCAAATTTGGTGCATTCCTACGAGATGAATTCAAATTTGATGCATTCTTACGAGATGAATTCAAATTTGGTGCGTTCCTACGAGGTGAATTCAAATTTGGTGCGTTTCTTTGAGATGAATTCAAATTCAGTGCGTTCCTACGAAATGAATTCACATTTGGTGCATTCCTACGAGATGAATTCACATTTGATACATTTCTACGATATGAACTCCCAATTGGTACATTCCTACGATATGAATTCCCATTTGGTACATTCCTACGATATGAATTCACATTTGGTACATTCCTACGAGATGAATTCACAATTGCTCAACTCATTTATCATAAATACACAAACGCTGTGTTCAATTTACAAGGACTGTAAATTGTATTTATGTTCAGAAGGAAAGCTGTATTCATTTTACATGTATATCTAAGTGTTGTATTAGAGGGATTCACAAATGTATTTATTTTACATAGATCCATGCTAGTTGTATACCTCGTACATCAACAAAATAGCTGTATACATTTAGAAGGAATCACAAAATACAACATATATATGTATTCGTGGGTTAAGAATATATATACATCCGTATAACATAGATTCACAACAGATACATGCATACAACATAGATTCACAATATATGCATTCGTATAACATAGATTCACAATATATATGCATTTGTAAAACATAGATTCACAATATATACATTCGTACAACATAGATTCACAATATATGCATTCGTATAACATAGATTCACAATACATGCATTCGTATAACATAGATTCACAATATATATGCATTTGTAAAACATAGATTCACAATATATACATTCGTACAACATAGATTCACAATATATAAATTCGTACAACATAGATTCACAATATATACATTCGTACAACATAGATTCACAATATATACATTTGTACAACATAGATTCACAATATATACATTTGTACAACATAGATTCACAATACATATATTCGTACAACATAGATTCACAATATATACATTCGTACAACATAGATTCACAATATATACATTTGTACAACATAGATTCACAATATATACATTCGTACAACATAGATTCACAATATATACATTCGTACAACATAGATTCACAATATATACATTCGTACAACATAGATTCACAATATATACATTCGTACAACATAGATTCACAATATATGCATTCGTATAACATAGATTCACAATATATACATTCGTACAACATAGATTCACAATATATACATTCGTACAACATAGATTCACAATATATATATTCGTACAACATAGATTCACAATATATACATTCGTACAACATAGATTCACAATATATATATTCGTACAACATAGATTCACAATATATACATTCGTACAACATAGATTCACAATATATATATTCGTACAACATAGATTCACATAAGTTATATTCACAGGACTCATTGAATATTGAACATCGTCATTTTACTTCTTTGTAACAAAGAGAAAATTTATCCAGTATTTCATCGGGATGCCTAACTTATATTCCTTTCATAGGCACATTTTTGTTGAAATAGTCAAACGAAGGAAATATATCAAATACAAAACAATACATGCATGATAGAAAAATAAATTATTAGAGTAGTAAACATTCCAAAAACAAGTCAGATATATTGTCCAAAATGAGGGACTTGTTCTAAGTACCATTTATACCTTGTTAACCATATTTACATTTATTTCTACACCATACAATATCTACTTTAATTGACATGAGCTGCCTAGATTTTGCTGTGAAATACCAATAACAATTTGTTGCCAGAAGCTCATGCAACAATATTAATTAGACTTAATAACTACCAGTCCAATTCAACTCGGCAAATAAAGTGCTTCGAACAAAACACCTCTGAGTACAAACTGTATTTTACATTGATTGGAGTTTGGAAAACAGGATTGATAGTCAAAACAAATAATAAATGATGATAATAAAATGTACAACGGTAAAAATGACAATGCCTGTATGATATAACTATACCCAATTCAGGTTGAATGATCCCAGCTTTCTTCTACGTAATCATGGCCCAGTTTACAAACGAATGAATTTTGCCTCTAAAAAGGTACATCTGACCGATGGACTTCAAAGTCTCTTACTGTCGTGACGATCAGAAATTTTGAAAAAAGTGTGAATTTTGGCAGCTCGTGCCACTTTAATTTAGAGTGGTCTGTCCCACAGTTCCAATCATTCTCTCATTTATCCATACCTCTTATATGGTATATCTCTTTGGGGGAATACTTTTCCGTCTCTTCTTACTCCCATTTTCATCATCCAAAAGCGCATCATTCGAATATTAAATTTTTCAAAGAGATTAGATCACACAGAACCAATATTTTCTAGACTTAAAGTTTTACCTATTTCGCTTCTGGTTGAATATGCTAATTTAAAATTGACGTATAAATTTTTCCACAATCTGCTAAATATTCCATCTTCATTTTTGAACTACCTGGTGAGGCGGATAACAGTTCAATAATACAACACAAGACAAACGTTTTTCGATTTCTCCATTCCATTTTGTAGAACTAATGCATCCTATTATCTCTTCAAATCAGTCGGTCCTAGAGCATGGAATAAATTACCCACATCATTCAGGTCAATAGAGTCCTCTTCACTATTCCAATCCAAAATTAAAGTTTATTTACTTACTAAAATCCCAGAGTGTTATTAAAATAACACATTGCCTAAGGTTTTAAAAAAATCTTAAATATCCGCCAACATTATAAACTAACTATTCAAAACATTAAACGTATTAATTGATATATTGTATTTTTTCTTAACGGGATAGAACAAGCCATTAGAGCTTTATTCCCGCCACATTCTCTATTGATTGTACATAAATTTCCTTATGTAATTATTGAGTGGTTAATAAATGAAATGAAATGAAATCACCAGTTCGCCTTATTAAGCGTAAGATTAAGTGTAAGTATATGAGCACCGGACTGGCTCGATTAAAATTGCTATAAAAACACTCGGATAGCATTTTTGAAAATATAAGTCTCGAACTGTTGATTTAAGATATGCAAATAGGTGTATCAACATATTCAAAAAAATCGCTAGAGCGGCTACTGGACCCTCGTTGGTGACAATTCGACGTACAGTAGATGTACATCTCGTTTAACTTGTCTGATTTGATGCAAATAAATAAGTCATTTGATTAGCTGAACTTTCAGAATGAAGCTCTATCAATCCTGGATCTCACAGCTTCTGGGGCCCAGGACGCCCCTGGACCTTCTTTTAAACAGGTCCATTTTTTTCTTTCCCTGTATTTCAATTAGCATTACATAATTGCTGATGATACATTTTTAACCCTGACCCCAATAATGGTTCCCTGATTTATCACGGCAGTCCAACTCTCATGGCAGACTGTATCATTGGAAGTACGAAATTGAATTGTCAGTACTCTGACTAGTTTTCATCCTTGGGGGAAAAATGTATTATTTCACAGTGAAATCAAATTATGGACTGAGAAAGGGGATAAAGTTCTTAGTCTTTTAATAGTGATACATGTCATGGGATTGTACAGTACATTAAGGCTATGATTACAAGTACAATCAGTAATCCTTGAATTAATAAAAAATGCATCCCGGTTATTCAAATTTTGTTTACATTAAAAATAACAGAGATTGTTAAGTTTCCACATCAGGCCCCAAAGTGTATAGACCATTTTATATATCATAGCTAATCATTTGCTTTTTGATGAAGTTTTAGCCATTGTATTAATCTTTTCATGAAAAAACTAAGAATCAATTGATAAAAAAGACCACCATAGCTGGGTTGTTAGATAAGCTTGTTTAGAGAGATTAATGTCCAGGGGCCTGTTTCACAAAGTGGCGTAGAGTTTTTGTGTAACTGCATGGCAATCCATACTGTTGGGGTATTTACGCTACGCCGCTTGGTGAAACAGGATCCAGAGCACAACAGTCATTTCCAGGTCTACTGAAAAAAAAAATTGTCGAGTTTTTCGCATAACTTTTTTCCATTGTCTGATTTTGGTCTCGCCGCTGTGATAAAATACCGATAAACCCGTAATGACGTCAGTGCAACTCACCGGATACCTATACTCGTAAGAAACATTCTAACAGGCATGTAGTAGGCCTAATTATATATAAGGGACCTTTACTCAGTATGGACAGAATCTGTGATAATATTCACTGTGAAGTGTCCTTGAAAGTCGGTATTCGGTAGATGCATAGATCCCACTATCATAACCTTCACTATCAGAATCTTCACTATCATAATCTTCACTATCAGAATCTTCACGATCAGAATCTTCACTATCAATGTAACAGAGTACACGGGCAAAATGATCTACACCCTCCTCAGTATCGGATGGTTTGAGTGTTATAACCTGTATTTTTACTTTGTCACTGCTGTAACCCTTCACCAAGGATATAAAGTTCAGAAAACGCGAGTCATCATACCTGGCTTCTAGAAACACAAATACAATGTTAATTTTGTTTTCTACTGAAGTTAAATCTTGTTGAAAGGCCTGGAGATCAGTACAGTTTAATTGATGTGGCGCTAGAGTTATTGCCAATACCCCTAACCTTCTAACGTTCTCTAAACAAGTAGAGGCGTGTTTAATGTCGTCACAGTGTATAAATGGCATCTTAACACCATTCGATTTCGTAAAATGTTCCAACAATCTGCGATTTGTCTGAAAATATCTTGAATTCATCATTACATATGTATCCATCGCAAACGATAATTTCATTTCATTATCTGATATGTCTGATTTAGACGCATCCTTGAAGTAAGTAACCGGCGGCAAGTCCATTTTACAGATGGCTAAGTGGATCTGGTCATCTAAAAGTTCATCTAAAAAGAGTAAATTAAATGATGTGAGGAAGACCCATGCAACTTTAAACCACCTGTTAAAATGTATTCTAAAGAAATCTACTAAATCTAATTGGGGATTTCCTTTGCTTAGATAATACAAAAGTGTATATATCCAGCGACAGTATATTTCGTCAATTGATTGTGGTTTGTCATGTGCTACTATTTCAAACAGGTGTTCAAGAACAATTTTGGTTTTGTTGACTTGGGTAGACCCTAAGTATCTTAAGCACTCCAATACCGGATGTTTGAAAGGCCATGCAGGACTATACCGCAAAAGGGGCAATACTTCTTTTTTAACTCAACTAAATCCAGCTTTTCAAGATAAGTCCCACAGAAAAATTCCTGAAATGATCTATGTGGAAAGTAGCAGAATTCATTTGAGTGTAACCTGGATATAGTATAGTCTTTACTCAGAATTCCAGATTTTAGCAGATGAAATCCCAAATCACCTTCACATAGAGAGTTAAGGTCATTTTCAAGAAATACAAATACATCGCCTCTTACTCCTGTGTAGGCTACGTAACAAGCTGCATTATATAACATCTCTTCATCCAATGAACAGTCTCCCTGTTCCTGAAATTTCCTTACGTACTTTCTACATATTGTCCACATGATTTCATGATAAATTTCGCTCACGTTCGATGGGATTCCACCAGACTTTCCCTGAACTAAAATACAGAGTAATAGTGTAACAAATGGATTTACCATCAGTTCACGCAATTCTCGATCATGCCTTAGTCTATCTAACAGCTTCATCTTATAGTTATTCTCATCATTTCTATAATATTTACAGATGTATTCCCTCGCATTCCTCACAGAAAATCCTTTCACTTCCAAATGTAGTTTGGCATACGGGAGAAACTTCCTGACTGATTCTGGTCGACCAGTTATAATCAAGTGGACATCCCTGAAAAACCTGCCCTTCAGAAGTTGTGTTATGGCCCATTCGCCGTCGGCAGTCAACTCATCCACACCATCAATTATCAAAAGACTTTTGCCTGTTTGAAAATGTTGGTGTATTTTATCTTCAGGAATTTGAAAGTCCTCTGGGAATAACTCTTGTACAAAAGATTTTCGAAAGTCTTTTGTCAAACTGCGAACTTCCAAAATGCCGACTAAATCAAAATGATGTCCATGGATTTTGTATGCATCCTTGGACCACAAATAGGCGAATTGACGGCATAATGTACTTTTACCAATACCTGCTGGCCCCTCGATGAAACAGATATTTCTCTCTGAGGGAGTCACTTTGAATATTCTGTCAAGGATGTCAGGGTCATTAGTAGGCTTATTACCCTGCTCCTTGGAACTGTTAATAGAGCAAGATAAAAGAAAAAATAAAGTTATGTATCGCTTAAGAGCAAGTTTTTTTTTTTTTTTTCACAGAGAAAAAAACAACACATATGTTAAACAACAGATCCTTTAAAGGGATCTTAACGCCCGCGTTCGTCTATTCATATTAAAGATTGTTACAGCAATAACTGGATATAGGAATTGGGGCATACATAAACATCTTATTCCAGGAAAGGGTGAAGAATAAATGAAATAAATTTTGTTGTTTGTCGTTGACTTTGATAACGATGTAAGGACTACATCGAAATGTCGTCACCCAATAAACCAAGAAGTTGTTATCCATAAGTAATTCTACACCTTATTGTTAACCTTTTAACTTCTAAATGCCATTGAAAGATTTTTTATTCCAGGGAGATAACTAACTATTGTTGAGGGAAATTAAATTGTGAATTACAAAGTAAGCTCCCCTTGAAATTTTGGTTGAAAACAACATCGCCCCCTGGTGGCCATATTCAATTTGCAAATGAGATGAAAATGTACGATGCACAACTAGACTATATCGAGATAATGTGAGCTAAGTTTGGTGAAAATCGGACTTGTAGTTTTCTTGGAATAAAGGTAAAAAAAACAATATCGCCCCCTGATGGCCATATTGAATATGCAAATAAGAGAATGTACACGGTATAAGCCTTGGCTTAATGTGTGCTCTTATAACAAATAAAATGTTTAGAAAAAAAAATAAGATGAAAATGTACGGTTCACAACTAGACCATAGGGTGATGATGTATATTAAGTTTGATTAAGATTGGATTGGTAGTTTTTTGGGAATAAAGGTAACAAACAAAAAGTTAACAGACGGACGACGGACCACAAAAAAGCGATTTGAAAAGCCCTCCATCAGAATGATGGCGGGCTAAAAAGCAAGCCAGACTCTACAGAGCGTGTGCGTGTTTGGGGAGGGGGATGTATGAATGGAATCCCACTTATTCCGGGTTGATCTATTTTCAGGAGATAATACTATGGATGGAAATGTTTACCATTTAAATATTCGGCTAGGCAGTGACCAAAGCTGAACTAAATCGAGTATGAAATGGACTGTATTATAGCTTTGGAAAAGATCCGTAATAACAGAATAATTCAAATCAAGCTTGTTCTCTCCGTTATTTCCGTATGCACCTTCGAGATAATTATTTTAAGGAAATTAATAATTTTGTGATTGATTATAATCGGAATTTTAATTGATCAAAACGTGGAAAAAGCGGAGTTTGAGGCAACCTCAGATTGGGTTTACTCCCACGGCGTGAATCAAATTGTGTCTTAAATTAGAAATACAAAAGAGATTTATCCAAAATTCATAAGCAAAGTCACAAAAAATAACCTACATATTTTCTATTTTATGGTCTGCGTTTGTCTTTGACATTCTATTCTCTTCTATTCAATCTTTTTTATAAATCTGAAGGAGATAAATATGTCCCAAAAAACAACCAAGCTGTCAAATAGACGTCTTTCTATATTCATTGAACATTAAAAAATGTACAGTGGTTAGTAAATGTTACACAGATTATACCTGCCAGAATGGCGACGTTTCCTCCCTTGAACCACTTGCAGATTCGTAAAAACGTGCTCGAGGTCTTGTTCCTCCCATTCACACATTGGTAAAGGTTGGATGCGCTTCATGTTGTCCAAATACCATTTTTTTAATTCGGTCTGTACAATTTCAAATTTATCTAAAAAAGCAACAAATGGTCGAAATCAAAAATCAATATCAAAGTTTGTTTTTGTGACAATTGTAGATCCGATTCCTCCTGAGTGAAGAATATTACAATATTTATCGTTTGGGGTTCGCAGTCAAATTAAATACAATAGTACTTTTTTGAGCTGCCAGATTTTCGAACTTTTTTCATAAATTCTGATTGAAGAGAACTTGAACGATTGAAGAAATTTGAAAAACTTATGGCATTAAAATAAAAATATTGATAAAGCCAGTAACCCGTAGGAACAGAGGATGTGCTAATAAAGAACAATATTCCAATTAACTGGGATGTATGAGCACATTCTTGGAGTTTCGGTTACTTATAAAACTACTCAAACATCCCCAAGGTTGGTAGAGCGGAAAGCCCTTATTTTGTCCTTTTTTTTTTAGAATAATGATAAAAAAATAAGCTTATTCTGTCCCAATGAAATTATCCCAATATTTGGCAGTTCATGCCACTTAACATACAATGACAGCTAAGTAGAAACAAGTTTGATTGCATTTTCACCCAAAAATACAACATGAAACCATTTGTTTTTTTTTCTTTAAATACACGGAAAAGGGCATGGATCTAGACTTAAAGTAGTCAATACAACTATAGTGTTTAATAAATCCCAACGCATTGTCGTAAAACGGCAAATGAAACTTCTAAAAGGTATTTTGGAGCTTGTTTTATACAAAAACTTCAATGTATGCAGAAAAATGTATTTGAAGTAAAATGTTGAGTTAATACCTGGTTGTCTGGAGGAACCAGGGACCGGACTGACCAGTTGTGAAAACAAACATTCATCTGCCACTTGAAGAATAGTAAAGAACTTTCCAACATCTTCTTCTTGTTTTTCTTCAATTATACTTAATAGCCTGGTAATGTAAGTAGAAACATACAGAATAACACTATATAAAGATAGCTAGCCAAAAAGACTCAAAACCATTTCAAGAAGAGAAAATTCAGTTACATAAATATTTCTCCAAACTCCTATGTAGGCCAAGCAAATTTATAGTATGGGGTTTTACATATGCATGCCAAGTGGCAGATTTAATAAATTTAAAAAAATAAATAAAAAAATGTGACTGAGATTTATTGATATTAAAAGCCAAACGTTCAGCTAAGTGGTGGAACATCAACTAAAACCAATGTATTCATATATATTTTTTAACACTATTCTTGTCTAAAATAACCATGGAGACAAGTTAATTGTGTTAAAAAGGGGCATTTCATTTAGACGTTTATACCAAATCATATGTTCTTATAATAAACCACAACCCATGATATTTTATAGGTTGACGACAGGTATGAGTTTGGCCTTAGTCAGTAGAATTTTCTGCAAACATAATTTGGCAACAAATCATCAGTATTTTTGGTAAAGCTAACTCGCCGATTTGTTATAGGTTTTAGATAGCTGTGATATTCTTAAACGTTCACTACCAACATCCGCGAATAATAGGACGCCCTAGGGGCATTGAAGGCTTTGGTCATTTCTTCAATGGGTTTGTGTATTTTCGAAATATTGAGTACACTGTTTTTAGACAAACTTACTTTCTCATTTGCCTACGTAACGGTCCTTGAGATTCCACGGTTTTAACTTCATTTGGCGTCAAAATGCCATCTTGTATAAGCTGGTCCTGAAAGTTACTAAAAATGCCGTTTTCAACAAGTATCTGCCAGTTTCTCCGCAACTTTTCCCTTTGCATTTTGACGCATCTAAATCTCCACCTTGAAGTTATAGTGCTGCCAAATATAGGGTACATTTCGTTAAAACAAAAAGCACAAAATAAGAGCTTTCAGTTCTGTGGGCAAAAATTCAAACAGGCTAGCCCCAAATTGAAAAAAAAAGTCTATTTTAATTTGTTTGTTATTTCCACTTATAACTTTACCAATATTTATATTATTTCAAAGTCAATTCTAGTTTTTGAGGGTCCTTCTCTTAGTAATCAGAATTTAGGAAAAAGATCTGAATTTTTCCCAGATCAAATAAAACAATAAAATAAAATAATAAGTTCGGATTGTCTATGCCGACCGGCTGTAACATAATTAAAATGACATTGAAAAATCTCATGATCTCATTGTGAAACAGGCTCCAGAGGGCTACTAAATGACCGCTGTAATATCTACCAACCAACTACCTCCTTTTTAGACGAGACCGTTTGGCAGAGTTGATAACACAGCGGGCATTTAGTGCTAGCGATAGGTGCCATACTCAGTTTTCGATTCCCTTTTCAGGCGTCATCCAAAATTGGAAGGAGAATTTCTGTCATTTTTCAAGAAAGTGTAATCCCCAAAAATAACGAGAATACATGTAGGAACTAAGTTACTTCAGCCGTCGCCATTATCGAACGTTGACGGGACACGAACACATCTACATGCACATACCTGTTTTAACAGCTCTAACGCTTGTATCTTTGAATTTGATTGTCTATGCAGGTATTAGCTTAATTACAGACAGCTTACCTCGTTTATCAGCATAATTCCATCGGAATAAGGAACTTTGACTAAACAGACCAACAAGTTTAACGTTTTAATATCAGTTGAAGCCAGTTGACCTTCACACGTCATAGACAGGCGAAAACTGTTGTCCCTATAGAATACGTATAGGTGGGAAATTTCGTTGAATTGAAACCAAATGTGCCTACCATTATTGTATAACAATCGCTCAAAAGCAAATAGAGCGCAAAGTCACGTACGTAGCCTACGTTACAGTGTAAGGTCCCTATAGGGCCTATATGTGTGTTCATTTAATGGTTAACAAGGATGATACGCCTTTTACTCATATATTTATGAACACACATACACAAGTAAAAACTTTACTTCTTGACTAAAATAACCATGGAGACAAGTTTCTAGTTGTGTTAAAAGGGGTGAATCATTCAGACCTTTATACCCAATAGTAATAAACTAAAACCCGTAATTTTTTTCTCTACACCTTTCTTGCACATAATGCATTGCATTGGCAGCACTACCGATTGTTTTACGCCGTACTCAAGACTATTTCACTTATATGGCGGCGTTGATAGGTTTTGTGCGCTTGTAAAGGAGAAATCTCGTGGATAAAATTCTCCCCCGGTTTTGTCAACTGACTAGTCAGACGAGCTGCGCATGCGCAATTAGATTTGTTGTGTAAGAATAGTGTCGACTTGCAGAGGACTCGTAGTATATGGACAGAGGTTGATATTTCGGCAAACCAGAGTCTTCCAACTTTTCTGTTGATTTTGAATATAGGCGTACAGCCATGAGAAGGTCTTGGGAAGAGGCCAGGATAGTTTTCAGATCGAAAATGCGTTTATTTGCTCGTTTTGAGGGTAGTTGAAAATATCGGTTTCGTAACTTTTCATATTATATATATCTTCTTTACACACCATTGAAAAATCCCCCTTACACCATTGCTTCGCGTGACTGTGAGCAACAACAACAACAACACATTAAATACTCCAAGTTCTTCTCGTTTCGTTTCTTTTGTTCTATTGGCCAGAGACTCTGTCTTTTTGATATAGGATCTCTCTTCTTTCTTTACCAGAATTATCCCCCGACCATTTGTCCCTACATTTTACTAGAATTGAGTCGGACGCATAACAAGTTATGCTTTTCCCAAACAATGAAACATTGAGTCTTTTCGATTACTTAATTATTATTATTATACTCTTTATTGCAGACAATTACGTCCATATCAGTATACAGAGAAAAAAAAAACAAAGGAAAAAAAAAGTTACATGTATAAGAGCATAGTTATATCATTAGTGCAAGAGATGTCTCCATCGTTTGACCAAAGGAGGATAAATAAAAACATCAGATTGTAACAGCAAACCCAACAGTGCATTACTGCTGGAGTCAAGCCTTCTAAGGAAAGAATAAACTGATTTACGAATGACCTCACCAAATGAGGCTATATTGTTCATGGCAAACATAGTGCTGGCACTACATCCGCTGCGGTAGTTCATCAGCCAGCGGAAGGAATTATTATACATGACACGAAAACTATTCATAGCATTGGCTGTAAAGGAGCTCCACAATTGACTACAGTATAAATTACAACAATAGGACTGGAAAAGTCTTTTTTTAACAAAAGGTGAGCAAGCTTGAAATTTCCTCAGCAATAAATTGGCTCTAATACAAAGTTTACGTTTTTGCATTTCAATGTCAGCATTGTCAGAGAGGTCCGAAGTTACAACGTGGCCCAAATAGGTATACTGCTTAACAAATTGCAGACGTGAATTACACAATTTAAAAACAGGCGATGTAAGATTTTTGTAAGGCTTGGGCAAAAACATCATGCAAACAGTTTTTTTTAACATTATATATTATATCATGTGACATAGCATAATTCGAACAAACGTTAAGTAAGGTCTGCAGAGATTTAACAGAGGGGCAAACCAAGCACAAATCATCCGCATATACAAAATGATTAAAAAAACACCAGCAATGTTACATCCAACACCAGCTTCGGACAAAGCAACATCAAGATCGTGCAGATAGACTGCAAAAAATGTAGGTGACAAAATACCCCCTTGTCTTACTCCGTTGGAGACATTAAAAAAAGGCGACACAGCTGAGCCCCATTTAACAGCAAATTGTTGTGTTGCACACCAAGAGTGGAAGAGTTTAATGAAGGAAACGGGGATCTTGCGATCGATCAACTTTTTTAGAAGAGTCCAGTGGTTGACTCTATCGAATGCTTTACTTGCATCTAAAAAGCAAGCGAAAACCGGACTGCCATTGGTCATGTAAAAATTGACCACTTCTTTCAGAATATATATGCATTGGTCAGTGGAGCTACCAGATTTAAACCCAAATTGTAAATCAGAGCTATACAGATGGAATTCAAGATATTTCAGAATTATTTTCTCTAAGACTTTGGATATGACCGAGGCAATAGCGATTGGGCGATAATTATCAGACAAGGTTATATCGCCGCTTTTGTTTTTGACAACGGGTGTAATTAAAACATAGGTGAGTTCCTTAGGGGTATGTTATGATATCCTATTCAGACAGTAGTTCGTGCGTACTAATAGCTGTTAACATTCTTGTGGTTTTGCGGTTTATTCCCAGACAGTGATAATTGATGACAATTGATATTATAATATGTGGTCGTCTGGCAATGTCTAGGTCAACGTAGAGAAGCCAGTTTGACCGTTTGGCTTTCATATTCAAATGGCACGATGTCTGTTTGCCTTTGTGGTCACACGTGACTAAAATGTTCACGTTTTTGCACGGGAATCGTGGGACACTGACGTTGTCGTGTCCAGGTTCCTTGTTTTTTCTCTCAGAGTGTGAATAATGCTGAGAGTGAGATGATGTGTCTCTTTTTACTAAATTGTACTTTTGAACGCGTTAGCGTATATTTAATCTTCTTGTGAAGGGCCACCTATTTTTTCCCGATGACATCAGATCCATGTTTAGCAACGCCTCCCGGGTTTCGGCACCATTGAGTTCAGAGTGAGATGTGTTTCTCTGGATATTCCACAGTGAAATAAAGCGTGCCGTTGAAGGTGACAGCGTATATTTATTCTACAAAATGACCATATATTTCCACAACCAGAACTATCTTTATCAACGCCTCTACAGCTACGGATTCGGTACCAACGAGGGAGTTCTCTGTGTTCTCGCGGCCATGGTTTTCGACCACGTAATGTGCACGGACTCTCTTAATGACTCATAGTGAGTAGGTTTAATAATTAGTCCAGCAATTTTTTTTTTCTTTTTTTGAAATTATGTTTTTCATAATAACAAAACTATTTTTTCCAAACTCTGCCTTCTTCTTGTCTGTCAGCGAGGTTTCTTTCGTTTTACTCTGTGTTAGTAACGAAATTGGGTTTGGTACGTCCATTTTATGGAATATCATCCCAACCCCAGTATCGTTACGTAACAGGTACATCCATGAAACAGAATGGCATTCAAACACATGGAAAGGAGAACAAACAGACAATCTGGAGCATATTTAAAGTGCTCGGCACATAAGCCATCATAACCAGCAGATTTTTTACATTTCATTTCTTGAATAATTTCATTAATATTATCTGGGCTGACGTGGGGTATATCGTTTTTATCATTAGAATAAGACAGTATGGTTTCCATAACTTCAGATTTAGATACAACAGTTTTAACACTATTCAAGAGAGTGGAAAATTTTTCTCTCCACATATTAGCTATTTCAAGCTCACCATCTGCTTCGTCTACACGGTTAGGTAGTGACATACACTTAGAATTACATGACTTAACTTCACTCCAGAAATCGTTAACAGAATGGCTGGAAAGCGCCTCTGCCATTTTATCTGCTCGTATGCTATTTTCATTTCTTTTACAATATCGCAGTGCATACTTGAACTGCAGCTTTGACGGTCTCATATTATCTGCAAAAGGACCAGATCGTGGGCTACCATGTTCACGCCAAATACGAAAGCTAATTTTAGAAAGTACATAAAGATCTGAAACATAGTCATTCCAACCAGGTATAACATTAGAGCACTTCGTTGTATATTTAGCTAAAGTTTCATTGGCAGAAGTGTTTAAAGCATATATAATCTCATTGTAGAAATCTCCTATTTCTGCAGAGTGACGTGTACCACAAGCACCATCATTGCACAAAAGAGCTTTAGTTGGGATTTTGATAGCCCTAAGACAGCTTCGACATAATTGCGGTACAGAGTTAAATCTGTTTCAGACAATTTGTCCCAAGCTATAGTCAATTTTCGAGTGGAAGGAGTTGTGATATTATCTTGCAGAGTAGGCAAGATATTCCATGAGATTGTGAGAGATATAGGACGGTGGTCAGAACTGACAAAATTATATAATATTTGTACATCAGAAACAGATTTATCAACATTAGTAGATGTAACAAAGTGGTCAAGCCAAGATGTAGTTAGGTGAACATCACTAACGTAAGTACACGAATCACGTGGTAGAATTGGTGACTCGTCAACAATATATCTAACTTTACCAAGACACTCCAAAAAGTTTAATAGTTGCCTGGAGAATCCGTAGGCATATATACACAGAGAATCAGCAACTTAGACTTGTCACACTCTATGGTAATACCTACTATTCTTAGATCATTATAAGTAACAAATTTGACATTGGATGCAATGGATTTACGCCAGAGAATAGCTAAGCCACCATGGGGACGACCCCTCCACAATACAGTATCGTCAACAGCAGAATTACCCTGGCCGTAAAAGTCATTACTTATATTATTCAGTAGGTCCAGTTCATTGTTTAAAAGCCAAGTTTCCTGGAGTAGGCAGATGTCAACTTTGTCACATAGATCCCTAACCACAGGGATACAACTTTTAATGAAACGGCAATTAGATGATACTAGACGTAGATCTGTGAAGGTGAGCTAATGTAAACTAGGTCAGTAGTCACGGACATAGGGGTCATCGTTGTACCAGTGCGATGAGTACGAATCGGCATAATGATGTGTGTAGCGTCCTTCAACTTCATCCTCACGTTTCTTATGTCGACGGGTAAAGTATTTACGGACAAAAACATCATCTGGCCAGTAATCGGAGTCCATTAGGGAACGAGAATTACGACTATGAACTTTAAGCCAAAAAGATGCATAAGAATTATACTTTGTCTCCAACTGTTGGCACTCGATATCAAGACCCGATTTACTTTTTACACAACGTCGTACGTCATCAGGTGTAGTCCCAGGCACAAGACGAGTAACGAATAATTCCAAGGGGGGATAACTCCTGACTCCTTGGAGCCCAGAATTCCGAACAGATTTTGCTTTACGTTGGACTACGGTAAAATTGCTTTTGTTGGCAGATACTACATTCGAGTAGGATGAGCGTGAGTTGGGCACATCATGTAGAGAGTTGAGCTCACCGGAACCTAAAGGGACAGAGGCAGAGTTGGTGACACTCTGTGGCATATTTAAATTCAAATTGGGAGCACATTGATCTGATGGATAGGAGACATTTGTAATTTCACTAGAGATTATAGGACCAGTTCTTTGCTCTTGTGTCACATAATTGCCGGAGTTATCTTGTTTGCACGTTGGTGTAGATTGAGGGAAGGGAGAGTCCACGGCTTCGACAAGAGATGCAGCTATAGGCGAAGTTTGGGGGGATTTTTCACTGCTTGATTTTACTGATTTAGCAATACAACATTGAGAAATTTTGTTACTTAGCTTTTCGATTTTCTTGTTGGCAGCTGTTTGTGACAGGTCAAGATTGTCAATTTTCGAAGAAAACACACAAACCTCTTGTTTAAGACCATTCAAAATATCTTTCATATCCAGAGCACCAGACAGTTGAATTTTAAGTTTATTCAGCTCATGAAGCAGTGTTGATACATCTACATGGTTTGTGGACACAGGAGGCAGTTTGCGGAGATTCTTTGCTACAAAACACGGTAGGGCATTCGGGTCAAGTTCGTGTAGCATTTTGCAGATGTCTTGCAGGGTGTTGATTTTTTTGTTTGGTCCGTTGCGTTTACGATATCTGTTTGTGAGAGATTTTCCACAGCATCTGTACAGAATGTCTTTCGCTTCTTGGATTTCCGCCTCGTTGTAGACATCATAGCAAAGCTTCACAAGTGTATCAATAGTAAGTATGTCAATTTTGTCGACCATACAGCAAATCAGCTCACATATTATAGGTTCATGTACATCAAACGTAGCTAAAGAAGTGTCCGTATCACTTTTAGGAGTAGTACATCCGTCGTTATTTGACGGAGGTTGAGGATTAGACCCACTCTCTGCCATGTTACCTCTTGCTGCCAAGTGACTGCACTATAACTCAGTCATTCGGTGTCAGGTTTTCGTCACCACTGGCTAAAACAGAGTCGTGCTGAAGCAATGAAATCAAGTTTATGTCCCCATGTTGGTTGTGGGTATATTCGTCGTACATTGGCCATAAGTTTAAGCAAATAGATCAACAAAAATTAAAGCTGTAAAAAGCTGTAAAATGAACTTATCAACTCATACTTCGACTCCCTTCAAATGTGTCTTCATTTCTCGGCAAGGGAGATCACTTCATTTCCAATAAGCTAATATTATATTATAATAAGATTTGAACTTGAAGGTAGTGTCCCCAATTTTACTACGGCCTAGTATGGTGCGGTTTTGCGTAAGCCAAAACACATATGACAACTGACACTGTATTCTACATGATGGTGATTTTTTTACACTGCACTCAGATTATCTCACTTTAATATATGGCAGCGTTGCTAGGTTTACCAGGAGGAAACCAGGCTCTTTGTCCGCAGGAAATCAACGACCTTCGGGGAGTTGTATATTTATGAGTCTCCAAGAGAGGCTACTATCACCATGAGATGACACATTTTATTATTTAGATTCAACTAATACTAAGTTTTTCAATGCGCACTTAGATAATCTATTACATTAACTATAAAATCTGTCTCAATATTTAGATAAAAGTGTTTTGGTAAAAATTCTAAATATATGATAATGGAATCTAAACTGGAACAGTGGAACATTGTTTCTAAACTTAAAGTGGCATGAGCTGCCAAAATTCAGACTTTTCTCATAATTTCTGAGCGTCACGACAGTTAAGCCACACTATCCAACATCACCCAACATGCTGCTGGCCAACAAGAGACAACTTCAAGTTGCTTCATGTTGCGGCATGTTGGGTAAAGTGTCCACACTATAAAAACAAAGGCCAACAAGTCAAAACTTCCTGTGAAAATGTTCCGCTGTGTTGCCTGATGTTGTGACAAACTTTTTGAAGAATTTGCGGAAAATTTAGTTTAGTTAATAAGAAAAATGAAGGTTAGTCAAAAGAGACTCGTAAGGGGACTTTCGGCAGTAATAATTGCTCTGGCAGCCAGTCGGCGTCAACGACGCCAAAAAACACCGAAAACGTCGTGTTTGGGTAAAGGAATGGATACGAAAACGGAGAGCCTTATGGGACCTACCATTGCCTCCTGAATGTATTAAGTAGTGGCAAATCGTAATTTCCTTAGAATGGATCAGGCCGCCTTTTCAGAACTTGAAAAGGTAGAGCCGTTAATTAGGAAACAGGACACGCATTTACGACCGTCAATACCACCTGGGGAAAGACTGGCGATCACGCTTAGATATCTTGCTACATGTAGTCCTAAACATAGCTACATGCTTTTGTCTTTGTAACAGTTAATATGGGCTGTATTGAAATATTACCGTTTTTGAGTGTCACGGACACTGTATGAGTACATCGTTAGGCAATTGGTAATTAAGCCTACTCGACTTGATTTATCGAATGATTAACCAACATATCAATTTAGTGAGTGAGTGACAATATTACAATCATGTGACGGTGATGTATTCATGTTACAAGACGGATCTCCGTCGCTTCCCTCACGCAGGTGCTCAGTTAGTCCGGGGTTTCTGACTCCAAAATTACTATTTTTATACTGACAGCCGTATTTTGGGGTCAGGGCTCATTGCAATCAAAAAGTCGGAGTTGGCTGTCCGCTTCTGATCGGGCAGTTTGCGGTCTGATTTAGATAGTAAATAACAACATAACTAACTCAAATAGTGTCAGTACGACATTCATTAATAATTTATCATTTTTTTTAAGTGAATTTCACGTTTAAAAGCTGAAAAACCGCTAAACAGTGTTACGTCGTCAATGGCGGAGAGTTTGAGACTTGGGGAAGGCAAAAGTGAATTCAGGGGAGGAATAATGTTTACTGGCCGATCCTGCTCGTCCATATCAGGCACTAGTAGGTAGCGAAATTATCCATGAACCCTGACTCCAAAATACGGCCGTCAGTATAACAAATAGTAATTTTGGAGTCAGAAACCCGGACTAGTGCTCAGTAAATCTGAAAATGTGGGTATCATTGCTTTCATAAGCGATGATTGCAGAATTTCCCAACTACTCTTCTAGTTGAAGTTCTTCAAACTCTGTTGCCAAGATATTGATGATGGGGGCCCATCATCAATATCTTGGCAACAGAGTTTGAAGAACTTCAACTACTATTCTTCATGACATACAAACACTCTGTATCTCTTTTCGTTTAACGTAAATAGTTATTTGCTTGGGGTTTTACTCTGTACTTTTCCCTATACATTTATATGATCATGGCAGCGCCAGGTTTATTTGTTATATTAACCGCCGTCGTCTCAGTGACACTAGGACAGAAAGCATTTATAAATTGACACAGACCGAAGATATATAGAAGGCTTTCCTTTCGTCACTGTCTTTGTATTCTTTTATAGTTGTGTTTGTATAGGCATGGGTACTTCTCGTACTCTTCAATTAACCTTTGTCTCCTCCATTCCACATTCGGCTTTGGTGCTGCTCTTTTTTCCGTCAGATCACGTGGCTGTTTAAATCACCTGGTTTATATCTGATTTGTGATTGGCTACGATAGCCAACATCGCCCAACAATTGTTGTCAAGAATGTGCATGTACAAACATGGACCAACATTGTTGTCGAATGTTGTCTGTTGGTCGATGCTGGGTGACCCGTCCACACTAGCAAACATGACACAACTTTTTGGGCAAACACGAAGTTGTTCAATGTTGGTCGATGTTGCATAGTGCTTTGAAGGCCATCGAAAAACTAAATGGTTGGCGATGGAATGGGTAAAATCCATAGAGTATGTGGCATACACGAACGGAAAACGTGTTCGAAATGTAAACAAAATTGAAATAACCGGGACGACCATTCATTCATTCTAAGCCAAAGTTAGTTCAAAACGACACTTTATTGTACATTTTCGAGACGAGATACACTAAAAAGCTTCTGAATTATACGTCTTGAGAAAAATGGCCAATAATTTCAACATTCTGTTTTAACGTCAAAATATCAACGGTTTGGCGGCTTATGCCACTTTAAAGAATTAAGACAAAAATACAAAGTCACGGGGATAGTGGCAGTGTTAAATATAAACCCAGTCAGAAAATTTTCCAATTTTTTTGGACTGAGCTGGATTCGAACCCGCGACCCATTGGTGTATATATATATATAGAGAGAGAGAGATCATAAGTTTAGTTTATTACACCAATTATGATCGGGTATAAAAGGGCTAAATGATATACCTCTTTTTAACACAATTAGAAACCAAGATTGTATTGCCTCAGTTTATTATGTTATATTAAAAATGTATACGAGAAAGAAAAATATAAAAAAAAATTCTCTATTTTTTTTAAATTTGTTTACAGAGGGTGCAGGGTAATAATTTGGATAAGAAGGACCACTCAATGATTAAGCCTCATTAACTCAAAACAACTTTGTCGTAGAGAATGGGGCTTGTCCAAGACATCGAGTTGTGACTTTACAAAGGGTTCGAGCACAGTGAAGAGTCTTTAAATATATAATTGGATCTTTGTTCAAACTAGACGTCTTTGAACATTCTATTATTAGTGCAACTCTATACTGGATTAAGTGATTGTGATCTTTTGAGTGAATTCCTTGTTTAGACCACCAGCAGCATAACATGATATAAACAATATGACAAGAGTCAAAATGCAGGGCAATTTTTTCATCACCCTGATGTACTCTGAAATTATAACTAAAGTAATACACAATTATTTTCCTTGTCAAAATAATTTACAAGTGTTTCTGTAAGAATTTCTTTTCCCAATTTTCTTGAAATATATATTATATATTTAACATATAAGTCTAACTGCAAATATTTATTCTCCTTTTGCTATTTTTTATTACCACGCAAAAATACTAAATGGAATAATTTGATTTATTGTTTCTGCTTACTGTAAACAATTATTTTGGGCAAATCTGTTCTGATTTTTCCTAATTGCTTTTATTATTTCACTTATAATAATTAAATGATTCATCCACCCGTTTAAGTGAAATATGAAATACTCTAGAGTATGATACATCAAACTAGATTAGCCCAAAGCATATTTGAACATTTAGGGAGAATGTTGGGATTTATATTAGTACCGTACCTGGTTGTCAACTTAATTTATATTTCCAAGACAATTCGATTGGCAGCAAAAATAATCAGAATTCATTGATCTAGAGATTAATCAATCCCATCACCGTTTACTAAATTGTTAATTGTTTTGTTATTAATGAGCCTAAATTCATCCTTTGCCCAAGTAAGAATAAGATGCAAAAGGGGATCATGTTTTACAAGCTTTATTTACCTCAAAGTCTTACTTTCATAAAATGAGGACATTCAAAACAGTTCACAATTTGATCATTTTCTTTAACTAGAAATGAACACACCAGACATTTATTTATTCATTGGTCCAACATTCCAATTCAAGGACAGTTGTACATTAATGGAGGAACTCAGAATAAAATAAGCTGTTAGCACAAACTTAAAAACCATTTTTGTTTGTTTGGAACAGTGTTGAATTCAAGATGGATATGTATGTTTTGCCACAAGATTTATTTCATGCACTGTCTGGTACACACACGACACCTGGTACACACACGACACTCAGGAGTTTGGCACAAACATGTTCTCAAGCGACTGTGAAACTGGGTTTTCAGAGGTAAAATGTCAAATCACAGGCTCAGCTTTGAGAATAACCAGATCTGAAGAGAAAAAGGTTCATGTTTAAGCCATGTTAAATGTTTGATACTGCTGCTGTGCTGCATATTCACAGAATAATGTAGTAGAGAGAGAAATAAAAAAAATACATGTATAGAGACAGACTCGTTTTGGTTTATTTACAAACCATCTTTAGATATATTTAGTCACTATGCCTTACATGTTTTTCTTCTGATTGCTCACTCTAGTATATTACGCTAAGCTAGTTAGTGGAAAGTCTTGGTTCTTAATAATCCAAGGATTCGTACTCGGTAAGGTAAAGAACACGCAAAACATGAATTTGTCTGTTATTAGCACATATCTTCTGTTCATACAAGTTATTGGCTCTACGGATATTTTTTATTTCACCATCAATCCTTTGCTTTTTCAAGGTACTTCAAATGCTGAACTTTTCTTGACAATCAAACTTTTGGCAGTTTTTGCCAGAACCAAATGTCAGCAAATCTTGACAAACTAATCGCAAACATAGAAACCTTATAAAAATCAATTGTGGCAGCAGGAGTAGTTGTACTTACACTAGCTATGGCCGGGCTATACTTTTATAATTATAGTTCGAGTTCCTAATCTCAAAAGACTTTTTTTAAAACTCACATTAACAAGTTATAGTACTTTGAGGTTAGGAACTAGAACTAAATTCATTAGGCGTACTCCTAGGACATATAAATGGCTATATAATAATAGATTATCTATCTATCTGATACAGATAGTAATATATACTGTAAATATAATATAATTATGAAATAAGCACCGTCGTTGTTGTATCGTGGACCTACATACGAATAGCTAGACCTTGAAGGTAACAACAAAAGCTCAATCCAAATCATATTACCTTGACATCAATAGTTTTGATCTCCGTGGTCCAGTCAGTAACCTTCATAAACTTTCTGGTTTAGTATTAACTTCAATATGCTGATGGTCCCTTGTAGCCGGTCTAGGTTGTGGTTTATCAGCGCTCGGCAGAATACATGGATTCCCGGTAAGCCATTGCGCATGTGGGAGTGAAGAGTTGTGCAAGAGTTATCCTTCTTGTTTTGTGAGTAACTTTTCGGCGCCATGGCTTTGACTTGTGGAGTGATCGAATGCTCTAATCGGACGTACAGACTAAATAAATGGAAGAAACAGTTGCGCGAGACGTGTGTGTGTCTAAAGAAAGAAAGGAACTGCACTTGTGAGCCACCTTTTAGGTACTTATTTTAAGTCAAGCGCTCTAAAGTAACATTATATCTTACCGCTACAACAACAACGGTAACAGCTTACTGTGGATACGACAATATACGTATTGAATGATTGATTTCATAAAGCACAGCTAGTAGGCATGTCCGTGTTGTCGTCAAAACTGTCTGACCCCATCTTTTAGTCCCACATGTGTAGCTCACCTGACTTAACGATGCACTAAAGTGCCAAGCAGTACAGACCAGCTGGGTATGTTTGTTACTTAATACAAATTTAAATCTGGCTTCTGCTTCATTTGTGGATATACATCTTTTACAGCCTAAAACTTAAAACCCAACCATGAAGCTAATTGAATAGCCGGGAGATTTATTGACCACTAAAATGAAATGCAAAGTCCTCCCTAATGTAGGAATAAGCCTAATAAGTAATATTAATAAATAGGTGGCGTTACTTAAAAACTTTTTACAACAATAGAGATTTATAACTAATGTCCTATACAGATGTAATCCAAAATAAAAAAACCCAATTTGGATATCATTATCACCTCGAAAGCCTAATGAATAGATACTTCTTGTTGTGCAGGTATTGCTGAAGTTCAAAATGTAAACAAAGAACAGTTGTTTGATTATAATCACCAACATGGCACAAACATGTGAAAAGGCAGCAGAATTGCGGACTTTGGCTGTCAGAAAGTGTTACCTCCCTTGGAGACTTAAAATCAATTTTATGAATTTTGTATAAATTTGAGGAAAGGGTTTGAGGGTGTTTTAATAACTACTTAACTATACAAAACACATTTTTATGTAGCTAAATCGAATATTTAAAAACGACCAGACATGCTTACAGCTAGTACCAAAGACAACCTGTATAAAATTGAATATTTCGATTGCTTGTTTAGCATTGACAAATTGTGATAGAGGCTTCATGTCATTTTCATAAACATTTCTTTTAATTATCATTTGATTATGTTCAAATAAATTCTTGAATATTTATTTTTAAATTGAATTTTGAAACACCGATACAATGATAAAAGCTTTGCGATGTTAGAGATAAAATTCAACTTTGCTCAGATCTGTTGTATGAACCTGCTATAAGTTATTATTTTCGGATTCTGTTTGATTATTTACTTTCCCCAAGAAGAGAAACCAAGAAATGCGGAGGAGGTGGAGCTTGCTAATGTCGTGGACGACCGACAATTAAACAAACAAAATGCATCGTTGGATATGTATACGTATATTTGTCACAAAACAAGAAAACCCCTGAAGCATACATTTGAACAATTACAAAAAGGTCGAAATTCACATATAATTCAGGCAAAATTCATCAATTACAATTCATCAATAGCGATAGTATTTAGGCATAAATAGATGCAAAAACAGGTTCCAAATATATGAATTAGGCACAGTGAATAACACCAACTAGACAGTCCGATTGTCTATATTGAAAATCTACACATTAATTATAAACATTTACCGAGTGTAACCAAAAATTCATTATAAAGTCAATATACAAACAATCACCATCGTAAGCATTAATTACCTGAGAGCCCATAACCTCAGCCAACCTATCTATACACATACGGGAAATCACCGGCCAAATGTTAGGACAACTTTATATCAACTATCATTGTATCAGTCCCATGTACCTTACTTTCATTAAATACATTAGAACCATTATGGAATGAATCAAATTTAACTCACGGCAACGACATACGACCTCCACTACAGCACACCACAAATGCAGGACAAGACTAGTCCAGATTGACAAAACAAATCGCTTATATAGTTAACTGGCCGACTAAATTTCGTGTGACGGCATATAAGACCAAACGAATAAGCCAACCGAAGATCGTCGTGGACAACCACAAGACGCATAAGTGCCTTCAAAATAAATCAATTAGTGTTCCCGACAACCTTCCCGGCTTATTTGCCAATCGACCCGAGTGGCCAAAAGTATAACTATACACAATAACAATTAAGGTACAAGTACATACTTAGGAAGCCTAAATGGATTGGAATGCTTTCCCTTCGTAGCCCTTTCAGATACCTCAGTTGGAAGCACAGCCTTCCCTGGAGAAGAATCATTTAACGAAAACTGTAATTCTACAGAACCATCAACATCGGACGTAGGAAACAAATTCAAATCGCCCATTTCGACGAATTCCCTAGAATCCGGAATAAGTAATTTCCTATTTACACATTGTTTCTTACCACCTTTAACAGGACGAATACAATAATTATCTGTCTCCTTATTTACATGAACCACAACATAAGACTGACGAAAATAATCATCTACAAGCTTGTGTCGCTGTTTGAAAGCTGAACGTTTTACACATGCTCTCCTACCGATAAAGGCATAGCAGAAGCTTTTTTATCATAACGGCGTTTATCTTTCTCTACAGCACTTTCCTATCTAAATTTGACAACATTTTGAGCTTTCTTTAGTAACTGGACCTGCTCTTCAACAAATTCGGTTTTCCGTGAACTATTTACATTACCCAATAGATGATCAACTGGAAGTTTAGGTTCTCTACCAAACATAAGCGTGTAAGGGGCTAACTCAGTTATTCTATGGGGACTAGAATTGTACATAAAAACTAAATGAGCCAACTGTTCTGGCACCTACGGGACTCGACCTCCAGAGACTTAATCAAATTACACAAGGTTTTATTGAACCGTTCAGTTGGACCGTTGCCTTGCGGGCGATACGGTGTTGTACACCCCTTTTTAACACCATATAACTTACAAAGCTCGTGATCAACAGAACTTTCAAAACAGCGACCTTTATCCGAGTGTAATCTCGAAGGCACCCCATAGTGAGCGAACAAATTATCTCTCAGATTTTGATAAATAAAATAGTCACACAAGTTTTTTAGAATTTTTTCTTTCCCTGAATTTGAAAAAAAAACATGAAAATGACCATGTGGCATTCAACACCCTGTGGTATAGGAGATGAGCTAGTATACTCTCTATCTTACATTGCCATTGATCAAGCTACGCATTTCCCAGAAGGGAAAAGCTAAATGGGTATTTTGTTAAGTTTCTGACCCACTTGTTTATATGATTAGGAATGTAGGTGTAGCCTTATAAATGTACCATGTATTGTATGCACGATCTTTAGTTATTTGTGTAAGGTTATATCGGATGTAAGTATTGCTAGAATTGGAGGAATTTCCTGGTAGGAGCAGTTGCAGATTTTTGTTTGACATGTGCCATTAACCTCTGGGACATAAAACGAACATGAAACACCATCAAATAAACGGTTTATGGTACCTAAATATCACGGAATCGGATAGATCAATTACAGCCCCTATTTTACATATTTGGGTATGTATAAAACGGTGCTGATAAATCATGTCTTTGATACCTTTCAATAAAAAATAATATTAACCGCTTTATTAATTAAGAGTTTTGACTTTCATATTTATATTAACCCTGTAAACATTTCTCTCGGTCTCTCAGATACAATAAATATCTGCATTCGATGTAGTTGAAATTCTTCAAACTCTGTTGCCAAAATATATTTATGGACACTAAAACACACGGGCACAGGGAAAATATTCTTGTCTAAAATAACCATGGAGACAAGTTTCTAATTGTGTTAAAAAGAGGTATATCATTTAGACCTTTATACCCCATCATAAATTGTTGTAATAAAGTAAACCTATGATATTTCATTAGGTTGACGACTGAAAGGAGCTTGGTCTTAGTCAGTAGAATTTTCTGGAACACTTTGTATTACATTGACAATGCTTACGTATCTTAAGCTATGGTAAGAATATCGTCAGACTATATATTATAGGGTCATGGGAAAAGACAGTGAAAATTTGCCCCCCACCCACCCTCACCCCTTACCCAGAAAAACCTAGGTAGAAGGCAGACAGGGGAGTTTAGCCCTGACCAGTATGTCTTTCAAACTCTTGTTCTTTTTATAAGCAATGACTGGCCTTTGGGTCAGAGGTCGAGCAAGTTTACTTTGAAGTACTTTGTATTCTTCTACTATAATCTTGGCCATAGCGATGCTAGCTTTGTTATACTGAAAGACAAATGGTATTATAGTTTTTTCACGACATCTTCCTGGGTCCAAGTTCAAACCCAAAGGATAAATAGTTTGTAATGTTTGAATCCAAAAACTTTCCCTTTCCAAACGTTTGTGCTTGGTATCTGCAGCGGAAGCGAGAAAAGGGATTTTCTCAATAGGCATGATTTCAAAATGGTCCTTGACCGAATGACCTAGAGTATTGAAATGTTGTGCCACAGGTACATCATGTTTAAGTCTAATACTAGATAAATGGTTGGCTGCTCTTTGTCGTAGAGAATTCTGAGTTTCTCCAACATACTGTTTGCGACATTTTTTACATGTGATAACATACACGATATTAGAGGAGTCGCAATTAAGATTCTCTGCCATTTGATATTTGTCGCGAGATTGTTCTCCGAAAAAGGTTCCGCGATTAGGTACGTATATATCGAGCTTGCATCGCGTCTTAAGGCATTTCATTGATGTACCTGAGAGAAATGTTGGACGGTAATGGTACACCCGTGAAGGGGAGGTAAGCGTTTCGGGGGCTGAAGGGGGAAACATGATTTGTCTTACTGTGTTAGATTTGATCCTTCGGAGTAATCTAAAAGAATACCTCCTAGGGAGGAGAGCTTTAAAAAGAACAGAACAAGCCTGGTTAAAGAAATCTGAAGAACTACAGTTTCTATAGAATCTAAAAATCTGAGACTTAATGACTCCCTTGGAAGTGTGAGGAGGATGGTATGACCCAGCATGTAGCAGCTGATGAGTGTCAGTAGGTTTGAAGAATACTTTGTAATCTAGATGCCCAGTAGTATGATATGTATGGCCCTTGTAAATAGTTACATCCAAAAAATCCACAGAATTTTGATCAATAGTAGGCTGTAACTTAATGCTTGAGTCGTGAGAATTAAGAGTATCAATGAAAATATGAAGGTCTTCCAACGTATGCTGCCAAATGATAAAAATTTCATCCAGATACCGAAGGTAAATAAAAGGTTGTTTGTGACATTTGTGAAGAATATCACTCTCCCACTCAGCCATAAAAATAGAGGCAAAGTTAGGACTAAAACGTTTCCCCATAGCACACCCTTTAATTTGCTGAAAGATCTCCCCATTGAATTCAAAATCGTTACCTTTTAAGCTAAGTTCCAGCAATTCTAAAATGGTTTATCCGGACGACGGTGGTCAGGATATCTTTGGAATGCTGATTTTATGGATTTAAGCCCCAAATCTATGTCAATGTTTGTATACATAGACTCCACATCCAGAGTGACCAAAATCACATCTTGTGGGATGGATTTCTCAGACAATTTGGCCAATAAATCATCCGTGTTTTTGATAAAGCTAGGATGCCGATTCGCTATAGGTTTTAGATAGTAATCAATTAGCTCTGATATTCTATAACTTTCACTGCCACAATCTGAGATAATAGGACGCCCAGGGGGCATTGTAGGCTTGGGCCATTTTTCAATGGGTTTGTGAATTTTCGGAAGAATATAGAAGACCCTGTTTCTAGAGTTATGATCAGATTCCAAATAGCGATACTGTTTTTCATTAAGTAAGCCTTTATCTTGAAGAGAAACAAGAATTTTATTAAACTTCCTAACATTTTCAGGCCAAATTTCCTTATCAAGTTTTTTGTAATGGTGAGGGTTGCTTAGCTGCCGTTCTATCTCTTCAATATAATCCTGTTTAGACATAATAACTGTTGCCGAACCTTTATCAGCAGGTTTAATAACTATGTTTGGATTTCTCCTTAGCTTACTTAAGGCAATACATTCTGAATGAGTGAGGTTATGTTGGCTACTAGGATTAGTTAAAACATCAAACTTCCTTGATACAGTCACGACTTATGCTTATTTCTGGGTCATACATGTAAGAAGGGGGCGTATAACCGCTTTTAGATGTAAACGGCTTGCGTACCCCACTAGAATCTCTGTAGATATCAGCCAGACTTACAATTCTAGAGTACTCCATAACATGCACTAATTTACTAATAGAAAAGTCCCTATCAGATAATGATTTTGGGCAAGGCACAAATGAAAGTCCTCTACTGAGAAGAGATATATCATCAGCAGTGAGTTCCTCGTTACTAAGATTAACAATATTACTTCCTAAGCCAAAAGTAGGGTGACACATGCCCTGTCCCAAATTTAGTTTAAATCTACTGTCTGAAGCCAGTGGGTATACAAGCAATTTGCTGTATCTTCGGTCCAGTGAATTTTGTCCGTGGATACTCTAAATTTTGAATTAGGGATTTTTGGTATGACGATAACTCTCTTCATCTTGGAAGCAGAAGAGTTATATAGGTTCAGGTTCGAAACTTCACTGGCCGGTAATTTAGTGGATGACTGGATCTCTACAAAGTAGATGAGCGAGTTGGAAAAAGTCTTCCTAACCGCTGTCATCATGTTGCGCATCTGAGTTAAGGAAGTGTTTGGCTCAGTAGTTGTCTTGTTATTGATACCAATATTCAAGATAACTTCCTCAGGTTGGGGACCTTGATACTTTTGAATTAGCGTCCGAAATGAATTGAAATTGGCACCAGGGAAACATTCTACCTGCATATCAGGGTGGGGGTCAAGGTTAATTCTAGATAGATTAGAATCCCCAAGTAAAAGAACTTTCTTAGTTACATTAGGAAAGTGCCAATTAGAGGAGGTGTGCCGAAATTTCCAAAATTTAGAATTAGCTAATTTATTCCGAGGGTTGCGCTGACCCCTCGGAGGGGATCTCACTGCATCTGAATATCTCATAGGTGAATGGGCTGACAAAACTGGGGATGGGGGAGGAGGAGAGGGACTAGATGTACTAGGTCTAGCAGAAGTGATCCTAGTAGAAACTGGGGAAGACGGGGGACGAAAGGGGACAGAGGTACTACTAGGTCTAGGGGAGGGGGGCTGAGGGGATGAATAAGAGGGGGCAGAGGTACTAGGTCTAAGGGAGGGAGTACCAGTAGGGAAAGGCGATGGGGAAACAGAAGGTAAAGTTACAGACCTAGGAATCTGTGACTGCAGAGTTGGAGGTGAGATAACAGATGTCGACGGGCTGACAGACGGATGGGGTTGGGGAGACGATGGTGGACTAAACTGAGTAGTAGCAGCAGAAGTGACAGATTTAGTGATGGAAAGAAGAGAATAAAAATTTTGAATGGTCGAAAGTTGTAATTTACCTTTATAATTCTGTTTGCCCCATTTTAAAGCATTATTGAGAGCACTGTCAAAGTTTAGACCATTGGATGACCTGGCAGAAGTCACCTGTGCTTTTAATCTATTTAAACATGCCGCATAATGAGAAATCATCTCTTGTATGATGCCAAAATATATTGATGATGGGTGGCAAACCGAGTTGAAGGACCGGCCATATTGGAAAACATGTAACTCTATTGTTCGCGTGATTTTCTTTCAATTTCTCCTAATTTAAGCAACCCAACCGGTCCCAACTTTACACACATTTAGTTCGATCCTTTAGTTCGCCGTTCCACCAAAAAAAGCGTTCAAACACTGACATTTCTGTTGCGTACACTTCCTAAGTTCATTTTGACGGAATCGAGAAGGCCAGCGGGAGTTTCGGACATTCCTTCGAAAAACGACGAGGATGCAACACAACTGTGCGTGTTTGAATGCTTTTTTGGTGTAACGGCGAACTAAAAGATCGAACTGAATGTGTATGAAGTTTGGGCTGGTTGCGTTGCTTAAATTAGGAGAAAATGTAAGCACAAATTGTTGATTCTCAGTTTTATATGTTTTCCAATATTGCCGGTCCTTCAGCTCTGTTTGTCACTCATCATCAATATCTTTTGGCAACAGAGTTTGATGAACTTCAACTACAAGCAGCCCCGGCTCGTATATAACAGGAAAATGTTAAATTTGGCTACGTAAATTCTTATTCAGGAGTTTTAAAACGTATGAAAAGTCGGCCCCTTTGCGGTCTCCAATATTTTTTTATGCGTTTTACCAGGCCGCCACGGCCAGTAAAATGAATTTCTTGAATTTTGTAAGGGAGAAGAGCCATATGGCTTGTTCCTATTTACGAATAAAGATATGAATATGAATGTTAAAAATACAGCTTTTGCTACGAGTCTTTGCGGATGGTAAAGATTTAGAATCTCACTCTAGGGTGTCCACCCGGCTTCCCATTCGAAGCTGCATGCAAACCTCCATACGGCGCGAGTCTAGATTGTGAGTCGAAAATGGTATGCGTCATTCTTTGTTGAGATTTTGACTCATAAAGAGTTGTCCGCCATGTTTGACGTTAACCAATATAGTTCTAAAACATCACACACCGCAAAATGTACAATTTTGGCGATGAACATGGCGTCTCCTTCTGTTCGTGTTGATTTAGTCTGTCTAAAAGTTTCACACGGTTGAGAGAGCATTGACCTGTCCATGTGTCATGTATTCGGAAACCATGATCTATCCCTCAGGAATATGAGCCTCGCTCGGTCTTCGACGAGATTCACACTTCCGAAGCCTCATGTAAATATATGTTTAAACTTTCCATGTGGTTCTCGCTCGAGAATATCACGTAAAAAATACATTAATTGTGTACAAATTAACATGTGTCTTACATTTAAACAATGCTAAGGATCAAATTATAAACACTTAGATAACTCTTTAACCATTTTTTATGCTTTTTTGATGAAAACATAGACCAAACAATCGCTGCACCATCACGTTCACTGGCGGAGGGATAAAGAAAATTTGTACATAATAACGTTGGCATTATGTTGGTGATATCGTGAATTCGCTACTATTCTCATATAACTTTGTTTCACACTTTTTCTCACTGCATACCCTCAAAAATATATTGTATTGTACAATATGTGTTAACAAAGTTCAACAGGCGCTCACTGATGTTTGAAGATGAAGCTGTATTCGGTTTCTATGATGCTGAGAATCTAACATACATTTGGGTTTCCTCACCCACTGAAACTGGCAACATTGTGAAATATAAGCCATATAAGTGAAATAATTTTGAGTGCGGCGTAAAACATAAATCAATGAGCCAAGTACTTGCTAAAGGTCGAATGTTTCCTTTTGTCAAAAGTCCAGTTTCCTCAACCACTTTAACCTGGCAACAGAGTTATATAAGTGAAATAATTTTGAGTGCGGCGTAACACACATTTGGTGCATTCCTACGAGGTGAATTCAAATTTGGTACGTTTCTTTGAAATGAATTCAAATTCAGTACGTTCCTACGAGATGAATTCACATTTGGTGCATTCCTACGAAATGCATTCACATTTGGTGCATTCTTACGAGATGAATTCAAATTTGGTGCGTTCCTACGGGGTGAATTCAAATTTGGTACGTTTCTTTGAGATGAATTCAAATTCAGTACGTTCCTACGAGATGAATTCACATTTGGTGCATTCCTACGAGATGAATTCACATTTGGTGCATTCCTACGAGATGAATTCACATTTGGTGCATTCCTACGGTATGAATTCCCATTTGGTACATTCCTACGATATGAAATCACATTTGGTACATTCCTACGAGATGAATTCACAATTGCTCAACTCATTTATCATAAATACACAAACGCTGTGTTCAATTTACAAGGAATGTAAATCGTATTTATGTTCAGTAGGAAAGCTGTATTCATTTTACATGTATATCTAATTGTTGTATTTACCTTAGAGGGATTCACAAATGTTGTATTTATTTTGCATAGATCCTTGCTAATTGTATCCCTCGTACATCAACAAAATAGCTGTATTCATTTAGAAGGAATCACAAAATACAATATGTATATGTATTCGTGGGTTCACAATATATATGAATTCGTATACCATGAATTCACAATATATACATGCATACAACATAGATTCACAATATATGCATTCGTATAACATAGATTCACAATACATATATTCGTACAACATAGATTCACAATACATATATTCGTACAACATAGATTCACAATACATATATTCGTACAACATAGATTCACAATACATATATTTGTACAACATAGATTCACAATACTGTTACGAAACGATTTTGGGAAAGTAAAGGCCAAATTCGTTTTCACCCAAAATGAGCCCAGTTTCGTTAAAAAACGTAAGAAATAATAAAGTATAAACCAAGATACAAAGACAGAATTCCAATTTGACTGATTCATATATTGACATTTGTCATACATGGAAAGCAAATATGGCATAGAAACAATCAAAACAGAATATGCTGGACTGATATGGGGAAATGTTACTCACAAAGTCATTAAATAGAAAAGTTCGTGCACAAATCCAGTTACGTGGACGATCCATAGGAAGGTTCCAGCGAAGAGTGAAGTGGTTGGTTCCAGCGATGAGTGAAGTGGTTGGTTTAGCGATGGTTCCAGCGACGATTGCAGAGGGGACTCCAGCGTTGACTAGGTTGGTGGCTAGGTGACCGGTTTTATCTACCGAGTTTTGAGCAGTGTTCTCTGAGAATCTCCCATGGTTTCAGGCGCTATCACGCACTCAGTTTGGCATTATGTAGGTCTATCGACCCACCGATACTAACGTATCCTCACTTGGAGAAGAAATTAAACTCATTATGGCATAATATAGGTCTATCGACCCACCAATACTAACGTATTCTCACTTTGCCATTTTAGGAGCAAATACAAATTCGCCTCACTCAATGAAGACCAAACTGTCTCTCAGAAAAAAGCGATGAAATCCGACACGATCACGTCAGTGTCTTGGAAATCTCGTGCAAACCGTGCGTTCAGTTTTCCACATGAAAACACAAAGGAATCAAGACTGGTTCATCTGAATAACAACACTAACAGGAATCCAGACATGAAGCATTTGAATTACAATGAAAGATTCCACAAACGAGTTAACCGCAATCAGTCACCACTGTTCCAGACGGTCACATTATTAGTTAACAAAAGCTGTCCGTCTGACCGCGGTTGACCACAAATTGGCCACTCCTTGAAAGTTACAAACGGTCGCGAGCAGTAGATTGGGTTACGTCAGTCTACATTTATACATCACAATACATAACTTCGTACAACATAGATTCACATAAGTTATATTCATAGGACTCATTAATATTGAACATCGTCATTTTACTTCTTTGTAACAAAGAGAAAATTTATCCAGTATTTCATCGGGATGCCTAACGTATATTCCTTTCATAGGTACATTTTTGTTCAAATAGTCAAACGAAGGAAATATATCAAATACAAAAACAATTCATGCATAATAGAAAAATAAATTATTAGAGTAGTAAACATTCTAAAAACAAGTCAGATATATTGTCCAAAAATGAGGGACTTTTTCTAAGTACCATTTATACCTTGTTAAACATATTTACATTTATTTCTACAACATACAATATCTACTTAAATTGACATGAGCTGCCTAGATTTTGCCGTGAAATACCAATAACGAATTGTTGCCAGAAGCCCAGGCAACAATATTATTTAGACTTTATAACTAACAGTCTCATTCAACTCGGCAAATAAAGTGCTTCCAACAAAACACCTCTGAGTACAAATATATGTAACTTTGAATGGAGTTTGGAAAACAGGATTGATAGTCAAAACAAATAATAAATGATGATAATAAAATGTACAACGGTAAAAATGGCAATGCCTGTATGATATAATTATACCCAATTCAGGTTTATTAATCCCAGCTTTCTTCTACGTAATCATGGCCCAGTTTACAAACGAATGAATTTTGCCTCTAAAAAGGGGCATCTGACCGACAAGTGAGTAAAACAGGTTGACATACATGTGTGCAGCTACACCTGCACTAATGAAAGTATTCATTTAATTTAGAGTGGTCGGTCCCACAGTTCCAATCACCAGTTCGCCTTATTTAGCGTAAGATTAAGTGTAAGTATACGAGCACCGGACTGGCTCGATCAAAATTTCTATAAAAACACTCGGATAGCATTTTTGAAAATATAATTCTCAAACTGATTTAAGATATGCAAATAGGTACTTGTCCCTAATTGTCTGATTTGATGCAAATAAATGAGTCATTTGATTAGCTGAACTTCCAGAATGAAGCTCTATCAATCCTGGATCTCACAGCTTCTGGGGACCTTCTTTTAAACGGGTCCATTTTTTTCTTTCCCTGTATTTCAATTAGCATTACATAATTACTGATGATACATTTTTAACCCTGACCCCAATAATGGTTCCCTGATTTATCACAGCAGTCCAACTCACATGGCAGACTGTATCATTGGAAGTACGAAATTGAATTGTCGGTACTCTGACTAGTTTTCATCCTTGGGGGAAAAATGTATTATTTCAAAGTGAAATCAAATTATGGACTGAGAAATGGGATAAAGTTCTTAGTCTTTTAATAGTGATACCTGTCATGGGATTGTACAGTACATTTAGTCTATGATTACAAGTACACTCAGTGATCCATGAAAATGCATCCCGGTTATTTACATTTTTTTACATTAAAAAAACAGTGGCTGTTAAGTTTCCACATCAGGCCCCAAAGTGTATAGACCATTTTATATATCATAGCTAATCATTTTCTTTTTGATGAAGTTTTAACCATCGCATTAATCTTTTCATGAAAAAAGTACGAATCAATTGATAAAAAAAAAACTGACGACCATAGCTGGGTTGTTAGATAAGCTTGTTAGAGAGATTAATGTCCAGGGGCCTGTTTCACAAAGTGGCGTAGAGTTTTTGTGTAACTGCATGGCAATCCATACTGTAGGGATATTTACCCTACGCCGCTTGGTAAAACAGGCTCCAGAGCACAACAGTCATGTCCATGTCTACTGAAAAAAAATTGTCTATTTTTTTGGCATAAATTTATTCCATTGTCTGATTTGGGTCTCGATACTGTGATAAAATACAGATAAACCCGTAATGACGTCAGTGCAACTCACCGGATACCTAACTAACACTATACCATACTAACAGACGTGTTGTATTCGCCTAATTATATGTATGGGGCCTTTACTCAGTATGGAGAGAATCTGTGATAATATTCACCGTGAATTGGCTGTGAAAATGGACAATTTGTCACCCCATTGTATCTACGTGTAGGTCCAAACATGGATTGCTTTGTTACTGCTGTTACCCTTGATCAATGTTAATTTTGTTTTCACTTTCTGTAAAAAAAAGAGTTTCTAATGTTGTTACTGTGTATAAATGGCATCTTAACACCATTTAATTCCGTTAAATGTCACAACGATTTGCTTGGAAAATCAAAAGATTCCCATTTATCTCAACCAGGATATATGTTTATGAGCACTAAAAGCCTCAGGCCCAAGGAAATCAAGAAAATATTTGATCCGAAAAAATTATCCGGCTCCAAAATTGTACGTAGGGACTTTTACTCAGTATGGACAGAATCTGTCATAACATTCCCGGTGAAGAGGCCGTGGAAGTCTGTAATCTGTTAATTCCGTAACATACTGGCGATCATAAGCTATTAAAGGTCGACTTGACAGAAAACGATAACCGGTATTCTCCTCCTCAGTATCGACTGGTTTGAGTCTTATAACCTGTATTTTTACTTTGTCGCTGTTGTAACCCTTCACCAAGGATATAAAGTGTGGAAAACGCGAGTCATCATACCTGCTTTCTAGAAACACAAATACAATGTTAATTTCGTTTTCTACTGAAGTTAAATCTTGTTGAAAGGCCTTGAGATGAAAATAGTTCAATTCATTTGGCGCTAGAGTTATTGCCAATACCCCTAACCTTCTAAGGTTCTTTAAACAAGTAGAGGCGTTTCTTATGTCGTCACAGTGTATAAATGGCATCTTAACACCATTTAATTTCGTGAAATGTTTTAACAATCTGCTATTTGCCTGAAAATATCTCCAACTAATTGTTTTCCAACCATACAACTCAATCCATCTCAGTTCAGTAAGAATACCTCTTCGGCTTGTAAGAAAGTTATCCATGAATTGAGCAACCGGCGGCAAGTCCATTTTACAGATGGCTAACAGGACTTGGTCTTCTATAGATTCATAGAAACTATTGTCATCTAAGTCTCTGTAGAAATAACGTGCAACTTTAAATGACCTGTTAAAGTGTATTCTCAAGAAATCTACTAAATCAAATCTGGGGTTTGTTTCGCTTAGGGCCAACACAATTGCTTCTATGCTGAAATCTACGTCGTCAATTGATTCTGTTTTGTCCTGGGCTAGCATTTCAAACCGGTGTTCGAGAACAAATTTGATTTTAATGACTTGGGTAGACAGTGAGTTCAGTAAACAGTTCACAACCTCTACCTCAAATGCGGAATCCAAATCAGGAATATACCACAAAAGAGGCAATACTTCTTTTTTAAACTCTTCTAAATCCAGTTTTTCAAGATAGGTCCAACACAAAATATCCTGAAATGATTTATGGGGAAAGTAGCAGAATTCATTTGAGTGTAACCTGGATATAGTATAGTCTTTACTCAAAATTCCAGATTTTAGCAGATGAAATCCCAAATCACCTTCACATAGAGAGTTAAGGTCATTTTCAGAAAATACAGATGCATTGTCTCTTACTCCTGTGTAGGCTACGTAACAAGCTGCATTATATAACATCTCTTCATCCAGTGAACAGTCTCCCTGTTCCTGAAGTTTCCTTACGTACTTTCCACATATTGTCCACATGACTTCATGATAAATTTCCCTCCTGTTCAATAGGATATCACCAGCCTTTTCCTGAACTAAAATACAGAGTAATACCGTAACAAATGGATTTACCACCAGTTCACTCAAAACTCGATCAAAACTTAGTCTATCTAACAGCTCATAGTTATTCTCATCATTTCTAAAATATTTACAGATGTATTCCTCTGCATTCCTCACAGAAAATCCTTTCACTTCCAAATGTAGTTTGGCATACGGGAGAAACTTCTTGACTGATTCTGGCCGACCAGTTATAATCAAGTGGACATTCCTGAAAAACTTGCCCTTCAGAAGTGTTGTAATGGCCAATTCGCCGTCGGCAAGTCAACTCATCCACACCATCAATTATCAAAAGACTTTTGCCTGCTTGAAAATGTTGGTGTATTTTATCTTCAGGAATTTGAAAGTCATCTGGGAATAAATCTTGTACAAAAGATTTTCGAAAATCTTTCGTCAAACTGCGAGCTTCCAAAATGCCGACTAAATCAAAATGATGTCCATGGATTTCGTAATCGTCCTTGGACCACAAATAGGCGAATTGACGGCATAATGTACTTTTACCAATACCAGCTGGTCCCTCGATGAAACAGATATTTCTCTCAGGGGGATTCACTTTGAATATTCTGTCAAGGATTTCAGGGTGATTACATGGCCTACTACTCTGCTCCTTGAAACTGGTAATAGAGCAAGATAAAAGAAAAATAAAGTTATTTATCGTTTAAGAATAAGTTTGTTTTTTTCACAGAGAAACAAACGGCACATACATGTATGTTAAAAAAGCAAGCCAGATTCTACAGAGTGTGTGCGTGTTTCGGGAGGGGGGTGTATGAATGGAATCCCACTTATTCCGGGTTGATTTATTTTCAGGAGAGAATACCATGGATGAAAATGTTTACCATTTAAATATTCGGCTAGGCAGTGACCAGAGCTGAACTAAATCGAGTATGAAATGGACTATATTATAGCTTTGGAAAAGATCCGCAATAACAGAATAATTCAAATCAAGCTTGTTATCTCCGTTATTTCTTTATGCACCTTCGAGATAATTATTTAAAGGAAATTAATAATCTTGTGATTCATTATAATTCGAATTTTAATTGATCAAAACGTGGAAAAAGCTGAGTTTGAGGCAACCTCAGATTTGGTTTGCTCCCACGGCGTCAATCAAATTGTGTCTTAAGTTAGAAATACAAAAAGGCGCCATTCCATTTTAAATATATAAATAATTTTTAAAAATATGCATTGCTTGAGCGATTGTTTTTTCATTTGATTTTTTGGAATTACATTTTCAGATAAATAATACAGGGATATATACCCTCCAATTTTCGTTCAAGCATAAATTAGACATCCAAATGTCATTGCTGCTGATGGCAAATTAACTTCCGTTGTAGGAGCTATGGGCTTTAATCCTTGTAAAAGATTTATCCAAAATTCATAAGCAAAGTCACAAAAAATAACCTACATATTTACGATTTTATGGTCTGCGTTTGCCTTTGACATTGTATTCTTTTCTATTTAATCTTTTTTATAAATCTGAAGGGGAGAAATATGTCCCAAAAAACAACCAAGCTGTCAAACAGACGTCTTTCTATATTCATTGAACATTAAAAAATGTACAGTGGTTAGTAAATGTCACAGATTATACCTGTCAGTAAGCCGATGTTTCTTCCCTTCAACCACTTGCAGATTTGTAAAAACGTGCTCGAGGTCTTGTTCATCCCATTCACACATTGGTAAAGGTTGGATACGCTTCATGTTGGCCCGATACCAATTTTTTAATTCCGTCTGTACTATTTCAAATTCACCTAAAAAAGCAATAAATTGTCGAAATCGATAATCCAATATCTCCTGAGTGAAGGATATTGCAATATTTGTCGTTTGGGGTTCAAAGTCAACTTAAATACAATAGTACTTTTTTGAGCTGCCAAAATTCGAACTTTTTTCATATATTAATGTCAAGAGAACTTGAACGATTGAAGAAATTTGATAAACTGATGGCATCGAAATAAAACAAGAGATCCCTTAAAGTGATCTTAACGCCCGCGCTCATCTATCCATATTAAAGATTGTTACAGCAATAACTGGATACAGGAATTGGGGACGACAGTGCATTCCATGTATATATTATGTGATACTGGACCTATATAAAAAAAATCTTCCAGGGAGATAACGATTGTTGAGGAAAATTAAATTGTGAATTACAAAGTAAGCTCCCCTTGAAATTGTGGTTGAAAACAACATTGTCACCTGGTAGCCATCTTGAATATGCTAATGAGATAATAATGTACGGTGCACAGCTAGAGCTTAGGGGGATGATGTGTGTCATGTTTGGTTAAGATCAGTTTCTTGGAATAAAGATAAGAAGTTTCATTCAAATTTGGTTAAAAACCACATTGCTTCCTGGCTGCCATATTTAATAAGCAAATGAGATATGCACATCTAGATCATAGGGAGATAATGTGGGCCAAGTTTGGTAAATATCAGACCAGTAGTTTTCTTGGAATAAAGGTAACAAAAAACAATATCGCCCACCTGGCCGCCATATTGAATATGCAAATGAGATAAAAATGTACGGTGCACAACTAGACCATAGGGTGATGATGTGAGCCAGGTTTGGTAAAAATCGAACTAGTGGTTTTCTTGGAATAAAGGTAACAAAAAAAAAACAATATTGCCCCCTGGTCGCCATATTGAATATGCAAATGAGATGAAAGTATACGGTGCACAACTAGACCATAGGGTGATGATGTATGTTGAGTTTGATTAAGATTGGACTAGCAGTTTACATGGAATAAAGGTAACAAGCGAAAAGTTAACAGACGGATAACGGAAAAACTATTTGAATAGCCCTCCATCAGAATGTTGGCGGGCTAAAAATATTGATAAAGCCAGTAACCCGTACGAACAGAGGATGTGCTAATAACGAACAATATTCCAATTAACTGGGATGTATGTGCACATTCTTGGAGTTACGGTTACTTATAAAACTACTCAAACATCCCCAAGGTTGGTAGCAGCGGAAAGCCCTTATTTTTGTCTAGGATTTTGGATCTAGGATTAGGTAGTCAATACAACTACAGTGTTTAATAAATCCCAAAGCCTTGTCGTAAAACGACAAATGAAACTTCTAAAAGGTATTTTGTAGCCCGTTTTAATGTATGCATAAAATGTATTTGAAGTAAAATGTTGAGTTAAATACCTGGCTGTCTGGATGAATCTTCTACTATTGGATAAGGACCAGGGGAGGGACTGACAAGTTGTGAATACAAACATTCATCTGCCAGTTGAAGACTAGTAAAGAACTTTCCAACATCTTCTTCTTGTTTTCGTTGAATTATACTTAATAATCTGGTAAGGTAAGTAGAAACATACATAATTACAGAAAAATATGTATATAACTTGCCAACAAATATGACCCATTTCAAGAAGAAAAAGTTCACTGGAAGCTATATAAATATTACTAAAAATTAGGCCAACCAAATTCATAGTTTGGGGTTTTACATATACATGTATTTGACCGTGTTAAGATTAAACCTAACAAAAAAATGTCTGTAACCCCGATCTCCCCCTTCGAGCTTTACGGATATAAAAACTAATGCTTAGTTTAGTTGTTGAAAATCAACTAAAACCAGTAGATTCTAATAATAAACAAACTTACTCTCTCATCCGCTCATGACGCGGTCCTGCTGCTTTAATAGTTTCAACTTCTATTGGTGTTAAAATGCTATCTTGAATAAGCCAGTCCTCAATGTAATTAAAATCGCCATTTTCAACAAGTACCTTTCGGTTTCTCTGCAGCTTTTCCTTGTTCATTTTGACGCATAGAAAATCTTAACCATGAAATTACAGTGGCATCTGTGAAATATAGGAAAATTTCGTTAAAACCCAATTAGCTAATTGTTATCAAAAAGCACAAAATAAAAGCTTTCCGAACTGTAAGCAACAATACAAATAGCCTAAATAGCATCAAATAGCCCATACCAATTTAACAATAACAAAAATAGAATAAGGTGGGGTTTTCTAGGCCGACAGCTGCAACGTAATTAAAAATTAACAAACACTTTTACACAAGAGATCCGTGAACTGATCGTGGTGATCGCCATAGAACACTATCAGAAAGCGAGGCTGGTTGTAAACGGATCGCAAACTTGATTTGTGAAAGCGATTTCTACAGTTGGTGGCTGGCTGGACAAGAACAAACTTTCTTTGGTAGAATGTGGCTGTACTCCGAAAACACCAAAGCAACTTTCCTAAACGAATGGTCAAGAGTGAAAACATCACTGATTTCCAAAATGGATTTGAGAAAGGAAGATCCTATAACGACAAATAATATAACTGAAGAGGATGTTCCATTTCAATTTACTAAAATTGAAATGATGAATGTTTTAACTCCTGATATAGTGACATGTACATCTTCCTTCGAAATACATTTATTTAACATTAAAATCGGTACAACCGTGACCGCATCTAGGTACGTGTAGCCTCTTTCATAAAGCATTAGTTTTCATAAATTCTAACGAACAATTATATTGTGTAATACCATGCGTCAAAACGAAGTATACATTGTACACAATTCGAAGAAGCATCGTCACGAGTATTAGATACATTAAACAGACAACCGAAGTGTGGTAATTTATTTAGTTGTTTATTACATTATAAACCAAGACGTGAAAAGCGACGAAGAAAATAAACATGGCCACATCCACTTCAAATGTTTGCTGGCTTTCAAATAAGCATAATTATATCAAACTGAAAACCGTTTTTACAAAGCTGTGTCATTCCAAAATACCACAAGGCTTTGTTTTATATTCATTTTAGTTCTCAAAATTGTTGTCAAATAGGAAGACGGCAAACTAATTCACACCGCCATCCAGCATAGCTCACAAAAGATGGAGTACGTAAAGCAACGTTATGCCATGAAGTCACAGCGACGCCATTTCGTCATTGGCATTCTTTTAATGATGTTGACTTTACTGTCCATGACGTGGCCTATGTGACCTTTAAATTCAAAGAAACTGTACCATTGCATTAAACATCCTATATGCATGCATGGTGAATAAAGAAATGAAGTGAATTTACTGAGAACTTCTTTCTCACCTAATAACCAGTAAACTGTCGCCTAGCGGCGATTTTAATAGACCATAACGGGAACCTGTCTGTTACATTTAATGAAGATCCGACGAGAAGTTCTCTTGGAATCGCGATCAGAAGAGAGAAAAGTTATAAAAAGAAGAAAAACAAAATGGTTGCTAGGCGGCTATATTTACTCCGTCGGTACCGCCAATGAACTATACACGTACCGCAGCTCTGTTCAGGCCACGTCACTTGTCCCGTCAGTCAGACAGCAGAGATTGCCTAAAACCCCACAGCGATAACCCTGGCTACATGTATACTACTTGCACTCAGGCCAGTCAGTAATATCGCTTGTTTCAGTCCTGTACACCGTTAGAATTTACAAAATCGTATCACTCCTCTGATGCGTAAAATGGCGTAAGCTGCCAAAATTCAAATTTTTTTCATAATTTCTGATCGTCACGAGGCCATCGCAAAACTAAATGATTGGAGTTGGAATGAAGAAAATCCATCAATATGTGGCCTGTACGAACCGAAAACGTGTTTGAAAAGTAAACAAAATTTAAATAACCGGCACGACCATTCATTCATTCTAAGACAAAGTTAGTCTAATTAAAAATAATGGCAAAAAATTCCCGATTCGGTCAGAAAACAGTGAGCTCTTATAAAAATATCTTCATGCACGTTTTGATATTAATATAGGGTTGAATAAAAACGGTTAAGTTTACTTTTTTGGTAAATAACATTTACAGTTGAGAAGTCAGTTGCTATAGCAATCTAAACAGAGAAGTTAATCTTGGCATGCTTTGTTCTGAAGCGAAGGGGAGGTAAGCATGTGGGCACGGTTGTTGATATGGAGCAAGTACACTATTAGGATTAGCCCGTTCTCGGGCGGTAGGTACGAATGAAGTTCCTAGATTTCGGTCGATATCTTTGGGCATTGTATAGTGGGACTTCCAATAAGCCAGGACTACTTTGAGTATTCATGTGACTCAATGAAGTAGTAGTTTGCCTAAAAAAATATATGAAAGGTGAAGACTGAATAAAAGTGGCGGATTGAGCTGTCTGACGTGGGGGTGATTGGGTCCCTGACAACAATGTGACTTGTGCCGTCTGCACCCCTGTCCACTTCGGAAGTGAAAATCTTGAGATTTCTCCCTTATTGGTCTGTCAAGATTTTAACTGCAGACTTCTCTTGGGTGGTTCCGAGTTTCCACCTGGGCTTTTAGCAGGGCGAATGTTTCTAACCGAGTGCCAGAGCCAAACGTTAATATTACGGCAAATGGAAAAATAATTGTGTACTGATGCCAGATATAGCTGAACGAAAATTCGATCGGCAAAATAGTGATTCTACGTTGCCGTGTATTTCATTTCATTTGGAAATATTCTTTCCTTTTAAGCTCGGAAAAAGACACTATGGGTCTACTTAAGTGTCTGAAGGGAATACTCTCCTTCAAAAATATTTATTATTGTTACATTTTTGGAAAGAATTTAGGTGTTGAAAATCCAAATTGGAGAAGGCCATTTTACCGACTTCGAACAGAGCGTAGCAGCCGGCAACACGCATAGATAAACTATTTCTTATAGCCGCCCTTGGAAACCAGAAAGGAGTGGATTTTTAGACGTTTTAAAATGACCCGAGGATTGCGATTTCACTTGAGGTTTAATTAAGCTCCGATAAATGTCTTTTTTCACTACTCAACACTCCGAAACTCCAGATGACGTCCTCAGTGCCAAAAATAACTTATTTGTCTTTATCATGCCTGAGAAGCCGATTAAAATGCATTTGTAGGGGCTACATGATTGGCGGCGGGAACTCGCTCTCGCAACATAATTTCACCACACGATTTTAGCACTTTTTAACCATAGATATTTAAATATCTCACTCACTGTCAGTAGGCATACATTGAAGACAAGGAAGATATGTATTAAGATCTGAAGCTGTGAACATTAGGAACTCCACAAGCTTTTATTGACAAATTTAACATTTTGTTATATATTTATGAGCACTAAAACACACGGGCACAGGGAAAATCTTCTTGTCTAAAATAACCACGGAGACAAGTTTCTAATTGTGTTAAAAAGAGGTATATCATTTAGACCTTTATACCCCATCATAAATTGTTGTAATAAAGTAAACCTATGATATTTCATTAGGTTAACGACTGACAGGAGCTTGGCCTTAGTCAGTAGAATTTTCTGGAACACTTTGTATTGCATTGACAATGCTATAGTAAAAATATCGTCAGACTATATATTATGGGGTTATGGGAAAAGACAGTGAAAATTCCCCCAACATGTGATTTTGTTTGTTCATTTTCTAATTTGTTTAAAAAAATAACCATACGGCGTCAGTGGGTTTTTAGCCGACTTTTCTGCTGTCGCTATACGATGTCTTCGGTAATGAAGCAGGCTAGCACTCTAACACCATATGGCGACAGGGATACCGAATGGGTTAAATGAAAACAACGACGAAACAAAACATGTTGCATAACTTGTACATCAAAACAATACAAAAAAAATATTCATCAAGATCGGCCTGGTAGTTTTCTTGATTCCACGATCTCAAACTATGTAGGTAAAAATCACAGAAATAGCTACCGGCCGCCATTTTGAATATGCAAATGAGCAAAAAAGTGCATAGTGCGGAACGAGACCATAGGGTTAACATGCGTAATTTGTTTTACGAAAATACTAACCTTCATTACTTTAGGAGACAAGTGAAAAAAGAAGAAAAACAAAATGGTCGCCTAGCGGCCATTTTAATATGCAAATGAGCAAAAAAGTACATAGTACGCAAAGCGGGAAATTGCGTTAACCTGCGTACAAAGTTTTACGAAGATCCTCGCATTACTTTAGGAGAAAAGTGATAAAAAGAAGAAAAACGAAATGGTCGCCTAGCGGGCATTTTTATATGCAAATGAACGAAAGAAAGAAATGTTGCACAGCTAGACCATAGGAGGAACGTGCATCTGAAATTTAAAGAAGATCCGACTAGCTATCTTGGAATCGCGATCAGAAGAGAGAGAAGTGATTTTAATATGCAAATGAGCGTAGAAAAATAGATGTTGCAGAATTAGACTATATGGGGAACCAACACAAAAACATTTCAAGATCGGCCAGGTGGTTTTCTAGATTCCGCGATCACAAAGTATGTAGGTATAAAACCAAAAATGGCCGCAGCAGCTATTTTAATACGCAAATAAGCAAACAAAATAGATGTTGCACAACTAGGCCATAAGGGGAACATGTCTGTGAAATTTGATGAAGATCCGACCCGTAGTTCTCTTGGAATCGCGATCACAACAAAAGTTTACAGACACTGGACGACGGACCACGACAAGAAGAGATTTGTTAAGACCACCATGAGATCATGGTGGTCTAAAAATCTCATAATGAGCCGGAGCTGTTAGTAGCTATAATTTTATGCAAATTAAACAAAATCAAATACAGCATGGTCTCAAAATAAACAAATACATGAACTAATTAAACTCATGTATTTGACAATGGGAGCTGTGTCAATTACGTTAGCAGAGCGCTACTAATTGCCCGCTGTAATATCTACAAGCCAACTACCTTCCTTTTTAGAGTATGTGGGATGGTTTCCAGTTACCACCGGAAGGTCGTGGGTTTCCTCCGGGCATAGAGCACCGTTCCTCCCACAACAAAACTGGCAACCCCCCATATAAGTGAAATAATCTTGAGCGCGGCGTAAAACACCAAACAATCAATCAATTACTCCTTTTTAGAGGACCGCTGGCTATGTGTAATCTACAAAAATAACGCGAATACATACAGGAACTAATTAAAGGCACACTTGCCGCGAAAATCAGGAATATTGTCTACATTAAAAAAGAAAGACTGTATTCTGTATTTTTCCCAGACAATATAAGTTAGGAACTTTCTATTTTTACCAAAATTAAAAAGTTTGGACGTCACTTTGTATTTTTAATTTGAATTTGAAAATTTGAATTGTTACGTTCCTGGAACGTAAACAAACCGATCTGCCCCCTATTGGCGATTTTATGTTTCAGTCGAGTGAGTGAACTAACGCCACAGTGTAATTTTACGTAGGCCTATTTATCTGAGAAATACAGACTGACGATGGGTTAACAGCGACTGGAAAAGCCTGCTGATAATTGTTTGAGTGTAAACCACAGATACAAAGGCCTGAAAGGAGGGTAATCCAACACGAAAGTTGACCGACACTGATCGTTGCTGTTGTAATCAGGCTTCGATTATTCGTTTGTTTTTCACCCCATTTGTACAGTCTAAAGCTAACTAGACATGTTTTATGTGTCCTATGTTTAAGTTTAGTGATATTAGTCGTTGTAAGCTCATGTAAATTGGTTTTCTTAGCAAATTTAAACAGGCTACTGCGGCAATTGTGCCTTTAAGTTAACATAGTCAGAACATTTTCCAAGTTTTGGACTGAGTGGGATTCGAGCCCGCGACCCATTGGTGGAAGGCTGTTTGGATTGAGCGTCCAACGCTCTACCTACTGAGCCACGGAGGCCCCCGATAATAGATAAAGTTACTATGAGCGAATGGGACATACAGATCCAGTTGAGACTGTCGAGTTGTATAGTTATGGACAGTCCTTTGAAACATTGACTGGAAAGTCTCAGGTATTAGTTCACGATGGTGAAAACATTTGTGCACAGACAACAAAATTTGCTGGGCATTAATCCAGAATAATTGCAGTAAGTTATAGTTCAGAAAGATTGGGTTGGTATGGGCCATCATATTGGATTTAGTTATAGTTCTTACGGCTTAAGATGTGATGGGGACACCATACCAAATTACTGTAACTGAGAAAAGGGAAAATGAGAGAATAATATAGGGTAAATAGTGTCTTTATATTTAACAAGTGCTTAATGTGATTTATAACACCAAGTATTCCTTGATATTTTACTACACAAATGTGCGATATGAGTTTTCCAATTAAGTTGATCATTTATATAGACTCCTAAGAATTTAAAGGTTTTAACAGATTGGATAACGGTACCATGGATCTGAATATTAGGATGTACTGCATTTACCTGATGTGTTGGGAAAGTCATCCCCTCCCCCATGCTTCAAAAACGTCTTCATCTATAACTTTGGAACATAACGACTTTATTGCTATTTTTAAAGAATTAAGGAGAGGAAAATCCGAAAATTATTATTATTTTTAGTTGCAGAACACCCTCTGAATGCTTCTCATGCAATCTAGATTTCCCTGCGTTGGAATAGTAACCCGATTTTTATGCTGTAAAGCGTCACAATGCTTAAAGTTATAGATGAAGACTTGTAACGTTTTTGAAGCATGGGGGAGGGGAAGACTATCCCAACACATCAGGAGAGAACCAAGGGTCCGCTTAGGCCCCGGAAAGCGCCCGCGGTATGTTTTATATTGATTTGGGCGATTATATGGGAAAACTACATATTTGTGCTACATAAAATGGTCCGTGGATAGTTTTCTTTATTGAAAGTGGGAAGGTGGCAGACTATCGAAACCCAGAAGGCCTATATACAGACGTGGGTCTACGGGTCACCCAGGCTCTTAAAATCATCAAGCAAAACATTGTCAATGACTTTCGTTATAATTTCTTTAAAGTAACAGTTGAAGTACTGAAGACAATTTTTCAGAGAAATCTTGTATATAAATCATCGACGACCCGCCATATTTGATGAAGCTCTATGGCTCTTCATGGCCGAAGATATGTCTAAACAACGAACGGTGTATATAGTTTTGTTTTCTATTCTTGGGTACCATATTCCTGTCAGATAAGGCCATCATTTCAGTGTTTATAATCGAATATATAGGTTTATTGGGTATACAACTCGTTTGTGGGACGAGATGATCACCAAATTTTGTGTGATTCTTTACATCCAGAAATTGCATTTTCCAAAATTCAACTTGTTCATTGCTAGAAGCATGAAACACGTTGCTTAACATTGCAACACGGACTATGATGTACAAAATATTCAAAAAGAAACATATCACCATAGTTACCGTGGTTAATGGTTACCGTCAAACTAAAGATGACATGAAACTGGCAGACCTTGCATTATATTGCATATATAATGGTACGTTTTGATCTGTGTTAATTCTCCCTACTATTTTTTGTCTCTTCTTTTTCTCTTCTTCTTGTTTTTCTCTTCTTTTTTTTCTCTTTTTTTTTCTCTTATTTTTTTTCTCTTCTTCTTTTTCTTCTCTTCTTTTTCTTTTCCCCACCCTGGATCCGCCCCTGAATAAGATTGGCTCTAGGATAGATCCTTGGGGCACTCCACAGCTAACTGGATGGGTGGGTGATAAAACATTTTGAAATGAAGTACATTGGAAACGTGATGATAAGTAGCTTTTAAACCAATCTAAAGATTTCCCCCTACAGCCATAGTGCTCCAATTTTTTTTAGAAGAATGTTGTGGTTGACCGTATCAAAGGCTTTGGAGAGGTCTAAAAATGTAAGTATACTAATTTTTGGGGAATCATGAGCTGCAATTAATTGTTCATGTAAACTAAGTAGAGCATGAGAAGCTCAGTTGGCAGAGCATTAGTCTCTTAGTGTGACACAGGCCTTTCATTGATGAGTCGCGGTTTTGAATCCCTGTCCGATACTTGCCAATGGTTGGGGGTTTCCACCGCCCCTCCCCCCCCTTAAACTTGTTAACACCATTATATAAGTGAAATAATTGTGAGTGTGACATAAAACATAAATGGATCAATAAATATCTTTGCCCCAGGAATACCATTTCATAGGTGGCAGTGTTTTTTTATATTGTAATATAGTGCTTAGTTCCAATGGTGGCGCCATAATAATGTGACAGGGTGAGTTTGTAAAATAATCTTAATTATGGTGGAAAACAATCATTTTATCTAGACTTTTAACCCCTCAGGTAATTTTGCCACGAAGGGTATTGTCGCTGCTCTATTATCTTGTCTGTCTGTGATACCCTATATACACATCATCTCAAAAAGTATTTCTCTCACAACTTTGAAACTTAACACAATTGTTTAACATAGAAACCACAGGAAACCAAATGAAAATGAGCATCATGAGGTATTTTGTCACGAGTTATGCCCCTTACATTACCATCAGTCGACAAGGTCATTGTAACCACAATATCTCAAAAAGTCGTTCACTCACAACTTTGAAACTTTCAATTTTATTCAGGATGAAATCACACTGGATTTCCGAAGTCTTCGACAAACCACCGAACGGATGGGACTTTTTAAATGCAACAAATTGTTTACTCTTGCCCATTTTGTGTCAATACTGGGATTTGAAGCTGTTGCCATGGCTACGTTATGGTGGTTTGGAGGTGGCTGGTTGCCGTGGGTTACAGCCGGGATATTTTTAGCCACAGCTCAGGTATGTCTTTTGTTTAATAAAGTTTTAAAATAGGGGGCCTCTGGGACTCGATTCAGACAGAGCGATGGATGGCTGGTTTGAATTACACTGAAGACACAAATTGAAAAAATACAAACTGTGGAAGGATACTTTCCGAAGTTTGGGGACTGTCCTCTGGGCAAAAAGCCCAATTTCCTCCACCACTAAACCTGGTAATGTCATCATATAAGTGTGATGTAGGACATTCAATCAGTAATATAAAATAATCAGTGCTTTATAAAATACGAAGACTTTTCTGCGGTTACTTGACATGAAGCTGGGTGTTGGCATAGTTTTCATGTAAATTAAGTGATTTGTTTGGCTGTGGTTGTTATACGGGCTACCGTATCCTATACCTATGTCTTTTGTTGAAACCTCCACCACCCCTCTTGATAAACATGACAATGCTGTAGTACGGCAAGAATTCCGCTAATTCAAGTTCTCAAAACATTACGAAAAGCACTCTAAAAGTTTTTTTGGGTGCCTTACCTCCTGCATGGAGCGACCGATAATCCTATCGAGCAATCGCTATTGTTGTTGTTTTAGACCAAACAGGGCAGAAAGTAGTGACAGTCTAATAATTTGTTATCTTCACATTGCTCGTCCTTGAATTAGCGGAATTCTTACCATATACAGCAATGCAAGGCCTGTGTCGGACTTAGGGACAATCACTCCAACTGACTCAAACATTCTCTAGAATGATTGCAATGGAGAGCTCCTATTTTGTATTTCTTGAAAAAAAAACTGGCTAATAATTACCTTATTCTATTTTATGCGTTCCCATATTTGACCTCCCATGTCCTTTTAAGTGAATCTGACTTAGGGTAAGATCTCTGCTAATTCAAGTACTCTAAAAAATTCAAGGGCCAGACAAATATTAACAAAAGTACACTTAAAATTCAACTTTTTTCGTTGAGAGTCTTACCTCCTGGAGTGAGCGATCAGATAATCCTATTGAACGATCGCTGTTGTTGTTTTTATAGACCAAATGTGGCAAATAGCAATGTAATAATTTGTTATTTTCACATCACTGGTCCTTGAATTAGCGGAGATCTTACCGTAGAATGCTCAACTGTTCTTTGTTGTCTGTAGGCCCAGGCTGGCTGGCTTCAACACGATCTAGGACATTTCTCAGTATTTAACAACTCCAGATTAAATCGTATAGGCCATCATATAACTGTGGGATTTTTAAAGGTAAGTACGTAAACTTAGAATGACACCTCAAACAATCAATCTGGTTACTTAGTTATTTCGTCAGTTTGAACACCGATCGGCCGCGCTGATCGCTTGTCTAAAAAAATTCTCTCTGTTCTGATATTAGTCCGGGTTTCAAAATCACTATTTTTTTTGTTCTGATGGTTGTATTTTGGAGTCCGGGATCATTGCAATCAAAAATTCGGAGAAGACTGCTCTCTTCAGATTGGGCAGTTTGCGGTCAGATTTAGACAGTAAATAACAATATAACTATTTCATATAGTGTCATCACGACATTAGCTTTTTGTAAAGTAAATTTAACGTTTAGAAACTGAAAATCTGCTAAACAGTGTTACGTCATCAATGGCGGAGAGTTTGAGACTGCAGAAGACAAAAGTGAATTCAGATGAAGAATAATGTTTTCTGGCCGATCCTGCTCGTCTATATCAGATACTGGTAGGGAGCAAAATTATCCATGAACACAATTATGATTTAGACACGAATTGAGTAGGTTATATTGTTATTTCTTTGTCTAAATCGGACCTCATACTGCACGCTCAGAAGCGGGCAGTCTACTCCGGCTTTTTTATTGCAATGAACCCTGACTCCAAAATATGGCCGTCAGTATAAAAAAACATAATTTTGGAGTAAGAAACCCGGACTATTCTGATATAATGATTCTATATTTATTTTCGCAATTTTTCTCATCAAAGCCATAAAGAAATAAGTTAAAGTGGCATGAGTTGCCAAAATTCACACTTTTTTCATAATTTCTGATCGACACGACAGTACAAGGCTTTGAAGGCCATCGAAAAATTAAATGATTGGCTTTGGAATGAAGACAATCTATACAGTATGTGACCTATACAAACCGAAATAGTGTTCGAAAAGTAAACAAAATATAAATAACCGAGACGACCATTCATTCATTCTAAGCCAAAGTTAATTCAAAACAATACTTTATCGTTCATTCTCGAGACTAGAAGCACTGAATTATACGTCTTGAGAAAAATAGCCATGCCACTTTAATAAGTTAATAAGTTTAATAATTTATTAATAATAATAAATGCAATGACAGTTTTGGTATTATTTATTGATTTCAAGAAGACATCAAGACGGGACGGCCTCGTTGGTCAAGTTGGTTAGAGTGATCGTCCCTCAGCTTACACAGACCTTCCATCAATACGACGCAGGTTCAAATCACACACAGACCCAATAGAAATTGAAATATTTTTGAGTGGATTTTTCACTCGGTCGCCGTATGTTGTTGCAAGGTACTCACGAAAGGTCAAGGGTTTCCTCCGGACAATGAGCCCGGTTTCCTCCCCCACTAAACCTGGCAACGCCGCCATATAAGTAAAATAATCTTGAGTGCGGCGTAAAACATCAATCAATCCATAAAGAAGGGTTGCACTGTCAGAGGGCTGTGCAAGAAATATATAAAGAGTTTTGCTATGTTATTTATAAATGCCAGAATTAAAGGCTTCCAAAGATTTTTTGGAGCTTATTATGAAGTCCCCTAAATATTGCTCAAAGACCTGAGAACTGCCTTTTTTAGGACTTTGTGACGTTACAAATGCCATAAAGTCGCTAAGCCATTTCATGGAATACGTCTAGCCTTGTTAAACGTAGACGTGTCGACCTGGTGTTCACCGAGAGGTCAATAGGTCAAAGTTGCAAAACTTCAATTGCTCAAAGTGCACAGTATCTTCTTCTTATTGTCATATTTTTTTATAATGATATAGGGGGCCTCATCACACTGGTGGAATTTCCGGCATTTTCAGCATCATGCTAAACCAAATATAATCCGAAAAGATCCAGATGTACAGCTAGCCTATGTATTTCTTCTCGGTGACATCATGCCAAAAAGTTGGGGAGAAAAAAGAAAAGGAATCATGCCTTACAACTGGCAGCATCAATATTTCTTTTTAAGTAAGAATACAATTTTAACAAAAGATCAAATTTTGAGCAAATACTTCAGGTTCATTTCCTAGAAGAAATTGAATTTTAACAGTATTTCTGTAAATTCCATTTTCCAAACAAAATGTGACAATTTAAATAAGAAAATTGATTTTGTGTTTTATTGTCACAGAATCATTTTAAAATATGACTTAAAATGTGAAAATAATTCTATATTCATCTTGATAAGATAACCAAAAAAAAAACCCAGTTTATTTAAAGAATTATAAATATGTGGTTTGCGTTATGTTTTACGCAGCTCTTAAACGGGGGCGAAAACCCACAACCCCAGCAGCTACTTGACAACTACTACACGTTAAATGAAGACTAACTCAGAATTTTGTCTTTGATAGATTGATGTTTTACGACGGACTCAAGATTATTTCACTTATATGGTGGCGTTGTCAGGTTTAATGGGGGAGAAAATCATGCTCTTTCCCGACAGAAAAACCCCAGCATTCAGCGAGTACCTGGCAACTTTATCAAATAGGGCAATTAGGTCAAGAATCCACTGGGAAATTTTTCATTTATTTTTTTTTGTGTGGATTTCATTCTACCTCGCAATGTCATCGTTTTCTCTGAATGTGGAATTGTTGTTTGAAACACATTTGCCTCCCCTAATAAGCTGGTAACTCCAGCTTCTAAGTTAGAATTTCAACTACATTTAAAACAAATCTCAACAAACCTTGAAAAAGGTACTATAACTAATACATTGTGTTTTTCCCTCATACAGTTGGGCCCCCGTTGTTGTTGCCCATATATTTTCATTTGGAGGTGACCTACTTTGTTTTCAAAAGGAAAGACTGGCTGGTATGTTGGTAGTCCTAATAGTTTTGTCTCACAATTTTTTTTCCATTAATTCTCAGTTTTGCCCAATGACTTAAAAACATACAATTTTAGTCATTAGTTGGGTAAAGTTTATTTCAAAACTGTTTGAAATAGCCTATTTTCTATTTGTTATTTTAAAATTAAAAAAACAAAACTTCGAGATATATTGATCAATTCATTCTCTTGTTGTTTTTCTGATAAAAAAAAAAGCTTAAAGGATTTATAAACAGGGCTTAAAACAGGTCGTGTTTTACGCCCTATCTCACTGAGCTAATTAACTATCGAAACCAACATAGAGCGATGAATGCAGCTTTGAATTTTGTCTTTGCTACGTATCGATATTAAATTTTGTACATTTTCTACAAAACACTTAACGTAAATTGGAAAACATTGTCTAAGGTTGTTCATAAATCCTTAAAGTCATCAATCAGAATCCAAAATGTAGGCCCTTGCTATTTCTAATATGTTGTTGATGTAATTTGCAGGACCTGGCTTTAGTGATAGGTTTCTTTACTCGTTTTTTCTTGGTATTTGGGTCCCTATTGGGTGGTTGGTCGGCGTTCGGGCTCTATATGTTCACCAGGTATGATTAAAGTGGCATGAGCTGCCAAAATGTTGATATTTTGACCTTAAAACAGAATGTTGAAATTACTGGCTATTTTTCTCAAGACATATAATTCAGAAGCATTTTAGTGCTTCTAGTCTCGAAAATGTACGATAAAGTATTGTTTTGAACTAAGTTTGGTTTAGAATGAATGAATGGTCGTCCCGGTTATTTAAATTTTGTTTACTTTTCGACCACGTTTTCAGTTCGTACAGGCCACATGCTGTATGGATTTTCCTCATTCCAACGTCAATCATTTAGTTTTTCGATCAGAAAATAAGAAAAAAAGTGTGAATTTTGGCAGCTCATGCCACTTTAAAATAAATTCACATGTTTAAAGTGCCATGACCTGCCAAATTTTTTCTCATAAAATCTGATTGTCAAGAAAAGCTGAGTGTTTGATTGATTGATGTTTTACGCCGCACTCAAGATTATTTCACTTATAAGGCGGCGTTGCAAGGTTTATTGGGGGAGGAAACCCCTGACCTTTGGCGAGTACCTATCAACTCTTCCACATACAGCGGCCGAGTGAAAAATCCACTAAGAACATTTTTCAATTTTATTTAGTGTGAGTGTTGATTCAAACTCGCGCCGCATCGGCGGAAGGTCTGTTTGGGGCTGAGTGGCGATCATTCTAACCCACTGGACCACCGAGACCCCTCTGAGAGTTACCTTCAAAAAGTAAAGGATGGATGTTGAAACTTTTATTTAGGTGAAGCCACTAACCATTGCAAACCAAAAACAAGTGGTAATAACTGACAAAATTTAAATAGCCGAGATGTAGGAGTTCATTCTGAGGGGTCATTGCTTATCAAACTACATTAGCGTACATCTATAAGATTGTTATCGAAAAAAAAAAAATTATTTTGTGCTTTTTGATGAAAATAACCATCATATGGATAATTCTGGTTTAACAAAAGTTTCCCTTTATTTGGCAGCTCATGCCACTTTAAGTGATTTGCACAATAATAAAATTAATTTCAAGTAATATCTAATATTTCACATACTTTTACAAGCCTACCAATCATGTTATTTTTTAAATATATTAGTATTTTGATTGTTTTTCTTGATTTAAATGATTAACTCTCCTTGTCTGTGGTAGGTTTCTGGAGAGCCAATGGTTTACCTGGGTCACACAGATGAATCACATACCTATGGAGATTGACAAAGATCAGAACCGAGACTGGATACGATCACAATTAGCGTCAACTTGTAACGTAGAACCTGGACTCTTTAATGATTGGTTCACAGGCCATCTCAACTATCAAATAGAACATCAGTAAGTCATTTAACTTGTGTTATTACTGCACTAAATCTTTAACGGTGAAGGATCTATTTTTTTCTATTTTTTTTGGGGGGGGGGGAGGGGGGGGGGGATAGAGGGGGGGGGGTTGTAAGATTTTATTTTATTTATTATATTTTACTATTTTTCTTGGATTGTCGAATAGAACCAGATAATAACATAATAGTGGAAAAGTCTTGCTTTGGATTTAAACCCGTCAATCCATTGTTCATATGCTGGGGTTTGAATCCTGCTCAGGTCGTTATAACATCCATAAAGCGTTTACCCCTACGGCATAAAAGAGACAAATATCTGCTAATTGGCTTGAAAGCTTTGTAAAACCTCAAGCAATTGTCTGAGAGTTAATCGATGTCATATTCTCAGTCATATTAGTAAGCAAACATACAACTGCTAGCTTCCACCAATGGGTGGCGGGTTCGTATCCTACTCTGTCCAAAAAAAGTGGAAAATTTTCTGACTGGGTTTTCACTCGAACGACCGTATGTGGGATGGCCGCCAGTTACCACCAGAAGCTAGTGAGTTTCATCCGGGCATAGAGCCCGGTTTCCTCCCACAATAAAACTGGCAATACCGCCATATAAGTGAAATAATCTTGATCGCGGCGTAAAACACCAAACAATTAATACTACTACTAATAACCGTTGAAAGGCAATAACAATACTATCAACCAACCCTTTTTTAACAAGGATTTGGTTGAGTTGTCAAATTCACTGTTTATGTTTCATGAATTTCCCTTATGAAGATGATTTGAAGTTCACTAAAAAGAAATCAATGAATGACTGAATTCTGAAAAATATGCATTGAGCCTGCAGCGTGTATAATCCAAAGTTCTTAAGATAAAATAAACAAAATTTATTTTAACAAAAAACATTTTGATAGCTCACTGCCCTATTAAGAAAGAATTCGTGATTGTGAATTGTTAACATTTGATTACTTTTCAGTTTATTTCCCACAATGCCCCGCCATAATTATCACCGTGTTGCCCCTTTCGTACAATCCCTATGTGAAAAACATGGATTAAAATATTCATCGAAAACGCTCATGACTGCTTTTGGAGACATTGTCAGGTAAGTCTTTTGATTTATTTCATCAACTTAGAAGCTTCAAAGGGAGCCTTGGTGGTTCAGTCAGAAAACTGATAGTCCGACACAGTCCTTCCATCGATGTGACACTGGTTCGAATCCCTCTCAGATCTGTTACATGTAAGTGTCAATTAACTACTCATTCAGACAGCGTAAGATGATTTTAGCTTAAGGAGCATTATGGGAACTACTCCAAGGGCAGAGGTTCCACCAATGAGGTGTGGGTTCGAATCCCATTCAGTCCAAAAAAAAAAATTGGAAAATTTTCTGACTGGGTTTTCACTCGAACGACCTATGTGGGATAGTTGCCAGTTACAACCGGAAGGTCGTGGGTTTCCTCCCACAAAAAAACTGGCAACGCCGCCGTATAAGTGAAATAATCTGGAGCGCGGCTTAAAACACCAAACAATCAATCAACCAAGGGCAGAGGTCATGGCTCTGTCAGTTGGTTTACTTTAGATTGACCTGTAACATATTGGTTATTACAATTAGCCTGGCTATCAAGTGGTCAGGGGCCTCTGTGGCTTGGTTGGTAGAGCATTTGACGCTCAATCTGAACAGTCTTCATATTGGTTGTTAGGTACCAATTAGCCTGGCCAACAAGTGGCCAAATAAAGGAAAATCAGTGTGGGTCAAAACACAGTACAACCAAGCAATAATTACCACTAGAATTGATTTAATGAAATTTTTTTCAAACTAATACTTGTCAAAACAAACTTCGTTGAGTTTGGAACTAGAAAGCATCTCTAATAATTTGAAATTGGCCCCCAATTAAAATTAAAATTATTTTTTCAGGTCTTTGGAGAAATCTGGTGAGATTTGGTATGATGCCTACCACGATTTGGGTTAGGATGGAAGACCATATAGGGACATTTCAACTTTGACCTCTCTATAGGACCATATAGGGACATTTCAACTTTGACCTCTATATAGGACCATATAGGGACATTTCAACTTTGACCTCTCTATAGGACCATATACGGACATTTCAACTTTGACCTCTTTATAGGACCATATATAAGGGGAAGAATTACTTATGGATAACAACTTCTTGGTTTATTGGGTGACGACGTTTCGATGTAGTTCTTACATTGTTAACGAAACGTCGTCACCCAATAAACCAAGAAGTTGTTATCCATAAGTAATTCTTCAACTTATTGTTAACCTTTCAACTTCTAAATGCCAGTGAAAGATTATGACCATATATGGTTATTTCAACTTTGACCTCACTATGGGATCATATATTGATATAGTAGGGACACTTTCAACATGGTTACTTCAACTCTAATGTCATTATAGGATCGCGTATCACTGTGGTTATTTCAACTTCGACCTCACTCAACTACTAGGACCATATATGGTCATTTCAACTTTGACCTCTCCATAGTACATATAGTACATATAACGTATTGTTATTTCAACTTCGACCTCATTCTACTACTAGGTCCATATAAGGTCATTTCAACTTTGACCTCTCTATAGTACATATAGTTCTTTAGAAGGTCATAAGATGTCAATCATATTCCTTCACAAGGTTTCCAGACTACTGTGATTTCAGAAAACACCTGTGATTTGTTAAGCTTCTAATACATGTAGCAGTGGGTATGTGTTTTTACCCGGTATCACCAAGTTCAGCTTAAAGGGGGGGGGGGGGGGGACACGATATGCACTTGAATCCATGGGCTCCCATAGAGCATCATATTCATGTGCGTGAATGTTTATCATGGTTTGTCGTGTGAAAATAAACTTGAGAAGGGATCTGTCTGACAAACTCGTGTTACAACGTCAATGCTCCATTGATATTTTGAAAATTGACAGGAAGAAGTATTAGTGAATTACTTCCCTACGAGATTATTGTATCTTGTATGACTATAACCTGCAATGTCAGCGGTAAGACTACATGTACGTTTTCTGAAAATTCTACAGCAAGCCCCACAATTCGCGTAGACGCTGAATGCAGGTATTCCCAAAAGGTTGATTTTTAAGCCAGTATACATTTCAGAGTAGTTAGAGTGTAGAGTGTCTTGCATTATCAGCTCCTCGAAATGATCGAAATTAACCTTGGTTTAAACAACTTTCAGAGTTGACCAATTTATCTAACGCAAGTGCAGTGACCGGTGAGCTATAGGCTGATTGCCCGATCGGGACACACAGATAAAGCTAATCAGAAGATAACGCTTCTTAACTTTCTTATAGCACAGTTTGGCACGGAAAAATAGAAGAGATATGGTTTTGGTACCACTAGAAAGACAAATTGACCGTGCCTGTATTGTATTTACTAAGTTCTTTACTTGACCTTGAGTTAGAGTTGGACGTGGCACTCGAGTGCAATGGCCAGAGTTGGACGTGGCACACAAGTGCAATGGTCAGAGTTGGACGTGGCCCTCAAGTGCAATGGCCAGAGTTGGACGTGGCACTCAAGTGCAATGGTCAGAGTTGGACGTGGCACTCAAGTGCAATGGTCAGAGTTGAACGTGGCACTCAAGTGCATTGGTCAGAGTTGGACGTGGCACTCATGTCCAATGGTCAGCGTTGGACGTGGCACTCAAGTGCAATGGTCAGAGTTGGACGTGGCACTCAAGTGCAATGGTCAGACTTGGACGTGGCACTCAAGTGCAATGGTCAGAGTTTTGTACAGATAAATTTTTGTATTATTTTTTTTACCGTCTTGATACAATATTTCTCAATTATGATAAAAAATGCACAAAATATTTGCTCACTCATTTTACAATCTATGCAGAAGCTGCTTAAATCTACCGAACAGCCTTCCACCAATGGATTTCGGGTTCAAATCCAGCTCAGTCCAAAAAATTGGAAAACTTTCTGACTGGGTTTTCACTCGAACGACCTATGTGGGATGGTTGCCAGTTACCACAGGAAGGTCGTGGGTTTCCTCCGGGCATAGAGCCCAGATTCCTCCCACAATAAAACTGGCAATTCCGCCATATAAGTGAAATAATCAATCAAGCTTAAATCTAAGTGTGCTAGTAAAGAAATCTACCATGCTAAAGCTCTTAGTTTTGACGGGGCCTCTTGGCTTATTCGGCGTTTAATGTCCACACCGTGGGCCTTGTGGACTCGGTCTTTAAAACAAAAGTCTCTACAGGTGAAACAAGCCTTCCATCGATGTGTCGCAGGTTCAAATCCAAATCAGTCCAAAGTAAAAATCGAATTAAAAATCTGATTGAGTTTTCACTTGATTTGCCTATGAAGTATTAACGTCTTTAAGTACTTATAGATCATTTTAAATAGTTTGTTATTGTTTTAAAAAAGTGTAAATGCTGGTTTAAATATAACAATGCTTTTTGTTTTATTTATTGTTGTCCTTAGTTAATAATTCTATTTATAAGTTGTTTTTGAAGTGAATGCATTTAGTGTTTTGCTTTACATTTTTAGTATCAATTTAATAGGTGACTACATATAGCAGTTGTAGGACAAACGAAAACGTTTTGTACTTTCTCTATTTTATTGTGATTTTGTTCAGTTTGTTTGTCGAGAAACATTGTTCATGAAAGCTTTATTTGAAAGTATTCCTTTGTTCTAGTATACTACAATAACATGTAGTCGAAATATTTATTCCCCTTTGCCTTGTCTACACGTTTCAGAATCACACCGTATATACCATGAATGTATTTTTACAACTTTTATTATATAAATACAAATTGTTTCTTTTTACATATGTTTTTATTTTTACTGCACCAAATTTTATTTCCATGTAGCTGCTCACAATATTATCGAGTGTAGCCCTGAAATTGCTAGCCGAGAAATCTGGGCTCTGCCGAATTTGTTTTTCTCTCCGTGTTATGGTCTAGGCCTCTAGGGCGACAAGACACATTAGCAGCCATATAATACCAGTCGCCGTAAGACCGATAATCCGGGCTATGAAATTGCAAACAGCCTTTGGGGCTTCCGTCTGTCTCAAACCTTTGTCTGTCTCTATCTCAGTCCTAAGACTCGCCGCATGTTGATTGATGTTTTACGCCGCACTCCACAGGAAACAGGGCTCATTGTCTGATGGAAACCCCTGACCTTCGGCGAATACCTGGCAACTCTTCCACATACGGCGACCGAGTGAAAAATCCACTCAGATGTTGAAGGTTTGTCAGTTACCGGCCACACCGCAATATAAGGGAGATAATCATGAGTGACATCAATGGATTTGTGTCTGTAAATAGGAATCTTCTTGATTGAAAGTAGAACTCGTTTTTCGTTTGTTTCCTTGTAACTGCACCGTTCAGTTTCAGACGAATTTTGACACGCTTTTAACATCATTGTAAAGCCTTTTGTTCTAATTTTTATGTATTTGTTTGGTTCCCATCAACATTGATTAAACATTAAATTCTGTTGTAAGATTATTTATTGTCTCTACTTGATGGAATACACAAACACTCGCTTTACAAGTATTATAAAGTTTATAAGTACGTTTCAACAAGTTGGCTGTATGTGGATGGGTTGCCAGGTACTCGCCGAAGGTCGGGGGTTTCCTCAGGGAAAAGAGCCCGGTTTCTTCCTCCACTAAACCTGGTAGCGACACCATATAGGTGAAATAATCATGAGTGCGGCGTAAAGCACCAATCAATTAATATAATTGTTGTACCGATATTTATCTTACAAGGATTCATATTGGCTCTATTCATTTTAAGTGGATTTACTAGGTATTGGTGTTTCATGGATTCACAAATGTTGTATTTATTTTACATATAGTTATGTTGGTTCTATCATTCGTACATCAACGGAATAGCTGTAATGATTTTAAAAAGATTCACAGCATACAATATGTATATGCATTCGTACAACATTCATTTACAATATATACATTCGAATAACTTAGGTTCACAATATAAGCATTCGAATAACATAGATTCACAATATAAGCATTCGAATAACATATATTCACATACGTTCTATTCATTTAACACAGACTCATTAATATTGAACAAAGTCATTTTAAAGTGGCATGAGCTGTCAAAATTCACACTTTTTCCTAATTTCTTATCGTCACGGCAATAAGAGGCTTTGAAGACAATCGAAAAACTAAATGATTGGCGTTGGAATGAGGAAAATCCATACTGTATGTGAACTGTGCGAACCGCAAACGTGTTCGAAAAGTAAACAAAATTTAAATAACCGGGACGACCATTCATTCATTCTAAGACAAAGTTAGTTCAAAACAATACTTAATCGTACATTTTCGAGACTAGAACCACTAAAAAGATTATGAATTGTACGTCTTCAGAAAAATAGCCAATAATTTCAACATTATGATGTAACGTCAAAATATCAACATTCTGGCAGCTCATGCCACTTTAAGCAAAGAGACAATTTATGCCGTATTTCATTAGGATGCCTAACTTATATTCCTTTCCTAGGCATACACATTTCTAAGGAAATACTCAAACGAAGGAAATATACCAAATACAAAAAAACAACACATGATACAAAGGCAAATAATTAGTGTGAAGTAATAAACGTGGGAAAAAAGTCAGAAATAAGTGACTTTATAATCATTCTAAATACATTGTTAAACATTTTACATTTATTTCTACACTAAACAATATATACTTAAATCGACATGTCTAGATTTTGCCGTGAAATACCAACTAACAAATTCCTTTGTCACGTGACGTCATTTAAACCTGTATTAAGCCTAATACACTTTTGAACACAACTCAACCATTCAGCTCAGGCAATAATAGTCCTTTGACTTTAGAACTCATCTAACCGTGCAAATAAAGTGCTTCTAACATAACACCTCTGTGTACAAACTGTATTTAACATTTATTGGAAAACAGAGTTGATAGTCAAAACAAAGAATAAATGAGAATAATAAAATGTACACGATAAAAATGACGATGCCTGTGTGATATAATTATACCCAGCATCTCTTATATAACCATAAATAGATTATTTTATACATATTGGCATTGTCAGTTTTATTAATCCCAGCTTTCTTCTATGTAATCATGGCCCAGTTTACAAACGAATAAATTCGGCCTCCAAAAATGTACACCTCACCGGCAAGTAAGTAAAACAGGTTGAGATACATGTGTGCGGCTACACCTGCACTCATGGAAGTATTAATTTAATTTAGAGAAGACGGTCCAACAGCACTTGGGACTGAGTGGGATTCGAACCCGCGACCCATGCTACATTTTGAACCCTGACCCCAATAATGGTTCCATGACTTTTCATGGCAGACTGTTACATTGGAAGTACGAAATTGAATTGTGTAGTTTTTGTCTAGTTTTCATCCCCCTTATAAAACGGACTGAAAACTTGGGGGGGGGGGGAATGTATTATTTCAAAGTGACATAAAAGTATGCACTAAGAAAGGGGATAAAGTTCTTAGTATTTTAATAGTGATACCTGTCATGGGGTTTGTACAGTACATTTAGGCTATGATTACAAGTACAATCAGTAATCTTTGAATTACTAAAAATGCTTCCCGGTTATTTAAATTTTGTTAACATAAAAAACAGTGATTGTTTCCACATCAGTTTATAGAACATTTTATATATCATAGCTTATCATTTGCTTTTTAATGAAGTTTTAACTATCGCATTAATCTTTTCATGAAAAAAGTACGACTCAATTGATAATAAAAAACTGACCACCATAGCTGGGTTGTCATATAAGCTTGTTAGAGAGATCAATATCCAGGGGCCTGTTTCACAAAGTGGCGTAGTGTTTTTGCGTAAATGCATAGTAATCCATACTGTAGGGGTATTTACGCTACGTCGCTTGGTGAAACAGGCTCCAGAGCACAACAGTCATTTCCATGTCTACTAAAAAAAGTTTGTCGAGTTTTTCGCATAACTTTATTCCATTGTCTGATTTTGGTCTCGATACTGTGATAAAATGTAGATAAACCCGTAATGACGTCAGTGCAACTCACCGGATACCTAACTAACACTATACCATACTAACAGACATGTAGTATTCGCCTAATTATATGTAGGGGGCCTTTACTCAGTATGGAGAGAATCTGTGATAATATTCACAGTGAATTGGCTGTTAAAGTGGGCAATTTTTCACCCCCTTATATCTACGTGTAGGTCCAAACATGGATTACTTTGTTACTGCTGTTACCCTTGATCAATGTTAATTTTGTTTTCAGTTTCTGTAAAAAAAAAACGTTTCTAATGTTGCTACTGTGTATAAATGGCATCTTAACACTATTTAATGCGGTTAAATGTTCCAACCATTTGCTTGGAAATTCAAAAGATTCCCATTTCACACTTATCTCAAGCCAGGATATATGTTTATGAGCACTAAAACCCTCAGGCCCAAGGAAATCTTCTCGTCAAGATAAATATCTGATCATAAAAAAAAATTACCCGGCTCCAAAATTATATGTAGGGGCCTTTACTCAGTATGGACAGAATCTGTCATAACATTCCCGCTGAAGTGACCATGGAAGACCGTAATCCATACGTTTAACTGGTTGCCCGTGGTCCCAAACTAATCTTTGATAGCGGTAAAGTACAAAATAACTGGAACCCCCTGGAAAACGTTCAAGATGTTTCCTCTCAGTATCGACTGGTTTGAGTGTTATAGCCTGTATTTTTACTTTGTCACTGCTGTAACCCGTCATCAAGGATATCAAGTTCAGAAAACGCGAGTCATCATACCTGTCATCTAGAAACACAAATACAATGTTAATTTTGTTTTCTACTGAAGTTAAATCTTGTTGAAAGGCCTGGAGATCAACAACATCGTTCAATGAATATGGCGTTACAGTTATTGCCAATACCCCTAACCTACTCAGTTTCTGTAAACAAGCAGAGGCGTCTCTAAAGTTGACACAGTGTATAAATGGCATCTTAACACCATTTAATATCGTGGAATCTAGCAACAATTGATTTTCGAATAGCAAAGGTTTCCATTCACTCTCATCATTGCCAGTAACACAGAAGTCAGTTATTTTTCCCAGAGGAAACATCGGGTTAACATCACGGATGTATGTAACTGGCGGGAAGTCCATTTTACATATGGCTAATTGGACTCCGTCATCCAAAAAAACGTATCTCTCATCTTCTGAAGCACATCCTTCGCACAAGACCAATGCAACTTTAAATGACCTGTTACAATGTTTTCTTATTACATCTACTGAATCTACTAGAAAGTAGAAAAGGTAATTCAGATCGTCTAATATCCATCTACATAGGCTGGCCAAAGAGAGTGTTTTGTCCTGGGCTAGTATTTCAAACAGGTGATCAAGAAAAATGTTTGCCTGCCGATTGGCTTCAGTAGACGGTAAGTAATTTAAGCAGGCCAATATCGAATGCCCAAACGGCGATCCAGGCTTATTCGGTAAAAGGGGCAATACTTCTTTTTTAAACTCCTCTAAATCCATTTTTTCAAGATAAGACCCACCCAAAAATTCCTGAAATGATCTATGTGGAAAGTAGTAGAATCCTTTTGGGTTTAGCCTGGATATAGTATAGTCTTTACTCAGAATTCCAGATTTAAACAGATGAACTCCCAAGTCACCTTTGCATGGAGAGTTAATGTCATTTTCTGCAAATGCAAATTCTTCTTTTGTTACCCCAGAGTAGGCTACGTGACGAGCTGCATTATATAACATCTCTTCATTCAGTGAATATTCTCCCTGTTCCTGAAGTTTCTTTTCGTACTTTCGACAAATTGCCCCTATGACTTCATGATAAATTTCGATCAGGTTTGATGGGATTTCACCATCATTGTCCTGAACTAAAACACAGAGTAATATTGTAACAAATGGATTTACAGTCAGTTCACTCAAATCTTCATCATCCCTTAGTCTATGTAACAGCTTCTTCTTATAGTTATTCTCATCCTTTGTAAAATATTTATGGATGTATTCCTCCGCATTCATCTTAGAAAATCCTGTCACTTCCAAATGTTGTTTGGCATGCCGGAGAAACTTCCTGACTGATTCTGGCCGACCAGTCATAATCAAGTGGACATTCCTGAAAAACCTGCCCTCCAGAAGTTGTGTTATGGCCCATTCGCCGTCGGCAGTCAACTCATCCACACCATCAATTATCAAAAGACTTTTGCCTGTTTCAAAATGTTGACATATGTCATCCTCATAAATTTGAAAGGTCTTTGGGAATAACACTTGTACAAAAGATTTTAGAAAATCTTTCGTCAAACTGCGAGCTTCTAAAATGCCGACTAAATCAAAATGATGTCCATGGATTTCGTAATCGTCCCTGGACCACAGAAAGGCGAATTGACGGCATAATGTACTTTTACCAATACCTGCTGGTCCCTCGATGAAACAGATATTTCTCTCTGAGGGAGTCACTTTGAATATTCTGTCAATGATTTCAGGGTCATTACTAGGCCTACTACTCTGCTCCTTAAAACTGGTAATAGAACAAGACAATAGAAAAATAAAGTTATGTATCGTTTAAGAGTAAGTTTGTTTTTTCACAGAGAAAAAACGGCCCATATTAAAAAAACAAGCCAGATTCTACAGAGTGTGTGTGTGTTTCGGGAGGGAGCTGTATGAATGGAATCCCAATTATTCCGGGTTGATTTATTTTCAGGAGATCATACCATGGATGGAAATGTTTACCATTTAAATATTCCGCTAGGCAGTTACCACAGCTGAACTAAATCGAGTTTGAAATAGCTTTGGAAAAGATCCGTAATAACAGAATAATTCAAATCAAGCTTGTTCTCTCTGTTATTTCTTTATGCACCTTCGAGATAATTATTTATAGAGGAAATTGATCAAAACGTGTACATAAGATGAGATTGGGTTAACTCCCACTGCGTCAATCAAATGAGTAAATCAAATTGTGTCTTAAGTTAGAAATGCAAAGAGGCGCCATTCCATTTTAGATATATATTTATTTACGAGTATCTATAATATGGATTAACTTGTATATACTCGTAATTGTTTCTCATATATAAATGTTGTTGCAAAAGATATTTTAATAAATGCTTTGAAAACCCGTCTAGATATATATACGGTTTTTCAAAGCATTTATTAAAATATCTTTTGCAACAACATTTATATATGAGAAAAAATTACGAGTATATACAAGTTAACCCATACTATAGATACTCGTAAATATATATATATATCTATCTAAATGAAATAGCGCCTTTTTGCATTTCTTACTTAAGCCACAATTGTATATATATACTTTTTAAAAATATGCATTGCTTGAGCGATTATTTTTTATTTGATTTTTTGGAACTACATTTTCAGATAAACAATACATGGCCCCAGCTAGATTTATATCGTCCTATTTTTCTTCAAGCATAAATTAGACATCAAAATGTCACATTGCTGATGGCAAATTAACTTCCGTTGTATGATCCATGGGCTAAAAACCTTGTTAGAGAGATTGATCGAAAATTTAAAAGCTGAAAATAACGTACATATTTTCTTTTTATGGTCTGCGTTTGCCTTTGGTATTCTACTCTTTTCTATAAATCTGAAGGGGAGAAATATGACCACAAAAAACAACCAAGCTGTCAAATAGGCGTCTTTCCATATACAATGAACATTAAAAAATGTACAGTGGTTAGTAAATGTCACAGATTATACCTGTAATTAGGGCGAATTTTCTTTCCTTCAACCACTTGCAGATTTGTAAAAACGTGCTCGAGGTCTTGTTCCTCCCATCCACACATTGGTAACGGTCGGATGCGCTTCATGTTGTTCGAATACCATGTTTTTAATTCCGTCTGTACTATTTCAAATTCATCTAAAAAGCAACAAATGGTCGAAATCAAAAATCAATATCAAAGTTTGTTTTTGTGACAAGTGTAGATCCTATAATAATGAAACATGACTGGTGAAATACACTGAAGGAACAACAGCAGTTAGGCATTTATATACAATAGGAAGACAAAAAAGCTTGGATCTAACTATATACTCATGTAAAAGTGTCTTTGGTCATTTATCTTATATTTAACATACAAGTAAGAAAATATAAAACTAATATGTAAAGTTATATGTACACTTTAATACTAAAGATGAGACCTCTGCATATGGATACAGGTCACAGTTTCTTACTTCCGTTTATTGGTGGATATTTTTGTGTATGTTTTTTATATTATTTTTTCCTGGCCCCCTGCATTTTTTCTGGGCATTTTTGTAGTTTTTATGAAAGCACAGGGGGTTGAGTTACTGTCTGGAAATTAATTTAGGAGTGGAATGGGACCTGTTCAGGTGAATGGAAATCTGGTAGTTGGGCGTGCTTTGGTCTGTTTACATCCGGCGGACTGTGTGCAAAGTGACCCCTTTCAACTGTTTGTAATGATAGTAACAAATTCCTACCTTCAACTTATGAATAAATTGTGGTTAAAATACTCCCAAAGGAACTGTTTAATGTCACCACCAAAGGACTTCGTTCAAGGAAAGTTAGGGAAGGTTTTGTGAGAGCAGACATTAACATTACCGCAAATGGGAAATAAAATTGTGACCTGCTGCCCCTATGAGTTAAAGACATATTTTGTGAAAAAGACCACTCGACAACAACAGCACTATGTTTGTGACTTTAAACTTGTTAGAAACACATTATACGACCTAGAGTACTGTTTCGATGTGCTGAAAATGTATCTTTCATGTCATTTCTATTCAGGTTTCTGACAAAAAGCTATGATTCTTACATTGATTTGATTGTCAACATATGATAAACATAGTAACCCCCTTTTTAGTCTTATCAAATGCCTTTTTTGTAAAAAAAATCTTCTTCAGTGTTGTTTTATGTCAAACTGAATATGTTTGTACTCTTCAGGTATAAGATGAATGAAATTGCTTATCCACCTGTGAATAGTTTTTCCTTATTCGCACATCAAAGGAGTGCGAAGGAGACTCTTTCTACTTTTTCCCAGAGGTAATTATACTATTGGCATGGCTTCACTGCTTCATTACTTTATAAATTTGGCTTTTTTAAATTGTTTGTATATTTTTTATTAAATCTATTCACGTTTTCCCAGAAATATCCTTTTAGACCTTGTTTGATTTTTGGGGTGCAGTTTGGTTCTCTGGGCTAGGCTTATAAGTAACTTTATATACAGGGATACTTGCGGGCAGTTTTGATCGGAGTTTTGTGTTGGGGGACCCAAACAATAAGCTGTGTGGCAGGGGACTTTCTTTTCTGGTTTTAAGCTTTCCAGTACAATTTTAAGGTCAAACCAACATGGGGTACAACAATAAATACTTGTTTTTTCAAGCTGTTTAAATTTTTCCACAGTATTAATGACTTTGAGTAGAATTTATCCATTTTGTTATCCAACAGATCTTAACATTTAACAAAAAACACAATATATTTTAGTTAAGAAAGCCACAGAAAGGTATATATCCCCCAAAACTTAGTATTTTACTGTAGATCACCCTTTGTAGACTTCAAAAGAGATCATTCGAAATACCTTTAAGCTCAATGTGTTAGATTTTAAATGAGATGGAAGCAATTGTTTTCCGGTGACAGGATACAGGTCACAGTTTCTTATTTTCGTTTTTTGGAAGGGACAGAAGAAGTTCCAGATATTTTTTATTATTATTCCCCCCCCCCTGCATTTTTTTCTGGGCATTTTTTGTAGATTTTATGAAAGCACAGGGGGTTGATTTACTGTCTGGAAATGCATTTAGGACTGGAATAGAACCAGTTCAGGTGGATGAAGCTCTGGTAGCTGGGCGTGCTTTTGTCTGTTTACATCCGGCGGACTATGTGCAATGTGACCCCTTTCAGCTGTTAGAATGATAGTGACAAATTTCTACCTTCAACATATGAATAAGTTTTGCTCAAACTATTCCCAAAGGACTCTCGAAGGACTTGGTTTAACGAAAGTTAGAGAAGGTGTTGTGAGTGCAGACATTAACATTACCTCTAATGGGAAATGAAATTGTGACCTGCGATCATATATAACGAGGGGGGGCACTTATGGAAGTTTTGGTGTCAAATGGCGGCCTCATATGGTCATTTAGAAAATAGAATTAGAAATCCATAAAAAAAACTTCATACTGTATTTAAAAATGACACAGTTCGTGAAACACTCTTTAAAATCTTTTCAACGTTTATTTAGTGTAGTAAAATGTGTTAAATGTTCGAGAGACGACAATATACACAAAGAAACAAGTTAAGCACCCCCCTGGAAAGTCTGCACCCACCGATAAAATCATTGGTGTGGGGAGATCTGACTAATGTTGCAAAAACGATTGTGATCATAAAGGGCAACCTTCTGGCGATCAGAAATTACCATTAATGGTAATAAGCTATACAATATATTTAGGATATCGTTAGCCAATTCAAAAGTATATTTTAACAAAAAAAAAAACAAAGATGCTTGTAAGTAAGCTTGAATGTGCCTATCCTATCCGAAATATGCTCTAAAGGATTCAAATCCGCGCAGTTAACCCTTCAACAGATCCGACGTCTCCTGGGTGGATCGAACGCAGGTTGGAAGCTAATGGAGGCTATACGCGAATCACTCTGATGTCTTCAGGCATTAACATACGTGAAATACCTTCTGACAGACTGCAGGTCAATTTGAATGTGCCGACCAAAATGCAATCTGACTAAAGTCGAGATGCTCATTGAAAAGACCATCTGAGGATTACAAGCCATTTTACCGTACTTTCACCCAGCCGACTGCGACGGGATCCGTCGGCCAATCAGCGTTCTTGTCGCAAATCTCTAACGAGATTTCACTTGCGCATGCTTGATGTCATAGTTGCATGTAAACAGAGCAGTCGACATGGCGGACTCGAAGTAAGCTGCGATTCCAAAGTAAGTCTAAATTTACAGTTGTAATTACTTGATGTTGTGTTTTTTGATGTCCTGTCGTTTGAAACTCAAATTACAAACAATAAAGGGGGACTGGCAATGATAATGTTCAACTGGTAGAGTAAAAAATGCGGAAAAATGCTATTTAACTTTTAAGTACAGCAGGTCCTACCGGCTTCAATTCAGCCAGTAGCCTACGACGATAGTCAAAGTGGTGTAGAGACTAGAGTAAAACTTTAAAGTTCTACATTAGCAAGCTGCGACTTGGGTTAGGACACTTTATAGATGATCTGTCCTGGAGTTTGTCTGTCGAGTTTTCAAAGAGAGGGGCCAGTCGTTGTTTTGATATTTTCAAGTCAGAATTGATCAGAGGCTTACGGCCCTACATTTTAGCTAAATGGAAAAAGTAATTAGAGCTCCTTGGATCCAAAAATAATCTGATAGTCACACTGACTGCGTTTTGTTTTCCTCCTAACTGTGTGCAAAATAGTTTATAATAAATTACGTACAGCTGCTATTATTATTTTGTCGAATTTCAAAGATATTTACCTTAGAAAGATGAGTGAAGGAAAAGTTACCGTACTAATTTTTTTTGTACTTCTTGAATAAGATAAACATGGAGATACGTTTCTTATTGTATGAAACAAGGGTGTATTCTGGTATAACTATTGTTATTTGTAAAGTTATTTTGAAAATATTCCAATCGAGAAATTCTTTGCAGCCTCTCATGCCAGTTGTAGAAACATGGCATAACTATAAACTCCATGTAATATTGACTCACAGATTACTGACATTATACTGTAATGGTATCTGAATGACTCGGTTTAATTTAAACTTTACACTCAGTCAGTTAACTGTTAATTGGGTTAAACCTTTCCTTTCATGGCTTATAACAAACATATTTTCTACATATTTCTACCAATCAAGGGAGGGATTATAAGGACACTCTTCTGTGTGTTTTATAGTAAAACCTGGGACAATTCTGAAGAACATAAGAGGAATGCAGCCAGGAAAAGTTGCTGAAATTAAAATCTATTTACAGACTGACTACTGGAAATGACCAACAAGTACTTCAGCCTTTATGTACAGTTATCTTATGGTCACAATGCCCAACAGATGATAAATGTGACATGTTATAAACCAGTGTTTCTACTCTTGGTCCAATGTGCCCTGAGTGTTTTGCCATGTGTGAATAATAATAATACGTGTAGTGTCAACCCACTCATTCCTAAATTAATGATTTATGTTAATAACAGTGATACCATAGATGCACACTGTACATTAGGTACAGTGGAATTGTTCCAAAACTTTTATTCAATTTCAAAATCTTCTGAATTTCTTCTGGGGGGGGGGGGGGGGGGGTATTAGAGTGCAACTTTAGTCACTTTTACTGATTGAGAGGGCAGCGGAGTACACATACATGTGAATTATAGACTTGAGACCAAAATAAATTGATTGGTTGATTGTTTGGTGTTTTACGCCGCGCTTGAGACCAAAATAAAAGAAACATATTTTGTCTAACCATTTAAAGTAATATACAGTTCTACCAAGAACCTTACATTGTTGTGGATTTCTTTCTTAACATAACATTACCATTATAAGCCGAGTCTCTCAGCTCACTGGGACTGGCGAGTTTTTTAATCACTGTCAAGCTTTCTGCCAATGTATTATAGGTTTATTACCCAGGCCAGGAAATCTTCTGTATATAGGATATCTTGTCATGGCCATGTCCTAATAGGCAATTTCCCCTTGTCATGAAGGCGTAACATCGAAAGGCAGAACGAATACCAATTATGCATTACATGTACCTCTTTCTAGATTTATTTATTAGGGATGTTTTGGTGAAGGTTCATTTCTCATATCTTATCAAACTATAGACACACACAGGCCTAAGCAATCTAAAATAGAGATTGATCCTTCTGCCATTCGTTGAGATATCAACTCTAAAACGATTGAGTGACATGTTGCTTGAACAAAGGGAGGCCACTGCTGTCGACGTCTTTAATATTGTAAGCAACGACACGTGACACTGATAGTTGAATCGGTTGTGTAGAGACATATCCGATATAATTCTGGTAGGTAACGTTTAAGCCGCCGATAACCTGTTTTGTTATATTGATTGCTACTCTCCTAATACATATGAAATACCTTGAAATACCTTGAAGTCCATATCATATTTTGCCTTGACATCCATGGGCGCTGCCATCTTGTTTTAGAATGTATATATGAGCTGATGTAGTGCCGATTATATTTTTGATTTTTAACAAGTATTTCTGCCCAAAGGCCTTGCGATACAGGTTATTATTGTAGGGTTACATGTTTGGGAACAGTATAGAAGAGAGAATTAAATATCATACACATTATAAATTCTCAGTAAGATTCTTACAGTTCACTATGCGCGAAAATGGAGTGCGACGGCTCTCGAGCCATGTCTCGTGTTGAAGATCTCGTAGAATGGCACGAGATCTCGATTGAAACCTAAGGTAACAAAGTAAATAGTGCAGACATGAGATTAAATAGTGTTCTTTTATCAACCTCATGTATATTTATTTACATTTAACATGTACATTTTGGTTTGATATAAATGTCAGAACCTTCAACAAAACCACATAAAAAATCTAAAACATTCAACTTATCTATATTATTATTCTATCTGACATTTTTATGAATGTTGGATTCTCTCAATTTTTTAGTTTTAAGACAGAAATGGATATTGGGAAATAGTGTCAGTCCTATTTTATCCTTATAATAAAATTAAATTGAAAATGACTTGCTTCTTAACATTTCCCAAGATTAGTTTTACTAAAATGCAATATCTTATTCTTAAACATTTATCTTATTAGTTTCGCTAAAATGCAATATTTTATACAAATCTTATAGCGATAACAGAAGTATACTTGATACATGATATTTTTTACTTAAAATTGCTCGTTGGAGGAAACTTTTACTATTCCGCAATACAACAGGATGTCGAAATTAGATTGTCAACCGATAAAGCTTACAAGTGAATACTAAACCTGTTTTGCATACACTAGGTATGTACTTTGTTGACATAAAAGAAAATACAAAGATATACTAAACGATACCCATATAGTTGATAGTGAGATTTTTTGTTTAAAATTGCATGTTTTAAGAAATTTTTGCTGTTTCGAAATACAACAAGGATGTTAAAACTAGGTTGTTCTTGGAAAAAGCTGTCCGGTTAAGGTTAATATAAGGCTTGTTTTGCATGGGATTTGTCTATATAAAAAAAAACTATATATTTTCTATATTTAGTCGACCAAAGTTAGTTTAAATATATATACATTTATTTTCTCTAAAATTTCTAATAAAACTGAGCACCAGAAAACATTCTGAGTAATATTTGCTTCTAACTCTTTAATATATATACAACTTTCTCTGCTAATATATATATAAAGATGGACTTACATGTAAGTAATAGATATGTTACCGGGTCCAAAGACCATAAAAGAATCAGCAGGAATAAGTTAATAATGAAGGGTTGGAATTATGTTTTGTGTTTTTGAATAGGTAATGGCATACACTTCATTATTTGTCCAGCTTAGTTGACTATGGTGAAAGGATTAATTTCATACTATTAGACAATATCTTATTCTTACACATATCTTATAGCGATCGCAGAAGTATAGTTGATAAATGATATTTTTACTTAAATTGCTCGTTGGAAGAAACTTTTAATATTCCGCAATACAACAGGGATGTCGAATCAGGGTTGCCAACCAATAAAGCTGACCAGTAAATATAAAACCTTTCCTCGAGAAAAATAGTAAACAATTTAGGAGCATTATGTCTACTCATCGTATTGTATGGGAACCTATTATAATTGTGAAACCTTATAATAGCAAATGTAACTTACAAGGCAGACTTTTTCTTATTAATATTCTGATTGTCATGTGCAGCCAATTCATATTTTAGAGTAAATCTATGTAATAATAATTACATAATGTAATGGAATCATTTAGTTCCATTGCATAGATAAACTGCCATAGACTTAAAATAGAGTTAAAGAGAGTTTAAACTGTTTTAAAATGATTCACATTAAAATAAAACTGCCTCTGGCCTGTTCAAACTAAACGTGTTACCTATTTCACACAAGAGTTAAATAACTCGGTTGCCTATCCATCTATTTTGGGCCTCGGTGGTCCAGTTAGAGTATCTGACTTCCTCGGTCCAGTACAGACCTTCCATCGATGCGGCACATGTTCAAATCCCACTCAGACCAAATAAACTTTTTAAAATTTCTGGGTGGATTTTTCACTCAGTCGCCGTATGTGGAAGAGTTGCCAGGAACTCGCCAATGGTCAGGGGTTTTCATCCAGGCAATTAGCCCGGTTTCCTCCCCCACTGACTAAACCTGGCAATGTCGCCATATAAGAGAAATAATCTTGAACTAATCTCGAGTTAAAGATGAATCAATCAACCAATCAATCACCCTTGAATATGCTTTCTTTAAAAACAAAGGGCTGGTAATCTTCTGGGTTTTTTATATGAAAAAAAAGTCCAGCATATTTTCTAATCAGATCTTTTACATTGATCTTTCCGGGAGAACAGTGTATAATTATATAGTTCATATAAATCCCAGCATACTACTAGTGCTACTTACTACCGATAGACTTTCTATGGACCCGAGATGACACGCTCCATAGAAAGGTTGACGTTCCCATTCCATTCCCAAATATAGCAAGGCCCTAAAATTAAATTATGAGTGGGCAAGATATTTCCCGAAGATCGATGGGTTTAATTTCCTTTCCTAATTTAACCTTGAAACTCCAATCATTTAAGTGAAATAATGTTGACGGTTGCACAAAACGTCAATCAATACTAGTCTATACGTGGCACCCAAATTACACTTAAAATTCACCTACGAGTAAGCCTACCTAACCCACCTTCTCAAATTTATTGCCGAAAGAGAATAAAATAACCTTGAGTCTGTAAAGTGAGTACAGTGCGCGCTAATTCCAATCAGAGCCCTAACCGGCGTATTCGCAGGGTATACCCAGCCAAGCCATTGAGCTGCACGTAGCTCTCTCGCAAAGCACTGATGACACTTGACAGACTGTAACAAGAAGAGTATATTATCGGTAAATTGATTCAGCATAAAACCAAGGTCTATTTAAGCTCACAGAAGTAGAGTCGAGACTAATTTTAATATCAAACTCCTCGTTTTCTTTTGATATATTACTTATTCCAAAACCCAGCGCATCGGCATCCATGTCCTTCCGGATTACCAGCATGCTGTCAGTAAGCGGTTCAGTGATTGGTCCGTCTATTATATCGCAGGCTCTCGATTCACAGCGTAAAAGCACGGGATTCTGGCTCGTAATCATCAGATGGTCTTTTTAATGAGCATCTCGACTTTAGTCAGATTTACCAAAATGTAGCCGCGAAGCGAACGTTCTCCATGTCATATTGAGGGCTTGACAAAAGTTTCCCAGTGGAAATGTAAGTGACATCCAGCATGGATCCTTTAGGTGAGCTCATCATATTACCAAAGTTTCAAATTGAGAATACAAAGAGTTAACAAGTTATTAATCTGACAGACACGTAGACAGACGGAGGTTATCTCTCTTTGTGGGGGGGGGGGGGGGTATAACAAGGGGAACCATTATCATATTTTCTTTTTCTCATGTTTATTAACCATATTTAAACTATGCAGATATCTCCAAATGGACCAAAGGTGAATTTCTAAATGAAATATGCATGTTTATGTAGCATACCTCAAACACACTTTTAAATGATCCATGAGTTTGCTGTAACCAATGACAATGGTATATGACTAGATGAGGGGCATTACAGAACGAGCTACCTCTGTTTAGCTAGATGAGGGGCATTGCAGAAAGAGTAACTTATGTATGACTAGATGATGAGACTTGCAAAAAGAGCAAGCTGCAGAAGTACTCACATGATGTTCCTGGTTTTGTGTAAGGGGGGATGTCCTTTTCCATCTCTTCCACCATATTTAAAACATTCACAAGGCCAGCCTGTTCCAGAACTACTTTGAGAATCTCATAGTTACCAATTCGTATGTGACCCTTCGTTTCCAGCTTATCAAATATATCAGACGGTGACGTGCAATTATCAACAATTGCTGGATCAAGATATATACGACTGTTGAGCTTCATACCTTTGAGGTAATTGTCTGTTATTTCATCATTTAACATCTGTGCAATTCCGAAGTGTAGTTTTTTACCCTAAAACAGATTAAAATATTAACAATTGTTATCTTTTTTACAGGAATACCGGAGAGACAAGACGTGTTTGTTTTCATGCTCTAGAAAAAAGGAAATTGTTGTTAAGTTATCGACATTGAGTGAAATTGAAAGAAGTTGGGGATTAAGAATGATGGTCAAGAGTGGCGAAGAGTGCGGACGGTACGAGGTTTGTGAAGGTTCTACTTCCACCAGGACTAAAATCCCTGCCGTATGATATGAGGTTTGAGACAGCTAATGGGCCGGAATATTTTCGATTAATTCATAATGGACAAATACAAATCTGTTCAAATTGCCTTTTCGATGAACATTTGTACAAACAATGCCCAAAGCCCGTTTGTCACAAATAATGGGCCTGCGGGCATTTATCCCAGGGGTGTTGGGCCCCAAGGTGTGAGGTCTTTAATAATTCGGAAAAAAATGTATATTTCCTGAACAGTCTTCTATAGTTATGTGTGACATCTTTGGTTTAAATGAACATACTTGTAAATGTCAAACTGACCCTTAGTCTGAATCTGCAGATCCATGTGTGGCCAGTGTCTAAAAACGTATTGAAATAAAAATGTCACTGCGCGGATTTGAATCGTTTAGAGCACATTTAGGATAGGATGGGCAGAAACATTCAAGCCCTAGAACCTTCTGTACAAAATCTGAAGGAATTGGAAGCCACATTACATCAGTATTGGCGGCAGTTACTCCTTCAACAGATTCGACGTCTCACTGGAGGGTTGAGACGCAGGTTGGAAGCTAATGGAGGCTATACGCTCCTATTGGCCTTTTGCTCTAGGGATGTGTTCTACACACTCGGAGTGACATTTTTATTTCAATATGTTCACCCTGTGAAGCCGGAGGTTTCATACTTACAAGCATCATTTTATTATGTTAAAATACACTTTTGATTTAGTTAACGGTATCTTGAATAAATTGAGTAGCTTATTGCCATTAATGGGGATTTCTTATCGCCAGAATGTTGCCCTTTATGGTCAGTCTACCAACAATCTCCCTACACCAATGATTTTATCTTTGTGTATATGCAATGTATGCGCAATTGTACGTTTGAACTTGACCACTGACGACAATATTTACGAGAACCAGCACTGGAATAACATAAATCCCAACCAATCACCTTATTTCTCCGAATCCTCACTTAAATATAACTTATCCTGTATACCTTCCGACAACTTCTCTGTTTTTCACATGAACGCCAGAAGTCTAAACAAACATTTTGATGAAATTTCCTGCCTACTTCACAATATTAATCACAATTTTACAGTCTTAGGGTTTTCTGAAAGCTGGCTCAATCCGCATACAGATAATCTCCATCAATTCCCTGGCTACACCTCTGTTTCTCTATCAAGAACAACTAGACAAGGGGGTGGTGTTATTCTATTCGTCAACGATTCCGTTCAGTCCTACAGGGTAAGAGACGATTTATCTTTTAGCCAACCCAATGGAAAATACGAATCTCTGTTTATCGAAATTAATCATTTTGGGAAAATATACATCGTTGGGGTTATTTATCATCCTCCAGGCCATGACATAACTTCCTTTAACGACCAACTGTTCAATACACTCCAACGTATACCGCCATATAGAAACTGTATCCTACTCGGAGACTTAAATATTGACCTTTTTAAGACATCCGACCATTCCCCGTCCCTTGACTTCATAAACAACATGAAAAGTCAATACTTCTTTCCACATATCACTAAACCGACCCGAGTTACAAATACGACTGCTACATTAATCGACAACATTTTTACAAACTTTCATGAAGACCATCTTTTATCCGGAATACTTCTCACAGATATAACTGATCATTTTCCCATCATCCACGTACATAAAACCCTACCCGATAACGCGAAAAATCAACAGCACCAAATATCATTCAGGAAAAAAAAACTGACGACCAGAAATTAAAATTCAAAAGAGACATTGAAAACACCAACTGGGACGACATATTACAAAAAGACGACGTGAACAGTGCATTTGATATATTCAGTAATACTTTCAGTTCTATATATAATAGTTGCTTCCCTATCGCAACCCTGCCTCCGCCAAAATGTCCCATAATTAAACCTTGGGTTAGCCCAGCTTTACTCAAATCTATTCACTTTAAAAATAAGCTTTATCGAGACCAATTAATCTCTAGTAATCCAAACATTAAGCTTAAATACCGCACATATCGCAATAAACTTAATAAAGCTCTAAATAATTCACGTAAAATTTATTTCGAAAACAAGTTTAACAAATTCAATAATAATATCAAAGAAACGTGGAAAGTCCTCACCCAACTAATGCAGCGAAAAAAACATTCAGCCTTGCCAAGTAGTTTTATAATGAACGGTGAAAAAGAATCAAACAAAGAAAAAATAGCAAATACTTTTAACACTTACTTCACAACAGTTGCACAAAAATTAAAAGACCAAATACCCGAAACCCAAACCAATTTTGTTGACTACTTACCAGATTACTCAAGTACTATATTTGACTTTGACACAGTTACAACTTCTGATGTATGAGCAACAATCAGTGAACTCAAATCTACCACTGCAGGACTGGACGGAATAACCATATCTTCCTTAAAACTCGTCTCAGATATTATATCCATACCACTCAGCCACATCATAAATCTTTCTTTTCGTTCAGGCACAGTTCCGAACCCTTTTAAAACTGCTAGAGTATCCCCAATTTTCAAATCTGGTGACAGTCAGCTCATGGAAAATTATCGACCAATATCTGTTTTACCAGCGTTCAGTAAAATTATTGAAAAATTAGCATGTAACATGATTATGCACCACATCGAAAGCAACCGCATACTCTCACCCCACCAATACGGATTCAGAAGTAACCACTCAACCATATCAGCAGCACTTTCTCTTTATGACAAACTTACAGAAGCCAAAGAAAAAAAAAACTACATAGCATTATAACTTTTCTAGATCTATCAAAAGCTTTTGATACGGTTGATCATGATATTCTTATTAAAAAACTTAAAAAAAAAATCATTATGGGTTGATTTCTCCTTGGTTTAAGAATTATCTATCAAACAGGTCTCAAATAGTAAATTTCTTCTTGTTCTCCTCTTCTCAATTTTATCCTTTTTGCTGATGATACAAGTGTCTGCTACTCCTCTGAAAACTTAAGTAACGCTATTTCTGTAATGACCGAAGAACTTAACAATATCCAGACATGGCTGATAGCTAATCAACTATCCTTAAATATAACGAAAACAAAATACATGATAATTAAAAGTAGCCGAAATTCTACCCCCCAAGCTTATCCCAAAATATCTATAAATGAAACAGCAATTGAAAATGTCAAACAATTTAAATTTCTTGGTATTGTATTTAATGACAAACTAACATGGACATCTCACATAAGTTATATCTCTAAAAAAATATCACGTAACATTGGAATAATTAAACATATCAGAAATAGCCTCAACAAATTAACTCTTGTCATACTTTACCATTCCTTAATATCTCCCTATCTGACATACGCTAACGCTCTATGGGCTAACACTTATAAAACACATCTTCATTCCCTTCTTCTTCTACAGAAACGAGCAGTCCGTATTATTACCTTTTCTCACAAAATATCCCCTTCTACTCCTATCTTCCAACGGTTAAAAATACTTGATATCTATAAAATGAACGTTTTCTCTATTCTATTAATTGCCCATCAATTTATACATCACCCTTTGCTTCTCCCATCTTCAGATAAATCCATGTTCTTCCACCAATCAGTTATACACCAATATTCTACCAGAGCCTGCATCTTTAACTTATACACACCTTTCTACCATAGTAACCTATCTCTATATTCAATTAAAATAAAATGCCCTCGAGAGTGGAATAAACTCAATACTGAACTCAAACAAATTAAATCAACATCATTGTTTAAAATAAAGTTAAAAGAATATCTATTAGCCGACAACCCTGACAACACCTAAATCATTTATATGTTAGAGCACTTACTGTATATAAGTTTCTTAATAATCTTTCATTTTATTATCACATTCATATTTCTTTCGTTATTTATTTTATTTCTGTAAACGCCATTAAATATTTTCTTATTTATTTACACTGGGATAGAACAAGTTCATACGGACTTTATTCCCGCCTTATTTGTATTGATTGGTATATATTTCTATGTACTTAATTATGGTGAATAAAAATGAAATGAAAATGAAATGAACTTCAATGTAAGCTAGAAGCAGACTACCAGCGGGCCTCGAAAAGTGGTAATTTATGACCAAATAAATGCATTAGAAGAAGAGTTATAAATGTACTCCTGACAAAGAAATATACCAGGGTGCTATACTACGTTCAAAGGTTCAATGGGCTATAGAAGGGGATAAAAACACAAAGTTCTTTTTAAATCTCGAAAAAAAAATCAAGGGAATAAAATTATAAAACAGTTGGAAACCAAATCTGGCGAAAGTGTATAAGCTTCTGTTGTTATATTGTTATTGAACTTTGTAATGACATTTTTACTAAGAAGTGTTTATTAAGGACTATGAAAACAGGAATTATCTCCTGAATTTATAAAAATAAAGGTGATAGAGCTCTTTTAAAGAACTGGCGGCCTATCACCTTGCTTAACGTTGACTAAGATCTTGTCAAGGGTAATAGTTATAACAAGCGTTATCTCCCCTTTTCAAAGCTGTTGTATACCAGGGCGGGATAGAGATAAAATACCATACGTAGTGCAGGATAATCTCGATCCTTTTATTTTGAAATTAGATCAAGTAAAAGCCTTTGACAGAGTGCCCCACTGTTTTATTTTTGATGTTTTAAAACGCTTTGGGTTTGGGGATGTTTTTGTGGAATGGATATAATTATAATAGTGGATATATATTATAATGATACAGTTGAGTGCGGTAAAAGACAATGGTTTTTTTACTCCTTTTTCAGAGTGTCAAAATCTGTGAGACACGGTTGTCCTATATCAGCCATGCTGTACGTACTGACAGTGGAACCCCTTGGGGAGCTTATCCGAAGATCGACTTCAATTGAAGGTATTTACATTTGGAACACCAATATAAGCTCTGTCAGTGTTCAGCATGCGGACCATAAAACATTGACTTTAGCTGTTGATATCTCTGTTAGTCATGCTTTGAATGTTGTGAATACTTATTGTAAAGCGTCAATCGCACGAATAAATATCGACAAAAACTAGCTGTTGTATGTAGGTAGTAAATTTACTAGCCCGCAAGTCTGAAATATACCCGTTAAAAGAGATTGTATTAAGATTTTGGGAGTTTATTGGGATCCGATCAGACACAGATCGACCTCCTTAATTGGAACGATTTATCGGAAATAATTAATCATATGCTTAAACGTTGGCAACAACTAAAACTGACCCAATATGGCAGGGTAACTGTTATTAACACCTTAATAGTATCTACACTATGGTACAAATTATCAGTAGGTAATATACCTAATTCGGTTTTAATTGACATAAAAAGATCCTGCCTATATTTCCTCTGGAACGGGGTAGCTAATATTGTACCATACGCGACTATTGTGACAAAGTGTGCATGCGTGTGCGTGTGTGTGTATGGGGGGGGGGTAATTATCAGGACATCACAACTAAAGCTAAATCACTTCATTTAAAGCTTCCGAACCCCCAGATAAACACTGTGTGGAAGAAGTGTTTAATTTTTTTCTATTACATTGTGAAGGTTTTAACATTTCTTTTGGGCTTCTCTTTATGTCATATTGCAACACCCTATTTATTCAGCTGACTAAGTTTTACAAAGACATGCTTTGAAGCTGGAGCAAATTAACTGATTGTATAGAATTACTTATCAATTCAAGAGAGCTTGTCTGGTCTCAACCTTCATTCAAAAACCCAAAATAAATGTTACCGGTCAATATTTGAATTCAAAGCTGTTTATTGGTGCAGGCTTGACGCACTTCGGACACTTGGGGTCGGTTGCACAAAGGTGTATTAAGCTTAAAGCCTGCCGCAGACGAGAGCTATCTACTGAGCTAAATTTCATTCGTGGCACTTGCCTTAAGCACATAACTCACGTTAGCGGTGAACTTTTGGTGAGATTTCCGTCATTCGTGGCGCTGCGTCAAATATCCAACGTGTTTGATAATTTTGTTCATTCGTGCAACTTGCCTCTCGTGTGCGGTGGACGTGAGTTAACTGCTTACGACTTTTTGCAACGGCATGACGTCTCTGAAGTACCAGTTATATACGGTATGCGGGCATTTTCTTACTTGCTTCTCACGTTGTTAATACCACTGGGACACACATTGTAGCTATACATGGCAAGGCATAATAATTTAAACAAGAGATCCCTTAAAGGGATCTTAACGCCCGCGTTCACCTATTCATATTAAAGATTGTTAATAACTGGATATAGGAATTGGGGCCTACATAAAAAAGTCTTATTCCAGGGAGATAACTATTGTTGAGGAAAATTAAATTGTGAATTACAAAGTAAGCTCCCCTTAAAATGTTGGTTGACAACAACATTGCCACCTGGTAGCCATCTTCAACATGTAAATGAAATGATAATGTACGGTGCACAGCTATAACTTAGGGGGGTGATGTGTGTCATGTTTGGTTAAGATCAGGTCAGTAGTTTTCTTGGAATAATGATAATAAGTTTCATTTTCAAATTTGGTTAAAAAACAACATTGCTTCCTGGTGGCCATATTTAATAAGCAAATGAGATGAAAATGTAGGGTGCACAACTAGATCATAGGGAGATAATGTGGGCCAATTTTGGTCAAAATCAGACTAGTAGTTTTCTTGGAATAAAAATAACAACAAAAATTTCGTCCTCCTGCAGCCATATTGAATATGCAAATGAGATGAAAATGAACAGTGCATAACTAATCCATAGGGTGATTGGTGACCCGTATCTTTTAACAAGGTTAGACTATCACTGGCTGTGGTTACACGACTCGGCGTCTCTTTTCTTTCACTTTTATGAAAATCAGCATATACATTTTACATTCAAAATATTAACCATATCAGAGTTTGTGCCTATTTGAAATAGTCTTTATCCCAGTGAGTAACCCAAACTATAGGCATGTAGATATATGTCAATGTTGACCCGTATCTTTTTAACAAGGTTAGACTAACACGCGCTGTGTTTACAAGACCCGGCGTTCTAATCGAATGGCCCCCCGGCATAATGGTTTAGAATGTAGAAAATTAAACATCGCGATTAAGCTTTATATGCTATGAACAAAGAACAAACTTTTAGAAATGCTCTCACTAACCAAAAAGGAAATTGGGTAGGTTAAAATATACATGAGCCAAACAGAAAAACATATAGAAACATAGTCACACAAGGGAATAATTATTCCAGATTTAGAAAGTGAGGAAATGAAACATCTGAGATGACAACTATCAGTGTCCATTCGCTGCTCGGATAGAAAATGACCTGTGAAATGTTCTTAAAGTATGTAACCTTACTACCACTAACAGACGCCCGTCGGTCGTTCAGCGGACGCCCGGCGCTAAGCGGGCACCGGGCGTTAAGCAGCCGTGCCCGGGCGTTCATTCAAGACGAAAGGCACTATGTAAATGGCCAAAGACCTGACTAACTTGTCATTATATTTATAGTTCAACGTCTTTATTGAGTTTGGTTATGTAAAGTCAAAACTATATTAACAAATTTAAAACATATATATATATAAATTGTTTGTTAAGGTAAGATTTAGTCACTGTCCTCATTTTCTTGAGTATCAGGATATGTGGTTGGTAAAAGATCGTTAAATAAGGCTTTCTTTTATCTACTGCCTTTATCTTCGCCCAAGACAAAAATGCACGGGCGGGAAAATATAGCACCCCCTTGTGAGCATGGAAAGACGGACATGGGAGATAACTCGCAGTAACAAAATGGTCGTCCCGTTTACAGGTACCATGGATCTGAATATTAGGATTTACTGCACATGTTTTTAAAGACGGTTTGACGATCATAATGTTTGTTTTCTTTATATTTTCAAGTTCATCATTCACTTTTTGTTCTAAAGATTTTCGCCATCGGCATGAAGACCGGTATCATCAGCGAATATAATAAAATTAAATATTCGGGAAACCACTGTTATGTCGTTTATATAGATTAGAAATAAGACAGGGGCGGATCCAGCTCTTTGCGAAAGAGGGGGTCCTAGGCCTTTCGATTACAGAAACATAATTAACAAATTTAAAAGAGGCATAAGGCGAGGGTTAGTTTGCTTTCCTTAATTCTTAAAAAATAACAGTAAAGTCGTTATGTTCCCCAGTTTTTAGTGAAGCATTGTGGCGCATTAAATCATGGAGAAGGGGGTGACTATTCCAACGCATTAGGCGAGGGTACAGGGGCCTAGGCGGCCCCGGAAGCTCTTGATTGTCCGAGAAGCGTTCTAAGGGTGTTCTGCAACTAAAAAGCTAATAATTTCCGGATTTTGCGTTCCTTAATTCTTAAAAAAATAACAGTAAAGTCGTTATGTTCCCCATTTTTAAAAGAATCATTGTGACGCTTTAAAGCCCGGAGAAGGGGAGGGGGACTATTCCAACACATTAGGCGAGGGTCCAGGGGCTGCCTAGGCCCCGGAGGCTCTGGAGTCCTTGATTCCCCGAGAAGCGTTCTGAGGGTGTTCTGCAACTAAAAATGCTAATAATTTCCGGATTTAGCTTTCTTTAATTCTTAAAAAAATAACAGTAAAGTCGTTATGTTCCCCGGTTTAAAGTGAAGCATTGTGACGCTTTACAGCATAAAAAAGGGGGTTACTATTCCAACGCAGGGAAATCTAGATTGCCTGAGAAGCATTCTGAGGGTGTTCTGCAACTAAAAATGCTAATAATTTCCGGAATTTCCTCTCCTTAATTCTTTAAAAATAGCAATACAATCGTTATGTTCCAAAGTTATAGATGAAGACTTTTTTGAAGCATGGGGGAGGGGATGACTTTCCCAACACATCAGATGAGGACCAAGGATATGCTTAGGCCCTGGTAACTCAGGGGTTCTAGATTGCCTGAGATACTGAAGACACTTTCTCAGATAAATCTTGTAGATAAATCATCGACGATCCGCCATATTTGATGAAGCTCTATGGCTCTTCATGACCGAAGATTTGTCCAAACAAAGAACGGTGTATAGGCCTATAGTTATATTCTCTATTCTTGAGTACCATATTCCTGTCTTTCTTATTTTTGGCCTCAAAGTTTCGTAGTCACCATTGTCTTCATCGATAGAGTCAGTTGTTCCAGGGATGTGCTGTTCGATCGCCTTTGTTACAAGATTATCCCACATCGTTGAGGATGCCTTTCCGTTTTCCTGTGACTCTTCCTCAGCCGAGGAAAAGCTTTCACCTTCCTGTGATTCTTCCTCCGTTGACGACAGAGTGTTTTCATCTAGGGTCTCTTGACTTGCACAACTATGCGCAGAATCATTGTTTTCTGACTGATTTTCGCGACATTGTCGTTGAAGTGATGGTTCACATATTCTGAGGAAGTGCGGGCGGGCGTAAAGCGGCCGCACCCGGGCGTTCATTCAAGACGAAAGGTTATTCATACCATTACCGTACGCATCATCTGCGGGCGTTAAGCGGCCGCGTTATGTCCGCCGGGCGTCTGTTTTATGCACCCACAACACCACCTGGGGGGAATTATTTGCTATATAGAAGTACATCTCACTATACCAATATTATTAGTCAGTCGAGTGTCGTACATTAGACATGGGACTGTTTACATGTACCGAGTGTGGTCAAACTTTTACTCGGGATCATGATATGCGACGTAATCAGGATAGGTATAACCATCATACAACATCACTTCAAAGTCACAATGAAGATCAAAACACTTCCTCAGAATATGTGAACCATCACTTCAACGACAATGTAGCGAAAATCACAGAGTCAGAAAACAATGATTCTGTCTGACAACAATGTACTTTTGCTTATACTAGCTAAATAAAAAAACATAGAATACTTTGAAACAAAAAAAAAATACTTCCAAGTCACGGCTTGATACGGAGTTTGTTAAAAAAAAATAATAATAATAATTTTGTGGCGCACTCAAGATTAATTCACTTATATGGCAGCGTTGTGAGTTACAGTGGGAAAGGAAACAAACTGCTTAATGTCAAGAGGAAACCCCGGACATTTGGAAAGTAAAAAAAAAAAATATCCAAAAAAATTTAACAAAAAGGTCTATCAAAATACCCCCCTGCCTCCCAAAAATGAACAAGGAAAAAATGTTAAAATAGCCTCCCAAAATAAAACTAAATATCTGACATCATTTTACGTAGGGTTAAAGGCACCCTTGCCGCGAAAATCAGGAATATTGTTTACATTAAAAAAAAAGACCGTATTCTGTATTTTTCCCAGACAATATAAGTTAGGAACTTTCTATTTTTACCCAAATTTAAAAGTTTGGACGTCACTTTGTATTTTTAATTTGAATTTGAAAATTTGAATTGTTACGTACCCGGAACGTAAACAAACCGATCTGCCCCCTATTGGCGATTTTATGTTTCAGTCGAGTGAGTGAACTAACGACACAGTGTAATTTTACGTAGGCCTATTTATCTGAGAAATACAGACTGACGGTCGGTTAACAGCGACTGGAAAAGCCTGCTGATAATTGTTTGAGTGTAAACCACAGATACAAAGGCCTGAAAGGAGGGTAATCCAACACGAAAGTTGACTGATACTGATCGTTGTTGTTGTAATCAGGCTTCGATTCTTCGTTTGTTTTTCACCCCATTTTTACAGTGTAAAGCTAACTAGACATGTTTTATGTGTCCTATGTTTAAGTTTAGTGGTATTAGTCGTAGTAAGCTCATGTAAATTGGTTTTCTTAGCAAATTTAAACAGGCTACGGCGGCAAGTGTGCCTTTAAGTATTTCTTTAAATCAGAATGTTTAATAGAGTAATAAAATATTTGGTAACGTATTTAATCATTCAAGTATGCTTATAGAGGGATAATTTTAAAAATAGCAATAGTTGAAATATAATAAACTAGCCTAATGTACACATTTCATTATCCCATTAGAAAAATTGTTTGTAAACTTTGTAAAAATTTTGAATATTAACATTAGAAAGGTGATAAATACTCTTAAAGTTCAATTGTCATAAATTATTAGAGCATAAATTCAACAGGAACACTGGTCACTATTCAATTTAAATATGAAAATAGAGACGAAATTCATGTTTTGTAGAAGTCCTATTTCCTTTTATCACAGATTAACTGGAGAATAAATTCGATAGTCACATCCGGAACGTAAAATAGAGTTATAAGGCAATTAGTTAAAATGTATTCATTGTAGATATGGACAGGCAAAACCAGGAATCTCTCCAAAAAAGTTCATAAAGTCGTAGAACAATGACAAAAAATTTTCATCCAATTTATCGTAAATGTTCACCAACCACCCGGTATAGCTTACAAAAGAGTTTCATCAACGTTGGAATTTAGATAACAGAATTGGCTCTCAGGTAAAGGATTATAAATGTTGGATAGGACTTGAAGGCAATTCATCTTAAGACTGACGAAATAATTGTAACCGGTGATTAACAATGGACGATCAAAGTGCATTCATGATAATAGATTACATTCTACTGGTTTGGTAGCTGGTACGACACTGATGGCCCGTGATGGGTCGCCCAAGACAAAATAGCACGGGCGGGAAAATATAGCACCCCCTTGTGAGCATGGAAAGACGAACAGGGGAGATAACTCGCAGTAACAAAATGGTCGTCCCATTTACAGGTACCATGGATAATATTAGGATTTACTGCACATGTTTTTGATGACGGTTTAACGATCATAATGTTTGTTTTCTTTATATTAAGAGATAAGCGGTTGGCCAATAGCCAAGAACAAATCTTTTCAAGTTCATCATTCACTTTTTGTTCTAGAATTTCAAGATTTTCGCCATCGACGTGAAGACCGGTATCATCAGCGAATATAATAAAATTCAATATTCGGGAAACCACTGTTATGTCGTTTATATAGATTAGAAATAAGACAGGGGCGGATCCAGCTCTTTGCGAAAGAGGGGGTCCCAGGCCTTTCGATGACAGAAACATAATTAACAAATTTAAAAGAGGCATAAGGCGAGGGTTAGGGCCGAATAATTTCCTGAGTTTGCTTTCCTTAATTCTTAAAAAATAACAGTAAAGTCGTTATGTTCCCCAGTGTTTAGTGAAGCATTATGGCGCATTAAAGCATGGAGAAGGGGGTGACTATTCCAACGCATTAGGCGAGGGTCCAGGGGCCGCCTAGGCCCCGGAAGCTCTTGATTGTCCGAGAAGCGTTCTGAGGGTGTTCTGCAACTAAAAATGCTAATAATTTCCGGATTTTGCTTTCCTTAATTCTTAAAAAAATAACAGTAAAGTCGTTATGTTCCCCATTTTTAAAAGAATCGTTGTGACGCTTTAAACCCCGGAGAAGGGGAGGGGGACTATTCCAACGCATTAGGCGAGGGTCCAGGGGCTGCCTAGGCCCCAGTAGCTCTGGAGTCCTTGATTCCCCGAGAAGCGTTCTAAGGGTGTTCTGCAAATAAAAATGCTAATAATTTCCGGATTTTGCTTTCCTTAATTCTTAAAAAATAACAGTAAAGTCGTTATGTTCCCCGGTTTAAAGTGAAGCATTGTGACGCTTTACAGCATAAAAAGGGGGTTACTATTCCAACGCAGGGAAATCTAGATTGCCTGAGAAGCATTATGTGTGTGTTCTGCAACTAAAAATGCTAATAATTTCCGGATTTTCCTCTCCTAATTCTTTAAAAATAGCAATAAAATCGTTATGTTCCAAAGTTATAGATGAAGACTTGTAACGTTTTTGAAGCATGGGGGAGGGGATGACTTTCCCAACACATCAGGTGAGGACCAAGGGGCCGCTTAGGCCCCGGAAACTCAGGGGTTCTAGATTGCCTGAGAAACCTTCTGAGGCTGTTTTGCAAGTAAATAATTTCTGGAGAAGCGCCCCCAGTTTGTTTTATATTGATTTGGGCAATTGTATGGGAAAACTACATACTTGTGCTACATAAAATGGTTCGTGGATAGTTTTCTTTATTGAAAGTGGGAAGGTGGCAGACTACCGAAACCCAGTAGGCATATAGACAGGCGTGGGTCTACGGGCCACCTACACTGTAAGCTCTTAAAATAATCAATCAAAACACTGTCCCTGACTTTCGTTATAATTTCTTTAAAGTAACAGTTGCAGTACTTAAGACACTTTCTCAGAGAAATCTTGAACATAAATCATCGACGATCCGCCATATTTGATGAAGCTCTATGGCTCTTCATGGCCGAAGATATGTCTAAACAAAGAACGGTGTATAGGCCTATAGTTTTGTTCTCTATTCTTGATTACCATATTCCTGTCCGATAAGGCCATCATTTCAGTGTTTATAATCAAATATATAGGTTTATTAGGTATAAAACTCGTTTGTGGGACGAGATGATCACCGAATTTTGTGTGATTCTTTACATCCAGAAGTTGCATTTTTCAAAATTCAGCCTGTTCGTTGCTAGAACAATGAAACACGTTGCTTAACATTGCAACACGGACTATGATGTACAAAATATTCAAAAAGAAACATATCACCATAGTTACCGTGGTTAGTGGTTACCGTCAAACTAAAGATGACATGGAACTGGCAGACCTTGCATTAGATTGCATATATAATGGTACGTTTTGATCTGTGTTAATTCTCCCTACCTTTTCTATCTCTTCTTTTTCTCTTCTTTCTTTTTTCTCGTCTTCTTTTTTTCTCGTCTTCTTTTTATTCTCTTCTTTTTCTTCTGTTCTTTTTCTTTCTCCCCCACTGGATGCTTTGGGCACTCCACTGCTACCTGGATGGGTGGGTGATAAAACATTTTGAAATGAAGTACATTGGAAACGTGATGATAAGTAGATTTTAAACCAATCTAAAAATTCCCCCCTACAGCCATAGTACTCCAATTTTTTTAGAAAAATGTTGTGGTTGACCGAATTAAAGGCTTTGGAGAGGTCTAAAAATGTAAGTATCCTATTTTTTTTTTTTAGAATCATGAGCTCCAATTAATTTTTCATGTAAACTAAGTAGAACATGGGTAGTCGAAAAGTTAGCTCTAAAACCAAATTGTTGATTGGTGATTATCTCATTTGCGTCCAGGAAAGAGACAAATCAATTAGCCATAAGCTTTTCATATATTTTGCTAAAGCAAGAAAGCATGGAAATTGGCCTATAATTTTGAACAGAAGTCGTATCACCAGCCTTAAAACTGGTGTAACTTTAGCGGTTTTCAGAGCAGATGGAAATTGGCCTAGTCAAAAAGAAAGACTAGCAATATGGCATAATGGTATAGAAATTTAATCGGATATCATTTGAATATGTGATTTTCGGATTCCGTTAATGCCTCCATTGCAATTTTTAGATCAGATAAAACTGTTGATACTTCGGCCAGAGAAGTTTGTTCAAGAGTAAAAACGTTAGGATTAGGATTAAAGGGGTAATCAGCAAAATGTGTGGCGGAGACTGGTAGCTCTCGGTCAAGTTCAGATCTTATGTTACTAAAATATTTGTTGAAAGCATTTGCTATTATTTTGAGATCGGAGGTCTCCTTGCCATTTATATTGAGATTCTTAGTTAGAAGTTTTTTGCGTTTTTGCATTAGATCGTTTAAAAATTTCCAGGTTTTATTGATATCGTTGTTAACTTTATTAAACTTATCTAGGTAATAGTTTTGCTTTGCTACCCGTAAAATATGGACAAGTTTATTTCTATATTCTTTATATTGGGTGACAATTTTATTTTTGAGCTGCAGTTGAAAGAGTCTTTTCATGAATTGATTTTAGGATGTGATTTGTTACCCATGGTTTTTTGATCTTACAATTCTTTTGCCCAGTTTTGACGGTGACGTATGGGAAGCATTCGTCGTACAGACTACTTATGATATTATTAAAAGTGGAGTATGCAGTATCAACACAATGGTTTTCACTGATAACACATTCCCAGTCAGTTTCTTGGATACGTGTCATAAAGGTTTCTTTTGCTTGAGAAGTTATAAGACGTTAAGTAATAAATTCATCTTCCCAGGTTATGTCAGTCGAAATGTTAATTACATGAAATATTGGAAAGTGGTCACTTATGTCGGATAGCAGTATTCCACTGGATATATCAGTTTCATGAAAGTTTAGATATATGGTGTCAATTAACGTTGCCGACCGAGAGGTGATGCGTGTTGGACGGGTTATTTTTGGGAAAAAGTAGTGACTGGAAGAGGTCAGCAAATACCTCTGTTTGTGCATGAATAAATCTGCATTGAAGTCACCTAAAATTGCACATTTTGGTTTTCATTGGTAATTAGTTGCAAAACGTTAGAAAAACTAGTATTACGTGTGTTCGCACATAGAACAAAGCACAGAACACAAAGTAATACAAAACTTACGAGCAAAGCGCCTCTACATCAGACATACAAGAAACACACATAAGATTGACCTTATATTTGACCACATATATGGCGACATAAAGAAGGTGCCAACATACAGCCCGCCAAGCTTGACAAGCTGACTCTTTTTAACCGACTGATTTGAACATAAATGGTAGCAATAAAAAGTATAACTGTATTAACAACAACAAAAAAACAAGGACTAAAAACATAACCGAAAGCGGATCGGTTACACTCTTGTATTACCGAAAGCGGATCGGTTACACTCCCCCGCCTTGAATTACCAATATTCAATACATACATACAAAAAAATAACAATCTTAGAATTCATATTAATGCTTTCCTTCGAGAAAGACAATCTTACTGGTCGGCCGTACCAAACTGCATGAGTTTGTGCGAAGTTTTACACTTCTAACCAAGTCATCACGTCCAAATCTTACTTCTGTCACTAAGCCCAACGGCCAGGATCCCCTGGGCGAGTTTTCGTCGACTAACAAGACTAAATCCCCCACCTGAATATTTGGAGTTTCGACAGTCCGTTTTTGTCTGCTTTGTAAGTCAGGCAGATATTGTCTCAACCATCTACTCCAAAACTGCGTAGATATGTGCTGTACTTGACGCCAGCGTCGCCGGTACGTGCCACTGTCATGCAAATTACCCCATGGTAAAGGAGAATTGTCTCTTAAGAGTAACAAGTGGTTTGGTGTCAGAGGAGTATCGTCTGATGGATCGTTACTAACCTTAGTAATAGGCCGGCTGTCGACAAGACTCTCAACCTCACACAAAACAGTACACAAAACATCGTCAGTAAGTCTATCATTTAGACGGACTAAACCGACTAACACCTTCCGGACAGTCCTAATCATTCGTTCACATACGCCACCCCAATGTGAGGCTAACGGTGGGTTAAAGGACCAATCTACCATCTTCCTCCTAGCAGCAATAACTACTTTCCCTCTATCTAGCGAGTTCCTTCCTAGCACCAACCAAGTTCGTCCCATTATCTGACCACACTTTGATATGAAACGTAAAAACCCGTTAATGAAAGCGTCCGTCTCTAAACTATACAAGACATCTAACTGGCTTGCTCGCGTTGTAAAACACGTGAAAACGCAACCATACCGTTTGACTGTTGAACGACCGAACCTGACATGAAAAGGACCAAACAGATCACAACCTACAAAACTAAACGGAGGTTTACCCGGATCACAACGCTCCGGGGGGAGGGCAGCCATTTTCTGCGAAGGAGGTTTGCCATATAGGCGCTTACATGTGACACAATTTCTCTTAACAATCTTTATCAAACTACGAGCATGGGTAATCCAAAATTTGCCTCTGACATGACTCAAAGTCCACTCAGTCCCCAAGTGCGCTACACCATGGTATTCTTCAACAATGAGAAGAGAGAGTCTATGTTGAGACGGAAGGATATTTGGATGCCGATTACATTCTGTCAAGGCAGCGTGTTTTAAACGACCCCCAATGGCAAGCAAACCATCTCTTAAATATGGACAAAGTTTTAACAAAGGACTAGACTTATGTAAATTTTTACCATCCTGAAGAGTAGCTTTCTCTTTGTCATAAAACTCGCCTTGGACATAGTGGACAAGTAATCTCTCTGCTTCCTTCAACTCATCAACTTTAATTGTGCCTTTAATAGTCACACCCGGTAAATTGCGTAAATATGCCCTAAATCTCAATAAATAACATACAGCCTTTTTCAACCTATAAAAGCTAGAAAAATATTCAATAAGATATTCCAAAGGATGCAAACGGACATGGGTGACCTTGACATTGGCACAGTCGGACAACTCCCTCACTTCAACATCTTAATCAAGTGACATTGTGGATGTTGTGACGTCAGGCCACTTACATTTAAAATCAGATAAAAAAGTCGGACCATGAAACCAAGAGCCTGGCAACTTTCTAACGTTGCATCCTCTTGACAAAACATCAGCCGGATTGTCAACACCCCGGATATGATGCCACTGTTCGGAAACACTAATCTGACGTATGTACGACACACGATTAGCCACAAAGACCTTAAACCGTTTCGAATCATTCTGAATGTAAGCTAAGCAAATTTGACTATCAGTCCAGAAAGTGGACCGAAGTAAAGACACATTTAATTCTCTTCTAACGATACAATCGAGGCTCGCCGCCGTCACTGCAGCCAAAAGTTCGAGTCTAGGTATAGTTATTGTTTTCAAAGGACTGAGTCTAGCCTTGGCAGTGAGAAGAGCAATGTGAATCTCACAACGTTTGTTCACAGTTCTAACATAACTACAAGCACCATATCCCACCTCACTAGCATCACAAAAATGATGCAATTCGGATACACCATCCTCAAATCCTTAAGGTATAACACACCTCGAATAACTCAAAGTGGACAATAAGTGACGAGAACCAAGTATGCCATCTGCTGGCTATCTCTTGTGGAACCAACTCATCCCACTGAATATTAAGCCGAGTACATTCTTGAAACAATGCCTTGCCCTGAAGAGTAATAGGAGACAAAAGGCCTAAGGGGTCATAAAGGGAATTAAGTTGCGACAACATAGTTCGTTTTGTGATGTCACGTGACTGTTGAAAAGGTTTGATTACATAAAATAAAATGTCTTGGTGAACATCCCATTTAATGCCCAGAGCTTTACATTCTTTGTTAACAGTTATGTCCCTTACTTCATCCGCACGGTGTTCAACGTCTACGTTTTCAAGTAGTTTGACGTCATTGACTACGAACTTAGTCAATTTGAACCCCCCATGGGCTAAAGTAGTACGACAACCGTCAATGATTTGTAGGGTTTCGTCGGGGATTTTGACAGAATGCAGCAAGTCGTCCACATAAAATGATTTGTTGATGACATGCTTAATACAGTCCGTTGTGAGGAAGTCTTCAGGTACGCGGCGGAGAGCAAAGGTACTGCTGCTCGCACACCAAACGCCCCCAAACAAGTGAGAAGTCATTCTAAACTCCTTAATAGAGTTTTCTACGGGCCACAAGAACCGATGTGCGTCTCTGTCTTTATGGGGAATCTTCACTTGGGGATACATTGCCTCAATGTCGTCCATGATAGCATATTTGTACTGACGGAATCTGAGAAGGACATGTAAAAGTTTGTTATTTAAGTCAGGACCTTGCAAACATTTACTGTTAAGGCTAACCCCATTATATCGAGCGGCACAATCAAAAACTATCCGTAACTGTTCAGGTTTAGATTCACTTAAAACAGCGTGATGTGGCAAGTACCACACGGCGTCAGAGTCGGGGGCACAGTCAGGGGGGACCGATTCGGCATAATCGGTAATAAGTTTGTCTATAGAACAAGCGTACCCGTCAAACAAACCTTTCTTGTGTAGGTTGTTTAATAATGATTTGAGTGGCCATGGCGCTCGGTTTATTATTGGCTAAACTGGGATGTCCGTCCCGCCATGGAATAGGAAGACTATAATGCCCACCCACATGTTCAATATTTTCATTCCACAACTTAATTACACTACGGTCTTCTAATGATATGGAGGCGTCTTCGTCAGCCAAGTCGTCATTCCAGACATTGTCAAATTTATCCTGTAATGGTACAAAATTTGAGTTAACATGGGCATTGAAATTACTAGGCACGGAGCCATTCAAAGACCAACCCAATACAGTTAACGTGGCGTAAGGCTGACGGGTGTCGTCACGGTTAACTCTTACATCTAATGGTACAAGAATGTTAGCGTTATCCATACCTATGAGTAAGTCAGCTTGTACATCTTTACTGATAGGATACAAATTCAAATCTCTAAGATGTGGATACTTATACAAATCAATGTTGTTAGAAGGGTAGTTAACGGGAATGCTGGGTACAACCAATACTTTCTGTAACTGAAATGAGTTATTATTATCAGTTGAAGTAATATTTACGGATACCATTCTGGTATGTACCTTGTCGCTGCCCCCCAATGTGTTCATATTGTAATTAACTGAGGTTCTACTCAAATTCAATTTAGAAGCCAATCGCTCAGTATTGTATTGGTTGATCCAGTATGTAAGAGGGCATAAGACAAATGATTATTGTTAACTAAGACTGGTACGATAGGTAGATAAACAATCGAACCGGATACATTAATATTGACATTACTATCTACCTGGTGTTGATAAGATTTCACACAGGTCTGTTGATTGTCAACATGGATACATTTGGAATGTTTCTTGCCACACCCAGGCACGGAACATATAGACTGCTTCCGACAATTTCGACTGACATGATTCGGCAAAAAACAATTAAAACAGAGCCTGTATTTATTAACAATTTCTAAGCGTGAAACAGGTGTCCTAGACCATAACTTATCACAAGAAAACAATCTGTGCATAGCACCACACACGACACATACAGTCGTGTTATTGGAAGATTCGTGAATCTTCTCTATGTCAGGTGACGTCACAACATTGTAATTGGCAGTCTTATGGCTTTCAGTGCTTTTAGCAAAATCAGTGCCATAAACAGGGTCACAAGCTTCGGCGGCTAGATGCTTAACGAATTGAGCGAACTCGCCGAAACTGGGATATCGACCAATATCCGACTTTGTTTTCAGGGCTTTATCTCGCCAACGATTACGAATGTATTGTCGACATCTTTGTAAAATACCAAAAATACACTCTTGGGTGTTAATTTCAGTTTAAAAACCCAATTGGCCTAGTGTTACAAAAGCAGAGGACAAATCGTCCCCCAATTGCTGTAAATCATCTGCTCTTAATACAGGCTTACCATATTTAATATTATTTATAATAGTTTGAGAAATCATATGAGGCTCACCAAAACGAACTTTTAGGATTTCTCTAGCTTGTCTGTAACCAATTTCACCGTTCAGTAAGGCACAGCTTTGGATGGCGGCTTTAGCTGGCCCCGATGTATATTGTAAAAGGCGAGTCATTTTTATTTGATCGTCCGTAACCTTAGTGTCGACAAGTTCGTCAAAAACGGCAAAGAAGGTCTGGTACTGTAGAGGGTCCCCATCATACATTTCTAGTTCCACTTCAGGTAAGTGGAACAAATTTTCGGGTGATTCACCATTGTTTGATTTAAGGTCACTAGGATCTACAGCCGTTGCTACCAACGATTTCAGCCAGGACTTGGCGTCCTTGACCGCTTTAGTATAGGCGGTTTCCACATTTAGGAACCATTCGTCACTTTCCTCGATCAGATCATCAGTCTCAAGACATTCATTATACGCATCATGCGAGGATTTAAAATCTCGAAAGGATTGTGTCAACTGGTTAAGTATATACTCAACGTCACCCACGTCTTCCTCGGCAACTAGTCTGTTCAAGGTTCCGATGTGACGTGTAATGACGGACTTGCGTTGCCTACGCACCACCTTCAACTGGTCGACTTCAGAGGGAGAGGACATGCTCATTCACTATTACGTGTGTTCGCCCCCAAAAAATTAATCAGAAGACAAGTCAGACAACTCGCTGTTAGTATAGCGGTGAATCTATATTGAAAGAAACAAACAAGACATACAGACACAAGACAATACAGCGAACATACAATAAGGTAGCATCGCATCAATAATACATTTACAAGTAGCAGATTAAACATATACATTGAACAGATTATACATACACACAACATGCATAGTCACACATAGAACAAAGCACAGAACACAAAGTAATACAAAACTTACGAGCAAAACGCCTCTACATCAGACATACAAGAAACACACATAAGATTGACCTTATATTTGACCACATATATGGCGACATAAAGAAGGTGACAACATACAGCCCGCCAAGCTTGACAAGCTGACTCTTTTTAACCGACTGATTTGAACATGAATGGTAGCAATAAAAAGTATAACTGTATTAACAAAAAAAAAACAAGGACTAAAAACATAACCGAAAGCGGATCGGTTACACTCTTGTATTACCGAAAGCGGATCGGTTACAACTAGTATTAAAAGAGTCCAGTTCATTGCCAGGAGGACGGTACACTAGGCCTATAATGTATGTTTCTTCAGCCAAAGTACATTCAATGAATACAGATTCAAAATTTCCTTCGAAATCTATAGTTGTTAAGTCTTCTCTTAAAGAGCATCCCTTCAACGAATCATTGACATATAATACAACAACTCCACCTCGCCTATCTGATCTAAAATTAGTGAAAGTGGTATAACCTGGGGTATCTAAGAGATTGTGATTAGGCGAATCAATCCAGGCTTCAGAGATCCCTATTATGGAGAATGGATGATTCAAATTTTGAAGCATGGTGTGGATTGCTGAATATTTTTGTTTAGACTTCTTGAATTCATATGGAATAGAGAAATTGACAAGGAGTGATCTTTAAGGTGAGTCTTCAAAATAATAAGAACATTGGTTGCTATCAATATCCGTCCACATATTTTCTTTATAAAAGTTTTCATCGGAATATTCCAAATCCTCCTGAATGAAAAATATTGCAGTCAAATTAAATACAATAGTACTTTTTAGAACACCTGTTGGAAACATAAAGTGGACCGAGTTGCCAGATTTTCGAACTTTTGTCATAAATTCTGATTGAAGAGAACTTGAACGATTGAAGAAATTTGATAAACTTATGGCATTGAAAAAAAAAAAAAAACGTTGATAAAGCCAGTAACCCGTACGAACAGAGGATGTGCTAATAACGAAAAATATTCCAATTAACTGGGATGTATGAGCACATTCTTGGAGTTTCTGTTACTTATAAAACTACTCAAACATCCACAAGGTGGTAGCAGCGGAAAGCCCTTATTTTGGTCCTTTTTTTTAGAAAAATGATAAAAAAATAAGCTAATTCTGTCCCAATGAAATTATCCCAATATTTGGCAGTTCATGCCACATACAATGACAGCTAAGTAGAAACAAGTTTGATTGCACTTTCACACAAAAATACAACATGAAGCCATTTGTTTTTTTTTTCTTTAAATACACGGAAAAGGGCATGGATCTAGGATTAAAGTACTCAATACAACTACAGTGTTTAATAAATCCCAACGCCTTGTCGTAAAACGGCAAATGAAACTTCTAAAAGGTATTTTGGAGCTTGTTTTATACAAAAACTTCAATGTATGCAGACAAATGTAGTCGAAGTAAAATGTTGAGTTAAATACCTGGTTGTGTGGAGGAATCTTCAACTATCTGATAAGGACCAGAAGAGGGACCGACAAGTTGTGAAAACAAATCTGGATCTGCCCGTTGAAGACCAGTAAAGAACATTCCAACATCTTCATCTTGTTTTCGTAGAATTATGCTTAATAATCTGGTAAGGTAAGGAGAAACATACAGAATTACACAAAAATATGTATATAACTTGCCAACGAATATGACCCATTTCAAGAAAAGAAAGTTCACTGGAAGTTATATAACTATTACTCAAAATTAGGCCAACCAATTTCATAGTTTGGGGTTTTACATATACATGTATTTGACAGTGTTTAGATTAAACCTAAAAAGAAATGTTTGTGATTCCGATCTCCCCCTTCGAGATTTACGGTTATAAAAACTAATGCTTAGTTCAGTTGTTGAAAATCAACTAAAACCAGTAGATTCATATAATAAAGATGAACAAACTTACTCTCTCATCCGCTCATGACGCGGTCCTGCTGCATTAATAATTTCAACGTCCACTGCTGTTAAAATGCCATCTTGAATAAGCCGATCCTCTATGTTATTGAAATCGCCATTTTGAACAAGTACCTGTCGGTTTCTCAGCAGCTTTTCCTTGTTCATTTTGACGCATGAAATTACAGTGGCATCTGTCAAATATAGGAAACATTTCTTTAAAACCCAATTAGCTAATTGTTATCAAAAAGCACAAAATAAGAGCTTTCCGTTCTGTAAGCAACAATTCAAATAGCCTAAATAGCATCAAACAGCCCATACCAATTTAACAATAACAAAAATAGAATAAGGTGGGGTTTTCTAGGCCGACAGCTGCAACGTTATTAAAAATTAAAAAAAAAAACACTTTTAAACAAGAGATCAGTGAACTGATCGTGGCGATCGCCTTAGAACACTATCAGAAAGTGAGGCTGCTTGTAAACGGATCGCCAACTTGATTTGTGAAAGCGATTTCTACTGTTGGTGGCTGGCTGGACAAGAACAGACTTTCTTTGGTAGAATGTGGCTGAACTCCGAACTTCCTAAATGATTGGTCAAGAGTTTGAAAACGACAACATCACTAATTCCAAAATGGATTTGAGAAAGTAAGATCCTATAACGACAAATAATATATAACTAAAGAGGATGTTCGATTTCAATTTACTAAGATTGAAATGATGAATGTTTTAACTCCTGATATAGTGACATGTACATCTTCCTTCGAAATACATTCATTTAACATTAAACTCGATACAACCGTGACCGCATCTAGGTACTTGTAGCCTCTTTTATAAAGCATTAGTTTTCAGAAATTCCAATGAACAATTATATTGTGTAATATCATACGTCAAAACGAAGTATACATTGCACACAATTCCAAGAAGCATCGTCACGAGGATTAGCTAACATTAAACAGACAACCGAAGTGTGGTAATTTATTTAGCTGCTTATTACATTATAAACCAAGCCGTGAAAAGCGACGGAGAAAATAAACATGGTCACATCCACTCCAAATGTTTGCTGGCTTTCAAATAAGCATAGTTATATCAAACTAAAAAACGTTTTTACCACGCTGCGTCATTCCAAAATACCACAAGGCTTTGCTTTATATCCATTTTAGTTCTCAAAATTGTTGTCAAATAGGAAGACGGCAAACTAATGCACACCGCCATCGAGCATAGCTTACAAAAGATGGAGTAAAGCAACGTTATGTCATGAAGTCACAGCGACATCATTTCGTCATTGGCATTCTTTTAATGATGTCGGTTTTTCTTTCCATGACGTGGCCCTATGTGACCTTTAAATTCAAAGAAACTGTACCATTGCATTAATCATCCTATATACATGAATGGTAAATAAAGAATTGAAGTGAATTTACTGAGAACTTCTTTCTCAGCTGCAAGTTTTCCTATTAACTAGTAAACTGTCGCCTTGCGGCCATTTTAATAGACCATAATGGGAACCTGTCTGTTACATTTAATGAAGATCCGACGAGAAGTTCTCTTGAAATTGCGATCACAAGAGAGAAAAGTGATAAAAAGAAGATCAGTGGCTGTCGCCATCAGGACCCCTCGGGTCTGGGCCAAAGAAACCGAAGATATATTTATTTTCCAGACAAAAAACTACTCTACATACATGTATCACATTTACAAGGAGGTTTTTGGCAGACGGTCATGTAAGGGGCATAACTCTTAAAAACACGCCCGAACGGGTCGATTTTAAACAGGCTTCTTGTACTTGCTGTATTAAACAAATATGTGAAGTTTCAAAGTTGTAAGTCAAAGACTTTTTTAGATAATGTGTTTACAAGGCTTTTGACAGCAGCGGTAATGTAAGGGGCATAACTCTTGAAAAAACATCCGAGCGCGTTGATTTTCAATAGGCTTCTTGTACTTACTGTATTAAACAAATGAGTGAAGTTTCAAAGTTGTAAGTTAAAGACTTTTTTTTAGATAATGTGTTTACAAGGACCAATGGACAGACAGACAGACAGACAGACAGACGGACGACGGAGGCAACAACAAACTCCTTTGGGCAAAATTTCGGGCAAACAAAATGGTTGCTAGGGGACTATTTTAACTCAATCGGTACCGCAGCTCTGTCCAGGCCACGTCACTGGTCCCGTCAGTCAGACAGCAGAGATTGCCCAAAACCCCACAGCGATGTTCCTGGCTACATGTATACTACTTGCACACAGGCGAGTCAGTGATATCGCTTGTTTGAGTCCTGTACACCATTAGAATTTACAAAATCGTATTACTCCTCTGATGAGTAAAATGGCGTAAGCTGCCAAAATTCAAAGTGTTTTCTTAATTTCTGATTGTCACGATCGCCATCGCAAAACTAAATGATTCGAGTTGGAATGAAGAAAGTCTATACAGTATGTGGCCTGTAAGAACCGAAAGCGTGTTCGAAAAGTAAACAAAATTTAAATAACCGTGACGACCATTCATTCATTCTAAGACAAAGTTAGTCAAATTAAAAATTAATGGCAAAAAATCCCGATTTGTTCAGAAAACAGTGAACTCTTATAAAAATATCTTCATGCACGTTTTGATATTAATATAGGGTTGAATAAAAACGGTTAAGTTTACTTTTTTGGTGAATAACATTTACAGTTGCAAAGTCACTTACTATAGCAATCTAAACAGAGAAGTTAATCTTCGCCTGCTTTGTTCTGAAGCGAAGGGGAGGTAAGCATGTGGGCACGATTGTTGATATAACTAATTTGTCTTCAACTGGATCATGCCTGAGAAGCCAATCAACATAGCAAACATAAACAAGAGATCAGTGAACTGATCTTGGCGACCCCCATAAAACACTATTAGAAAGTGAGGCTGCTTGTAAACGGATGGCAAATTTGATATGTGAAATTTATTTCTTCAGTTGGTGGCTGGCTGGACAAGAACAAAGTTTCTTCGGTTGATATTGTCTGTTATTTGAAAACTCAAAACCAACTTTCTTCAAGGAGGCCTCACATTAACGCTACTTACCGGGGCTACATGCACTTGCACACAGGTCAGTCAGTGATATCGCTTGTTTGAGTCCTGTGCACAATTAAAATTTACAAAATCCAAAACGATTGTACATATGTTACTAAGATGCATTTCGTGTTTGTTTACAAATCAAAATATAATTTATATCTGTCAAAACTAGCCCGTGAAATGTGAAGAATGGGCGACGTATCACTCGTCTGATGAGTAAAAATAAATGATGAAAGTCAGCTTAAAAATTAATGGCAAAAATTTTTCTAATTCGTACAGAAATTAGTGAACTCTTATACGATTTGATATAAATATATGATTGAATAAAAACATTTAAGTTACTTTATTGGTAAATAGCATTTACAATTGCAAAGTCAGTTGCTGTGCATAGCTGCCTGAATGCAAATTCGATCGGCAAAATAGGGATTGTACGTTGCCGTGTATTTCATTTCATTTAGAAATATTCCTTCCTTTCAAACTCGGAAAAATACAATATGGATCTTCTTAAAGGCACACTTGCCGCGAACATCCAGAAGACTGTTTACATATAAAACAGTGGACGGTTTTATGTATTTTTCCCAGACAGAAAAAGTTAGGAACTTTCTATTATTATCAGAAATTTAAAGTTTTTACATCATTTAGTATTTTTAATTTGAAATTGAAAAACAGATTTTGCAGGTACCCTCAATGTAAACAAACTTCGAACATGAGCGTGTGCACAAGTGCCCTAATGGTTTGAGTCGTGTGGGCGATCTAACGACACAGTATATTTTACGCACTTTATCTAAGAAATACATACTAAGGATCGAGTAAGAGGGACCAATAGCCTGCCGAGTAAAAACCACAGACAAAAACGCGCGAATGAGGGTAATCCAACACTTAAGTTAACCAACACTGATCGGTGTTGTTGTTGTAATCGAGCTTCGATTCTTCGTTTGTTTTTCACCCTCATTTATACATTCTAAACCTAGTTGGACACGCTTTGTGTGTGCTATGTTTAATTTTAGTGGTTTTAGCTGTAGTAAGCTCGTGCAAATTGGATTTCTTAACAAATGTCAAACAGGCTAAGGCGGCAAGTGGGCCTATAAGTGTTTTAGGGAACACTCTCCTTTAAAAATATTTCTTATTGTTACATCTTTGGAAAGAATTTAGGCGTTTAAAATCCAAATTCGAGAAGGCCATTTTACCGACTTCGAACAAGCCGTGGCGGCCGGCAACAAGTATAGATAAAATATCCATTATAGTCGCCTTTGGAAATCTAAATGGAGTCGATTTTTATACGTTTTAAAATGACCCAAGGATTGCAATTTCACTGTGAGGTTTAAAAAAGCTCCGATAAATGTCTTTTTTTTCACTACTCTGGACTCCGAAATTCCAAATAACGTCCTCAGTGCCAAAAATAGCTTATTTGTCTTTAACTGGGTCATACTTGAGAAGCATTTTAAAATGCCTGGTAGGGGCCGCTTGAATAACAGCGGAAACTCCCACAAGCAAACTAATTCACCACCCGATTTTAGCACTTTTTAATCATAGATATTTAAATATCTCACCCACTGTCAGTATATTGAAGACAAGGAAAATATATATTAAGATCTGAAGCTGTAAATATAAGGAATTCCACAAACTTTTATTGTCAAATTTAACATTTTCTTGTTATATATGTATGCTTGATGTGTCCGTTCTAACTTGGACAAAGTTGGAAGCTATCAGTGAATTACGCGTAATTTAAACCTCTTTTACCGTAGGCACAGATTGAAAAAAACAAAACACAAAGCAACAAACAGATGCAACATGTGATTTGATTTGTTCATTTTCAAAATTAGTTGAAGTTGTAAGAAAAAATAACCATACGGCGTCAGTGGAGTTTTAGTCAACTTTTCTGCTGTCGCCATACGATGTCTTCGGTAATGAAGCAGGCTAGCACTCTAACGCCATATGGTTACAGCGGTACAGAATGTGTTAAATGAAAACATCAACGACGAAAAAATTACATGTTGCATAAGTTGACCATATGAGGAAGCAACACAAGAAAAATTCATCAAGATCCGCCTGGTAGTTTTCTTGATTCCGCGATCACAAACTATGTAGGTAGGAATCACAGAAATAGCTACCGGCCGCCATTTTGAATATGCAAATGAGCAGCGAGTGCATAGTGCGCAACGAGGCCATTGGGTTAACATGCGTATAACATTTTAGAAGATCGTTTCATCACTTTAGGAGAACAGTGATAAAAAAATGGCCAGTGGCCGCCATTTTGAATATGCAAATGAGCAAAAAAGTGCATATTGCGCATGATACCATAGGGCTAACATGCGTAAATTAGTTTACGAAAGTCCTAACCTTTCTTTACTTTACGAGAAAAGTAATAAAAAGAAGAAAAACAAAATGGTCGCACAGAGGCAATTTTAATACGCAAATGAGCAAAAAAATACTTAGTACGCAACGAGGTCATCGGGATTACCAGCGTACACAGTTTTACAAAGTTTCTCTCATTACTTTAGGAGAAAAGTGATAAAAAGAAGAAAACAGAATGTTCGCCTAGCGGCCATTTTGATATGCAAATAAGCGAAATAAATAAATGTTGCGCAACTAGACCATAAGAGGAACGTGCGTGTGGAATTTAAAAGAAGATCCGACAAGCACTTCTCTTGGAATCGCGACCACAAGAGAGAAAAGTGATAAATAAGTGAAAAACAAAATGGTCCCCTAGCCTAACGGCCATTGTATATGAAAAAAGCCAAAAACATAGATGTTGCACAACTAGACCATGTGGGGAACCAACAAAAACATTTCATCAAGATCGGCCTTGTGGTTTTCTACATTCCGCGACCACAAACTATGTAGCGGCCATAATATGCAAAAAAGCAAACAATATAAATATTGCACCACTATGTCATAAGGGGAATCTGTCTGTGAAATTTGATGAAGATCCGACCGGTAGTTCTCTTGGAATCGCGATCACAAGAAAATTTTACAGACACCGGACGACGGACCACAGACAAAACTCGATTTGATAAGACCACCATAAGATCATGGTGGTCTAAAAATGTCATAATGAACCGGAGCAGAGCGCTACTAAAGGCCCGCTGTAATATCTACAAGCCAACTACCTTCCTTTTTAGAGTATGTGGGATGGTTTCCAGTTACCACCGGAAGGTCGTGGGTTTCCTCCGGGCATAGAGCCCGGTTTCCTCCCACAACAAAACTGGCAACCCCGCCATATAAGTGAAATAATCTTGAGCGCGGCGTAAAACACCAAACAATCAATCAATTAATCATTTTTAGAGGACTGCTGGCTATGTGTAATCCCCAAAAATAACGCGAATACATGCAGGAACTAATTAAGTTACTTCAGCCGTCGCCATTACAAAACATTGACAGGGCACGAACACATCTACATGTACATACCTGTTTTAACAGCTCTAACGCTTGTATCTTTGAATTTGATTGTCTTTGCAGGTCTTAGCTTATTACAGACAGCTTACCTCGTTTACCAGCAGAATTCTATCGGAATGAGGAACTTCGACTAAACAGACCAATAAGTGTAACGTTTTAATATCAGTTGAAGCCAGTCGACCTATATACGCCTCTCATGGACAGGCGAACAGTTTTGTCCATGTAGAATACGTATATTATCAGCAATCACTGATAAGTATATAGGGCACCGAAGTCATGTATGTGGCCTACATTACAGTGCAAGGGTTAGGGTTATACCTGTGTGTTCATTTAATGGTTAACAAGGATGATACGCCTTTTACTTATATATTTATGAACATACAGACACAAGTAAAAACTTATAATCTAAAATAACCATGGAGACAAGTTTCTAGTTGTGTTAAAAGGGATAAATCATTTAGACCTTTATACCCAATTGTAATAAACTAAAACCCGTGATATTTCATTAGGTTGACAACAGACACCAGTTTGGCTTAAGTCAATAGAATTTGCTGGAACGCACTGTAATATATTGACAATCGTAGCATATATATTTATGAACACTAAAACACACTGGAACAGGGAACATCTAGAATAAAGTAACAATGGAGAAAAGTTTCTTATTGAGTTTAAAAGGGAAAATCAAAGATCCAAAAAATTCCGACAGTTTACTGTGGCACATATTCAAGGTGTTCGGATGATCATTGGTAAACTTCTTTCCCCAGACAAACCGTTAAATGGGGTTAATACGATTTTTGAATTATTTGCAGCTGGTATATTTACCTTTAATTCGCCGGTCGGACATTTAAGACGAAGTTGAATTTAATGCATATATATTGATGCACCGACAATCCCAACATCTATATATATGGTCGACATTAAATATATATACAAATATATATATGTACATATATCTATATATACATATACAGATATGAATAATATTAAACAGAGTACCCATTCAGCAAGTATCCCCGAACACGTGACTTGAAGAGCGATATTGAAAGTTGTGTTCTCATTTCCTGAGGCAGTCCGTTCCAGAGTTTTGTCCCTTTTACTTTCAATGATAATTTAGATTGATTGATTGATTGCTTGGTTTTTTACGCCACGCTCAAGATTATTTCACTTATAGTTTTATTGTGGGAGGAAACCGGGCTCTATGCCCGGAGGAAACCCACGACCTTCCGTTGGTAACTGGCAACCATCCCACATAGGTCGTTCGAATGAAAACCCAGTCAGAAAATTTTCCAATTTTTGGACTGAGTGGGATTTGAACCCGCGACCCATTGGTGGAAGGCTGTTTGGATTGAGCGTCCAACGCTCTACCTACTGAGCCACGGAGGCCCCCGATAATAGATAAAGTTACTATGGGCGAATGTGACATACAGATTCAGTTGAGACTGTCGAGTTGTATAGTTATGGACATGGATAGTCCTTTGAAACATTGACTGGAAAGTCTCAGGTATTAGTTCACGATGGTGAAAACATTTGTGCACAAACAACAAAATTTGCTGGGTATTAATCCTGAATAATTGCAGTAAGTTATAGTTCAGAAAGATTGGGTTGGTATGGGCCATCATATTGGATTTAGTTATAGTTCTTACGGCTTAAAGTGGCATGAGCTGCCGAAATTCACGCTTATTTCATAATTTCTGATCGTCACGACAGTAAGAGGCTGTGAAGGCCACCGAGAAACTAAATGATTGGCGTTGGAATGAGGAAAATCCATACAGTATGTGGCCTGTACGAACGGAAAACGTGTTCGAAAAGTAAACAAAATTTAAATAACCGGGACGACCTTTCATTCATTCTAAGGCAAATTTAGTTCAAAACAATACTTTATCGTACATTCTCGATACTAGAAGCATTCAAAAACTTCTGAACTATACGTCTTGAGAAAAATAGCCAATAATTTCAACGTTCTGTTTTTAGGTAAAAATATCTACATTTTGGCAGCTCATGCCCCTTTAAGATGTGATGGGGACACCAGACCAAATTACTGTAACTGAGATAAGGGAAAATGAGAGAATAATATAGGGTAAATGGTGTCTTTTTATTTAACAATTGCTTAATGTGATTTATAACACCAAATATTCCTTGATATTTTACTACACAAATGTGCGATATGAGTTTTCCAATTAAGTTGATCATTTATATAGACTCCTAAGAATTTAAAGGTTTTAACAGATTGGATAACGGTACCATGGATCTGAATATTAGGATATACTGCATTTACCTGATGTGTTGGGAAAGTCATCCCCTCCCCATGCTTCAAAAACGTCTTCATCTATAACTTTGGAACATAACGACTTTATTGCTATTTTTAAAGAATTAAGAAGAGGAAAATCCGGAAATTATTAGCATTTTTAGTTGCAGAACACCCTCTGAATGCTTCTCATGCAATCTAGATTTCCCTGCGTTGGAATAGTAACCCGATTTTTATGCTGTAAAGCGTCACAATGCTTAAAGTTATAGATGAAGACTTGTAACGTTTTTGAAGCATGGGAGAGGGGGAAGACTATCCCAACACATCAGGAGAGAACCATGGGGCCGCTTAGGCCCCGGAAAGCGCCCGCGGTTTGTTTTATATTGATTTGGGCGATTATATGGGAAAACTACATACTTGTGCTACATAAAATGGTCCGTGGATAGTTTTCTTTATTGAAAGTGGGAAGGTGGCAGACTATCGAAACCTAGTAGGCCCATATATAGGCGTGGGTCTACGGGCCACCCAGGCTCTTAAAATCATCAAGCAAAACATTGTCAATGACTTTCGTTATAATTTCTTTAAAGTAACAGTTGAAGTACTGAAGACAATTTTTCAGAGAAATCTTGTATATAAATCATCGACGACCCGCCATATTTGATGAAGCTCTATGGCTCTTCATGGCCGAAGATATGTCAAAACAACGAACGGTGTATATAGTTTTGTTCTCTATTCTTGAGTACCATATTCCTGTCAGATAAGGCCATCATTTCAGTGTTTATAATCGAATATATAGGTTTATTAGGTATACAACTCGTTTGTGGGACGAGATGATCACCAAATTTTGTGTGATTCTTTACATCCAGAAATTGCATTTTCCAAAATTCAACTTGTTCATTGCTAGAAGCATGACACACGTTGCTGAACATTGCAACACGGACTATGATGTACAAAATATTCAAAAAGAAACATATCACCATAGTTACCGTGGTTAATGGTTACCGTCAAACTAAAGATGACATGAAACTGGCAGACCTTGCATTATATTGCATATATAATGGTACGTTTTGATCTGTGTTAATTCTCCCTACTACCTTTTTTTGTCTCTTCTTTTTCTCTTCTTCTTGTTTTTCTCTTCTTTTTTTTCTCTTCTTTTTTTCTCTTATTTTTTTCTCTTCTTCTTTTTCTTCTCTTCTTTTTCTTTTCCCCACCCTGGATCCGCCCCTGAATAAGATTGGCTCTAGGATGGATCCTTGGGGCACTCCACAGCTAACTGGATGGGTGGGTGATAAAACATTTTGAAATGAAGTACATTGGAAACGTGATGATAAGTAGCTTTTAAACCAATCTAAAGATTTCCCCCTACAGCCATAGTGCTCCAATTTTTTTTAGAAGAATTTTGTGGTTGACCGTATCAAAGGCTTTGGAGAGGTCTAAAAATGTAAGTATACTAATTTTTGGGGAATCATGAACTGCAATTAATTGTTCATGTAAACTAAGTAGAGCATGAGTGGCTCAGTTGGCAGAGCATTAGTCTCTTAGTGCGACACAGGCCTTTCATTGATGAGTCGCGGTTTTGAATCCCTGTCCGATACTTGCCAATGGTTGGGGGTTTCCACCGCCCCCTCCCCCCCCCTTAAACTTGTTAACACCATTATATAAGTGAAATAATTGTGAGTGTGGCATAAAACATAAATGGATCAATACATATCTTTGCCCCAGGAATACGATTTCATAGGTGGCAGTGTTTTTTATATTGTAATATAGTGCTTAGTTCCAATGGTGGCGCCATAATAATGTGACAGGGTGAGATTGTAAAATAATCTTAATTATGGTGGAAAACAATCATTTTATCTAGACTTTTAACACCTCGGGTAATTTTGCCACGAAGGGTATTGTCGCTGCTCCATTATCTTGTCTGTCTGTTGTACCCTAAGGCTATATACACATCATCTCAAAAAGTATTTCTCTCACAACTTTGAAACTTAACACAATTGTTTAACATAGAAACCACAGGAAACCAATTGAAGATGAGCATCATGAGGTATTTTGTCACGAGTTATGTCCCTTACATTACCATCAGCCGACAAGGTCATTGTAACCACAATATCTCAAAAAGTCTTTCACTCACAACTTTGAAACTTCCAATTTTATTCAGGATGAAATCACACTGGATTTCCGAAGTCTTCGACAAACCACCGAACAGATGGGACTTTTTAAATGCAACAAATTGTTTACTCTTGCCCATTTTGTATCAATACTGGGATTTTAAGCTGTTGCCATGGCTACGTTATGGTGGTTTGGAGGTGGCTGGTTGCCGTGGGTTACAGCCGGGATATTTTTAGCCACAGCTCAGGTATGTCTTTTGTTTAATAAAGTTTTAAAATAGGGGGCCTCTGTGGCTCGATCCAGACAGAGCGATGGGTGGCTGGTTTGAATTACACTGAAGACACAAATTGAAAAAATACAAACTGTGGAAGGATACTTTCAGAAGGTTGGGGACTGTCCTCTGGGCAAAAAGCCCAATTTTCTCAATTACTAAACTAATTCAACAAGTTAAATCCGACTCGTTATCTACGTTCTGACATTTGCTGGTCGTCCGCTCTGACGATAAAATCAGATTATTGAACAAGGAGGCAGATAAGGAATTCACTTTGCTGAATTACCACTAAACCTAGTAATGTCATCATATAAGTGTGATGTAGGACATTCAATCAGTAATATAAAATAATCAGTGCTTTATAAAATACGAAGACTTTTCTGCGGTTACTTGACATGAAGCTGGGTGTTGGCATAGTTTTCATGTAAATTAAGTGATTTGTTTGGCTGTGGTAGTTATACGGGCTACCGTATCCTACACCTATGTCTTTTGTTGAAACCTTCACCACCCCTCTTGATAAACATGACAATGCTGTAGTACGGCAAGAATTCCGCTAATTCAAGTTCTCAAAACATTACGAAAAGCACTCTAAAAGTTTTAGACTTTTCGTTGGGTGCCTTACCTCCTGCATGAAGTGACCGATAATCCTATCGAGCAATCGCTATTGTTGTTGTTTTAGACCAAACATGGCAGAAAGTAGTAACAGTCTAATAATTTGTTATCTTCACATTGCTCGTTTAGCGGAATTCTTCTTACCATATACATCAATGCAAGGCCTGTGTCGGACTGAGGGGCAATCACTCCAATTGACTCAAACATTCTCTAGAATGATTGCAATGGAGAGCTCCTATTTTGTATTTCTTGAAAAAAAAAACTGGCTAATAATTACCTTATTCTATTTTATGCGTTCCCATATTTGACCTCCCATGTCATTTTAAGTGAATCTGACTTAGAATGCTCAACTGTTCTTTGTTGTCTGTAGGCCCAGGCTGGCTGGCTTCAACACGATCTAGGACATTTCTCAGTATTTAACAACTCCAGATTAAATCGTATAGGCCATCATATAACTGTGGGATTTTTAAAGGTAAGTACGTAAACTTAGAATGACACACTGTGTCAAAACCTCAAACAATCAATCTGGTTACTTAGTTATTTCATCAGTTTGTACACCGATCGGCCGCGCTGATCGCTTGTCTAAAAAAATTATCTCTGTCCTGATATTAGTCCGGGTTCCAAAATCACTTACACTATTTTTTTTTCTTCTGATGGTTGTATTTTGGAGTCTGGGTTCATTGCAATCAAAAAGTCGGAGAGGACTGCTCTCTTCAGATTGGGCAGTTTGCGGTCAGATTTACAATATAACTATTTCATATAGTGTCATCACGACATTAGCTTTTTGTAAAGTAAATTTAACGTTTAGAAACTGAAAATCTGCTAAACAGTGTTACGTCATCAATGGCGGAGAGTTTGAGACTGCAGAAGACAAAAGTGAATTCAGAAGAAGAATAATGTTTTCTGGCCGATCCTGCTCGTCCATATCAGATACTGGTAGGTAGCAACATTATCCATGAACACAATTATGATTTAGACACGATGTGAGTAGGTTATATTGTTATTTCTTTGTCCAAATCGGACCTCATACTGCACGCTCAGAAGCGGGCAGTCTAATCCGGCTTTTTTATTGCAATGAACCCTGACTCCAAAATATGGCCGTCAGTATAAAAAAAGTAATTTTGGAGTAAGAAACCCGGACTATTCTGATATAATGATTCTATATTTATTTTCGCAATTGTTCTCATCAAAGCCATAAAGAAATAAGTTAAAGTGGCATGAGTTGCCAAAATTCACACTTTTTCAATAATTTCTGATCGACACGACAGTACGAGGCTTTGAAGGCCATCGAAAAATTAAATGATTGGCTTTGGAATGACGAAAATCTATACAGTATGTGGCCTAAACCGAAATAGTGTTCGAAAAGTAAACAAAATATAAATAACCGGGACAACCATTCATTCATTCTAAGCCAAAGTTAATTCAAAAGAATACTTTATCGTTCATTCTCGAGACTAGAAGCACTGAATTATACGTCTTGAGCAAAATAGCCGATAATGTCAACATTCTGTTTTTACGTCAAAATATCAACGTTTTGGCAGCTCAGGTCACTTTAATAAGTTAATAAGTTAAAGTGGCATGAGCTGCCGAAATTCACACTTTTTTTATAATTTCTAATCGGCACGACAGTAAGAGGCTTTGAAGGCCATCGAAAAACTAAATGATTGGCGTTGGAATAAGGAAAATCCATACAGTATGTGCCCTGTACGAACCGAAAACGTGTTCGAAAAGTAGCAAAATTTAAATAACCGGGACGACCATCCATTCATTCTAAGTCAAAGTTAGTTCAAAACAATACTTTATCGTACATTTTTGAGACTAGAAGTACTAAAAAGCTTCTGAATTATACGTCTTGAGAAAAATAGCCGATAATTTCAACATTCTGTTTTTACGTCAAAATATCAACGTTTTGGCAGCTCAGGTCACTTTAATAAGTTAATAAGTTTAATAATTTAATAATAATAATAAATGCAATGACAGTTTTGGTATTATTTATTGACTTCCATCAAGAAGGGACGGCCTCGTTGGTCGAGTGGGTTAGAGTGATCGTCCATCGATACGGCGCAGGTTCAAATCACACTCAGACCAAATAGAAATTGAAATATTTTTGAGTGGATTTTTCACTCGGTCGCCGTATGTTGTTGCAAGGTACTCACGAAAGGTCAAGGGGTTTCCTCCGGACAATGAGCCTGGTTTCCTCCCCCATTAAACCTGGCAACGCCGCCATATAAGTGAAATAATCTTGAGTGCGGCGTAAAACATCAATCAATCCATAAAGAAGGGATGCACTGTCAGAGGGCTGTGCAAGAAATCTATAAAGAGTTTTGCTATGTTATTTATAAATGCCAGAATTAAGGGCTTCCAAAGTGTTTTTTGGAGCTTATTATGAAGTCCCCTAAATATTGCTCAAAGACCTGAAAGCTGCCTTTTTATGACTTTGTGACGTTACAAATGTCATAAAGTCGCCAAGCCGTTTCATGGAATACGTCTAGCCTTGTTAAACGTAGACGTGGCCACCTGGTGTTCACCGAGAGGTCAATAGGTCAAAGTTGCAAAACTGCAATTGCTCAAAGTGTACAGTATCTTCCTCTTATTGTCATATTTTTTTATAATGATATAGGGGGCCTCATCCCACTGGTGGAATTTCCGGCATTTTCAGCATCATGCTAAACCAAATATAATCCGAAAAGATCCAGATGTACAGCTAGCCTATGTATTTCTTCTCGGTGACATCATGCCAAAAAGTTGGGGAGAAAAAAGAAAAGGAATCATGCCTTATAACTGGCAGCATCAATATTTCTTTTTAAGTAAGAATACAACTTTAACAAAAGATCAAACATTTTGAGCAAATATTTCAGGTTCATTTCCTAGAAGAAATTGAATTTTAACAGTATTTCTGTAAATTCCATTTTCCAAACAAAATGTGTACAATTTAAATAAGAAAATTGTTTTTGTGTTTTATTGTCACAGAATCATTTTAAAATATGACTTAAAATGTGAAAATAATTCTATATTCATCTTGATAAGATAACCAAAACAAAAAAACCCAGTTTATTTAAAGAATTATAAATATGTGGTTTGCGTTATGTTTTACGCAGCTCTTAAATGGGGGCGGAAACCCACAACCCCAGCAGCTACTTGACAACTACTACACATTAAATGAAGACTAACTCAGAATTTTGTCTTTGATAGATTGATGTTTTACGACTGACTCAAGATTATTTCACTTATATGGTGGCGTTGTCAGGTTTAGTGGGGGAGAAAATCATGCTCTTTCCTGAGAGGAAAACCCCAGCGTTCAGCGAGTACCTGGCAAATTTATCAAATAGGGCAATTAGGTCAAGAATCCACTGGGAAATTTTTCATTTATTTTTTTTTTTGTGTGGATTTCATTCTACCTCGCAATGCATTGGTAAAAGTCCTGTGTCGGACAGACGGACGATCACTCTGCAGACAGAGTCATCGTTTTCTCTGAATGTGGAATTGTTGTCTGGAACACATTTGCCTCCCCTAATAAGCTGGTAACCCCATCTTCTAAGTTAGAATTTCAACTACGTTTAAAACAAAACTCAACAAACCTTGAAAAAAAGTACTATAACTAATACATTGTGTTTTTCCCTCATACAGTTGGGCCCCCGTTGTTGTTGCCCATATATTTTCATTTGGAGGTGACCTACTTTGTTTTCAAAAGGAAAGACTGGCTGGTATGTTGGTAGTTCCAATAGTTTTGTCCCACACTTTTTTTTCGAATTAATTCTCAGTTTTGCCCAATGACTTAAAAACATACAATTTTAGTCAATAGTTGGGTAAAGTTTATTTCAAAACTGTTTGAAATAGCCTATTTTCTATTTGTTATTTTAAAATTAAAAAAACAAAACTTCAAGATATACTGATCAAGTCATTCTCTTGTTGTTTTTCTGATAAAAAAAAGAGCTTAAAGGATTTATAAACAGGGCTTAAAACAGGTCGTGTTTTACGCCCTATCTCACTGAGCTAATTAACTATCGAAACCAACATAGAACGATAAATGTAGCTTTGAATTTTGTCTTTGTTACGTAACGATATTAAATTTTGTACATTTTCTACAAAACATTTTAATAATGTATTGTATTGTAAAGTATTGTATTGTCCAAGGTTGTCCATAAATCTGTATGTCATCAATCAGAATCCAAAATGTAGGCACTTGATATTTCTAATATGTTGTTGTTGTAATTTGCAGGACCTGGCTTTAGTGATAGGTTTCTTTACTCGTTTTTTCTGGGTATTTGGGTCCCTATTGGGTGGTTTGTCGGCGTTCGGGCTCTATATGTTCACCAGGTATGATTAAAGTGGCATGAGCTGCCGAAATGTTGATATTTTGACCTTAAAACAGAATGTTGAAATTAATGGCTATTTTTCTCAAGACATATAATTCAGAAGCATTTTAGTGCTTCTAGTCTCGAAAATGTACGATAAAGTATTGTTTTGAACTAAGTTTGGTTTAGAATGAATGAATGATCAATTGTGTTTACTTTGAGAACACGTTTTCAGTTCGTACAGGCCACATGGTGTAGAGATTTTCCTCATTCCAACGTCAATTAATTAGTTTTTCGATGGCCTTCAAAGCCTCTTACTGTCGTGACGATCGGAAAATAAGAAAAAAAGTGTGAATTTTGGCAGCTCATGCCACTTTAAAATAAATTCACATGTTTAAAGTGCCATCCTTTTTCTCATAAAATCGGATTGTCAAGAAAAGCTGAGTGTTTGATTGATTGATGTTTTACGCCGCACTCAATATTATTTCACTTATAAGGCGGCGTTGCGAGGTTTATTGGGAGAGAAAACCCCTGACCTTTGGCGAGTACCTATCAACTCTTCCACATACAGCGGCCGAGTGACAAATCCACTAAGAACATTTTTTATTTTTATAAATTTTTATTTAGTGTGAGTGTTCATTCAAACTCGCGCCGCATTGGCGGAAGGTCTGTGTGGGGCTGAGTGGCGATCACTCTAACTCACTGGACCACCGAGACCCCTCTGAGAGTTACCTTCAAAAAGTAAAGGATGGATGTTGAAACTTATATTTAGGTGAAGCCACTAACCATTGCAAACCAAAAACAAGTGGTAATAACTGACAAAATTTAAATAGCCGGGATGTAGGAGTTCATTCTGAGGGGTCATTGCTTATCAAACTACATTAGCGTACATCTATAAGATTGGTATCGAAATAAAAAATTATTTTGTGCTTTTTGATGAAAATAATCATCATATGGAAAATTCTGGTATAACAAAAGTTTCCCTTTATTTGGCAGTTCATGCCACTATAAGTGATTTGCACAATGATAAAATTAATTTCAAGTAATATCTAATATTTCACATACTTTGAAAATGATCTTTTCCTATCCATGTAAGTGGTAAGGATACAAGATTTAACGACGCTCTCAGCAACAATTCCATCCCAGATAATTCCCTCCATGCAACATGTTTTCCTCGAATAATGATACCATTATGACCAGGCGCCCATAATAAACCTGTGCAACGGGGACATATCACTGAAAATGACGGTTTGCTTTTACAAGCCTACCAATCATGTTATTTTTTAAATATATTAGTATTTTGATTGTTTTTCTTGATTTAAATGATTAACTCTCCTTGTCTGTGGTAGGTTTCTGGAGAGCCAATGGTTTACCTGGGTCACACAGATGAATCACATACCTATGGAGATTGACAAAGATCAGAACCGAGACTGGATACGATCACAATTAGCGTCAACTTGTAACGTAGAACCTGGACTCTTTAATGATTGGTTCACAGGCCATCTCAACTATCAAATAGAACATCAGTAAGTCATTTAACTTGTGTTATTACTGCACTAAATCTCCAATAATGGTGAAGGATCTATTTTTTTGGGGGGGTGGGGGGGGGGGGGTTGTAAGATTTTATTTTATTTATTATATTTTACTCTTTTACTTGGATTGTCGAATAGAACCAGATAATAACATAATAGTGGAAAAGTCTTGCTTTGGATTTAAACCCGTCAATCCATTGTTCATATGCTGGAGTTTGAATCCTGCTCAGGTCTTAATAACATCCATAAAGCGTTTACCCCTATGGCCTAACAGAGACAAATATCTGTTAATTAGCTTGAAAGCTTTGTAAAACCTCAATCAATTGTCTGAGAGTTAATCGATGTCATATTTTTAGTCATATTAGTAAGCAGACATACAACTGCTAACTTCCACCAATGGGTCGCAGGTTCGAATCCTACTCAGTCCAAAAAAAAAATTGGAAAATTTTCTGACTGGGTTTTCACTCGAACGACCGTATGTGGGATGGCTGCCAGTTACCACCAGAAGGTAGTGGGTTTCCTCCGGGCATAGAGCCCGGTTTCCTCCCAGAAAACTGGCAATACCGCCATATAAGTGAAATAATCTTGATCGCGGCGCAAAACACCAAACAATTAATACAAACCGTTGAAAGGCAATAACAATACTATCAACCAAGCCTTTTTTTTAAAAGGATTTGGTTGAGTTGTCAAATTCACTATTTATATATCATGAATTTCCCTTATGAAGAGGATTTGAAGTTCACTAAAAAGAAATCAATGAATGACTGAATTCTGAAAAATATGCATTGTGTTACGTATTTGAACACTGCATTAAATATTATATGCAACTTGAGAATCGTCATAGACTATTCCGCCCCGTCAGTGTGAACTCGTAATTATAATAGGAAACATTATATTCAACCTGACAATCGTGATAGACTATCTCACCCCGTCAGAGTGAACTGGTATGACAAGTCCCTCTCTCTTGTTATGTTAATGACACGAGGCACGATTTTCTGGAGTTTGTTTTGGAAGAAAAAAGTAGAAAAAAAGTTGGATGAGTAGTGTTGAGCAGGACCGGACCCGTGTGCTATATATTCCGCTCGGAAATTGATAAAGAAAAAAACAAAAAACAAAAAACAAAACAAAACAAAGCAAATGTTCGGTAAATACCAAAAGCGATTATATAGGCCTAGGCTAGTGGTGTGATTGTGTGCTTTTTGTGGAAACTGGCGTGATTTGTGAAAAAGAAATTATTCTATCGGATTGTACGTACCTACGTGGGAGTTCTATTTCAACGCTGGAGATTCCGGGGCGGGGATAAGTACTTTCTGATATCACATCGACTTTTTACTCTACATAATATAGATTCTTTAGTTTAGGATTATAATTTAGTTTGACTATCTATGTAATAAATGATTTATTATTTGGAATTGAATTCTACTTTGCTGGTTTCATTCTCCGCATTACCATTTGTACACACTTTATGATCTATGTATTGCTTGGTACGCAATATAATGGGGGCTTGAGTCCGCGAAACGAACCAATTGATATTGTGAAGAAGTATTTTGCCTTCTTAAAAAATCGTGAGAAATAAATCAGCAAAATGGAATTCAATGTTAAAAAAATTGTGAATTGCCCCACTTATGAAGTAATAGATAAACTATTAAAACTGCAGTTGTTTGAGGTATGTAAAGAGCTAGAATTAGAAACAAAACGTTCGATGAGAAAGGCAGAGTTAGTTTGGTTAATTGTTGATCATTTGGTAGATGCGGACTTGTTAGATAGAGATATATTGGATGATTATCGAGTATGTTCGCAAGGTTCTTCTGAGGCTTTAGAAATTAGAAAATTAAATTAGCTGAAATTGAGCAAGAGTTGAAACTTGCCGAAATTGAAGAAAGGGTTAGAATTAAAGAGATTGAAAACGGTTTTAGAGGTGATAGAAAGTCCGGTTTAGTCCAGAGTTTTGACAAATTTGATGCTTCTAAAAATGTTAGACTTGTCCCACCATTTAACGAGAAGGAAGTGGACAAATATTTCCAGCATTTTGAAAAGGTTGCCGAACAATTGTCGTGGCCTAAAGATATGTGGCCTATATTATTGCAATCAACAATACGTGGCAAAGCCGAGCAAGCTTATGCAACGTTAACATTGAAAGATAGCGGTGATTATGATAAAGTGAAAGAGGCTATCTTAAGGGCGTATGAGCTAGTTCCCGAGGCGTATAGACAAAAGTTTAGAAACTTTAGAAAGTTGGATAGACAGACACATGTTGAATTTGCTCATGAAAAGCAAATTTATTTTGAAAGGTGGTGTAACTCTAAGAAGGTAAATGAAAAGTTTGAAAATCTCCGGCAGTTGATGTTAATAGAGGAATTCAAACGATGTGTTAGGGATGATATTAAAACATATTTGGATGAAAAGGACGTAAGCTCCCTTCAGGAGGCGGCCGTTGTGGCTGACGATTTTGCTTTGACCCATAAGGACCGGTCATGGGGTAATGGTCTTAGAAGTGGCAGAGATGATAGAACATTTAATACATCCCAAAACGATACCGAAAACGACGAACGAAATTCTGATAACCTAAGATATCCTACATCGCCAAGGGCACCTAGATTTAATAAAAATGTACCATCTTGTTTTTATTGTGGAAAAAGGGGTCATGTAGTCTCAGACTGTTGGGTTAAGAAGAGGTCTTTAACACAAACTTCCTCTAATGCTTTGATTAATGAGTGTTCCAATCAAACTGTCTCTAACTCTAGTTATAGTGAATCGGTTAGGAAAGAATATTTGCCTTTCCTTACCGAAGGCTGTTTATCACTTGTTGGGTCGGATACTTCATGTGTAGACGTACAAATATTACGTGATACTGGTGCGACAAAAACGGTGGTCTTAGAAAGTTTATTACCATTTTCTAATGAGTCATTTACTGGGGAAAGTGTATTTGTTCAAGGCGGTTATATCACGATGCCGCTTCATAATAGTTTCATCAAGTCGGATCTAGTTACGGGAAATGTTGTCGTCGGTGTTAGACCGTCATTGCCTGTTAAAGGTGTATCTATGTTACTTGGCAACGACTTGGCGGGTGGTAATGTAATTCCCTCTTCTGTAGAACCTTGTCTAACAGTTAAACCAGTGATTGAAAATGACGATAATTGTATTTATCCTTCCTGTGCAGTGACTCGATCTATGGCCAACAAAAGTGACAATCCTGACAGTGACATTGATTTATCAGATACTTTTATCAACCACGTAGATAAGCACAATTTTAACTTTGACTCTAGTAAGAAACAACTAGAAGAATTACCAATCAGTAGACAACAACTTATTACAGAGCAAAATAATGATACTGAAGTTGTCTCCCTTATAGATAAGGCCCTCTCTGATGTTGAATTAATGGTTATTTCTTTAAAGACGGGGTATTAATGAGAAAGTGGCGCCTTTTAGACGTTCTGTCTGATAATGAATGGGAGGTGATCTACCAAATTGTAGTGCCTATGCCATTTAGAACAGAGGTTTTGAGACTAGCTCATGAAATCCCATTAGGGGGCCATTTGGGGGTCAGAAAAACTTTGGGTAAGGTGTTAGGTCACTTTTTCTGGCCAGGAGTTCGTAAAGATGTTACTGAATATTGTCGCACCTGTCATTCATGTCAAGTAGTCGGAAAAAACCCAATACCCATAGCTCCCTTGAGGCCCATTCCCGCTATTGGAGAGGCGTTCAGTAAAATAATTATTGATTGTGTAGGACCCCTCAATCCTACGAAAACTGGTAATCGCTATTTACTGACTATAATGTGTGCCTCAACACGCTTCCCCGAAGCCATTCCACTGAGGTCTATTACAGCTCGTAATATAACTAAGGCCTTGGTTAAATTTTTTACTCTTTTTGGTCTACCACTGGAGGTTCAGTCAGACCAGGGCAGCAATTTTATGTCCAATGTGTTTCAACAAGTTATACAACAGCTGGGTGTTAAACATATTAAATCCTCAGCCTATCATCCCCAATCCCAAGGTGCTTTAGAACGGTTCCATGGTACTCTCAATTCTATGATTAAAGTGTATTGCTTTGAGAACGAGAGAGAATGGGATGAGGGAATACACCTCTTGTTATTCGCTGCACGTGAGTCGGTGCAGGAATCTTTAGGCTTCAGCCCTTTTTGAGCTGGTTTTCGGCCATGAAGTTCGTGGTCCGTTGAAATTGTTGAAAGAAAGGTGGCTTCAAAAAGAAGCCCCAGAAACCAATCTGTTGGATTATGTTTCTAAATTTAGAGAAAGGTTGTATAAAGTTTGTTCTCTGGCAAAAGAAAATTTAAAGTCTACACAGTCTAACATGAAGTCAAGATATGATAAAAAATCAAGTAAAAGAACGTTTCAAGTTGGGGACAAAGTTTTGGCATTGTTACCAATTAGGGGACACCCTCTTCAGGCTAAGTTTCATGGGCCTTACGAGGTTTTAAAAACTGTCAATGATTTGAATTATGTAATCAAAACTCCGGATAGAAGAAAGGGTACACAGTTGTGTCATATTAACATTCTTAAGAAGTATTATGATAGAACCATTGTTAATCATGCTAGTGCTGTACTTGGGGATATACCATCGGATAACGGTGGGACACTTGATAATAGCACTGAATAAGGAGAAATCACACCTAGGTTAGAAAATTCAGAAATTTTGTCATCAACATCAACATTAAAACAAGTCATCTGGACCAGGTACAAACACAACAGCTAGTGTCCCTGATATTTAAATACGAAAGTATTTTTCCTGATGTGCCTAACAAAACAAATATCTTGTTTCATGATGTTGATGTGGGTGACGCAGTGCCAATAAAACAACACCCATATAGGTTAAATCCCCTTAAAGCAGAGCTTATGGATAAGGAAATAAATTACATGCTAAATAATGGCATAATACAGGCAAGCCAGAGTGCATAGAGTTCGCCGTGCATTCTCGTTCCTAAATCAGATGGATCAATGAGGTTTTGTACTGATTATAGGAAAGTTAACGTTGTAACAAAACCTGATCCTTTTCCAATCCCAAGAATTGATGATTGTATAGACAAAATTGGGAAAGCTCAGTTTGTTAGCAAATGTGATTTACTGAAAGGTTATTGGTGTGTTCCATTAACTGACAGAGCTAGAGAAATTTCAGCATTTGTAACTCCCCATGGGTTTTATGAGTATATTGTTATGCCTTTTGGGATGAAAAATTCTGCAGCCTCCTTTACTAGAATGGTTGCTCTTTGTACCCAAGGTTTGATAGGTGTTGAGTCCTATATAGATGATCTAATTATTTATAGTGATAATTGGGAGGAGTACTTGTGCAGAGTTGAACAATTGTTTAAGAGATTGTCAAAAGCAAATTTAACTGTTAACCTGGCTAAGAGCGAGTTCGGTAAAGCAAAGGTTATATATTTGGGTTGTATTGTTGGTCAGGGTCTTGTTCAACCAGTTAATGCCAAGGTGAAGGCAGTTTCTGAATTTCCTGTCCCCACTTGTAAAAAGACGTTAATGCGATTTTTGGGAATGATAGGGTATTATAGAAAAATATGTTTTTTTTTTGGTTTTTTTTCTTTTGAGGGGGGAGGTGTTACGTATTTGAACACTGCATTAAATATTATATGCAACTTGAGAATCGTCATAGACTATTCCGCCCCGTCAGTGTGAACTCGTAATTATAATAGGAAACATTATATTCAACCTGACAATCGTGATAGACTATCTCACCCCGTCAGAGTGAACTGGTATGACAAGTCCCTCTCTCTTGTTATGTTAATGACACGAGGCACGATTTTCTGGAGTTTGTTTTGGAAGAAAACAAGTAGAAAAAAGTTGGATGAGTAGTGTTGAGCAGGACAGGACCCGTGTGATATATATTCCGCTCGGAAATTGATAAAGAAAAAAAACAAAAAACAAAACAAAACAAAGCAAATGTTCGGTAAATACCAACAGTGATTATAAAGGCCTAGGCTAGTGGTGTGATTGTGTGCTTTTTGTGGAAACTGGCGTGATTTGTGAAACAGAAATTATTCTATCGGATTGTACGTACCTACGTGGGAGTTCTATTTCAACGCTGGAGATTCCGGGTCGGGGATAAGTACTTTCTGATATCACATCGACTTTTTACTCTACATAATATAGATTCTTTAGTTTAGGATTATAATTTAGTTTGACTATCTATGTAATAAATGATTTATTATTTGGAATTGAATTCTACTTTGCTGGTTTCATTCTCCGCATTACCATTTGTACACACTTTATAATCTATGTATTGCTTGGTACGCAATAATTGAGCCTGCAGCGTGTATAATCCAAAGTTCTTAAGATAAAATAAACAAAATTTTCTTTGCAGAGTCCATACTTTATTTTAACAAAAAACATTTTGATAGCTCACTGCCCTATTAAGAAAGAATTCGTGATTGTGATTTGTTAACATTTGATTACTTTTCAGTTTATTTCCCACAATGCCCCGCCATAATTATCACCGTGTTGCCCCTCTCGTACAATCCCTATGTGAAAAACATGGATTAAAATATTCATCGAAAACGCTCATGACGGCTTTTGGAGACATCGTCAGGTAAGTCTTTTGATTTATTTCATCAACTTAGAAGCTTTAAAGGGAGCTTTAGTGGTTCAGTCAGAAAACTGATAGCCCGACACAGTCCTTCCATCGATGTGACACTGGTTCGAATCCCTCTCAGATCTGTTACATGTAAGTGTCAATTAACTACTCATTCAGACAGCGTAAGATGATTTTAGCTTAAGGAGCATTATGGGAACTACTCCAAGGGCAGAGGTTCCACCAATGAGTTGTGGGTTCGAATCCCATTCAGTCCAAAAAAAAAATTGGAAAATTTTCTGACTGGGTTTTCACTTGAACGACCTATGTGGGATGGTTGCCAGTTACCACCAGAAGGTCGTGGCATAGAGCCCAGTTTCCTCCCACAAAAACTGACAACCCCGCCATATAAGTGAAATAATCTTGAGGGCGGCGTAAAACACCAAACAATCAATCAACCAAGGGCAGAGGTCATGGCCCTGTCAGTTGGTTTACTTTAGATTGACCTGTAACATATTGGTTGTTACAATTAGCCTGGCTATCAAGTGGCCAGGGGCCTCTTTGGTTCAGTAGGTAGAGCATTGAACGCTCAATCTGAAAAGTCTTCATATTGTTTGTTAGGTACCAATTAGCCTGGCTAACAAGTGGCCAAATACAGGAAAATCAGTGTGGGTCAAAACACAGTACAACCAAGCAATAATTACCACTAGCATTGATTTGATGAATTTTTTTTTCAAACTAATACTTGTCACAACAAACTTCGTTGAGTTGGGAACTAGAAAGCATCTCAAATAATTTGAAATTGGCCCTAAATTTAAATTATTTTTTCAGGTCTTTGAAGAAATCTGGTGAGATTTGGTATGATGCCTACCACGATTTGGGTTAGGATGGAAGACCATTTAGGGACATTTCAACTTTGACCTCGCTATAGGACCATATAGGGACATTTCAACTTTGACCTCTCTATAGGACCATATAGGGACATTTCAACTTTGACCTCTCTATAGGACCATATATGGTTATTTCAATTTCGACCTCACTATGGGATCATATATTGATATATTGTAGGGCCATTTTCAATATGGTTACTTCAACTCTAATGGTCAGAGTTGGACATGGCACTCAAGTGTATTGGTCAGAGTTGGACATGGCACTCAAGTGCAATGGTCAGAGCTGGACGTGGCACTCAAGTGCAATGGTCAGAGTTGGACGTGGCACTCAAGTGCAATGGTCAGAGTTGGACGTGGCACTCAAGTGCAATGGTCAGAGTTGGACGTGGCACTCAAGTGCAATGGTCAGAGTTGGACGTGGCACTCAAGTGCAATGGTCAGAGTTGGACGTGGCACTCAAGTGCAATGGTCAGAGTTGGACGTGGCACTCAAGTGCAATGGTCAGAGTTGGACGTGTCCATTTGAATTCCCCCCCCTGTGGCTCGCTCTTCATAGCTGACATAAATTACAACAGTGAAAAAACTGTGAAATTTGTGCACATCCGCGTGTTATTTAAGGGTTTAATACCGCCGTAGCGGTGTTTGTTGCGTAACCCGATACCGCTGAACGTTGGTTCGTACCGAGTCAAACCACGAGAATGCGCAGCATTCGAGGGGTATGACGAGGTGCGAACCAACGTTCAGCGGTATCGGGTTATGCAATAAACACCAAGACGAAGGTATTAAAGTCGATTCTACCCCGATAATTGAGAAAAATGAGGAAAAAGTGACCTGTTGTTGATTGCCGTTCCTTTTCCCTCCCTCAGGACAGAGTGGGAACTTTTAACCAATCAACGATAAGCTTTGGTCACGTGCAACGGTTGACCCAGATATTTTGAAGCAGAATGACATAATGTCACTATGGCTACCGCTTTGACAGGCTGGGTTGCTGACGACGCTGTCGGGGGAAATATTGTGAAATCAACCCTTTGGTGACTGTATACGTTCATGACAGCCCAGTTTTCAATATAAAAGGACAGAATATAACCACACTCACAACATTATCAGGTTAAATCCTTCATTTTGTATGATAAAAAGCAAAAGATCACTTCTTCCGGGGGAGGTAAACCTACCAGCCGACGTTGCACTACAGACTCGATGTTGTTTGAAAAGTCATCTCTACTTAACATGTATATTTGCACACGGCACGCACATGCGGGAGGGGTAGAATAGGAAACGTATCTCAATTCTGTAAGTGAACGAGTAATTTTATGCTAGTATTGAAAAACAAATATCCCGACGCTCAATTAATGTATTTATATACTGCTGAATGTATTGTATAGGTGATTACAAATTTTTCGTACGGATTAATTTTAGAATTTTTTTTTTTACCGCCTTGATACAATATTTCTCAATTATGATAAAAAATTGCACAAAATATTTGCTCTCTCATTTTACAATCTATGCAGAAGCTGCTTAAATCTAAGTGTGTTAGTAAAGAAATCCTGGGTGTAATCTACCATGCGCAAGCTCTTAGTTTTGACGGGGCCTCTTGGCTTATTCGGCGTTTAATGTCCACACCGTGGGCCTTGTGGACTCGGTCTTTAAAACAAAAGTCTCTAAAGGTGACACAAGCCTTCCATCGATGTGTCACGGGTTCAAATCCCACTCAGTCCAAAGTAAAAATCGAAATAAAAATCTGAGTGGGTTTTCACTTGATTTGCCTATTTAGTATGGTTGCCAAGCAACCAACCTCCCTACTTACAATACGTCTTTAAGTACTTTTAGATCATTTTAAATAGTTTTTTATTGTTGAATTGATGTTTTGAGAAATTAGAATGCTGGTATAAATATAACACTGCGTTTCGTTTTAATTTATTGTTTTCTTTAGTTAATAATTCTACCTAAAAGTTGTTTTTGAAGTGAATGCATTTAGTGTTTTGCTTAACGTTTTCAGTATTAATTTAATAGGAGACTACAGATAGCAGTTGTATGTACAAACGAAAACTTTTTTGTACTTTCTCTATTTTGTTGTGATTTTCTTCAGTTTGTGTGACGAGAAACATTGTTCATGAATAAAGGCTTTATTTGAAAGTATTCCTTTGTTCTAGTATACTACAGTTACATGTAGTCGAAATATTTATTCCCCTTTGCATTGCCTTGTCTACACGTTTCAGAATCACACCGCATATACCATGAATATATTTTTACAACTTTTATTGTATAAATACAAATTGTTTCTTTTTACAGATGTTTTTATTTTTACTGCACCAAATTTTATTTCCATTTAGTTGCTCACAAAATTATCTAGTGTAGCCCTGAAATTGCAAAGAGCCTTTGGGGCTTCCGTCTGTCTCAAACCTTTGGTTGTCTCTCTCTAAGTCCTAAGACTCGCCCCATGTTGATCGATGTTTTACGCCGCAATCCAGAGGAAACCGGGCTCATTGCCTTGGAGGAAACCCCCGACCTTCGGCGAATACCCGGCAACTCTTCCACATACGGCGACCGAGTGAAAAATCCACTCAGATGTTGAAGGTTTGTCAGTTACCGACCACACCGCAAAATAAGGGAGATAATCATGAGTGACATCAATGGATTTATGTCTGTAAATAGGAATCTTCTTGATTGAAAGTAGAAGTCGTTTTTCGTTTGTTTCCTTGTAACTGCACCATTCAGTATCAGTCGAATTTTGACACGCTTTTAACATCATTGTAAAGCCTTTTGTTCTCATTTTTATTTATTTGTTTGGTTCCCATCAACATGTATTAAACATTACATTCTGTTGTAAGATTATTGACTGTCTGTGTCTCCATCTCTACTTGATTTTGTACGCTTCCCTCCAATCCCACAGCTTACCACGGCAATATTTAATGCTTTAATATAATACCATAAATAAATATTTTTCTATACTTTCTCCTACAAAAAATGCTCATAGTGTATCTATTTTGATGTAAAACATTATGTTAATAATGTTTGTATGCTAGGATATAGCCCTCTGTCAAGTCGGCTTATTTTGTATTACTTTTTTGCCCATAGCCTTGAGTTATTAGTTGTGTTGTTTGAATCGAAGGCTTTAATGTAGTTGAGAAAGGGTTTTCGTACGCTAATGTTACACAAAACATTATGTTCTAACGCAAACAACGTTCTTGTATGTTCAGGATTTTCCTGCATTAGACTGCGTCTCCACGTCTGTCCAAGAAACCAGATCGGTATTGGTATAGCCTATATTATTAAGAATGAGATGTAGTGTTGGGGGTTTTTGTTAAAGTGGCATAAGCTGTCAAAATTCAGACTTTTTTCATAATTTCTGATCGTCACAACAGTAAGAGGCTTTGAAGGCCATCAAAAAACTAAATGATAGGCGTTGGAATGAGGAAAATCCATACAGTATGTGGCCTGTACAAATCAAAAACGTGTTCGAAATGTAAACAAAATTTAAATAACCGGGACGACCATTCATTCATTCTAAGCCAAATTAGTTCAAAACAATACTTTATCGTATATTTTCGAGATACAACTAAAAAGGACCAAAAAGCTTATGAATTGTACGTCTTGAGAACAATAACTTATAATTTTAACATTCTGTTTTAACTTCAAAATATCAATATTTTGGCAGCTCATGCCACTTTCAACAGGAACCAATGCCATAAAATTCTTAGACTTTTAAATTTGTTGAAATTGGCACATTTTTTTTGTTTACAAATCTGAACTTCTTGAAACAAATGGCTGACCACGTAGAATTTGGCAAAAAAGTCTTGAAAGTAAGTTGAAAAACTTGTAAGGTTTATAGGTAAATGATGACTTCCCAAGACAATTATAGAAACTTATCTAAATAGTTTTTCCAGTAAAAAAGATAATTCTTCTCATTGTGTCAGTGTTGCTTATTTTTCAAAAATATATTGTACTGTACAGTTCAAGGGCGTAGACACAGATCGGAATTTGGGGGGGGGGGGCTGAATTGCTATCCCAGCTCAATAGGAGAGGGTCCAGGGGCCGCCAAGGCCCCGGAAGCTCCGCTGTCCTAGATCGCCAGAGGGGCGTTCTGGGCTAATAACAGGGCATAAATAAGAGGATCTAACTATTTATCAAACGGAAGGATTTTCCTGGTGTTTTTGCCATTTTCCAGGGTTATTCGGGCATTTTTCTGATTCTGTTGGCCTATGATGTCGAAAGCTATGTATATAGGCTACCACGACAATTAGAAACCTGTCTCAATGGTTAATTAAGACTAGAAGATTTTTCCTGTGTCCGTGTGTTTTAGTGATCATAAATATATATACCACGACTAATTCCTTACTTCTTTGGATTATGCATCTAAGGAAACTCTCCCTGTTTGGCCCTGCGTACATGAAGGATGGATCAGAAGACGTGTCCTCACAATTTGACTAAAGCGAACATGTTTATTGAAAGAAAAAAATAGTGGCGTCTTTTAAACCACATCGAACCATGTAAGAATATCCGCGCAAAAGTCGTGAAGCTCACAAATCTCATTCCGGTAATGCCGTCGACTAATGCCACCAGCGAGAGAAGTTTCAGTACTCTCAGAAGATTGAAAACCTGGTTGCGCACTACGACAACACAATCAAGACTCAACTGACTGATGATCCTGCATGTACACAAATACCAGACTGATGCCATCTCATTGAAGGACGTTGCCAATGAATTTGTCTTCCGGAGCCACGGTAGGCTGAACATGTTTGGAAGATTCAAGTGATTCGAGATTCGACCAATATACCCAGGCAATCAACAGTTTCACTAGCATTGTGACTATTACAAATAATGTTGTGTCATAACTTTGTACTCCTGGTGTTACCTTTTTTCTGCCTTTACCTTGTTTTTTTTTGTGCCAATATTTGGCCCCCAAGTCCCCCCCCTTGTCTACGCCTATGCAGTATGTTTGAACAAGGCTCAATAGGCGCTCACTGATGTTTAAAGATGATGCTGAGAATCTAACATACATCACAGGCACATGGAGTGCTCTACCTTGTCCACCCTCGATAAGGTGGACAAGATAAGATATTTTGAGTGCGGCGTAAAATATAAATCAATGAGCCAAGTACTGGCTAAAGGTCGAATGTTTCCTTCTGTCAAAAAGCCCAGTTTCCTCACCCACTTTAACCTGGCAATGACGTCATATAGTGAAATAATCTTGAGTGCGGCGTAACACATCAATCAATCAGTCAGTCACAATATCCTTGATGCAACCCTAAGGGAATTAGTAGTCTGGGTTGGGACATGAATAAAAGAGCGGTTGTTCAAGAGCATGTTGTTAAGCGGAGGGGTGTTCTGGTTTGGTAAGTAAAATGTCTGATCCTGGCCCTCCTGTCAGCAGACAGCATCATGTAAGCCAGGACAAACGCTCGAAAAAGCTAGACGTATGTTAAATTTAAATTTGGTGGATTCCTACGAGATGAGTTCACATTTGGTGCATTCCTATGAGGTGAATTCACATTTGGTGCATTCCTATGAGGTGAATTCACATTTGGTGCATTCCTATAAGGTGAATTCACATTCGTTGCATTTCTAGATACAAACTCACATATCGTGATTCTTACGAGGTGAATTCACATTTGGTGCATTCCTACGAGGTGAATTCACATTTGGTGCATTCCTACGAGGTGAATTCACATTCAGTACATTCCCACGAGGTGAATTCACATTCAGTACATTCCCACGAGAGGAACTCACATTTGGTGCATTCCTACGAGGTGAATTCACATTCAGTACGTTCCCACGAGAGGAATTCACATTTGGTGCATTCCTACGAGGTGAATTCACATTCAGTACGTTCCCACGAGATGTTGGTACTCTCCGAAGGTCGAGGGTTTCCGCCGGGCAAAGTGCCCGGTTTCTTCCTCCAATAAACCTGACAACGCTGCCATATAAGTGAAATAATCCTGAGTGCGGCTTAAAACACCAATCAATCAATGTAATTGTTGTACCGGTATTTATTTAACAGGGATTCGTATTGGCTCTATTCATTTAAAGTGGATTTACCGGGTATTCGTGTTTCATGGATTCACAAATGTTGTATTTATTTTACATAAATTTATGTTGGTTGTATCCTTCGTACATAAACGGAATAACTGTAATGATTTTAGAAGGATTCACAACATACAATATGTATGCATTCATACAGCATCCATTTACAATACATGTATTCCTTTAACATAGGTTCACATATTAAGATCTATTCATTTAACACAGACTCCTTAATATTGAACATAGTCATTTTAAGCAAAGAGAAAATGTATCCAGTATTTCATTGGGATGCCTAACTTATATTCCTTTCATAGGAACATTTCTAAGGAAATACTCAAACGAAGGAAATAGACCAAATACAAAAAAAATACATGATACAAAAGCAAATTATTAGTGTGAAGTAATAAACGACTTTATAATCATTTTAAATACCTAATTAAACATATTTACATTTATTTCTACACCATACAATATGTAATTGACAAGAGCTGCCTAGATTTTATAGTGAAATACTAATAAATGTACACGGTAAAAATGACGATGCCTGTGTGATATAATTATACCCAGCATCTCTTATATAATCATAAATAGGTTATTGTATACCTATTGGCATTGTCTTGATGAATTCAGGTTTATTAATCCCAGCTTTCTTCTATGTAACCATGGCCCAGTTTACAAACGAATGAAGGTTGCCTCTAAAAGGTACATCTGATCGGCAAGTAAGTTAAACAGGATGAGATACATGTGTGCGGCTACACCTGCACTAATGAAAGTATAAATTTTATTTACAGTGGTCGGTCCCACAGTTCCAACCACCAGTTCGCCTTATTAAGCCGTGAACTTGATGGTGAAAGAGTTGGTCCATTCTGTCTGGGTCAATAAAACAGTTTATATGTTACGGCTTAAATTAGAACAATTTTAGGCGACTAAGTACAGAAATAAAGAACTAAAACTTGTTCAGTCGGTCAAGTGTGTAGTAAAATTGATGAGGTCGAAGGTGATCAATTCATTTTAGAATATATATGTGTCGGAATGAACCCTCATCGCTCTGCCGTCGGGAGACTTGTGTCGGAATGAGACCTCATCGATCTGCCAACTGAGATCTCTACGCCCCAACAACCATTGCAGCAATCGCAACCCATTTCAGATTAAACTTATATGTACATGTACCTATTTTAGCCTGAAGAAATATTTTCACTAACTTTTTACATCAATCACTATCAAAGCACAAGTAGCAGAATGACTTAAAACTAAGGTACGACAAACTGTTGTTAATCAATCGATGAAGACGGAAGTGTAAGTATTCAAACACCGGACTGGCTCGATCAAAATCTCTATAATCACACTCAGATAGCATTTTTTTTAAATAGAGTATTGTACTTTTGATTAAGGTGTACCAACATATTTTAAAAAATCGCTAGTGAGACATACATTTGGTGTTCATCTGAGCGGCTACTGGACCCTGTTGGGGACAATTCAACATAGATGTATATGTCGTTTAACTTGTCCCTAATCGTCCGGTTTGATACAAATAAATGAGTCATTTGATTAGCTGAACTTTCAGAATGAAGCTCTATGAATCCTGGATCTCACGGCTTCTGGGGCCAGGACCTTCTTTTAAACAGGCCCATGCTTGTGTTTTCCTTTATTTCAATTAGCATTACATAATTGCTGATGATACATTTTGAACCCTGACCCCAATAATGGTTCCCTGACTTTTCACGACAGTCCAACTCTCATGGCAGACTGTATCATTGGAGGTACAAATTAGAATTGTCAGTATTCTGACTAGTTTTCATCCTTGGGGGGAAAATGTATTATTTCAAAGTGAACTAAAATTATGGACTGAGAAAGGGGATAAAGTTCTTAGTCTAATAGTGATACCTGTCATGGGGTTGTACAGTACATATAGGCTATGATTACAAGTACAATCAGTAACCCTTGAATTAATAAAAATGCATCCCGGTTATTCAAATTTTGTTTACATTAAAAAAAAAACAGTGATTGTTAAGTTTCCACATCAGGCCCCAAAGTTTATAGACCATTTTATATATCATAGCTAATCATTCGCTTTTTGATGAAGTTTTAGCCATTGTATTAATCTTTTCATGAAAAAAGTAAGAATCAATTGATAAAAAAACTGACCACCATAGCTGGGTTGTGAGATAAGCTTGTTAGAGAGATTAATGTCCAGGGGCCTGTTTCACAAAGTGGCGTAACGTTTTTGCGTAACTGCATAGCAATCCATACGGTAGGGATGTTTACGCTACGCCGCTTGGTGAAACAGGCCCCAGAGCACATCGTCATTTCCATGTCTACTGAAAAAAAACTTTGTCGAGTTTTTCACATAACTTTATTCCATTGTCTGATTTTGGTCTCGACCCTGTGATAAAATACGGATAAATCCGTAATGACGTCAGTGCAACTCACCGGATACCTAACTAACACTATACCGTACTAACAGACATGTAGTATTCGCCTAATTATATGTAGAGGGCCTTTACTCAGTATGGAGAGAATCTGTGATAATATTCACCGTGAATTGGCTGGGAAAGTGGACAATTTGTCACCCCCTTGTATCTACGTGTAGGTCCAAACATGGATTACTTTATTACTGCTGTTACCCTTGATCAATGTTAATTTTGTTTTCAGTTTCTGTAAAAAAGACGTTTCTAATGTTGTTACTTTGTATAAATGGCATCTTAACACCATTTAATTCCGTTAAATGTCCCAACGATTTGCTTGGAAATTCAAAAAATTCCCATTTATCTCAACCAGGATATATGTTTATGAGCACTAAAACCCTCACACCCAAGGAAATCTTCTCGTCAAGATAAATATCTGATCGGAAAAAAATTATCCGGCTCCAAAATTATACGTAGGGGCCTTTACTCAGTATGGACAAAATCTGTCATAACATTCCCGGTGAAGTGGCTGTGGGAGTTTGTATTTTGTAGTCCTATGTGTAGTCGATCGCCAGTGGTAACGATCTAACCTTTGATAGAGGTGAAAATAATGACTGAAACCCCTTTGAAAAATTTTAAGAAAGTCCAGGGATACATCGGGGAAATGATTCTCCTCCTCAGTGTCGAATGGTTTGAGTGTTATAACCTGTATTTTTACTTTGTCACTGCTGTAACCCTTCACCAAGGATATAAAGTGCGGAAAACGCGAGTCATTATACCTGGCTTCTAGAAACACAAATACAATGTTAATTTTGTTTTCTACTGAAGTTAAATCTTGTTGAAAGGCCTGGAGATCAACATCGTTCAATGAATATGGCGTTACAGTTATTGCCAATACCCCTAACCTTCTCAGTTTCTTTAAACAAGTAGAGGCGTGTCTAATGTCGTCACAAAGTATAAATGGCATCTTAACACCATTTGATTTCGTTAAATGTTTTAACAATCTGCTATTTGGATTAAAATGTACCGATCTAACAGTTACAGATGTATCCATATCAAGCAATGATTCTAGTTCATTATCTGTTAGGTCTGGTTTAGACAAATCCTTTAAGTAAGTAACCGGCGGCAAGGCCATTTTACAGATGGCTAACAGGACTTTGTCTTCTAAAGGTTTATTGAAAAGGTTTAAATTTAAACAGTTTAAATCAACTGCAATGGCGAAGACCCGTGCAACTTTAAACGACCTGTTAAACTGTATTCTAAAGAAATCTACTAAATCGAATCTGCTATTTGCTTGGCTTAGAAAATACAAAAGCGGGCCTATCCAGAAATTGTGTAGGTTGACAATTGTTTCTGTTTTGTCACGTGCTACTATTTCAAACAGGTGTTGGAGAACAACTTTGGTTTTGTTGACATGGGTAGACAGTAAGTATTTTAAGCAGGCCATTATCGCATTGTCGAAAGGCAAAAAATGACTATACGGCAAAAGTGGCAATACTTCTTTTTTAAACTCATCTAAATCCAGCTTTTCAAGATAAGACCCACAGAAAAATTCCTGAAATGATCTATGTGGAAAGTAGCAGAATTCATTAGAGTGTAACCTGGATATAGTATAGTCTTTACTCAGAATTCCAGATTTTAGCAGATGAAATCCCAAATCACCTTCACATAGAGAGTTAAGGTCATTTTCAGGAAATACAAATACATCGCCTCTTACTCCTGTGTAGGCTACGTAACAAGCTGCATTATATAGCATCTCTTCATCCAGTGAACAGTCTCCCTGTTCCTGAAGTTTCTTCACGTACTTTCCACAAATTGTCCACATGACTTCATGATAAATTTCGCTCACGTTCGATGGGATTTCACCATATTTTTCCTGAACTAAAATACAGAGTAATACTGTAACAAATGGATTTACCATCAGTTCACTCAAATCTTCTTCATCTTCTAGTCTATCTAACAGCCTATCCTCATAGTTATTCTCATCATTTCTAAAATATTTACAGATGTATTCCCTCGCATTCCTCACAGAAAATCCTTTCACTTCCAAATGTAGTTTGGCATACGGGAGAAACTTCCTGACTGATTCTGGCCGACCAGTTATAATCAAGTGGACATTCCTGAAAAACTTGCCCTTCAGAAGTGTTGTAATGGCCCATTCGCCGTCGGCAGTCAACTCATCCACACCATCAATTATCAAAAGACTTTTGCCTGCTTGAAAATGTTGGTGTATTTTATCTTCAGGAATTTGAAAGTCATCTGGGAATAACTCTTGTACAAAAGATTTTCGAAAATCTTTCGTCAAACTGCGAGCTTCCAAAATGCCGACTAAATCAAAATGATGTCCATGGATTTCGTAATCGTCCTTGGACCACAAATAGGCGAATTGACGGCATAATGTACTTTTACCAATACCAGCTGGTCCCTCGATGAAACAGATATTTCTCTCAGGGGGATTCACTTTGAATATTCTGTCAATGATTTCAGGGTCATTAGTAGGCCTACTACTCTGCTCATTAGTAGGCCTACTACTCTGCTCCTTGAAACTGGTAATAGAGCAAGATAAAAGAAAAATAAAGTTATGTATCGTTTAAGAATAAGTTTGTTTTTTCACAGAGAAACAAACGGCACATATGTTAAAAAAGCAAGCCAGATTCTACAGAGTGTGTGCGTGTTTCGGGAGGGGGGTGTATGAATGGAATCCCACTTATTCCGGGTTGATTTATTTTCAGGCGATAATACCATGGATGGAAATGTTTCCCATTTAAATATTCGGCTAGGCAGTGACAGAGCTGAACTAAATCGAGTATGAAATGGACAATATTATAGCTTTGGAAAAGATCCGCAATAACAGAATAATTCAAATCAAGCTTGTTATCTCCGTTATTTCTTTATGCACCTTCGAGATAATTATTTAAAGGAAATAAATAATCTTGTGATTCATTATAATTCGAATTTTAATTGATCAAAACGTGGAAAAAGCGGAGTTTGAGGCAACCTCAGATTTGGTTTGCTCCCACGGCGTCAATCAAATTGTGTCTTAAGTTAGAAATACAAAAAGGCGCCATTCCATTATAAATATACATATATAAATACTTTTTTAAAAATATGCATTGAATTTAGCGATTGTTTTTTCATTTGATTTTTTGGAATTACATTTTCAGATAAATAATACAGGGATATATACCCTCCAATTTTTGTTCAAGCATAAATTAGACATCCAAATGTCATTGCTGCTGATGGCAAATTAACTTCCGTTGTAGGAGCTATGGGATTTAATCCTTGTAAAAGATTTATCCAAAATTCATAAGCAAAGTCACAAAAAATAACCTACATATTTACTATTTTATGGTCTGCGTTTGCCTTTGATATTGTATTCTTTTCTATTTAATATTTTTTATAAATCTGAAGGGGAGAAATATGTCCCAAAAAACAACCAAGCTGTCAAACAGAAGTCTTTCTATATTCATTGAACATTAAAAAATATACAGTGGTTAGTAAATGTCACAGATTATACCTGTCAGTAAGACGATGTTTCTTCCCTTCAATCACTTGCAGATTTGTAAAAACGTGATCGAGGTCTTGTTCATCCCATTCACACATTGGTAAAGGTTGGATACGCTTCATGTTGGCCCGATACCAATTTTTTAATTCCGTCTGTACTATTTCAAATTCACCTAAAAAGCAATAAATTGTCGAAATCGATAATCCAATATCTCCTGAGAGAAGGATATTGCAATATTTGTCGTTTGGGGTTCGAAGTCAACTTAAATACAATAGTACTTTTTTGAGCTGCCAAAATTCGAACTTTGTTCATAAATTATTGTCAAGAGAACTTGAACGATTGAAGAAATTTGATAAACTTATGGCATCGAAATAAAAAAATATTGATAAAGCCAGTAACCCGTAGGAACAGAAGATGTGCTAATAACGAACAATATTCTAATTAACTGGGATGTATGAGCACATTCTTGGAGTTTATGTTACTTATAAAACTACTCAAACATCCCCAAGGTTGGTAGCAGCGGAAAGCCCTTATTTTGTCCTTTTTTGCAAAAATGATCAAAAATAAGCTCATTCTGTCCCAATGAAATTATCCCAATATTTTCAGCTCATGCCACTTAACATACAATGACAGCTAAGTAGAAACAAGTTTGATTGCATTTTCACCCAAAAATACAACATGAAACCATTTGTTTTTATTTTCTTTAAATACACGGAAACGCGCATGGATCTAGGATTAAAGTAGTCAATACAACTACAGTGTTTAATAAATCCCAACGCCTTGTCGTAAAACGGCAAATGAAACTTCTGAAAGGTATTTTGGAGCTTGTTTTATACAAAAACTTTAATGTATGCAGAAAAATGGATTTGAAGTAAAATGTTGAGTTAAACACCTGGCTGTCTGGGTGAATCTTCTTCTATTGGATAAGGACCAGGGGAGGGACTGACAAGTTGTGAAAACAAGCATTCATCTGCCAATTGAAGACTAGTAAAGAACTTTCCAACATCTTCTTCTTGTTTTCGTTGAATTATACTTAACAATCTGATAAGGTAAGTAGAAACATACAGAATTACACAAATAACAATCTGATAAGGTAAGTAGAAACATACAGAATTACACAAAAATATGTATATAACTTGCCAAAAATATGACCCATTTCAAGAAGAGAAAGTTCACTGGAAGTTATATAAATATTACTCAAAATTAGGCCAACCAAATTCATAGTTTGGGGTTTTACATATACATGTATTTGACAGTGTTTAGATTAAACCTAAAAAGAAATGTTTGTGACTCCGATCTCCCCCTTCGAGCTTTACGGATATAAAAACTAATGCTTAGTTCAGTTGTTGAAAATCAACTAAAACCAGTAGATTCATATAATAAAGATGAACAAACTTACTCTCTCATCCGCTCATGACGCGGTCCTGCTGCTTTAATAGTTTCAACTTCCATTGGTGTTAAAATGCCATCTTGAATTAGCCAGTCCTCAAGGTTATTAAACTCGCCATTTTCAACAAGTACCTGTCGGTTTCTCTGCAACCTTTCCTTGTTCATTTTGACGCATAGGAAATTTTAACCATGAAATTACAGTGGTATCTGTGAAAGATAGGAAACATTTCGTAAAAACCCAATTAGCTAATTGTTATCAAAAAGCACAAAAAGAGCTTTCCGTTCTGTAAGCAACAATTCAAATAGCCTAAATAGCATCAAATAACCCATACCAATTTAACAATAACATGTACATCTTTCTTCGAAATACATTTATTTAACATTAAAATCGATACAACCGTGACCGCATCTAGGTACATGTAGCCTCTTTCATAAAGCATTGGGGCCTCCGTGGCTCAGTAGGTAGAGCGTTGGACGCTCAATCCGAACAGCCTTCCACCAATGGGTCGCGGGTTTGAATCCCACTCAGTCCAAAAATTGGAAAATTTTCCGACTGGGTTTTCACTCGAACGACCTATGTGGGATGGTTGCCAGTTACCAACGGAAGGTCGTGGGTTTCCTCCGGGCATAGAGCCCGGTTTCCTCCCACAATAAAACTGGCAACGCCGCCATATAAGTGAAATACTCTTGAGCGCGGCGTAAAACACCAAACAATCAATCATAAAGCATTAGTTTTCATAAATTCCAATGAACAATTGTATTGTGTAATATCATACGTCAAAACTAAGTACAAATTGTACACAATTCCAAGAAGCATTGTCACGAGTATTAGATAACATTAAACAGACAACCGAAGTGTGGTAATTTATTTAGCTGTTTATTACAGTATAAACCAAGCCGTGAAAAGCGACGGAGAAATAGACATGCATGGTTACATCTAATTGTAGAAAACAATGGTCTAGCCAGCTGGGAGCGTTGTAGAAAACAATGGTCTAGCCAGCTGGGAGCGTTGTAGAAAACAATGGTCTAGCCAGCTGGGAGCGTTGCAGAAAACAATGGTCTAGCCAGCTGGGAGCGTTGTAGAAAACAATGGTCTATCCAGCTGGGAGTGTTGTAGAAAACAATGGTCTAGCCAGCTGGGAGCGGTGACCATTGTAGTGGAGACGCCATTTTGTGATAGTTACTTTACGAAGCCTCTGCAACTCCGGTCTCTATTTTCTTTCAAAAAAAAAATCCTTCACCGATGCAATAAATGCCTTAAAATGAATGAACAACCTTTTCTGCCTTAATATCCATATTCTTTTTGTCGAACTAAAGGCTTGGGTTGATGCATTACATCGATATCGAAAGAGGGTTGGAACACTTCCCCGCGAACAAAGCGGCCATATTGCCTGTGGAATCATGGTTAATTTCGCAAATTTAACAAGAGATCCCTTAAAGGGATCTTAACGCCCGCGTTCATCTATTCATATTAAAGATTGTTAATAACTGGATATAGGAATTGGGGCCTACATAAAAAAATCTTATTCCAGGGAGATAACTATTGTTGAGGACTTTTGAATTACAAAGTAAGGTTCTCTTGAAATTTTGGTTGAAAACAACATTGCCACCTGGTAGCCATCTTCAATATGCTGATGAAATGATAATGTACGGTGCACAGCTAGAACTTAGGGGGGGTGGTGTGTGTCATGTTTGGTTAAGATCAGGTCAGTAGTTTTCGTGGAATAATGATAATAAGTTTCATTTTCAAATTTGGTTAAAAAACAACATTGCTTCCTGGCGGCCATATTTAATAAGCAAATGAGATGAAAATGTAGGGTGCACAACTAGATCATAGGGAGATAATGTGGGCCAAGTTTGGTCAAAATCAGACCAGTAGTTTTCTTGGAATAAAAATAACAAAAAAAAACAATATCGTCCTCCTGCAGCCATATTGAATATGCAAATGAGATGAAAATGAACAGTGCATAACTAATCCATAGGGTGATAATGTATGTTGAGTTTGATTAATGTCAGGTAATTTTCTTGGAATAAAGATAAAGAAAAACAACATCGCCCCCTTTTGTTTCATGAGATGAAAATGTACAGTACACATTAGGGCTATAGGGGGATAATGTGAGCCAAGTTTGGTGAAAATCGGACTGGTAGTTTTCTTGGAAAAAAAGTAACAAAAAAATTATATCGCCCCCTGGCAGCTATATTGAATATCCAAATGAGATGAAAATGTACGGTGCACAACTAGACGTTAGGGTGATGTATGTTGAGTTTGATTAAGATTGGACTGATAGTTTTCTTGGAATAAAGGTAACAAGCGAAAGTTTTCTTGCAATAAACGTAAAAAATATAACAACATTGCCCCCTGGCGGCCATATTGAATATGCAAATGAGATGAAAACGTACGGTGCGCAACTTGACAATAGGATGATGATGTATGTTGAGTTTGATTAAAGATTGGACTGATAGTTTTCTTGGAATGAAGGTAACAAGCGAATGTTTTCTTGAAATAAATGTAACAAAGAAAAACATCGCCCCCTGGCGGCCATATTTTATATGCAAATGAGATGAAAATGTATGATGCACAACTACACTATATGGAGATAATGTGAGCCAAGTTTGGTGAAAATCTGACTAGTAGTTTTCTTGGAATAAAGGTAACAAAAAAACAATATCGCCCCCTGGTGGCCATATTAAATATGCAAATGAGATGAAAATGTATGATGCACAACTAGACTATATGGAGATAATGTGAGCCAAGTTTGGTGAAAATCTGTCTAGTAGTTTTCTTGGAATAAAGGTAACAAAAAAACAATATCGCCCCCTGGTGGCCACATTGAATATGCAAATGAGATGAAAACGTACGGTGCACAACTAGACTATATGGAGATAATGTGAGCCACGTTTGGTGAAAATCGGACTAGTAGTTTTCTTGGAATAAAGGTAACAGTAAAAAACAATATCGACCCCTGGTGGCCATATTGAATATGCACATGAGATGAAAATGTACGGTGCGCAACTAGACCATACGATGATGATGTATGTTGAGTTTGAATAAGATTGGACTGATAGTTTTCTTGGAATAAAAGTAACAAAGAAAAACAACATCGCCCCATGGCGGCCATATTGAATATGCAAATGAGATGAAAATGTACGATGCACAACTAGACTATATGGAGAAAATGTTAGCTAAGTTTGGTGAAGATTGGACAGGTAGTTTTCTTGGAATAAAGATAACAAAAAAACAATATCGCCCCCTGGGGGCCACATTCAATATGCAAATGAGATGAAAACGTACGGTGCACAACTAGACCATAGGGTAATGGTGTATGTCAAGTTTGATTAAGATTGGACTGGTAGTTTTCTTGGAATAAATGTAACAAGCAAAAAGTTAACAGACGGACGACGGACGACTGACGACGAACGTCGGACGACGGAGCACGGACCACGGAAAAGCGATTTGAATAGCCCTCCATCAGAATGATGGCGGGCTAAAAATGGCTTCCTCCCCGTAGCGTTCAGCCCTTCGGGCGTCACAATAACGCTACATACCGGAGCTAGGTCACATCCACTTCAAATGTTTGCTGGCTTTCAAATAAGCATAATTATATCAAACTAAAAACCGTTTTGCCCAGGCTGTGTCATTCCAAAATACCACAAGGCTTTGTTGTATATTCATTTTAGTTCTCAAAATTGTGGTCAAATAGGAAGACGGCAAACTAATTCACACCGCCATCGAGCATAGGTCACAAAAGATGGAGTAAAGCAACATTATGCCATGAAGTCACAGGGACGTCATTTCGTCATCGGCTTTCTTTTAATGGTGTCGGCTTTTCTGTCCATGACGTGGCCTATGTGACCTTTAAATTCAAAAACTGTACCATTGCATTAAACATCCTATATACATGCATGGTGAATAAAGAAATGAAGTGAATTTACTGAGAACTTCTTTCTCAGCCGCAAGTTTTCCTATTAACCAGTAAACTGTCGCCTAGCGGCGATTTTACTAGACCATAACGGGAACCTGTCTGTTACATTTAATGAAGATCCGACGAGAAGTTCTCTTGGAATCGCGATCACAAGAGAGAAAAGTGATAAAAAGAAGAAAAACAAAATGGTTGCTAGGCGACTATTTTTACTCAGTTGGTACCGCCAATGAACTATACACGTGGAACGGAGGTCACGTGGTGCTTGATATGCTTCGAATGCCGCCATTACTAGGAGATAGTGGAGCGTCCATCCAGATCTGTTCTGCACGCGCTTATCAACTGTCAATGGCGGCACATTTTACAAAGTCCGATCCAAATCAGTCAATGAGACGTGTCCATTCCACACATATAGTTCATTGGGTACCGCAGCTCTGTCCAGACCACGCCACGTCAGTCAGACAGCAGAGATTGCCTAAAACCCCACAGCGATAACCCTGGCTACATGTATACTACTTGCACACAGGCCAGTCAGTGATATCGCTTGTTTGAGTCCTGTATACCATTAAAATTTACAAAATCGTATCACTCCTCTGATGAGTAAAATGGCGTAAGCTGCCAAAATTCAAAATCTTTTCATAATTTCTGATCGTCACGAGGCCATCGCAAAACTGAATGATTGGAGTTGGAATGAAGAAAATCCATCAATATGTGGCCTGTACGAACCGAAAACGTGTTCGAAAAGTAAACAAAATTTAAATAACCGGCACGACCAATCATTCATTCTAAGACAAAGTTAGTCTAATTAAAAATAATGGCAAAAAAATTCCCGATTGGGTCAGAAAACAGTGAGCTCTTATAAAAATATCTTCATGCACGTTTTGATATTAATATAGGGTTGAATAAAAACGGTTAAGTTTACTTTTTGGGTAAATAACATTTACAGTTGATAAGTCAGTTGCTATAGCAATCTAAACAGAGATGTTAATCTTGGCATGCTTTGTTCTGAAGCGAAGGGGAGGTAAGCATGTGGGCACGATCGTTGATATGGAGCAAGTACATTATTAGGATTAGCCCGTTCTCGGGAGGTAGGTACGAATGAAGTTCCTAGATTTCGGTCGATATCTTTGGGCATTGTATAGTGGGACTTCCAATAAGCCAGGACTACTTTGAGTATTCATGTGACTCAATGAAGTAGTAGTTTGCCTAAAAAAATATATGAAAGGTGAAGACTGAATAAAAGTGGCGGATTGAGCTGTCTGACGTGGGGGTGATTGGGTCCCTGTCAACAATGTGACTTGTGCCGTCTGCACCCCTGTCCCCTTCGGAAGTGAAAATCTTGAGATTTCTCCCTTATTGGTCTGTCAAGATTTTAACTGCAGACTTCTCTTGGGTGGTTCCGAGTTTCCACCTGGGCTTTTAGCAGGGCGAATGTTTCTAACCGAGTGACAGAGCCAAACGTTAATATTACGGCAAATGGAAAAAATAATTGTGTACTGATGCCAGATATAGCTGAACGAAAATTCGATCGGCAAAATAGTGATTCTACGTTGCCGTGTATTTCATTTCATTTGGAAATATTCTTTCCTTTTAAGCTCGGAAAAAGACACTATGGGTCTACTTAAGTGTCTGAAGGGAATACTCTCCTTCAAAAATATTTATTATTGTTACATTTTTGGAAAGAATTTAGGTGTTTAAAATCCAAATTCGGGAAGGCCAATTTACCGACTTCGAACTGGCCGTGACGGGCCCGGCATCACGCATAGATAAACTATTTCTTTTAGAAACCCTTGGAAACCTGAAGGGAGTCAATTTTTTATACGTTTTAAAATGACCCGAGGATTGCAATTTCACTCTGAGGTTTTATTAAGCTCCGATAAATGTCTTTTTTCACTACGCAAGACTCCAAAACTTCAAATGACGACCTCAGGGCCAAAATAAATTATTTGTCTTTAACTGGACCATGTCCGAGAAGCCTATCAAAATACATATGTAGGGGCCGTATGATTGACAGCGGGAACTCGCTCTCGCAGACTAATTTCACCACCCGATTTTAGCACTTTTTAATCATAGGTATTTATATATCTCACTCATTGTCAGTATAATGAAGACAAGGAAAATATCTATTAATATCTGAAGCTGTAAATATAAGGAATCCCACAAGCTTTTATTGTCAAAATTAACATTGTCTTGTTATATACACGTATGCATGAAGTGGCCGTTCTAACTTCAAGGGCAAAGTTGGAAGTTATGAAGTGAATTGCGCGTAGGCCTACTTTAAAGTAAATTAAACCTCTTTTACCGTATTCGAAGATTGAAAAAACAAAACACAAAGCAACAAACAGATGCAACATGTGATTTTATTTGTTCATTTTCAAAATTAGTTGTAAGTTGTAAGAAAAAATAACCTGTATGTTTACTGACTGCATTTTGTCGCCATACGGAGTCAGTGGGGTTTAGGCAGACTTTTCTGCTGTCGCCGTACGACGTCTTCGGTAACGAAGCAGGCTAGCGCTCTTACGCCATATATGGTGACAACGGTACCGAGTGGGTTAAATGAAGAAAACATGTTTCATAACTTGACCATATGGGGAATCAACACAAACAAATTCATCAAGATCAGCCTGGTAGTTTTCTTGATTTTGCGATCACAAACTTTGTAGGTAAACATTATAGAAATGGCTACTGGCCGCCATTTTGAATATGCAATTGAGCAAAAAGTGCATAGTGCGCACAAGACGATCGGGTTAACCTGCGTACAAAATTTTACGAATTATGTCCTTTCATTACTTTAGGAGAACAGTGATAAAAAGAAGAAAAAGACAATGGCCAGTGGCTGCCATTTTCAATATGCAAATGAGCACAAAAGTGCACAGTACGCAACGAGACCAAAGGGTTAACCTACTTACAAAATGTTACGAAGACTCTCTCATTACTTTAGGAGAAAAGTGATTAAAAGAAGAAAAACAAAATGGTTGCCTAGCGGCCATTTTAATATGCAAATGAGCAAAAAAAATAAATGTGGCACAACTAGACCATAAGAGGAACGTGCGTGTGAAATTTAAAGAAGATCCGACAAGCACTTCTCTTGGAATCGCGATCACAAGAGAGAAAAGTGATAAATAAGAGAAAAACAAAATGGTCACCTAGCGGCCATTTTAAATGAAAAAACGCCAAAAACATAGATGTTGCACAACTAGACCATGTGGGGAACCAACAAAACAACATTTCATCACGATCGGCCTTGTGGTTTTCTAGATTCCGCGACCACAAACTATGTAGCGGCCATTTTAATATGGAAATAAGCAAACAAAATAAATGTTGCACAACTAGGTCATAAGGGGAACCTGTCTGTGAAATTTGATGAAGATCCGACCGGCAGTTCTCGTGGAATCGCGATCACAAGAAAATTTTACAGACACCGGACGACGGACCACGGAGAAAAAGCGATTTGATAAGACCACCATAAGATCATGGTGGTCTAAAAATGTCATATTGAGCCGGAGCTGTTGGTAGCTATACATTGATGCAAATTAAACAAAATCAAATACACTATGACCTCGAAATAAACTGGCCACCTAATTTATATACGCAATATAAGTGAAATAATCTTGAGCGCGGCGTAAAACACCAAACAATCAATCAATCCTTTTAGTGGACTGCTGGCTATGTGTAATCCCCAAAAATAACCAGAATACAGGCAGGAACTAAGTTACTTCAGCCGTTGCCATTACCGAACGTTGACAGGGCACGAACACATCTACATGCACATACCTGTTTTAACAGCTCTAACGCTTGTATCTTTGAATTTGGTTGTCTTTGCAGGTCTTATTAGCTAAATTACAGACAGCTTACCTCGTTTACCAGCATAATTCTATCGGAATGAGGAACTTCGACTAAACAGACCAATAAGTTAAACGCTTTAATATCAGTTGAAGCCAGTCGACCTACATACGACTCTCATAGACAGGCAAAAACTGTTGTCCCTGTAGAATACGTATATGTGGGACATTCCGTGGGCCTACCATTATTGTATAACAATCACTAAAAAGTATATAGGGCACAGAGGTCATGTATGTAGCCTACATTACAGTGTAAGGTCCCTATAGGCCTACCTGTGTGTTCATTTAATGGTTAACAAGGATGACACGCCTTTTACTCTATATTTATGAACACACATACACAAGTAAAACATTAACTTCTTGACTAAAATAACCATGGAGACAAGTTTCTAGTTGTGTTAAAAGGGATAAATCATTTAGACCTTTATACCCAATAGTAATAAACTAAAACCCGTAATTTTTTTCTCTACACCTTTCTTGCGCATAATGCATTGCATTGGCAGCACTACCGATTGTTTTACGCCGTACTCAAGACTATTTCACTTATATGGCGGCGTTGATAGGTTTTGTGTGCGTGTAAAGGAGAAATCCCGTGGATAAAATCCCCCCCCCCCCCAGGTTTTGTCAACTGACTAGTCAGACGAGCTGCGCATGCGCAATTAGATTTGTTGTGTAAGAATAGTGTTGACTTGCAGAGGACTCGTAGCATATGGACAGAGGTTGATATTTCAGCAAACCAGAGTCTTCCAACTTTGTTGATTTTGAATATAGGCGTACAGCCATGAGAAGGTCTTGGGAAGAGGCCAGGATAGTTTTCACATCGAAAATGCGTTTATTTGCTCGTTTTGAGGGTAGTTGAAAATATCCGTTTCGTAACTTTTCATATTATATATATCTTCTATAGAGCCAGCTAGGTTATGTCCCCTTTACACACCATTGAAAAATCCCCCTTACACCATTGCTTCGCGTGACTGTGAGCAACAACAACAACAACAACACATTAAATACTCCAAGTTCTTCTCGTTTCGTTTCTTTTGTTCTATTGGCCAGAGACTCTGTCTTTTTGATATAGGATCTATCTTCTTTCTTTACCAGAATTATCACCCGACCATTTGTCCCTACATTTTACTAGAATTTAGTCGGACGCATAACAAGTTATGCTTTTCCCAAACAATGAAACATTGAGTCTTTTCGATTACTTAATAAGCTAATATTATATTATAATAAGATTTGAACTTGAAGGTAGTGTCCCCAATTTTACTGCGGCCTGGTATGGTGCGGTTTTGCGTAAGCCAAAACACATGACAACTGACACTGTATTCTAAATGATGGTGATTTTTTACACTGCACTCGGATTATCTCACTTTAATATATGGCAGCGTTGCTAGGTTTACCAGGAGGAAACCAGGCTCTTTGTCCGCAAGAAATCAACGACCTCCGGGGAGTCTCCAAGAGAAGCTACTATCACCATGAGATATTACAACACATTTTATTATTTAGATTCAACTAATACTAAGTTTTTCAATGCGCACTTAGATAATCTATTACATTAACTATACAATCTGTCTCAATATTTAGATAAAAGTGTTTTGGTAAAAATTCTAAATATATGATAATGGAATCTAAACTGGAACAGTGGGACATTGTTTCTAAACTTAAAGTGGCATGAGCTGCCAAAATTCAGACTTTTCTCATAATTTCTGAGCGTCACGACAGTTAAGCCCCGTCCACACTATCCAACATCACCCAACATGCTGCTGGCCCACAAGAGACAACTTCAAGTTGCTTCATGTTGCAGCATGTTGGGTAAAGTGTCCACACTATAAAAACAAAGGCCAACAAGTCAAAACTTCCTGTGAAAATGTTCCGCTGTGTTGCCTGATGTTGTGACAAACTTTTTGAAGAATTTGCGGAAAATTTAGTTTAGTTAATAAGAAAAATGAAGGTTAGTCAAAAGAGACTCGTAAGGGGACTTTCGGCAGTAATAATTGCTCTGGCGGCCAGTCGGCGTCAACGACGCCAAAAACACCGAAAACGTCGTGTTTGGGTAAAGGAATGGATACGAAAACGGGGAGGCCTATGGGGCCTACCATTGCCTCCTGAATGTATTAACTAGTGGCAAATCGTAATTTCCTTAGAATGGATCAGGCCGCCTTTTCAGAACTTGAAAAGGTAGAGCCGTTAATTAGGAAACAGGACACGCATTTACGACCGTCAATACCACCTGGGGAAAGACTGGCGATCACGCTGAGATATCTTGCTACAGGTAGTCATAAACATAAATTGATACTCGTCACAGAATGCTACATGCTTTTGTCTTTGTAACGGTTAATATGGGCTGTATTGAAATATTACCGTTTTTGAGTGTCACGGACACTGTATGAGTACATCGTTAGGAAATTGGTAATTAAGCCTACTCGACTTGATTTATCGAATGATTAACCAACATATCAATTTAGTGAGTGAGTGACAATATTCCAATCATGTGACGGTGATGTATTCATGTTACAAGACGGATTTCCGTCGCTTCCTCACTCAGGTGCTAAGTTAGTCCGGGATTCTGACTCCAAAATTACTATTTGTTATACTGACGGCCGTATTTTGGGGTCAGGGCTCATTGCAATCAAAAAGTCGGAGTTGGCTGTCCGCTTCTGATCGGGCAGTTTGCGGTCTGATTTAGATAGTAAATAACAACATAACTAACTCAAATAGTGTCAGTACGACATTCATTAATAATTTATCATTTTTTTAAAGTGAATTTAACGTTTAAAAGCTGAAAAACCGCTAAACAGTGTTACGTCGTCAATGGCGGAGAGTTTGAGACTTGGGGAAGGCAAAAGTGAATTCAGGGGAGGAATAATGTTTACTGGCCGATCCTGCTCGTCCATATCAGGCACTAGTAGGTAGCGAAATTATCCATGAACCCTGACTCCAAAATACGGCCGTCAGTATAACAAATAGTAATTTTGGAGTCAGAAACCCGGACTAGTGCTCAGTAAATCTGAAAATGTGGGTATCATTGCTTTCATAAGCGATGATTGCAGATTGCAGAATTTCCCAACTACTCTTCTAGTTGAAGTTCTTCAAACTCTGTTGCCAAGATATTGATGATGGAGGCCCATCATCAATATCTTGGCAACAGAGTTTGAAGAACTTCAACTACTATTCTTCATGACATACAAACACTCTGTATCTCTTTTCGTTTAACGTAAATAGTTATTTGCTTGGGGTTTTACTCTGTACTTTTCCCTATACATGTATATGATCATGGCAGCGCCAGGTTTATTTGTTATATTGACCGCCGTCGTCTCAGTGACACTATGACAGAAAGCATTTATAAATTGACACAGACCGAAGATATCTAGAAGGCTTTCCTTTCGTCACGGTGTTTGTATTCTTTTATAGTTGTGTTGTATAGGTTTGTATAGGCATGGGTACTTCTCGTACTCTTCAATTAACCTTTGTCTCCTCCATTCCACATTCGGCTTTGGTGCTGCTCTTTTTTCTGTCAGATCACGTGGCTGTTTAAATCACCTGGTTTATATCGGATTTGTGATTGGCTACGATAGCCAACATCGCCCAACAATTGTTGTCAAGAATGTGCATGTACAAACATGGACCAACATTGTTGTCGAATGTTGTCTGTTGGTCGATGCTGGGTGACCCGTCCACACTAGCAAACATGACACAACTTTTTGGGCAAACACGAAGTTGTTCAATGTTGGTTCTGAAATGTTGGTCGATGTTGCATAGTGCTTTGAAGGCCATCGAAAAACTAAACGGTTTGCGTTGGAATGGGTAAAATCCATAGAGTATGTGGCATACACGAACGGAAAACGTGTTCGAAATGTAAACAAAATTTAAATAGCCGGGACGACCATTCATTCATTCTAAGCCAAAGTTAGTTCAAAACGACACTTTATTGTACATTTTCGAGACGAGATACACTAAAAAGCTTCTGAATTATACGTCTTGAGAAAAATGGCCAATAATTTCAACATTCTGTTTTAACGTCAAAATATCAACGTTTTGGCGGCTTATGCCACTTTAAAGAATTAAGACAAAAATACAACGTCACGGGGATAGTGGCAGTGTTAAATATAAACCCAGTCAGAAAATTTTCCAATTTTTTTGGACTGAGTGGGATTCGAACCCGCGACCCATTGGTGTATATATATATATATAGAGAGAGAGATCATAAGTTTAGTTTATTACAACAATTACGATCGGGTATAAAAGGGCTAAATGATATACCTCTTTTTAACACAATTAGAAACCAAGATTGTATTGCCTCAGTTTATTATGTTATATTAAAAAAGGTATACGAGAAAGGAAAATATAAAAAAAAATTCTCTATTTTTTTTAAATTTGTTTACAGAGGGTGCAGGGTAATAATTTGGATGAGAAGGACCACTCAATGATTAAGCCTCATTAACTCAAAACAACTGTGTCGTAGAGAATGGGGCTTGTCCAAGACATCGAGTTGTGACTTTACAAAGGGTTCGAGAACAGTGAAGAGTCTTTAAATATATAATTGGATTGGTTCTTTGTTCAAACTAGACGTCTTTGAACAATCTATTATTAGTGCAACTCTATACTGGATTAGGTGATTGTGATCTTTTGAGTGAATTCCTTGTTTAGACCACCAGCAGCATAACATGATATAAACAATATGACAAGAGTCAAAATGCAGGGCAATTTTTTCATCACCCTGATGTACTCTGAAATTATAACTAAAGTAATACACAATTATTTTTCTTGTCAAAATAATTTACAAGTGTTTCTGTAAGAATTTTTTTCCCCCCATTTTCTGGAAATATATTATATATTTAAAATATAAGTGTAACTGCAAATATTAATTCTCCTTTTGCTATTTTTTATTAGCACGCAAAAATACTAAATGGAATAATTTGATTTATTGTTTCTGGTTACTGTAAACAATTATTTTGGGCAAATCTGTTCGGATTTTTCCTAATTGTTTTTATTATTTCACTTATAATAATTAAATGATTCATCCACCCGTTTAAGTGAAATATGAAATACTATAGAGTATGATACATCAAACTAGATTAGCCCAAATCATATTTTAACATTTAGGGAGAATGTTGGGATTTATATTAGTACCGTACCTGGTTGTCAACTTAATTTATATTTCCAAGACAATTCGATTGGCAGCAAAAATACTCAGAATTCATTGATCTACAGATTAATCAATGCCATCACCGTTTACTAAATTTTTAATTGTTTTGTTATTAATGAGCCTAAATTCATCATCGTAAGAATAAGATGGAAAAGGGATCATGTTTTATAAGCTTTATTTACCTCAAAGTCTTACTTTCATAAAATGAGGACATTCAAAACAGTTCACAATTTGATCATTTTCTTTAACTAGAAATGAACACACCAGACATTTATTTATTCATTGGTCCAACATTCCAATTCAAGGACAGTTGTACATTAATGGAGGAACTCAGGATGAAATAAGCTGTTAGCACAAACTTAGAACCATTGTTTGTTGTTTGGAACAGTGTTGAATTCAAGATGGATATGTATGTTTTGCCACAAGATTTATTTCATGCACTGTCTAGTACACACACGACACCTGGTACACACACGACACTCAGGAGTTTGGCACAAACATGTTCTCAAGCGACTGTGAAACCGAGTTTTCAGAGCTAAAATGTCAAATCACAGGCTCAGCTTTGAGAATAACCAGATCTGAATAGAAAAAGGTTCATGTTTAAGCCATGTTAAATGTTTGATACTGCTACTGTGCTGCATATTCAAAGAATAATGTAGTAGAGAGAGAAATAAAAAAAATACATGTATAAAGACAGACTCATTTTGGTTTATTTACAAACCGTCTTTAGATATATTTAGTCACTATGCCTTACATGTTTTTCTTCTGATTGCTCACTCTAGTATATTACGCTAAGCTAGTTAGTGGAAAGTCTTGGTTCTTAATCATCCAAGGATTCGTACTCGGTTAGGTAAAGAACACGCAAAACATGAATTTGTCTGTTATTAGCACACATCTTCTGTTCATACACGTTATTGGCTCCACAGATATTTTTTTATTTCACCATCAATCCTTTACTTTTTCAAGATACTTCAAATGCGGAACTTTTCTTGACAATGACATTTTGGCAGTGTTTGCCAGAACGAACTGTCAGCAAATCTTGACATAAACTAATCGCAATCATAGAAACCTTATAAAAATCAATTGTGACAGCAGGAGAAGTTGTACTTACACTAGCTATGACCGGGCTATACTTTCATAATTATAGTTCGAGTTCCTAATCTCAAAAGACTTTTTGAAAACTAACATTAACAAGTTATAATACTTTGAGGTTAGAAACTAGAACTAAATTCATTAGGCGTACTCATAGGACCTATAATGGCTATATAATAGATTATCTATCTATCTGATACAGATAGTAATATATACTATAAATATAGTATAATTATGAAACAAGCACGATCGTTGCTGTTGTATCGTTGGCCTAGACTTTAAAGGTAACAACAAAAGCTCAATAGTTTTGATCTCCGTGGTCCAGTCAGTAACCTTCATAAACTTTCTGGTTTAGTATTAACTTCAATATGCTGATGGTCTCCTGTAGCCGGTCTAGATTGTGGTTTATCAGCGCTCGGCAGAATACATGGATTCCCGGTAAGCCATTGCGCATGCGGGAGTGAAGAGTTGTGCAAGAGTTATCCTTCTTGTTTTGCGAGTAACTTTTCGGCGCCATGGCTTTGACTTGTGGAGTGATGGAACGTACAGACTAAATAAATGGAGGAAACAGTTTCGCGAGACTTGTGGGTGTCTAAAGAAAGGAACTGCACTTGTGAGCCAACTTTTAGGTACTTATTTTAAGTCAAGCGCTCTAAAGTAACATTATATCTTCCGCTACAACAACAACGGTAACAGCTTACTTTGGATACGACAATATACGTATTGACTGATTGATTTCATAAAGCACAGCCAGTAAGCATGTCCGTTTTGTCGTCAAAACTGTCTGACCACATTTTTTATAGTCCCACATGTGTAGCTCACCTGACTTAACGATGCACTAAAGTGCCAAGCAGTACAGACCAGCTGGGTATGTTTGTTACTTAATACAAATTTAAATCTGGCTTCTGCTTCATTTGTGGGGATACTTCTTTTACAGCCTATAACTTAAAACACAACCATGAAGCTAATCGAATAGCTGAGGAGATTTATTGACCACTACAATGAAATGCAAAGTCCCCCCTAATGTAGGAATAAGCCTAATAAATAATATTAATAAATATGTGGCGTTACTTAAAAACTGTTTACAACAATAGAGATTTATAACTAATAATGTCCTACACAGATGTAAAACTAAATATAAAAAATCCAATTTGGATATCATTATTACCTCGAAAGCCTAATAAATAGATAATTCTTGTTGTGCAGGTTTTGATGAAGTTCAAAATGTAAATTACGTAATTAAAGAACAGTTGTTTGATTATAATCACCAACATTTGCAAAAACATGTAAAAAGGCAGCCGAATTGACCGATTGCTTGATGACGTCACTTGGAAATTACGGGCAAAGCATTTTGGGGGATTGAGGGATGTTAAAATAATTTTAAAATATGGCGGAGGAAAAAATACTGTATCGAACAGAAGACGTAAAAGGCGTAAAGTTACCAAAAAATGTGTGGATAAATACAGGTTATGACATCAATGTTTTCCCATAAAAGAGACATCTTGTTAAGTACCAATAAACAAAATCGCGAACTGAGGTACATTTTACCCAGAAAGCTTTGCGTAATTCTATGTGACGTCATCAGGCTCGGCGGTAATTGCGAACTTTGGCTGTCAGAAAGTGTTACTTCCCTTGGAGACTTAAAATCAATTTTATGAATTTGGTATAAATTTGAGGAAAGGGTTTGAGGGTGTTTAATAACTACTTAACTATACAAAACACATTTTTATGTAGCTAAATCGAATATTTAAAAACGACCAGACATGCTTACAGCTAGTACCAAAGACAACCTGTATAAAATCGAATATTTCGATTGCTTTTTTAGCATTGACAAATTGTGATAGAGGCTTCATGTCATTTTCATAAACATTTCTTTTAAGTCTCATTTGATTATGTTCAAATAAATTCTTGAATATTTATTTTTAAATTAAATTTTGAAACACCGATACAATGATAGAAGCTTTGCGATGTTAAAGATAAAATTCAACTTTGCTCAGATCTGTTGTATAAACCTACATGTATTAAAAGTTATTATTTTCGGATTCTGTTTTAAATTGTTTACTTTCCACAAGAAGAGAAACCAAGAAATGCGGAGGAGGCAGAGCTTGTTAATGAACCGAAATACTGATGATGGAAAGCTGTGGTTCCCATCAAAAGATCAGCTCTTTGCATATTCTGTGCTAAATTTGGGTTATCCTGGTGGAGAGGACAGACTTCAAAGAATGTTAACTTTTGATCAATGCCATCCTTATCTTGGGTATCTTACCATTGACGCAGAGAAGTTTGGGGAGGTATTGGTACATCATGTAGCAGACCCACCTGACGAACAGCTGATAAAGCAGTTACAAACGGAACATGAAAAAGTTCAACACCTCCAGAGCCAAGTCAGGAAATTACAGACTGAAGTATCGAAGGGGAAAACAAGGAATGATACAGATCCTATAATTACCAGGCGTAAAGATATGAATCTTTTCACGAGACTGAGATCTCCATCATTATTAAATAAGTTGCACAGTCATATTTCACCTTTTGTTCAGAGACGATGGAATGGTCTTGTTTCTATGTCAAAAAGTACTCGTACATTTGCTGGTAAGCGGCATCATATCCAAGAAAATTATCTTCCAAAAGCTGAGTTTCTTCTTATGTTACTAAAACTTCGATTAGGACTTTTAAACAAGGGCTTGGCCAATCGTTTTAATATTTCTGTTGCATTATGTTCACGTATATTTTTCAGTTGGCTTCGTGCTACCAGTCTTGATTTACAATGTCTTGTTTTTATTCCTGACGAGGAAACCCTTATATTAACAAAACCAGAAAGATTTAGACATCTCCCAGATTTACATTCAATTACTGATTGTACAGAGATATTTATTGAAACTCCAAATAATTTACTTTTACAAGGGTCGACATGGAGTGATTATAAGCATCACAATACGTTGAAATTATTAATTGACTGCTCTCCTAATAGTTCTATTGTTTATGTATCCCCAGCTTACCGTGGCCGTATAAGTGACACAGCTTTAACATTAGAATGTGGTTGTCTAGAAAAGATTCCCTCCCACAAAATTATAATGGCAGATAAGGGTTTTAATATAGAAGAAGAATGTGGAAATAAATGTATTTTTCTTCACATTCCTCCAGGTAAAAGGGGGCGTTCTCAAATGTCTGTCTCTGCTGTGTTAAAGACAAAGCGCATAGCAAATGCTCGTATTATTATAGAGCAAGTGATTGGACGTCTGAAGACTTTCCGCATTTTAAAGAACGAAGTTTCCATATCATTAGTTGAGCATATTGATGATGTTATAAATGTATGTGCAGCCTTGAGCAACCTCAAAATTCCATTTTACAAGTAAATTTTAAAAACAAATTTAAGTAAGCTTATGTTATTCATCTGGCAACTTAAAATCAATTTGGGGTTATCCATAATAATTGCAAAAATATCTGGTTTAGCATTATAATTGATTGTTTTACGGCACACTCTACATTTTTTCGCTTATATGGCAGCGTTGCCAGGATTATTGGGGGAGGAACCCCCGACCTTCCACTGGTTCCTGGCCAGTAGTGGCCACCATCCCACTTACGCCATTTGCAAATACATTCTGCATGGAGCCCGTTTTTATGGAAGACGGATGAGGCCACTCGCGCCGCGTTTTGGCGACCTGTAATAACACGCGTTTTCTCGCTCCGCGTTTTCTCGACCTATTAAAAAAAATAACACGCTCAATTGAAAGGTTTCGAGATTTTAAAAAATCTGCTCTTTTTGTTTTCTCGCATAACTTTTTTATACAGGGCGAGAAAACGCGGCGCGAGAAAACGCCAAAACAGAAAAATAGAAGAGATATGATTTCGGTACCGCTAGAAAGACAAATTTACCGTGCCTGTATTGTATTTACTAAGTTCTTTACTTGACCTCTCCTTTAAAACTGGGACAGGGAGAGTTCTGAATGAAGGTAGAATTATCCACTGCTTATATGAGTGTAGAGATTCAGGGAACAGAAACATCCCTCATTGACATGCTAAATCTCGCTATCAAAGATAGAAATGTTACCTGAACTAAATGTCTTATTGAGCTTTTGACTTGACTTTCAAAATCAATTATTTTGATAAAGCACTCAAGTGCATTGGTCAGAGTTGGACGTGGCACTCAAGTGCAATGGTCAGAGTTGGACGTGGCACTCAAGTGCAATGGTCAGAGTTGGACGTTGCACTCAAGTGCAATGGTCAGAGTTGGACGTGTCCATTTGAATTCTCCCTCCTGTGGCTCGCTCTTCATAGCTGACATAAGTTACAATAGTAAAAAACTGTGAAATGTGTGCACATCCGCGTGTTATTACGAAACGTATCTCAATTCTGTAAGTGAACGAGTAATGTTATGCTAGTATTGAAAAACATACCTCACGACGCTCAATTAATGTATTTATACTGTATTGTATGGGTGATTACAAATTTTGTACACATCATTTTTGAATTATTTTTTTTACTGATTGAAACAATATTTCTCAATTATGATAAAAAAACACAAAATATTTGCTCACTCATTTTACAATCTATGCAGAAGCTGCTTAAATCTACCAAACAGCCTTCCGCCAATGGGTCGCGGGTTCAAATCCCACTCAGTCCAAACAATTTGAAAATTTTCTGACTGGGTTTTCACTAGAACGACCTATGTGGGATGGTTGCCAGTTAACACCGGAAGGTCTTGGGTTTCCTCCGGGCATAGAGCCCGGTTCCCTCCCACAATAAAACTGGCATTGCCGCCATATAAGTGAAATAGTCTTGAGCGCGGCGTAAAACACCAAACAATCAATCAAGCTTAAATCTAATTGTGCTAGTAAAGAAATCTACCATACTAAAGCTCTTAGTTTTGACGGGACCTCTTGGCTTATTCGGCGTTTAATGTCCACACAGGGGCCTTTGGGGGGGGGGGGGGGGGCTCAGTCTTTAAAACAAAAGTCTCTTAAGGTGACACAAGCCTTCCATCGATGTGTCGCGGGTTCAAATCCCACTCAGTCCAAAGTAAAAATCGAAATAAAAATCTGAGTGGGTTTTCACTTTATTTGCCTATTTAGTATGGTTGCCAAGCAACCACCCTCCCTACTTACAAAACGTCTTTAAGTACTTTTAGATCATTTTAAATAGTTTGTTATTGTTGAATTGATGTTTTAAAAAAATAGAATGCTGGTATGAATATAGCACTGTTTTTTGTTTTAATTTATTGTTTTCTTTAGTTAATAGTTCTACCTAAAAGTGGTATTTGAAGTGAATGCATTTAGTGTTTTGCTTTACGTTTTCAGTATTAATTTAATAGGAGACTACAGATAGCAGTTGTATGTACAAACGAAAACTTTTTGTACTTTCTCTATTTTATTGGGATTTTGTTCAGTGTGCGTGTCGAGAAACATTGTTCATGAATTAAGGCTTTATTTGAAAGTATTCCTTTGTTCTAGTATACTACAGTAACATGTAGTCGAAATATTTATTCCCCTTTGCATTGCCTTGTCTACATGTTTCAGAATCACACCGTATATACCATGAATGTATTTTTACAATTTTATTGTATAAATACAAATTGTTTCTGTTTTTATTTTTACTGCACCAAATTTTATTTCCATTTAGTTTGCTCACAAATTTATCTAGTGTAGCCCTGGAATTGCAAACAGCCTTTGGGGCTTCCGTCTGTCTCAAACCTTTGTTTGTCTCTCTCTCAGTCCAAAGACTCGCCGCATGTTGATTGATGTTTTACGCCGCACTCCAGAGGAAACCGGGCTCATTGCCTGGAGGAAACCCCCGACCTTCGGCGAATACCTGGCAACTCTTCCAGATACGGCGACAGAGTGAAAAATTCACTCAGATGTTGACGGTTTGTCAGTTACCGGCCACACCACAATATAAGGGAGATAATCATGAGTGACATCAATGGATTTTTTTCTGTAAATAGGAATCTTCTTGATTGAAAGTAGAACTCGTTTTTTGTTTGTACTTTGTAACTGCACCGTTCAGCTTCAGTCGAATTTTGACACGCTTTTAAAGTGGCATGAGCTTCCAACATGTTGATATTTTGACATTAAAACAGAATGTTGAAATTATTGGCTATTTTTCTCAAGGCGTATAATTCAGAAGCTTTTTATTGCTTCTAGTCTCGAAAATGTGCGATAAAGTATTGTTTCGAACTAACTCTGGTGTATAATGAATGAATGGTCGTCCCGGTTATTAACATTTTGTTTACTTTTCGAACACGTTTTCGGTTCGTACAGGCCACATACTGTAAGGATTTTCAACATTACAACGCGAATGATTTAGTTTTTCGATGGCCTTCAAAGCCGTGGCGATCAGAGTGTGAATTTTGGCAGCTGATGCCACTTTTTCATCATTGTAAAGCCTTTTGACTTAATTTGTTATTTTTTTGTTTGGTTCCCATCAACATGTATTAAACATTAAATTCTGATGTAAGATTATTGATTGTCTGTGTCTCCATCTCTACTTGATTTTGTACGCTTTCCTCCAATCCCACAGCTTACCACGACAATATTTAATGCTTTAATATAATATCATAAATAAATATTTGTCTATATTTTCTCCTACAAGAGAAGCTCACAGTGTATCTATTTTGATGTAATCATTATGTTAAACATGTTTGTATGCTAAAATATAGTCCATCTGTCAAGTCGACTTATTTTGTCTCACTTTTTGGGCCATAGCCTTGAGTTATTATTTGTGTGTTTACATCGAAGGCTTTTATGTAGTTGAGAAAGGGTTTTCGTATGCTAATGTTACACAAAACATTAACGCAAACAGCGTTCTAGCAAGTTCATGATTTTCCTGCATTAGACTGCGTATCCACGTTTGTCCAAGAAACCAGATCGGTATTGATATAGCCTATATGATTTAGAATGAGATGTGGTGTGGGGTGTTTTTGTTAAACAGGAACCAATGCCATAACATTCTTAGACGTTTAAATTTGTTGAAATTGGCACATTTTTTTGTGTTTACAAATCTGAACTTCTTGAAACAAATGGCTGACCACGTAGATTTTGGCAAATAAAGTCTTGAAACTAAATTGAAAAACTTGTATGGTTTATAGGTAAAAGATGACTTCCCAAGACAATTATAGAAACTTGTCTAATTAGTTTTTACAGTAAAAAAAGATAATTCTTCTCATTGTGCCAGTGTGACTTAATTTTCAAAAATATACTCTACAATATGTGTTAACAAGGCTCAAAAGGCGCTCACTGATGTTTGAAGATGAAGCTGTACTCGGTTTCTATGATGCTGAGAATCTAACATCCATCCCAGGCACACGGAGTGCTCTCCCTTATAAGCTTTATAATATAAGATATCTATGAACGGAGGGTGGATAAAGGAGAGCACTCCATGTGCCTGTACATACATTTGAAAAAAAGAATATAAAAAATCCAGCACAGCCTATAGTTGTCAGCATGTTTAGTTGTTGCTGTGTACATTTATTGGAAAAATAATAAATTGCTGGATTGATTTATTTTTTTAGACCTACGTGTAGGGAAAAGATGAGTCTCAGCCTCCAGTTCACAAACTCGTTCTGTATGTGGACAAGCTGCCAAGTACTCGTTTTCCTCCGGGCAATGAACCCGGTTTCCTCACCCACTAAACCTGGCAACGCCGCCATATAAGTGAAATCATATTGAATGCGGCGTAAAACATCAATGAATCAAGCAATGTAATTGTTGTACCGATATAGCCAAGTACTGGATAAAGGTAGAATGTTTCCTCCTGTCAAAAAGCCCAGTTTCTTCACCCACTTTAACCTGGCAATGACGTCATATAGTGAAATAATATTGAGTGCGGCGTAAAACATCAATCAATCAGTTAGTCACAAATTCCTTAAAACCCCAAGGTAATTAGCAAACTGGGTTGGGGCATGAATAAAAGACTGAAGAGCAGTTGTTCAAGAGCATATTGTTAAGCAGAGGGGTGTTCTGGTTTGGTAAGTAAAATCCCTGATGCTGGCCCTCTTGTCAGCAGACTCAGCAATACGTAGGCCAGGACAAACGCTCCAAAAAGCTAGAGATATGTTGAATTGAATTTGGTGGATTCCTACGATATGAATTCCCATTTGGTGCATCTATACACATTCACATTCGGTGCGTTCCAACGAGATGAATTCACATTCGGTGCGTTCCTACAAGATGCATTTATTGTATAAATACAAATTGTTTCTTTTTACATATGTTTTTATTTTTACTGCACCAAATTTTATTTCCATTTAGTTGCTCACAAAATTATCTAGTGTAGCCCTGAAATTGCTAGCCGAGAAATCTGGGCTCTGCCGAATTTGTTTTTCTCTCCGTGTTATGGTCTAGGCCTCTAGGGCGACAAGACACATTAGCAGCCATATAATACCAGTCGCCGTAAGACTAATGTTTCCTTCTGTTAAAAAGCCCACTTTCCTCACCCACTTAACCTGGCAATGACGTCATATAGTGAAATAATCTTGAGTGCGGCGTAACACATCAATCAATCAGTCAGTCACAAATTCCTTGAAATCCCAAGGTAATTAGCAGCCTGTGTTGGGGCATGAATAAAAGAGCGATTGTTCAAGAGCATATTGTTAAGCGGAGGGGTGTTATGGTTTGGTAAGTAAAATGTCTGATCCTGGCCCTCCTGTCAGCAGACAGCATAACGTAGGCCAGGACAAACCCTCGAAAAAACTAGACGTATGTTAAATTTGGTGGATTCCTAAGAGATGAATTCACATTTGGCGCATTCCTACGAGATGAATTCACATTTGGTGCATTCCTATGAGGTGAATTCACATTTGGTGCGTTCCTATGAGGTGAATTCACATTCGTTGCATTTCTAGATACAAACTCACGTATCGTGATTCTTACGAGAGGAATTCACATTTGGTGCATTCCTACGAGGTGAATTCACATTCAGTACGTTCCCACGAGATGTTGGTACTCTCCGAAGGTCGGGGGTTTCCACCGGGCAAAGTGCCCGGTTTCTTTTAAACCTGACAACGCTGCCACATAAGTGAAATAATCTTGAGTGCGGCTTAAAACACCAATCAATCAATGTAATTGTTGTACCGGTATTTATCTTACAGAGATTCGTATTGGCTCTATTCATTTAAAGTGGATTTACCAGGTATTCGTGTTTCATGGATTCACAAATGTTGTATTTATTTTACATAAATTTATGTTGGTTGTATCCTTCGTACATAAACAGAATAACTGTAATGATTTTAAAAGGATTCACAACATACAATATGTATGCATTCATACAGCATCCATACAATACATGTATTCGTTTAACATAGGTTCACAATATAGGCATTCGTATGACATAGATTCACTTATTAAGTTCTATTCATTTAAAGTGGAATGAGCTGCCAAAATTCACACTTTTTTCATAATTTCTGATCGTCACGACAGGAAGACGCCTTGAAGGCCATCGAAAAACTAAATGATTGGCGTTGGAATGAGGAAAATCTATACAGTATGTGGCCTGTACAAACCCAAAACGTGTTCGAAAAGTAAACAAAATCTAAATAACCGGGACGACCATTCATTCATTCTAAGCCAAAGTTAGTTCAAAACAATACTTTATCGTACATTTTCGAGACAAGCACTAAAAAGCCCCTGAATTATACGTCTTGAGAAAAATTTCGTAATTCTGTTTTAACGTCAGAATATTAACATTTTGGCAGCTCATGTCACTTTAACACAGACTCATTAATATTGAACATGGTCATTTTAAAGTGGCATGAGCTGCCGAAATTCACACTTTTTTCATAATTTCTGATCGTCCCGACAGTAAGAGGCTTTACAGGCCATCGAAAAACTAAATGATTGGCGTTGGAATGAGGAAAATCCATACAGTATGTGGCCTGTACGAACCGAAAACGTGTTCTAAAAGTAAACAAAATTTAAATAACCGGGACGACCATTCATTCATTCTAAGCAAAAGTTAGCTCAAAACAATACTTTATCGTACATTACCGAGACTAGACGCACTAAAAAGTCTTTGGATTATACGTCTTAGGAAAAATAGCCGATAATTTAAACATACTGTATCAACGTCAAGCAAAGAGAAAAGTTATCTAGTATATTATTAGGATGCCTAACTTATATTCCTTTCATAGGCATACACATTTCTAAGGAAATACTCAAACGAAGGAAATAGACCAAATACAAAAAACAATACATGATACAAAAGCAAATTATTAGTGTGAAGTAAAAAACGCGGGGAAAAGTCAGAAATAAGAGACTTTATAATCATTTTAAATACCTTGTTAAACATATTTACATTTATTTCTACACCATACAATATCTACTTAAATTGACAAGAGCTGTCTAGATTTTACAGTGAAATAACAGTAACAAATTGTTGCCAGAAGCAATGAATAGTCCTTTGACTTTATAACTACCAGTCTCATTAAACCCTGAAATGAAGTGCTTCCAACATAACACGTCCCAGTACAAACTGTATTTAACATTGATTGGAAAACAGGATTGATAGTCAAAACAAATAATAAATGATGATAATAAAATGTACACGTTAAAAATGACAATGCCTGTATGATATAATTATACCCAATTCAAGTTTATTAATCCCAGCTTTCTTCTATGTAAGCATGGCCCAGTTTACAAACGAATGAATTTTGCCTCTAAACAGGTACACCTGACGGACAAGTAAGTAAAACATGATGAGATACATGTGTGCGGCTACACCTGCACTAATGGAAGTATTTAATTAATTTAGAGTGGTCGGTCCCACAGTTCCAATCACCAGTTCGCCTTATCAAGCGTACGATTAAGTCTAAGTATACGAGCACCGGACAGGCTCGATTAAAATTTCTATAAAAACACTCGGATAGCATTTTTGAAAATATAAGTCTCGAACGGTTGATTTAAGATCTGCAAATAGGTGTATCAACATATTAAAAAAATCGCTAGAGCGGCTACTGGACCCTCGTTGGTGACAATTCGACGTACAGTAGATGTACATCTCGTTTAACTTGTCTGATTTGATGCAAATAAATGAGTCATTTGATTAGCTGAACTTTCAGAATAAAGCTCTATCAATCCTGGATCTCACAGCTTCTGGGGCCAGGACGCCCCTGGACCTTCTTTTAAACGGGTCCATTTTTGTCTTTCCCTGTATTTCAATTAGCATTACATAATTGCTGATGATACATTTTTAACCCTGACCCCAATAATGGTTCCCTGATTTATCACAGCAGTCCAACTCTCATGACAGACTGTATCATTGGAAGTACGAAATTAAATTGTCAGTACTCTTAGTTTTCATCCTTGGGGGAAAATGTATTATTTCAAAGTGAACAAAAATTATGCACTGAGAAAGGGGATATAGTGATAACTGTCATGGGGTTTTACAGTACATTAAGGCTATGATTACAAATACAATCAGTAATCTTTGAATTAATAAAAATGCTTCCCTGTTATTTAAATGTTGTTTACATAAAAAAAAACAGTGATTGTTAAGTTTCCACATCAGACACCAAGGTTAATAGACCATTTTATATCATAGCTAATCATTTGCTTTTTGATGAAGTTTTAGCCATTGTATTAATCTTTTCATGAAAAAAGTACGAATCAATTGATTAAAAAAACTGACCACCATAGCTGGGTTGTTAGATAAGCTTGTTAGAGAGATTAATTTCCAGGGGCCTGTTTCACAAAGTGGCGTAGCGTTTTGCGTAACTACATAGCAATCCATACTGTAGGGATATTTACCCTACGCCGCTTGGTGAAACAGGCTCCAGAGCACAACAGTCATTTCCATGTCTACTAAAAAAAAATTTGTCGAGTTTTTCGCATAAATTTATTCCATTGTCTGATTTTGGTCTCGCCGCTGTGATAAAATATTGATAAACCCGTAATGACGTCAGTGCAACTCACCGGATACCTATACTTGTAAGAAACATTCTAACAGACATGTAGTAGGCCTAATTATATATAAGGGGCCTTTACTCAGTATGGACAGAATCTGTGATAATATTCACTGTGAAGTGTCCTTGAAAGTCGGTATTCGGTAGATTTACGGATCCCACTATCAAAATCTTCACTAGCAATGTAACAGTTTTCAGGGATCCCACTATCAAAATCTTCACTAGCAATGTAACAGTTTTCAGGCATCGCACTATCAGAATCTTCACGATCAGAATCTTCACAATCAGAATCTTCACGATCAGAATCTTCACGATCAAAATCTTCACTATCAGAATCTTTACTATCAATGTAACAGTGTACACGGGCAAAATGATCTACACCCTCCTCAGTATCGAGTGGTTTGAGTGTTATAACCTGTATTTTTACTTTGTCACTGCTGTAACCCTTCATCAAGGATATAAAGTGCTGAAAACGCGAGTCATCATACCTGGCTTCTAGAAACACAAATACAATGTTAATTTTGTTGTCCACTAAAGTTAAATCTTTTTGAAAGGCCTGGAGATCAATATCGTTTAATGAATATGGTGTTACAGTTATTGCCAATACCTCTAACCTTCTCAGTTTCTGTAAACAAGCAGAGGCGTCTATAATGCTGCAACAGTGTATAAATGGCATCTTAACACCATTTAATTTCGTGAAATGTTTTAACAATCTGCTATTTGTGTGAAAATGTACCGATCTAACAGTTTCAGATGTATCCATATCAACCCATGATTTTAGTTTAGGAGAAATATATGTTAGGTCTAGTTCAGGCTCATCCATGAAGTAAGCAACCGGCGGAAAGTTCATTTTACAGATAGCTTACAGGACTTGGTCTTCTAAAAGTTTATAGGAAAAGTCTGTATTAACTGCTTTGTGGCAGACCATTGGAACTTTAAACGACCTGTTAAAATGTATTCTACTAAATCTAATCTGGGATTTACTCTGCTTAGATAATACAAAAGTGTTTCTATCCAGTGATATAGGTTGATAAGAGATTCTTTTTTTGTCATGTGCTATTATTTCAAACAGGTGTTCGAGAACAATTTTGGTTTTGTTGCAGGACTGTGCGGCAAAAGGGGCCATACTTATTTTTAAAACTCATGTAAACGCCGTTTTTCAACATAAGTCCCACAGAAAAATTTCTGAATTGATCTATATGGAAAGTAGCAGAATGCATTTGAGTGTAACCTGTATATAGTATAGTCTTTACTCAGAATTCCAGATTTTACCAGATGAAATCCCAAATCACCTTCACATAGAGAGTTAAGGTCATTTTCAGGAAATACAAATACATTGTGTCTTACTCCTGTGTAGGCTACGTAACAAGCTGCATTATATAACATCTCTTCATCCAGTGAACAGTCTCCCTGTTCCTGAAGTTTCTTCACGTACTTTCCACAAATTCTCCACATGACTTCATGATAAATTTCCCTCCTGTTCAATGGGATATCACCAGACTTTTCTTGAACTAAAATACAGAGTAATACTGTAACAAATGGATTTACCATCAGTTCACTCAAAGGTCCACCATACCTTAGTCTAGGTAACAGCACCTCCTCATAGTTATTCTCATCATTTCTAAAATATTTATGGATGTATTCCTCCGCATTCCTCCTAGAAAATCCTTTCACTTCCAAATGTAGTTTGGCATACGGGAGAAACTTCTTGACTGATTCTGGCCGACCAGTTATAATCAAGTGGACATTCCTGAAAAACTTGCCCTTCAGAAGTGTTTTAATGGCCCATTCGCCATCGGCAGTCAACTCATCCACACCATCAATTATCAAAAGACTTTTGCCTGCTTGAAAATGTTGGTGCTTTTTATCTTCAGGAATTTGAAAGTCCTCTGGGAATAACTCTTGTACAAAAGATTTTCGAAAATCTTTGGTCAAAGTGCGAGCTTCCAAAATGCCGACTAAATCAAAATGATGTCCATGGATTTTGTATCCATCCTTGGACCACAAATAGGCGAATTGACGGCATAATGTACTTTTACCAATACCAGCTGGTCCCTCGATGAAACAGACATTTCTCTCAGGGGGATTCACATTGAATATTCTGTCAAGGATTTCATGGCCCATTCGGCGTCACGGCGTCAATCAAATTGTGTCTTAAGTTAGAAATACAAAAAGGCGCCATTCCATTATAAATATACATATATAAATACTTTTTTAAAAATATGCATTGAATTTAGCGATTGTTTTTTCATTTGATTTTTTGGAATTACATTTTCAGATAAATAATACAGGGATATATACCCTCCAATTTTTGTTCAAGCATAAATTAGACATCCAAATGTCATTGCTGCTGATGGCAAATTAACTTCCGTTGTAGGAGCTATGGGCTTTAATCCTTGTAAAAGATTTATCCAAAATTCATAAGCAAAGTCACAAAAAATAACCTACATATTTACTATCTTATGATCTGCGTTTGCCTTTGACATTGTATTCTTTTCTATTTAATCTTTTTTATAAATCTGAAGGAGATAAATATGTCCCAAAAAACAACCAAGCTGTCAAACAGACGTCTTTCTATATTCATTGAACATTAAAAAATGTACAGTGGTTAGTAAATGTCACAGATTATACCTGTCAGTAAGCCGATGTTTCTTCCCTTCAACCACTTGCAGATTTGTAAAAACGTGCTCGATGTCTTGTTCATCCCATTCGCACATTGGTAAAGGTTGGATGCGCTTCATGTTGGCCCGATACCAATTTTTTAATTCCGTCTGTACTATTTCAAATTCACCTAAAAAAGAAATAATTTGTTGAAATCGATAATCCAATATCTCCTGAGTGAAGGATATTGCAATATTTGTCGTTTGGGGTTCGAAGTCAACTTAAATACAATAGTACTTTTTTGAGCTGCAAAAATTCGAACTTTTTTCATAAATTATTGTCAAGAGAACTTGAACGATTGAAGAAATTTGATAAACTTATGGCATCGAACTAAAACAAAAGATCCCTTAATGTGATCTTAACGCCCGCGCTCATCTATCCATATTAAAGATTGTTACAGCAATAACTGGATATAGGAATTGGGGACGACAGTGCATTCAATGTATATATTATGTGATACTGGACCTATATAAAAAAATCTTATTCCAGGGAGATAACGATTGTTGAGGAAAATTAAATTGTGAATTACAAAGTAAGCTCCCCTTGAAATTTTGGTTGAAAACAACATTGCCACCTGGTAGCCATCTTGAATATGCTAATGAGATGATAATGTACGATGCACAGCTAGAGCTTAGGGGGATGATGTGTGTCATGTTTGGTTAAGATCAGTTTCTTGGAATAATGATAAGAAGTTTCATTCAAATTTGGTTAAAAACAACATTGCTTCCTGGCGCCCAAATTTAATAAGCAAATGAGATATGCACATCTAGATCATAGGGAGATAATGTGGGCCAAGTTTGGTCAAAATCAGACCAGTAATTTTCTTGGATAAAAGGTAACAAAAAACAATATCGCCCACCTGGCGGCCATATTGAATATGCAAATGAGATAAAAATGTACGGTGCACAACTTGACCATAGGGTGATGATATGAGCCAGGTTTGGTAAAAATCGAACTGGTGGTTTTCTCGGAATAAAGGAAACAAAAATAACAATATTGCCCCCTGGTCGCCATATTGAATATGCAAATGAGATGAAAATATACGGTGCACAACTAGACCATAGGGTGATGATGTATGTTGAGTTTGATTAAGATTGGACTAGTAGTTTTCTTGGAACAAGCGAAAAGTTAACAGACGGATAACCGAAAAACTATTTGAATAGCCCTCCATCAGAATGATGGCGGGCTAAAAATATTGATAAAGCCAGTAACCCGTACGAACAGAGGATGTGCTAATAACGAACAATATTCCAATTAACTGGGATGTATGAGCACATTCTTGGAGTTTCGGTTACTTATAAAACTACTCAAACATCCCCAAGGTTGGTGGCAGCGGAAAGCCCTTATTTTGTCCCTTTTTTAGAAAAATGATAAAAAAAATAAGCTAATTCTGTCCCAATGAAATTATCCCAATATTTGGCAGTTCATGCCACTTAACATACAATGACAGCTAAGTAGAAACAAGTTTGATTGCATTTTCACCCAAAAATACAACATGGAGCCAATTGTTTTTTTTTTTGTTTAAATACACGGAAAAGGGCATGGATCTAGGATTAAGTAGTCAATACAACTACAGTGTTTAATAAATCCCAACGCCTTGTCGTAAAACGGCAAATGAAACTTCTAAAAAGTATTTTGTAGCCCGTTTTAATGTATGCATAAAATGTATTTGAAGTAAAATGTTGAGTTAAATACCTGGCTGTCTGGATGAATCTTTTACTATTGGATAAGGACCAGGGGAGGGACTGACAAGTTGTGAATACAAACATTCATCTCCCAGTTGAAGACTAGTAAAGAACTTTCCAACATCTTCTTCTTGTTTTCGTTGAATTATACTTAATAATCTGGTAAGGTAAGTAGAAACATGCAGAATTACACAAAAATATGTATATAACTTGCCAACAAATATGACCCATTTCAAGAAGAAAAAGTTCACTGGAAGCTATATAAATATTACTAAAAATTAGGCCAACCAAATTCATAGTTTGGGGTTTTACATATACATGTATTTGACCGTGTTTAGATTAAAGCTAACAAAAAATGTCTGTGACCCCGATCTCCCCCTTCGAGCTTTACGGATATAAAAACTAATGCTTAGTTTAGTTGTTGAAAATCCACTAAAACCAGTAGATTCATATAATAAAGATGAACAAACTTACTCTCTCATCCGCTCATGACGCGGTCCTGCTGCTTTAATGGTTTCAACTTCCATTGGTGTTAAGATGCCATCTTGAATAAGCCAGTCCTCAATGTAATTAAAATCGCCATTTTCAACAAGTACCTTTCGGTTTCTCTGCAGCCTTTCCTTGTTCATTTTGACGCTTAGGAAATCTTAACCATGAAATTACAGTGGCATCTGTGAAATATAGGAAACATTTGGTAAAAACCCAATTAGCCAATTGTTATCAAAAAGCACAAAATAAGAGCTTTCCGTTCTGTAAGCAACAATTCAAATAGCCTAAATAGCATCAAATAGCCCATACCAATTTAACAATAACATGTACATCTTTCTTCGAAATACATTAATTTAACATTAAAATCGATACAACCGTGACCGCATCTAGGTACATGTAGCCTCTTTCATAAAGCATTAGTTTTCATAAATTCCAATGAACAATTGTATTGTGTAATATCATACGTCAAAACTAAGTACAAATTGTACACAATTCCAAGAAGCATTGTCAAGAGGATTAGATAACATTAAACAGACAACCGAAGTGTGGTCATTTATTTAGCTGTTTATTACATTATAAACCAAGCCGTGAAACGCGACGGAGAAAATAGACATGCATGGTTACATCTAATTGTAGAAAACAATGGTCTAGCCAGCTGGGAGCGTTGTAGAAAACAATGGTCTAGCCAGCTGGGAGCGTTGTAGAAAACAATGGTCTAGCCAGCTGGGAGCGTTGTAGAAAACAATGGTCTAGCCAGCTGGGAGCGTTGTAGAAAACAATGGTCTAGCCAGCTGGGAGCGGTGACCATTGTAGTGGAGACGCCATTTTGTGATAGTTACTTTACGAAGCCTCTGCAACTCCGGTCCCTATTTTCCTTCGAAAAAATCATTCACCGATGCAATAAATGCCTTAAAATGAATGAACAACCTTTTCTGCTTTAATATCCATTTTCTTTTTGTCGAACTAAAGGCTTGGGTTGATGCATTACATCGATATCGAAAGAGGGTTGGAACATTTCCCCGCGAACAAGGCGGCCATATTGCCTGTGGAATCATGGTTAATTTCGCAAATTTAACAAGAGATCACTTAAAGGGATCTTAACGCCCGCGTTCATATATTCATATTAAAGATTGTTAATAACTTGATATAGGAATTGGGGACTACATAAAAAAATCTTATTCCAGGGAGATAACTATTGTTGAGGACAATTAAATTTTTGAATTACAAAGTAAGCTCCTCTTGAAATTTTGGTTGAAAACAACATTGCCACCTGGTAGCCATCTTCAATATGCTAATGAAATGATAATGTACGGTGCACAGCTAAAACTTAGGGGGGGGGGTGGTGTGTGTCATGTTTGGTTAAGATCAGGTCAGTATTTTGCTTGGAATAATGATAATAAGTTTCATTTTCAAATTTGGTTAAACAATAACATTGCTCTCTGGCGGCCATATTTAATAAGCAAATGAGATGAAAATGTAGGGTGCACAACTAGATCATAGGGAGATAATGTCGGCCAAGTTTGGTCAAAATCGGACCAGTAGTTTTCTTGGAATAAAAATACCAAAAAAACAATATCGTCCTCCTGCAGCCATATTGAATATGCAAATGAGATGAAAATGAACAGTGCATAACTAATCCATAGGGTGATAATGTATGTTGAGTTTGATTAATGTCAGGTAATTTTCTTAAAATAAAGATAAAGAAAAACAAAATCGCCCCCTGACGGCCATATTGAATATGCAAATGAGATGAAAATGTACAGTACCCATTAGGGCTATAGGGAGATAATGTGAGCCAAGTTTGGTGAAAATCGGACAGGTAGTTTTCTTGGAAAAAAGTAACAAAAACATTATATCGTCCCCTGGCAGCTATATTGAATATGCAAATGAGATGAAAATGTACGGTGCACAACTAGACGTTAGGGTGATGTATGTTGAGTTTGATTAAGATTGGACTCATAGTTTTCTTGGAATAAAGGTAACAAGCGAAAGTTTTCTTGCAATAAACGTAAAAAGTATAACAACATTGCCCCTGGCGGCCATATTGAATATGCAAATGAGATGAAAATGTACGGTGCACAAATAGACCATCGGGTGAGATGATGTATGCTAAGTTTGATTAAGATTGGACAGGTAGTTTTTTTGGAATAAAGGTAACAAAGACAAAAAACATCGCCCCCTGGCGGCTATATTGAATATGCAAATGAGATGAAAACGTACGATGCTCAACAAGACTATATGGAGATAATGTGAGCCAAGTTTGGTGAAAATCGGACTAGCAGTTTTCTTGGAATAAAGGTAACAAAAAAAAAACAATATCGCCCCCTGGTGGCCATATTTTATATGCAAATGAGATGAAAATGTACGATGCACAACTAGACCATAGGGTGATGATGTATGTTAAGTTTATTTAAGATTGGATGGGTAGTTTTCTTGGAATAAAGGTAACAAAGAAAAACAACATCGCCCCCTGGTGGCCATATTGAATATGCAAATGAGATGAAAATGTATGATGCACAACTAGACTATATGGAGATAATGTGAGCCAAGTTTGGTGACAATCTGACAAGTAGTTTTCTTGGAATAAAGGTAAGAATAAAAAAACAATATCGCGCCCTGGTGGCCATATTAAATATGCAAATGAGATGAAAATGTACGGTGCACAACTAGACCGTAGGGTGGTGAGGTATGGTAAGTTTGATTAAGATTGGACAGATAGTTTTCTTGGAATAAAGGTAACAGCGAAAGTTTTTTTGCAATAAACGTAACAAAGAAAAACAACATCTCCCCCTGGCGGCCATATTGATTATGCAAATGAGATGAAAATGTACGGTGCACAAATAAACCATAGGGTGATGATGTATGTTAAGTTTGATTGAGATTAGACAGGTAGTTTTCTTGGAATAAAGGTAACAAAGAAAACAACATCGCCCCCTGGCGGCCATATTGAATATGCAAATGAGATGAAAATGTACGATGCACAACTAGACTATATGGAGATAATGTTAGCCAAGTTTGGTGAAGATTGGACAGGTAGTTTTCTTTGAATAAAGGTAACAAAAAAAAGCAATATCGCCCCCTGGTGGCCACATTGAATATGCAAATGAGATGAAAACAAACGGTGCATAACTAGACCATAGGGTGATGATGTATGTCAAGTTTGAAGAAGATTGGACTGGTAGTTTTCTTGGAATAAAGGTAACAAGCAAAAAGTTAAGGGACGGACGACGGACGACTGACGACGGACGACAGACCACGGACCACGGAAAAGCCATTTGAATAGCCCTCCATCAGAATGATGGCGGGCTAAAAATGGCTTTCTCCCGTAGCGTTCAGCCCTTCGGGCGTCACAATAACGCTACATACCGGAGCTAGGTCACATCCACTTCAAATGTTTGCTGGCTTTCAAATAAGCATATTTATATCAAACTAAAACCCGTTTTTACCAGGCTGTGTCATTCCAAAATACCACAAGGCTTTGTTGTCTATTCATTTTAGTTCTCAAAATTGTGGTCAAATAGGAAGACGGCAAACTAATTCACACCGCCATCGAGCATAGCTCACAAAAGATGGAGTAAAGCAACGTTTTTTGTTTTTGTTTTTCTAAACATCTTTATTTGGTTTAATGACTGTGCACTTAAGCCTTAGGCTTATGGTGTGTACCAATAAGAAATATATTTAAATCAAACAAGCGAAAAGAACATATTTACAAATGTTTGATCTTAAACACAAAGTAAAAGCATTACTGTCCAAGTTGGTACATGTAATTATATGTAAACATATTTCAAGAATGAACTTAGTGAATAAATTTACATAGAACGGTTGAAATTACAGGAGCTTACACAGCACAAGGTCTGGTTGATCTCTCAGGGAGGGTTACGCGAAGCGTTTGCTTGCCGTGATATATTTGCAAACGGATTCTACTATTAATTGGTTTTGGGGAAGTGACAGATCAACAGATCCGTATAGCAGGAGTGTCGTACTTATTTCTTCATTGAAACCGCTATTACGAATCTCTTCTATTAACTTTAACCTTTGTACAGAAAATAGTTTGCAGTGAAGAAGGTAGTGGTGGGCTGTCTCAGTTGGGTGTAGACAATTACATTTTGGAGAATCGGTTATGAAGTTGTTGAATAAATCGTCATTTAGGGAACTGCAACCGTTTGGCATTCGACAGAGGATGCTGTTTGGTAAGCGACCACCTATGTAGTAACAAAGTGGAGGTCGTGTCAGTCGAAACACACGGTTTAGTTTGGATTTAAACTCAGTGTGATCGGTTAGGGATTTAATATAATCTGGGAGCGTATTCCAGTCGCGTACAGTTAAAGGAAAAAAAGATTTGCTGAATCTGCAGAAAAATGTTGTGCAGTTATTTGAAGACCTTTGAAGATATGGATTTCTGGATGATACGCGAACGGGTAATTTTTGTTGGAGATTAGAATTGGTTGGATCTGTGGAACACATTCAGACGATGAATCTTGCGGCGCATACTAAGTGTATGGAAACCAGTTTTTTCGTAAAGAAGTGAACTGGCTACGCTTTTCGTTAAACCGCTAATGATCCGGAGGCAATCCTTTTGCAGACTTTCAAGAGAATTTACTTGAAACTCTGTTAGACTGTCCCAGACTACATCAGCATATTCAAGTGAAGGTCGAATAAATGTTTTATACATAATTTCAAGAGATTTTCTGCTTAAGCGATATTTAAGTCCTCTAAATAGAGATATTTTTGAATGGGCTGAGGTTATCAAATTTTCTATATGGTTCAAGTCTTAATAAGCTGTCCGCAGGAGTGCCCCAAGGATCAGTCCTTGGGCCCCTACTATTTCTTTTTTATATTAACGATCTCCCAAGTGCAGTCTTGAACTCCGTCAGGCTTTTCGCCGACGACAATTGCCTTTACATTCTTTCTGACAATTTGCTCCGACCAGATATAGCCGCTTCTTGGGCTGAACGATGGAAAGTTTACCAAGCTTATTGAAAGTCAAGCCTAAATGCTTGTGTGTTGCACAGGGAATTAGGTTGTTGCCCATGGAATGAATGTCATTAGCCGATGGTTGTTGACGTCTGGAACATAATAATAATTTAGTCTTACTTGCATTGAATGAAACTTTCCATCGTTCAGCCCAAGATAGAATAGCCTTCAGGTCCTGATCAATAGAAGCGGCTATATCTGGTCGGAGCAAATTGTCAGAAAGAATGTAAAGGCAAGTGTCGTCGGCGAAAAGCCTGACGGAGTTCAAGACTGCACTTGGGAGATCGTTAATATAAAAAAGAAATAGTAGGGGCCCAAGGACTGATCCTTGGGGCACTCCTGCGGACAACTTATTAAGACTTGAACTTGATCCATTGAGAACTACTCTTTGTTTTCTATTTTCAAGGTAATTGGCAAACCATTTTAACAAGTTCTCACAGATACCAATTCCACGGAGCTTATGCAATAAACCTTTGTGCCACACCCGATCAAAAGCTTTAGAAATGTCAAAAATAGGAAAATTACTTCTTTACCTTCATCAAGTGCTTTGATTAGGTCAAAGTAAATATCCAGTAATTGAAGAACAGTGGATTTCCCAGGCAGAAATTCATACTGGCAAGAGGAAATGCTGTTCTTAGTAAATTTGTACACGTACTTGAAAATTATTTTTTCAAAAACTTTACTAGAACAGCTAAGTAAAGAAATAGGTCGATAGTTCGAAGCACAGCTTGGATCCCCAGATTTGAAGACTGGAGTCACATTTGCGGTTTTCCACTGAGTAGGGAAAACGCAAGATCGCAAAGAACGGTTGAATAACTTAGTCAATTGAGGAGCCAAAATTGAGTGGGCCTCAGATAACAATTTTGGGCTTATTTCATCAGGTCCAACGGCTTTGCAGGTGTCAAGCGCCTTCAGTTCTTTCAGAGTATCTTCCTCTGAAATAACCAACTCACATAGACTATCTCCAGTATTATTTGGCAAATCTGGCAAGTCGCAATTACTTGAATCATCCACAGTGCATATACCAGCAAAGTAATCGTTGAATAACTTTGCCTTTTGTTCATTATTGTGACAAAATTCACCAAGTTGAGTTTTTAAAGGTGGTATTTGATTGAAATTCAAGTTGGAGTTTTTGAGAAACGTCTTGCATAATTTCCACCAAAATTTTCTGTTAATGTTGCCTTCAGAGATTTGCGCCGCAAGTTTCTCGTCATGAATGCGTTTCGCCATACTAATTATTGATGTTACGTGGTTGCGTTGTTTTTTGTATTTGTTTATGTTGTCAACGGTCTTAAATTTTCTCCATCGTCTAAATAAGTTATCTCTATTTTTTATTTCATTCTTAATGTCTTTCCTCATCCACCCCTTATCCATAGGATTAATTGTTACTAAATGGTTTGGTATAGCTCGATTAGCGGCCTCCACTATGGCACTATTTAGGAAGGAGCACATCTCGTCTACATCCACATCGTCCGCCAAACCCCGCTCCCAATCTACATTATTAAGTATGTTACGAAAAGAATCCCAATTAGCTTTTTTATAGTTCCACACACGACGTTTGAAACTAGAGATTCTTGGGACCGATGATTGTAGTACGACAAATACAGAGCAATGGTCACTACAAAAATTAGTCATTACACCGGATTGTTTTACAAAAGATCTATGGCTGCATGCAATGGGATCTAGTAAGGTGTCTGGTACAGGTCGGGTAGGTTCAGATATAAGTTGTGTTGAACCATGCGAAGTCAAAATATTAATCAGATGTCGGTTTTTATTATTCAAAAGATTTTCATTCAAATCGCCTGTGATTAAAATGCTGTGTTTTCTATTAGAATCCATGGCATTTGTAATGTTGTTGTCCAAGCTACTCAATAGCTCCACCCCACTGCCAGGTGGTCTGTAGATTACGCATATTAATGACGATGGTTTATCGAACACTTCCACCCCGATCATTTCTATATTAGGGTCTTCAAGCTCGGGGCGACGACGAAATGACAATCTTTGTGAGACATAACTACACACACCTCCCCATGCTTGGTCCCGATCACGACGTAGTGGTTCATGGTAGCCAGATAGAGCTATGGAGCAACTTGGAGTATTGGCGGTTAGGTGGCTCTCTGTGAATGATAAAATGTCAAAGTCCGAAAGGTTTGCGTATATTAGATCTAACTTGTTTTTAATACCGCAAGCGTTCAAGTGGAGGAGGGAAAACGAATGGTTATTATCTAGACGGGGACCGGGGTTAAGCTCAATGTCGCCGGATAACAGGAGCAGAAAATTTATAACTATTAGAAAAATACTTAGACTGTATAGAACTGGCCAGCAGAGAGAATTTTAAAGTGACGCCAAAACCAGCTTAGAATAATAATAATTCTATAGCTGCTGGGTCCACATTTAGATTTGCGTAATATCGATGTACCAATAACCATCCCAAAGAGACCTATGGCAACGTTATGCCATGAAGTCACAGCGACGTCATTTCGTCATCGGCATTCTTTTAATGATGTCGGCTTTTCTGTCCATGACGTGGCCTATGTGACCTTTAAATTCAAAAACTGTGCAATTGCATTAACCATCCTATATACATGCATGGTGAATAAAGAAATGAAGTGAATTTACTGAGAACTTCTTTCTCAGCTGCAAGTTTTCCTATTAACCAGTAAACTGTCGCCTAGCGGCGATTTTAATAGACCATAATGGGAACATGTCTGTTACATTTAATGAAGATCCGACAAGAAGTTCTCTTGGAATCGCGATCAGAAGAGAGAAAATTGATAAAAAGAAGAAAAACAAAATGGTTGCTAGGCGACTAGTTTTACTCAGTCGGTACCGCCAATGAACTATACACGTGGAACGGAGGTCGAGAGAAAAGTAATAAAAAGAAGAAAAACAAAATGGTCGCACAGAGGCCATTTTAATATGTAAATGAGCAAAAAAATACTTAGTACGCAACGAGGTCATAGGGATTACCAGCGTACACAGTTTACGAAGATTCTCTCATTACTTTAGGAGAAAAGTGATAAAAAGAAGAAAAACAGAATGGTCGCCTAGAGGCCATTTTGATATGCAAATAAGCGAAATAAATAAATGTTGCGCAACTAAACCATAAGAGGAACGTGCGTGTGGAATTTAAAGAAGATCCGCGACCACAAGAGAGAAAAGTGATAAATAAGTGAACAACAAAATGGTCGCCTAACGGCCATTGTACATGAAAAAAGCCAAAAACATAGATGTTGCACAACTAGACCATGTGGGGAACCAACAAAAACATTTCAACAAGATCGGCCTTGTGGTTTTCTACATTCCGCGACCACAAACTATGTAGCGGCCATTTAATATGCAAAAAAGCAAACAATATAAATATTGCACCACTATGTCATAAGGGGAACCTGTCTGTGAAATTTGATGAAGATCCGACCGGTAGTTCTCTTGGAATCGCGATCACAAGAAAATTTTACAGACACCGGACGACGGACCACATACAAAAAATCGATTTGATAAGATCATGGTGGTCTAAAAATGTCATAATAAACCGGAGCTAATGGTAGCTATAATTTGATGCAAATTAAACAAAATCAAATACACCATGGTCTCGAAATAAACTGGCCACCTAAGGAAAAATAAAGTGTAAGCCAAAACTAAAACGAGAATCCTGTTATACTCACTTTCACAAAAAACTCATGCATTCAGCAATGGGAGCTGTGTCAATTACGTTAGCAGAGCGCTACTAAAGGCCCGCTGTAATATCTACAAGCCAACTACCTTCCTTTTTAGAGTATGTGGGATGGTTGCCAGTTACCACCGGAAGGTCATGGGTTTCCTCTGGGCATAGAGTTCGGTTTCCTCCCACAATAAAACTGGCAACGGCACCATATAAGTGAAATAATCTTGAGAGCGGCGTAAAACACCAAACAATCAACCAATCAATCCTTTTTAGAAGACTGATGGCTAAAATAACGAGAATACATGCAGGAACTAAGTTACTTCAGCCGTCGCCTTTACCGAACGTTGACAGGGCACGAACACATCTACATGCACATACCTATTTTAACAGCTCTAACGCTTGTATCTTTGAATTTGATTATCTTTGCAGGTCTTAGTTTAATTACAGACAGCTTACCTCGTTTACCAGCATAATTCTATCGGAAAGAGGAACTCCGACTAAACAGACCAATAGGTTTAACATTTTATATCAGTTGAAGCCAGTCGACCTATATACGCCTCTCATCTATAGGCAGGCGAACACTTTTGTCCATGTAGAATACGTATATGTGGGACATTTCGTGGAAATGAAACCAAATAGGCCGATATCAATCACTGATAAGTATATAGGGCACCGAAGTCTTGTATGTAGCCTACATAACAGTGTAAGGTCCCTATATATGTGTGTTCATTTAATGGTTAACAAGAATGATACGCCTTTTACTCATATATTTATGAACACGCAGACACAAGTAAAAACTTCTTGTCTAAAATAACCATGGAGACTTGTAGGTTTCTAGTTGTGTTAAAAGGGATAAATCATTTACACCTTTATACCCAATTGTAATGAACTAAAACCCGTGATATTTCATTAGGTTGACAACAGACACCAGTTTGGCTTAAGTCAATAGAATTTGCTGGAACACACTCTAATATATTGACAATCGTAGCATATATATTTATGAACACTAAAACACACGGGAACAGGGAACATCTAGAATAAAGTAACAATGGAGAAAAGTTTCTTATTGTGTTTAAAAGGGAAAATCAAAGATCCAAAAAATTCCGACAGTTTACTGTCGCACATATTGGGAAGGTGTTCGGATGATCATTGGTAAACTTCTTTCCCCAGACAAACGTTAAATGGGTTTAATACGATTTTTGAATTATTTGCAGCTGGTATATTTACCTTTAATTCGCCGGTCGGACATTTAAGACGAAGTTGAATTTAATGCATATATATTGATGCACCGACAATCCCAACATCTATATATATGGTCGACATTAAATATATATACAAATATATATGTACATATATCTATATATACATATACAGATATGAATAATATTAAACAGAGTACCCATTCAGCAAGTATCCCCGAACACGTAACTTGAAGAGCGATATTGAAAGTTGTGTTCTCATTTCCTGAGGCAGTCCGTTCCAGAGTTTTGTCCCTTTTACTTTCAATGATAATTTAGATTGATTGATTGATTGCTTGGTGTTTTACGCCACGCTCAAGATTATTTCACTTATAGTTTTATTGTGGGAGGAAACCGGGCTCTATGCCCGGAGGAAACCCACGACCTTCCGTTGGTAACTGGCAACCATCCCACATAGGTCGTTCGAATGAAAACCCAGTCAGAAAATTTTCCAATTTTTGGACTGAGTGGGATTCGAACCCGCGACCCATTGGTGGAAGGCTGTTTGGATTGAGCGTCCAACGCTCTACCTACTGAGCCACGGAGGCCCCCGATAATAGATAAAGTTACTATGGGCGAATGGGACATACAGATTCAGTTGAGACTGTCGAGTTGTATAGTTATGGACATGGATAGTCCTTTGAAACATTGACTGGAAAGTCTCAGTTCACGATGGTGAAAACATTTGTGCACAAACAACAACATTTGCTGGTCATTAATCCTGAATAATTCCAGTAAGTTATAGTTCAGAAAGATTGGGTTGGTATGGGCCATCATATTGGATTTAGTTATAGTTCTTACGGCTTAAGATGTGTTGGGGACACCAGACCAAATTACTGTAATTGAGATAAGGGAAAATGAGAGAATAATATAGGGTAAATAGTGTCTTTATATTTAACAAGTGCTTAATGTGATTTATAACACCAATATTCCTTGATATTTTACTACACAAATGTGCGATATGAGTTTTCCAATTAAGTTGATTATTTATATAGACTCCTAAGAATTTAAAGGTTTTAACAGATTGGATAACGGTACAATAGATCTGAATATTAGGATTTACTGCATTCACCTGATGTGTTGGAAAACTCATCCCCTCCCCCATGCTTCAAAAACGTCTTCATCTATAACTTTGGAACATAACGACTTTATTGCTATTTTTAAAGAATTAAGGAGAGGAAAATCCGGAAATTATTAGCATTTTTAGTTGCAGAACACCCTCAGAATGCTTCTGATGCAATCTAGATTTCCCTGCGTTGGAATAGTAACCCGATTTTTATGCTGTAAAGCGTCACAATGCTTAAAGTTATAGATGAAGACTTGTAACGTTTTTGAAGCATGGGGGAGGGGAAGACTTTCCCAACACATCAGGAGAGAACCAAGGGGCCGCTTAGGCCCCGAAAAGCGCCAGCGGTTTGTTTTATATTGATTTGGGCGATTATATGGGAAAACTACATACTTGTGCTACATAAAATGGTCCGTGGATAGTTCTCTTTATTGAAAGTGGGAAGGTGGCAGACTATCGAAACCCAGTAGGCCCATATACAGGCGTGGGTCTACGGGCCACCCAGGCTCTTAAAATCATCAAGCAAAACATTGTCAATGACTTTCGTTGTAATTTCTTTAAAGTAACAGTTGAAGTACTGAAGACAATTTTTCAGAGAAATATTGTATATAAATCATCGACGATCGGCCATATTTGATGAAGCTCTATGACTCTTCATGGCCGAAGATATGTCTAAACAAAGAACGGTGTATATAGTTTTGTTATCTATTCTTGAGTACCATATTCCTCTCAGATAAGGCCATCATTTCAGTGTTTATAATCGAATATATAGGTTTATTTGGTATACAACTCGTTTGTGGGACGAGATGATCACCAAATTGTGTGTGATTCTTTACATCCATAAATTGCATTTTCCAAAATTCAACTTGTTCATTGCTAGAACCATGAAACACGTTGCTTAACATTGCAACACGGACTATGATGTACAAAATATTCAAAAAGAAACATATCACCATAGTTACCGTGGTTAATGGTTACCGTCAAACTAAAGATGACATGAAACTGGCAGACCTTGCAATATATTGCATATATAATGGTACGTTTTGATCTGTGTTAATTCTCCCTACCTGTTTTTGTCTCTTCTTTTTCTCTTCTTTTTTTTCTCTTTTTTTTTCTCTTCTTTTTTTTCTCTTCTTTTTCTTCTCTTCTTTTTCCTTTCCCCACCCTGGATCCGCCCCTGAATAAGATTGGCTCTAGGATGGATCCTTGGGGCACTCCACAGCTAACTGGATGGGTGGGTGATAAAACATTTTGAAATGAAGTACATTGGAAACGTGATGATAAGTAGCTTTTAAACCAATCTAAAGATTTCCCCCTACAGCCATAGTGCTCCAATTTTTTTTAGAAGAATGTTCTGGTTGACCGTATCAAAGGCTTTGGAGAGGTCTAAAAATGTAAGTATACTAATTTTTTTGGAATAATGAGCTGCAATTAATTGTTCATGTAAACTAAGTAGAGCATGAGTAGCTCAGTTGGCAGAGCATTAGTCTCTTAGTGCGACACAGGCCTTTCATTGATGAGTCGCGGTTTTGAATCCCTGTCCGATACTTGCCAATGGTTGGGGGTTTCCACCGCCCCCCCCCCCCCCCCCCTTAAACTTTTAACACCATTATATACGTGAAATAATTGTGAGTGTGGCATAAAACATAAATGGATATAAATATCTTTGCCCCAGGAATACCATTTCATAGGTGGCAGTGTTTTTTTTATATTGTAATATAGTGCTTAGTTCCAATGGTGGCGCCATAATAATGTGACAGAGTGAGATTGTAAAATAATCATAATTATGGTGGAAAACAATCATTTTATCTAGACTTTTAACCCCTCGGGTAATTTTGCGACGAAGGGTATTGTCGCTGCTCCATTATCTTGTCTGTCTGTTGTACCCTATATACACATCATCTCAAAAAGTATTTATCTAACAACTTTGAAACTTAACACAATTGTTTAACATAGAAACCACAGGAAACCAATTGAAGATGAGCATCATGAGGTATTTTGTCACGAGTTATGCCCCTTACATTACCATCAGCAGACAATGTCCTTGTAACCACAATATCTCAAAAAGTCGTTCACTCACAACTTTGAAACTTCCAATTTTATTCAGGATGAAATCACACTGGATTTCCGAAGTCTTCGACACACCACCGAACAGATGGGACTTTTTAAATGCAACAAATTGTTTACTCTTGCCCATTTTGTATCAATACTGGGATTTGAAGCTGTTGCCATGGCTACGTTATGGTGGTTTGGAGGTGGCTGGTTGCCGTGGGTTACAGCCGGGATATTTTTAGCCACAGCTCAGGTATGTCTTTTGTTTAATAAAGTTTTAAAATAGGGGGCCTCTGTGGCTCGATCCAGACAGAGCGATGGGTGGCTGGTTTGAATTACACTGAAGACACAAATTGAAAAAATACAAACTGTGGAAGGATACTTTCCGAAGTTTGGGGACTGTCCTCTGGGCAAAAAGCCCAATTTCCTCCACCACTAAACCTGGTAATGTCATCATATAAGTGTGATGTAGGAAATTCATTCAGTAATATAAAATAATCAGTGCTTTATAAAATACGAAGACTTTTCTGCGGTTACTTGACATGAAGCTGGCTGTTGGCATAGTTTCATGTAAATTAAGTGATTTGTTTGGCTGTCGTAGTTATACGGGCTACCGTATCCTACACCTATGTCTTTTGTTGAAACCTCCACCACCCCTCTTGATAAACATGACAATGCTGTAGTATGCCGTATGCATCAATGCAAGGCCTGTGTCGGACTGAGGGACAATCACTCCAACCGATTCAAACATTCTCTAGAATGATTGCAATGGAGAGCTCCTATTTTGTATTTCTTGAAAAAAAAAAACTGGCTAATAATTACCTTATTCTATTTTATGCGTTCCCATATTTGACCTCCCATGTCCTTTTAAGTGAATCTGACTTAGAATGCTCAACTGTTCATTGTTGTCTGTAGGCCCAGGCTGGCTGGCTTCAACACGATCTAGGACATTTCTCAGTATTTAACAACTCCAGATTAAATCGTATAGGCCATCATATAAATGTGGGATTTTTAAAGGTAAGTACGTAAACTTAGAATGACACCTCAAACAATCAATCTGGTTACTTAGTTATTTCGTCAGTTTGAACACCGATCGGCCGCGCTGATCGCTTGTCTAAAAAAATTATCTCTGTCCTGATATTAGTCCGGGTTCCAAAATCACTTACACTATTTTTTTTTTGTTCTGATGGTTGTATTTTGGAGTCTGGGTTCATTGCAATCAAACAGCCGGAGAAGACTGCTCTCTTCAGATTGGGCAGTTTGCGGTCAGATTTAGACAGTAAATAACAATATAACTATTTCAAATAGTGTCATCACAACATTAGCTTTTTGTAAAGTAAATTTAACGTTTAGAAACTGAAAATCTGCTAAACAGTGTTACGTCATCAATGGCGGAGAGTTTGAGACTGCAGAAGACAAATGTGAATTCAGAGGAAGAATAATGTTTTCTGGCCGATCCTGCTCGTCCATATCAGATACTGCTAGGTACTAGCAAAATTATCCATGAACGCAATTATGATTTTATGATGCTCAGAAGCGGGCAGTCTACTTCAGCTTTTTTATTGCAATTAACCCTAGCTCCAAAATATGGCCGTCAGTATAAAACAAGTAATTTTGGAGTAAGAAACCCGGACTATTCTGATATAATGATTCTATATTTATTTTCGCAATCGTTCTCATCAAAGCCATAAAGAAATAAGTTAAAGTGGCATGAGTTGCCAAAATTCACACTTTTTTCATAATTTCTGATCGACACGACAGTACGAGGCTTTGAAGGCCATCGAAAAATTAAATGATTGGTGGCTTTGGAATGAGGAAAATCTATACAGTATGTGGCCTATACAAACCGAAATAGCGTTCGAAAAGTAAACAAAATATAAATAACCGAGAGGACCATTCATTCATTCTAAAGCCAAAGTTAATTCAAAACAATACTTTATCGTTCATTCTCGAGACTAGAAGCACTGAATTATACGTCTTGAGAAAAATAGCCGATGATGTCAACATTCTGTTTTTACGTCAAAATATCAACGTTTTGGCAGCTCAGGCCACTTTAATAAGTTAATAAGTTTAATAATTTAATAATAATAATGAATGCAATGACAGTTTTGGTATTATTTATTGACTGCCATCAAGAAGGGACGGCCTCGGTGGTCGAGTGGGTTAGAGTGATCGTCCTTCAGTTTACACAGACCTTCCATCGATACGGCGCAGGTTCAAATCACACTCAGACCAAATAGAAATTGAAATATTTGTGAGTGGATTTTTCACTCGGTCGCCGTATGTTGTTGCAAGGTACTCACGAAAGGTCAAGGGGTTTCCTCCGGACAATGACCCTGGTTTCCTCTCCCACTAAACCTGGCAACGCCACCATATAAGTGAAATAATCTTCAGTGCGGCGTAAAACATCAATCAATCCATAAAGAAGGGATGAACTGTCAGAGGGCTGTGCAAGAAATCTATAAAAAGTTTTGCTATGTTATTTATAAATGCCAGAATTAAGGGCTTCCAAAGTGTTTTTTGGAGCTTATTATGAAGTCCCCTAAATATTGCTCAAAGACCTGAAAGCTGCCTTTTTATGACTTTGTGTCGTTACAAATGTCATAAAGTCGCCAAGCCATTTCTGGAATACGTCTAGCCTTGTTAAACGTAGACGTGGCGACCTGGTGTTCACCGAGAGGTCAATAGGTCAAAGCTGCAAAACTTCAATTGCTCAAAGTGCACAGTATCTTCTTCTTATTGTCATATTTTTTATAATGATATAGGGGGCCTCATCACACTGGTGGAATTTCCGGCATTTTCAGCATCATGCTAAACCAAATATAATCCGAAAAGATCCAGATGTACAGCTAGCCTATGTATTTCTTCTCGGTGACATCATGCCAAAAAGTTGGGGAGAAAAAAGAAAAGGAATCATGCCTTACAACTGGCAGCATCAATATTTCTTTTTAAGTAAGAATACAATTTTAACAAAAGATCAAACATTTTGAGTAAATACTTCAGGTTCATTTCCTAGAAGAAATTGAATTTTAACAGTATTTCTGTAAATTCCATTTTCCAAACAAAATGTGTACAATTTAAATAAGAAAGTTGATTTTGTGTTTTATTGTCACAGAATCATTTTAAAATATGACTTAAAATGTGAAAATAATTATATATTCATCTTGATAAGATAACCAAAAAAAAAACCCCAGTTTATTTAAAGGCCCACTTGCCGCCGTAGCCTGTTTAAATTTGCTAAGAAAACCAATTTACATGAGCTTAGTACGATTAATACCACTAAACTTAAACATAGGACACATAGAACATGTCTAGTTAGCTTTAGAATGTAGAAATGGGATGAAAAACAAACGAAGAATCGAAGCCTGATTACAACAACAACGATCAGTGTCGGTCAACTTTCGTGTTGGTTTACCCTCATTTCAGGCCTTTTTATCTGTAGTTTACAATCAAACAATCATCAGCAGGCTTTTCCAGTCGCTGTTAACCGATCGTCAGTCTGTATTTCTCAGATAAATAGGCCTACGTAAAATTACCCTGTGCCGTTAGTTCACTCACTCGACTGAAACATAAAATCGCCAATAGGGGGCAGTGTGGTTTGTTTACGTTCCGGGTACCTAACAATTCAAATTTTCAAATTCAAATTAAAAATGCAAAGTGACGTCCAAACTTTTAAATTTTGGTAAAAATAGAAAGTTCCTAACTAATTTTGTCTGGGAAAAATACAGAAAACGGTCTTTCTTTTTTAATGTAAACAATATTCCTGATTTTCGCGGCAAGTGTGCCTTTAAAGAATTATAAATATGTGGTTTGCGTTATGTTTTACGCACCTCTTAAATGGGGGCGGAAACCCACAACCCCAGCAGCTACTTGACAACTACTACACATTAAATGAAGACTAACTCAGAATTTTGTCTTTGATAGATTGATGTTTTACGTCGGACTCAAGATTATTTCACTTATATGGTGGCGTTGTCAGGTTTAGTGGGGGAGAAAATCATGCTCTTTCCCGAGAGGAAAACCCCAGCATTCAGCGAGTACCTGGCAACTTTATCAAATAGGGCAATTAGGTCAAGAATCCACTGGGAAATTTTTAATTTTTTTTTTTGTGTGGATTTCATTCAAACTCGCAATGCATTGTTAAAAGTCCTGTGTCGGACAGACGGACAATCACTCTGCAGACAGAGTCATCGTTTTCTCTGAATGTGGAATTGTTGTTTGGAACACATTTGCCTCCCCTAATAAGCTGGTAACTCTATCTTCTAAGTTAGAATTTCAACTACATTTAAAACAAAACTCAACAAACCTTGAAATAGGTACTATAACTAATACAATGTGTTTTTCCCTCATACAGTTGGGCCCCCGTTGTTGTTGCCCATATATTTTCATTTGGAGGTGACCTACTTTGTTTTCAAAAGGAAAGACTGGCTGGTATGTTGGTAGTCCCAATAGTTTTGTCTCACAATTTTTTTTCCATTAATTCTCAGTGTTGCCCAATGACTTAAAAACATACAATTTTAGTCATTAGTTGGGTAAAGTTTATTTCAAAACTGTTTGAAATAGCCTTTTTTCTTTTTGTTATTTTAAAATTAAAAAAAAAAAATTCGAGATATATTTATCAATTCATTCTCTTGTTGTTTTTCTGATAAAAAAAAGAGCTTAAAGGATTTATAAACAGGGCTTAAAACAGGTCGTGTTTTACGCCCTATCTCACTGAGCTAATTAACTATCGAAACCAACATAGTGCGATGAATGCAGCTTTGAATTTTGTCTTTGCTACGTAATGGTATTAAATTTTGTACATTTTCTACAAAACACTTAACGTAAATTGGAAAATATTGCCCAAGGTTGCCCATAAATCTGTACGTCATCAATCAGAATCCAAAATGTAGGCCCTTGATATTTCTAATATGTTGTTGTTGTTGTAATTTGAAGGACCTGGCTTTAGTGATAGGTTTCTTTACTCGTTTTTTCTGGGTATTTGGGTCCCTATTGGGTGGTTGGTCGGCGTTCGGGCTCTATATGTTCACCAGGTATGATTAAAGTGGCATGAGATGCCAAAATGTTGATATTTTAAAACAGAGTGTTGAAATTACTGGCTATTTTTCTCAAGACATATAATTCAGAAGCATTTTAGTTCTTCTAGTCTCAAAAATGTACGATAAAGTATTGTTTTGAACTAAGTTTGGTTTAGAATGATTGAATGGTCGTCCCGGTTATTTAAATTTTGTTTACTTTTCGACCACGTTTTCAGTTCGTACAGGCCACATGCTGTATGGATTTTCATCATTCCAACGCCAATCATTTAGTTTTTCGATGGCCTTCAAAGCCTCTTACTGTCGTGACGATCAGAAAATAAGAAAAAAGTGTGAATTTTGGCAGCTCATGCCACTTTAAAATAAATTCACATGTTTAAAGTGCCATGACCTGCCAAATTTTTTCTCATAAAATCTGATTTTCAAGAAAAGCTGAGTGTTTGATTGATTGATGTTTTACGCCGCACTCAATATTATTTCACTTATAAGGCGGCGTTGCGAGGTTTATTGGTGGAGGAAACCCCTGACCTTCGCCGAGTACCTATCAACTCTTCCACATACAGCACCCGAATGAAAAATCCACTAAGAAATTTTTCCAATTTTTATTTAGTGTGAGTGTTGATTCAAACTCGCGCCGCATCGGCGGAAGGTCTGTTTGGGGCTGAGTGGCGATCACTCTAACCCACTGGACCACCGAGACCCCTCTGAGAGTTACCTTCAAAAAGTAAAAGATGGATGTTGAAACTTGAAAAAAATATATAGGTGAAGCCACTAACCATTGCAAACCAAGAACGAGTGTTAATATCTGACAAAATTTAAATAGCCGGGATGTAGGAGTTCATTCTGAGGGGTCATTGCTTATCAAACTACATTAGCGTACATCTATAAGATTGGTATCGAAAAAAAAATTATTTTGTGCTTTTTGATGAAAATAACCATCATATGGATAATTCTGGTTTAACGAAAGTTTCCCTTTATTTGGCAGTTCATGCCACTTTAAGTGATTTGCACAATAATAAAATTAATTTCAAGTAATATCTAATATTTCACATACTTTTACAAGCCTACCAATCATGTTATTTTTTAAATATATTAGTATTTTGATTGTTTTTCTTGATTTCAATGATTAACTCTCCTTGTCTGTGGTAGGTTTCTGGAGAGCCAATGGTTTACCTGGGTCACACAGATGAATCACATACCTATGGAGATTGACAAAGATCAGAACCGAGACTGGATACGATCACAATTAGCGTCAACTTGTAACGTAGAACCTGGACTCTTTAATGATTGGTTCACAGGCCATCTCAACTATCAAATAGAACATCAGTAAGTCATTTAACTTGTGTTATTACTGCACTTAATCTTTAACGGTGAAGGATCTATTTTTTTCTATTTTTTTTGAGGGGGGGGGGGTTGTAAAATTTTATTTTATTTATGGCTCCGCAAAGCGAAAGCGGAGCCATTATGTTTTCCGGTCTTCCGTCGTCTTTCCATCCTTGTCCGTACAGTAAGCCATGAATGATTCATCGGGTCAACTTCAAACTTGGGGTGTGCCTTGACATCGGGCAGAGGACTGTTGGGATTGATTTTCAGCAACGTGCGCAATCCAATATGGCCGCTATCCGTCATATTGGATTATTAGCATGATTTTCTTGCCCAGGCAATAACTTGTGGATGATTCATCCGATGAACTTCAAACTTGGGGTGTGCCTTGACATCGGGCAGAGGACGGTTGGGATTGATGTTCAGCAATGTGCGCAGTCCAATATGGCCGTTCGTCTGTTCGTCCGTACGTTTTTCCATCCTTGTCCGTACAATAACTCATGAATGATTCATCCGATCAACTTCAAACTTGGGGTGTGCCTTGACATCGGGTAGAGGACGGTTGGGATTGATTTTCAGCAATGTGCGTAATCCAATATGGCCGCTATCCGTCATATTGGATTATGAGCATGATTTTCTTGTCCGAGCAATAACTTGTGCATGATTAATCCGATCAACTTCAAACTTGGGGTGTGCCTTGACATTATTGAGAGGACGGTTGGGATTGATTTTCAGCAATCTGCGCAATCCAATATCAAACCTGGGGTGTGCCTTGACATTGAGAAAAGGGCGATTCGAATCAATTTTCAGCCATGTGCCCAATACAATATGGCTGCCATGAAGCATATTAGATTATGAGCAATATTTTATCGGGAGTAAACTTATGATAAGGCATTATTTGATATAAGTTTTCAGCCATCTTGATTTTTAAAGATGGCAGCCATCTTTTAAAATAATTAATGCCAAGAATATCATACATCATCTTTATTGTTTCATTTCTTCTTTATGTCACCTCTCAAACCACACTGCCGGTTCTAATACCCTTGTCAATCAGTTCCCCTCCTTCGCGGAGCCATCTCCAGTGATTGCGTGCAATCACTTAATCTCTAGTTTGTTATATTTTACACTTTTTCTTGGATTGTCAAGTAGAACCAGATAATAACATAATAATGGAAAAGTCTTGCTTTGGATTTAAACCCCCGTTCATATGCTGGAGTTTGAATCCTGCTCAGGTCTTAACATCCATAAAGCGTTTACCCCTACGGCCTAACAGAGACAAATATCTGTTAATTAGCTTGAAAGCTTTGTAAAACCTCAATCAATTGTCTGATAGTTAATCGATGTCATATTTTCAGTCATATTAGTAAGCAAACATACAACTGCTAACTTCCACCAATGGTTCGCGGGTGCGAATCCTACTCAGTCCAAAAAAGTGGAAAATTTTCTGACTGGGTTTACACTCGAACGACCGTATGTGGGATGGTTGCCAGTTACCACCAGAAGGTAGTGGGTTTCCTCTGGGCATAGAGCCCGGTTTCCTCCCACAAAACTGGCAATACCGCCATATAAGTGAAATAATCTTGATCGCGTCGTAAAACACCAAACAATTAATACTAACCGTTGAAAGGCAATACAATACTATCAACCAAGCCTTTTTTTAAAAGGATTTGGTTGAGTTGTCAAATTCACTATTTATATATCATGAATTTCCCTTATGAAGAGGATTTGAAGTTCACTAAAAATAAATCAATGAATGACTGAATTCTGAAAAATATGCATTGAGCCTGCAGCGTGTATAATCCAAAGTTCTTAAGATAAAATAAACAAAATTGTCTTTGCAGAGTCCATACTTTATTTTAACAAAAAACATTTTGATAGCTCACTGCCATATTAAGAAAGAATTCGTGATTGTGATTTGTTAACATTTGATTACTTTTCAGTTTATTTCCCACAATGCCCCGCCATAATTATCACCGTGTTGCCCCTCTCGTACAATCCCTATCTGAAAAACATAGATTAAAATATTCATCGAAAACGCTCATGACGGCTTTTGGAGACATCGTCAGGTAAGTCTTTTGATTTATTTCATCAACTTAGAAGCTTTAACGGGATCCTTGGTGGTTCAGTCAGAAAACTGATAGTCAGACATAGTCCTTCCATCGATGTGACACTGGTTCTCACTGGTTCTCACCCTCTCAGATCTGTTACATGTAAGTGTCAATTAACTACTCATTCAGACAGCCGTAAGATGATTTTAGCTTAAGGAGCATTATGGGAACTACTCCAAGGGCAGAGGTTCCACCAATGAGTTGTGGGTTCGAATCCCATTCAGTCCAAAAAATTGGAAAATTTTCTGACTGGGTTTTCACTTGAACGACCTATGTGGGATGGTTGCCAGTTACCACCAGAAGGTCGTGGGTTTCCTCCGGGCATAGAGCCCAGTTTCCTCCCACAAAAAAACTGGCAACGCCGCCATATAAGTGAAATAATCTTGAGCGCGGCGTAAAACACCAAACAATCAATCAACCAAGGGCAGAGGTCATGGTCCTGTCAGTTGGTTTACTTTAGATTGACCTGTAACATATTGGTTGTTACAATTAGCCTAGCTATCAAGTGGCCAGGGGCCTCTGTGGCTCAGTAGGTAGAGCATTGGACGCTCAATCTGAACAGTCTTCATATTGGTTGTTAGGTACAAATTAGCCTGTCTAACAATGGGTCAAATAAAGGAAAATCAGTGTGGGTCAAAACACAGTACAACCAAGCAATAATTACCACTAGCATTGATTTGATGATTTTTTTTTTCAAACTAATACTTGTCACAACAAACTTCGTTAAGTAGGGAACTAGAAAGCATCTCAAATAATTTGAAATTGGTCCCCAAAAAATTACAATTATTTTTTCAGGTCTTTACAGAAATCTGGTCAGATTTGGTATGATGCCTACCACGATTTGGGTTAGGATGGAAGACCATATAGGGACCTTTCAACTTTGACCTCTCTATAGGACCATATAGGGACATTTCAACTTTGACCTCTCTATAGGACCATATAGGGACATTTCAACTTTGACCTCTCTATAGGACCATATAGGGACATTTCAACTTTGACCTCTTTATAGGACCATATATAAGGTGAAGAATTACTTATGGATAACAACTTCTTGGTTTCATTGCGTGACGACGTTTCGATGTAGTTCTTACATCGTTAACGAAACGTCGTCACCCAATAAACCAAGAAGTTGTTATCCATAAGTAATTCTTCAACTTATTGTTAACCTTTCAACTTCTAAATGCCAGTGAAAGATTAGGACCATATATGGTTATTTCAACTTTGACCTCACTATGAGATCATATATTGATATACTAGGGACACTTTCAACATGGTTACTTCAACTCTAATGTCATTATAGGATCGCGTATCACTATGGTTATTTCAACTTCGACCTCACTCAACTACTAGGACCATATATGGTCATTTCAACTTTGACCTCTCCATAGTACATATAGTACATATAACGTATGGCTATTTCAACTTCGACCTCATTCTACTACTAGGACCATATATGGTCATTTCAACTTTGACCCCTGTATAGTACATATAGTTCTTTAGAGGGTCAGAAGATGTCAATCATATTCCTTCACAAGGTTTTCACACTACTGTGATTTCAGAAAACACCTGTGATTTGTTAAGCTTCAATAAGCAGTGGGTATGTGTTTTACTAGTGAGGGGTCCCAGTATCACCAAGTTTAGCTTAAAGGGGGGAAAAAACGATATGCACTTGAATCCATGGGCTCCCATAGAGCATCATATTCATGTGTGTGAATGTTTATCGTGGTTTGTCATGTGAAAATAAACTTGAGAAGAGATCTGTCTGACAAACTCGTGTTACAACGTCAATGCTCCATTGATATTTTGAAAATTGACAGGAAGAAGTATTAGTGAATTACTTCCCTACGAGCTTACTGTATCTTATATGACTATAAACTGCAATGTCAGCAGTAAGACTACATGTACGTTTTCTGAAAATTCTACAGCAAGCACCACAAGTCGCGTAGACACTGAATGCAGGTATTCCCAAAAGGTTGATTTACAAGCCAGTATACATTTCAGAGTAGTTAGAGTGTAGAGTGTCTTGCGTTATCAGCTCCTCGAAATTAACCTTGGTTTAAACGACTTTCAGAGTTGACCAATTTATCTAACGCAAATGCAGTGACCGGTGAGCTATAGGCTGATTGCCCGATCGGGACACACAGTTAAAGCTAGTCAGAAGATAACGCTTCTTAACTTTCTTATAGCACAGTTTGGCACGTTAAAATAGAAGAGATATGGTTTCGGTACCGCTAGAAAGACAAATTGACCGTGCCTGTATTGTATTTACTAAGTTCTTTACTTGACCTCTCCTTTAAAACTGGGGCAGGAAGAGTTCTGAATGAAGGGAGAATTATCCACGGCTTATAGGAGTGTAGAGATTCAGGGAACAGAAACATCCCTCATTGACATGCTAAATCTCGCTATCAAAGATAGAATTGTTACCTGAACTAAATGCCTTATTGAGCTTTTGACTTGACTTTCAAAATCAATTATTTTGCTAAAGCACACAAATGCAATGGTGAGAGTTGGACGTGGCACTCAACTTGACTCAAGTGCAATGGTCAGAGTTGGACGTGGCACTCATGTGCAATGGTCAGAGTTGGACGTGGCACTCAAGTGCAATGATCAGAGTTGGACGTGGCACTCACATGCAATGGCCAGAGTTGGGCGTGGCACTCACGTGCAATGGTCAGAGTTGGACGTGGCACTCAAGTGCAATGGCCAGAGTTGGACGTGGCACTCAAGAGCATTGGTCAGAGTTGAACGTGGCACTCAAGTGCAATGGTCAGAGTTGAACGTGGCACTCAAGTGCAATGGTCAGAGTTGGACGTGGCACTCAAGGGCATTGGTCAGAGTTGAACGTGGCACTCAAGTGCAATGGTCAGAGTTGAACGTGGCACTCAAGTGCAATGGTCAGAGTTGGGCTTGGCACTCACGTGCAATGGTCAGAGTTGGACGTGGCACTCAAGTGCAATGGCCAGAGTTGGACGTGGCACTCAAGAGCATTGGTCAGAGTTGAACGTGGCACTCAAGAGCATTGGTCAGAGTTGGACGTGGCACTCAAGAGCAATGGTCAGAGTTGGACATGGCACTCAAGTGCAATGGTCAGACTTGGACGTGTCCATATGAATTCTCCCTCCTGTGGCTCGCTCTTCATAGCTGACATAAGTTACAACAGTAAAAAACTGTGAAATTTGTGCACATCCGCGTGTTTTTAGGAAACGTATCTCAATTCTGTAAGTGAACGAGTAATTTTGTTCTAGTATTGAAAAACAAACCTCACGACGCTCAATGTATTTATATACTGCTGAATGTATTGTATGGGTGATTACAAATTTTGTACAGAATAATTTTTGAATTTTTTTTTACCGCCTTGATACAATATTTCTCAATTATGATGAAAAATACACAAAATATTTGCTCACTCATTTTACAATCTATGCAGAAACAGCTTAAATCTACCGAACAGCTTTCCACTTATGGGTCGCGGGTTCAAATCCCACTCAGTCCAAAAAATTGGAAAACTTTCTGACTGGGTTTTCACTCGAACGACCTATGTGGGATGGTTGCCAGTTACCACCGGAAGGTCGTGGGTTTCCTCCGGGCGTAGAGCCCAGTTTCCTCCCACAATAAAACTGGCAATTCCGCCATATAAGTGAAATAATCAATCAAGCTTAAATCTAAGTGTGCTAGTAAAGAAATCTACCATGCTAAAGCTCTTAGTTTTGACGGGGCCTCTTGGCTTATTCGGCGTTTAATGTCCACACCGTGGGCCTTTGCTGACTCGGTCTTTAAAACAAAAAGTCTCTACAGGTGAAACAAACCTTCCATCGATGTGTCGCAGGTTCAAATCCCAATCAGTCCAAAGTAAAAATCGAATTAAAAATCTGATTGAGTTTTCACTTGATTTGCCTATGAAGTATTAACGTCTTTAAGTACTTTTAGATCATTTTAAATAGTTTGTTATTGTTGAATTGATGTTTTAAAAAATTAGAATGCTGGTATAAATATAACACTGCTTTTTGTTTTAATTTATTGTTTTCTTTAGTTAAAAATTCTACCAAAAAGTTGTTTTTGAAGTGAATGCAGTTAGTGTTTTGCTTTAAGTTTTCAGTATTAATTTTATAGGAAACCACAGATAGCAGTTGTAGGTACAAAGAAAAACTTTTGTACTTTCTCTATTTTGTTGTGATTTTGTTCAGTTTGTTTGTCGAGAAACATTGTTCATGAATAAAGGCTTTATTTTAAGTATTTCTTTGTTCTAGTACACTACAGTAACATGTAGTCGAAATATTTATTCCCCTTTGCCTTGCCTTGTCTACACGTTTCAGAATCACACCGTATATACCATGAATGTATTTTTACAACTTTTATTGTATAAATACAAATTGTTTCTTTTTGCAGATATTTTTATTTTTACTGCACCAAATTTCCATTTAGTTGCTCACAAAATGATCTAGTGTAGCCCTGAAATTGCTAGCCGAGAAATCTGGGCTCTGTCAAATTGTTTTTTTCTCTCTCCGTGTTATGGTCTAAGCCCTCAGCCGACAAGACACATTAGCAGCCATATAATACCAGTCGCCGTAAGACTGATGATCCGGGCTATGAAATTGCAAACAGCCTTTCGGGCTTCCGTCTGTCTCAAACCTTTTTTTGTCTCTCTCTCAGTCCAAAGACTCGCCGCATGTTGATTGATGTTTTACGCCGCACTCCAGAGGAAACCGGGCTCATTGCCTGGAGGAAACCCCCGACCTTCGGCGAATACCTGGCAACTCTTCCACATACGGCGACCGAGTGAAAAATCCACTCAGATGTTGAAGGTTTGTCAGTTACCGGCCACACCGCACTATAAGGGAGATAATCATGAGTGACATCAATGGATTTGTGTCTGTAAATAGGAATCTTCTTGATTGGAAGTAGAACTCGTTTTTTGCTTGTTTCCTTGTAACTGCACCGTTCAGTTTCAGTCGAATTTTTACACGCTTTTAACATCATTGTAAAGCCTTTTGTTATTTATTTAATGGTCGTCCCGGTTATTTACATTTTGTTGACTTTTCGAACACGTTTTTGGTTCGTACAGGCCACATACTGTAAGGATTTTCATCATTACAACGCGAATCAACTCTTACTGTCGTGACGATCAGAAATTATGAAAAAAGTGGGAATTTTGGCAGCTCATGCCACTTTAACATCATTGTAAAGCCTTTTGTTCTAATTTGTTATTTATTTGTTTGGTTCCCATCAACATGTAATAAACATTTAATTCTGTTGTAAGATTATTGATTGTCTGTGTCTCCATCTCTACTTGAGTTTATACGCTTCCCTCTCATCCCACAGCTTACCGTGACAATATTTAATGCTTTAATATTATACCATAAATAAATATTTTTCTATATTTTCTCCCACAAAAAATGCTCACAGTGTATCTATTGTGATGTAAAACATTATGTTAAACATGTTTGTATGCTAAAATATAGCCCCTCTGTCAAGTCGACTTATTTTTGTATTACTTTTTTGCCCATAGCCTTGAGTTATTAGTTGTGTTGTTTACATCGAAGGCTTTAATGTAGTTGAGAAAGGGTTTTTGTATGCTAATGTTACACAAAACATTATGTACTAACGCAAACAACGATCTTGCATGTTTAGGATTTTCCTGTATTAGAAAGAAACCAGATCGGTATTGGTATAGCCTATATGATTTAGAATGAGATGTGGTGTGGGTGTTTTTGTTAAACAGGAACCAATGCCATAAAATTCTTAGACTTTTGAATTTGTTGAAATTGGCACATTGTTTTTGTTTACAAATCTGAACTTCTTGAAACAAATGGCTGACCACGCAAAATAGTCTTGAAAGTAAGTTGAAAAACTTGTAAGGTTTATAGGTAAATGATGACTTCCCAAGACAATTATAGAAACTTATCTAAATAGTTTTTCCAGTAAAAAAGATAATTCTTCTCATTGTGTCAGTGTTGCTTGTTTTTCAAAAATATATTGTACTGTACAGTATGTTTGAACAAGGCTCAATAGGCGCTCACCGATGTTTGAAGATGATGCTGAGAATCTAACATACATCACATGCACATGGAGTGCTCTCCCTTGTCCACCCTCGTTAAGGTGGACAAGATAAGATATTTTGAGTGCGGGGTAACATATAAATCAATCAGCCAAGTACGGTGAACGATTTTTTCTAACAACCATTTCCATGTTCCACTCTGCGCACGCGTTAAACCAGTAGGAAGTAAACAGACAGTGGCGAAGGCACATGGCTATTGTATTACACACATGTTATTTACTTTCTTTCTTTCGGTGCCAATTTATTTCCAATTAGATATAATTTGACTGTAGGCTATGTTCGATGAATTGAGGTTACAATTGTCTGATGGTGAATAAAGGAGGCAATTTTTTTCTTCTTTTTATAAGTTAAGTCCTGTTATCAGATTACAATTTAGGCTACATGTAGTCTACCCGGTATATTATTTATATCACTAAACTTACAAGTCTCCTATATAAGATTATAACTGTATACACCATATGGTATACTACGTATGGGCCTACTAATTAGCCTATTTAATATGTAGCAAAAACTTTGACCATACTATTGAGTATGGTCAAAGTTTTGGCTAGTTAATATGGTACGGTATAACCAGATAACTATTTTACTTGTTGTCGACGTATTATTTAAAATAGGCAGTTACCGTATTAAAACTAAAAGTTAACAGAGTTAGTCATTCTTCACTTGTTGCTAGTTAATTGGCCAGGTGTAGGTCATAATTACCCCAAGCAGAGCCCGGTTTCCTCCCCCACTAAACCTGGCAACGCCACCATATAAGTGAAATTAATTTTGCAAGCGGCGATAAACATTAATCAATCAAAACCAAACCTACTTATGTTTCCTGGTACCTAGTCTGTTTCCAGGTATGTCCAGACACAAGTTCTGGGACCATTAAAAGGGGAACCACACGCCCTAATCCAGAGAAGCACATGCGCCAAGATCAATAGGTATCGAGAAATATAGGTATAAGGCTGGGTATTTCCCACCCCTCTTTAGAAGCTGTTCTGAACCCATCAAGGAATAGAAACAAAGTATTCCAAGCAGTTGCTAATTTCTTAGCGACATGTAAACGTTTTTAACCATGCCCCATGTCTTACGTTAGACTTTTTAATAAGTACTCTCGTTATTTTTAAATAAACACTTATTGGCAAGATCAATTCCAGTTGACATGCAGGCTTATGGTAAAACTGTTCAGTAAATTCATGTTTTTATGGGCATGTAGAGTTGTAAAGTTTTTTTTATTTTATTTATTTTTTTTTATTTATCACACTTTTCATGGTAGTTTTTTGATAAAAGTTAAATGTAGACCTACGATAGTTTATAGGCCTATAGCCTTGGCGCACATCATTCATTGAATGGAGACGCCATCAAACTAATATCAGTCAGTCAGTCAGAAATATAGGTATCAAGAAACATAGGTATCAAAAACATAGGTACCGAGATACATAGTATCGAGTAACCTAGGTTACCTGGACACCTAGGTATAGTGAAACATAGGTCCCGGATATATATAGTTATGATCACTAAAACACATGGGCACAGGGGAAATCTTCTTGTCTAAAATAACCATGGAGACAAGTTTATAATTGTGTTAAGAAGAGGTATATCACTTAGACCTTTGCATATAGGTACCAGGATACATAGGTACCGCGACACATAAATATCAAGATACATGGGTACGACAATTGGGATACATGTACATAGGTACTGGGCTACATGTACATAGGTACCGGGCTACATGTACATAGGTACCGGGCTACATGTACATAGGTACCGGGATACATGCACATAGGTACAGGGATACATGTACATATGTACCGGGACACATAGGCACCGGGATGCATGCACATAGGTACCGAGACACATGGGTACAGGGACACATAGGTACAGGGACACATTGGTACATGTATGGGCAGACATGGGTACGAGGATACATACATACATAAGATTTTCCCTGTGCCCGTGTGTTTTACTAATCATAAATATACATATAGGTACCGGGGCACGTTTATAGGTACGGGGATACATGGGTAAAGGAATATATCCCGTGGCACAACATTTCAATACTCAAGGTCATTCGGTCAAGGACCATTTTGAAATTATGCCTATTGAGAAAATCCCTTTTCTCACTTCCGCTGCAGATACCAAGCACAAACGTTTGGAAAGGGAAAGCTTTTGGATTCAAACATTACAAACTATTTATCCTTTGGGTTTGAACTTGGACCCCGGAAGATGTCGTGAAAAAACTATAATACCATTTGTGTTTCAGTATAACAAAGCTAGCATTGCTATGGCCAAGATTATAGTAGAAGAATACAAACTACTTCAAAGTAAACTTGCTCGACCTCTGACCCAAAGGCCAGTCATTGCTTATAAAAAGAACAAGAGTTTGAAAGACATACTGGTCAGGGCTAAACTCCCCTGTCTGCCTTCTACCTAGGTTTTCTGGGAAAGGGGTATGGGGGGGGATGGGGTAATTTTCACTGTCTTTTCCCATGACCCCATAATATATAGTCTGACGATATTCTTACTATAGCTTAAGAGGCATAAGCATTGTCAATGCAATACAAAGTGTTCCAGAAAATTCTACTGACTAAGGCCAAGCTCCTGTCAGTCGTCAACCTAATGAAATATCATGGGTTTACTTTATTACAACAATTTATGATGGGGTATAAAGGTCTAAATGATATACCTCTTTTTAACACAATTAGAAACTTGTCTCCGTGGTTATTTTAGACAAGAAGATTTTCCCTGTGCCCGTGTGTTTTAGTGCTCATAAATATATATATTTGCCTGTGCCAGGAGCTCAAAATAACCATTGTTTTAAAACAAAAAACTATCCACACATTTGTACACGGTTGGAAGCAGTCTGCAGCATTGTTGAACTTTCTTGATATATATTTTACTTTTTTTACCTTCCATCTTCATTAGTTTTCATCTAAAAAATTATTTCTCCCGTTTGAATTCTGTATTTTAACGTTTAAATATTTTATTAGTTTTCATCTAAAAATTATTTTTATCGTTTGAATTCTGTATTTTAACGTTTACATATTTTGTTGCATTCAATATACAATAGGCTAGGTGTTCCCACCCTAGATTTTTTCTGCTACCTTATATTGTTTCTCTTCAGTTACTGTAATTTCCTTTTGATTTAATCTCCTTTATTCCAAAACCACAGGATATTTATACTCCAGCTCTCTCTAACCATATGACCTTTTATGTCTAGACTTAACCATACCTCCAATGGATATGAGTATAAAATAACTTCATCAAGCGTCCATGCTTTAGTTAAAGGTTTTGATAGCTTAATCTTCCCTTGTTTACAAAAATACTCCTTAATCACCCAAGCCCTTTTTATTTCCTGTCATTTTTCTATATAAACACAAGAAATTCAACATAACTTTAGACTTGTTTCTACTGCTATTGAGAAAGGATAATCAATCCGAAAAGCTTCTAGCAAAACCGTGTGCGATCCCGTTTTCTGCTAAGTATTCTTTGCTTACTGTAAAACGTTGTATATATTACTTTCTTTTATATTCCTCTTATACTTTTTTCATCTCTTTATATAATTTTTTTTTTTTAAGCTTACTATTGTTTTGCCCTTTTATTTATGATTTAACCTCATCTTCCATTTACAGCCCTTGTATATTTTTCTTCCAAATTTTATTTCTAGGACTTCATTATTATTTCCTGTTCCAATTGTACATTAATTTTAACCTTAGTGTCTTATTAAGTTTTTTTTCCTTCCCGCTCTATTTAGTTTTCCTAAGTCTTCACAATTTGTGACTGAGATTTATTACCCCTTTTACTTTAGTCTGTCTGTCTCCAGACACATTTTTATTCTTTATCTCTGCCTCTTTGTAACACATATTTTCCAAACTCCATCCTTTTTTTTTTTTTTTTTTTTTTTTTTCTCCTAAGTCAGCCAGTTCAATTAAGTTCTTTTATCTCTAGCTTGAATCAATTCTTTTTGTTTCCAGACATATTTTTCCTTTTTATCTCTGTCTCACTTTCCCAACTCTATTTTCCCTTTTCATATAGTTAGACTAATTAAGTATATTGGCATTTAGGCAGAATGGCAAAAGAAGGGCGTGGTAACAGAAGCAGGCAATTTTCAGTTAGCAATAGGCATGGAAATTCAAAATCTAAAAGTCCCCAATATTCAGAATTCTCGGCTCTGTTGAAAGCCCTTTTCAAAATTTTACAATGTCTTCACCACATTGGCATCCTTGAGGGACATTTACGTGACCAAACCCTCCCAAATTCCTTAAATAATAAAATTAAAGAGCTAAATTCTTTTCTTAAACCGGCTCAACGTAATCGGGAAGTTGAGATTGCGTTTGACCATGTACACAAAAATTGGGCCCATAAGATCATACAAGAGATGATTTCACATTATGCGGCATGTTTAAATAGATTAAAAGCACAGGTGACTTCTGCCAGGTCATCCAATGGTCTAAACTTTGACAGTGCTTTCAAAAATGCTTTAAAATGGGGCAAACAGAATTTTTATTCTTTTCTTTCCATCACTAAATCTGTCACTTCTGCTGCTACTACTCAGTTTAGTCCACCATCGTCTCCCCAACCCCATCCGTCTGTCAGTCCGTCGACATCCGTTATCTTACCTCCTACTCTGCAGTCACAGACTCCTAGGTCTGTAACTTTACCTTCTGTTTCCCCTTCGCCTTTCCCTACTGGTGCTCCCTCCCTTAGACCTAGTACCTCTGCCCCCTCTTTTTCATCCCCTCAGCCCCCCTCCCCTAGACCTAGTAGTACCTCTGTCCCCTTTCGGCCTCCACCCTCCCCAGTTTCTACTAGGGTCACTTCTCCTAGACCTAGTACATCTAGTCCCTCTCCTCCTCCCCCATCCCCAGTTTTGTCAGTCCATTCTCCTATGAGATATTCAGATGCAGTGAGATCCCCTCCGAGGGGTCAGCGCAACCCTCGGAATAGTTTAGCTAATTCTAAATTTTGGAAATTTCGGCACACCTCCTCTAATTGGCACCTTCCTAATGTAACTAAGAAAGTTCTTTTACTTGGGGATTCTAATCTATCTAGAATTAACCTTGACCCCCACCCTGATATGCAGGTAGAATGTTTTCCTGGTGCCAATTTCCAATTCATTTCGGACGCTAATTCAAAAGTATCAAGGTCCCAAACCTAAGAAAGTTATCTTGAATATTGGTATCAATAACAAGACAACTACTGAGCCAAACGCTTCGTTAAATCAAATGCGCAACATGATGACAGCGGTTAGGAAGACTTTTTCCAATTCGCTCATCTACTTTGTAGAGATCCAGTCATCCACAAAATTACCGGCCAGTGAAGTTTCGAACCTGAACCTATATAACTCTTCTGCTTCCAAGATGAAGAGAGTTATGGTCATACCAAAAATTCCCAATTCAAAATTTAGAGTATCCACGGACAAAATTCACTGGACCGAAGATACAGCAAATTGCTTGTATACTCACTGGCTTCAGACACTAGATTTAAACTAAATTTGGGACAGGGCATGTGCCACCCTACTTTCGGCTTAGGAAGTAATATTGTTAATCTTAGTAACGAGGAACTCACTGTTGATGATATATCTCTACTCAATAGAGGACTCTCATTTGTGCCTTGCCCAAAACCATTATCTGATAGGGACTTTTCTATTAGTAAATTAGTGCATGTTATGGAGTTCTCCAGAAATCTTAGTCTGGCTGATATCTACCGAGATTCTAGTGGGGTACGCAAGCCGTTTACATCTAAAAGCGGCTATACACCCCCTTCTCAGATGTATGACCCAGAGATAAACATTAGTCGTGACTCTGTATCTAGGAAGTTTGATGTTTTAACTAATCAGAAAAACAAACATAACCTTACTCATTCAGAATGTCTTGCCTTAAGTAAGCTAAGGAGAAATCCAAACATAGTTATTAAACCTGCTGATAAAGGTTCGGCAACAGTTATTATGTCAAAACAGGATTATATTGAAGAGATAGAACGGCAGCTAAGCAACCCTCTTCATTACAAAAAACTTGATAAGGAAATTTGGCCTGAAAATGTTAGGAAGTTTAATAAAATTCTTGTTTATCTTCAAGATAAAGGCTTACTTAATGAAAAACAGTATCGCTATTTGGAATCTGATCATAACTCTAAAAACAGGGTCTTCTATATTCTTCCGAAAATTCACAAACCCATTGAAAAATGGCCGAAGCCTACAATGCCCCCTGGGCGTCCTATTATCTCAGATTGTGGCAGTGAAAGTTACAGAATATCAGAGCTAATTGATTACTATCTAAAACCTATAGCGAATCGGCATCCTAGCTTTATAAAAAATACGGATGATTTATTGACCAAATTATCTGAGAAATCCATCCCACAAGATGTGATTTTAGTTACTCTGGATGTGGAGTCTATGTATACAAACATTGACATAGATTTGGGTCTTAAATCCATAAAATCAGCATTCCAAAGATATCCTGACCACCGTCGTCCGGATAAAGACATTTTAGAATTGCTGGAACTCAGCTTAAAAGGAAACGATTTTGAATTCAATGGGGAGATCTTTCAGCAAATCAAAGGGTGTGCTATGGGGAAACGTTTTAGTCCTAACTTTGCCTCTATTTTTATGGCTGAGTGGGAGAGTGACATTCTTCACAAATGTCACAAACAACCTTTTATTTACCTTCGGTATCTGGATGACATTTTTATCATTTGGCAACATACGTTGGAAGACCTTCATATTTTTATTGATACTCTTAATTCTCACGACTCAAGCATTAAATTACAGCCTACTATTTATCACACTTCTGTGGATTTTTTGGATGTAACTATTTACAAGGGTCATACATATCATACTACTGGGTATCTAGATTACAAAGTATTCTTCAAACCTACAGACACGCATCAGCTGCTACATGCTGGGTCATACCATCCTCCTCACACTTTCAAGGGAGTCATTAAATCTCAGATATTTAGATTCTATAGAAACTGTAGTTCACTAGATTTTTTTAACCAGGCTTGTTCTGTTCTTTTTAAAGCTCTCCTCCCTAGGAAGTATTCTATTAGATTACTCCGAAGGATTAAATCTAACACAGTAAGACAAATCATGTTTCCCCCTTCATCCCCCGATACGCTTACCTCCCCTTCACGAGTGTACCATTACCGTCGAACATTTCTCTCAGGTCTATCAATGAAATGCCTTAAGACGCGATGCAAACTCGATATATACGTACCCGATCGCGGTACCTTTTTCGGAGAACAAACTCGCGACAAATATCAAATGGCAGAGAATCTTAATTGTGACTCCTCTACTATCGTGTATGTAATCACGTGCAAAAAATGTCGCAAACAGTACGTCGGAGAAACTCAAAATTCTCTACGACAAAGAGCAGCCAACCATTTATCTAGTATAAGACTTAAACATGATGTACCCGTGGCACAACATTTCAATACTCAAGGTCATTCGGTCAAGGACCATTTTGAAATTATGCCTATTGAGAAAATCCCTTTTCTCACTTCCGCTGCAGATACCAAGCACAAACGTTAGGAAAGGGAAAGCTTTTGGATTCAAACATTACAAACTATTTATCCTTTGGGTTTGAACTTGGACCCCGGAAGATGTCGTGAAAAAACTATAATACCATTTGTGTTTCAGTATAACAAAGCTAGCATTGCTATGGCCAAGATTATAGTAGAAGAATACAAACTACTTCAAAGTAAACTTGCTCGACCTCTGACCCAAAGGCAAGTCATTGCTTATAAAAAGAACAAGAGTTTGAAAGACATACTGGTCAGGGCTAAACTCCCCTGTCTGCCTTCTACCTAGGTTTTCTGGGAAAGGGGTATGGGGGGGATGGGGTAATTTTCACTGTCTTTTCCCATGACCCCATAATATATAGTCTGACGATATTCTTACTATAGCTTAAGAGGCATAAGCATTGTCAATGCAATACAAAGTGTTCCAGAAAATTCTACTGACTAAGGCCAAGCTCCTGTCAGTCGTCAACCTAATGAAATATCATGGGTTTACTTTATTACAACAATTTATGATGGGGTATAAAGGTCTAAATGATATACCTCTTTTTAACACAATTAGAAACTTGTCTCCGTGGTTATTTTAGACAAGAAGATTTTCCCTGTGCCCGTGTGTTTTAGTGCTCATAAATATATATATTTGCCTGTGCCAGGGGCTCAAAATAACCATTGTTTTAAAACAAAAAACTATCCACACATTTGTACACGGTTGGAAGCAGTCTGCAGCATTGTTGAACTTTCTTGATATATATTTTACTTTTTTTACCTTCCATCTTCATTAGTTTTCATGTAAAAAATTATTTCTCCCGTTTGAATTCTGTATTTTAACGTTTAAATATTTTATTAGTTTTCATCTAAAAATTATTTTTATCGTTTGAATTCTGTATTTTAACGTTTACATATTTTGTTGCATTCAATATACAATAGGCTAGGTGTTCCCACCCTAGATTTTTTCTGCTACCTTATATTGTTTCTCTTCAGTTACTGTAATTTCCTTTTGATTTAATCTCCTTTATTCCAAAACCACAGGATATTTATACTCCAGCTCTCTCTAACCATATGACCTTTTATGTCTAGACTTAACCATACCTCCAATGGATATGAGTATAAACTAACTTCATTAAGCGTCCATGCTTTAGTTTAAGGTTTTGATAGCTTAATCTTCCCTTGTTTACAAAAATACTCCTTAATCACCCAAGCCCTTTTTATTTCCTGTCATTTTTCTATATAAACACAAGAAATTCAACATAACTTTAGACTTGTTTCTACTGCTATTGAGAAAGGATAATCAATCCGAAAAGCTTCTAGCAAAACCGTGTGCGATCCCGTTTTCTGCTAAGTATTCTTTGCTTACTGTAAAACGTTGTATATATTACTTTCTTTTATATTCCTCTTATACCTTTTTCATCTCTTTACATAATTTTTTTTTTTTTTTTTTTTTTTTTTTTAAGGCTTACTATTGTTTTGCCCTTTTGTTTATGATTTAACCTCATCTTCCATTTACAGCCCTTGTATATTTTTCTTCCAAATTTTATTTCTAGGACTTCATTATTATTTCCTGTTCCAATTGTACATTAATTTTAACCTTAGTGTCTTATTAAGTTTTTTTCCTTCCCGCTCTATTTAGTTTTCCTAAGTCTTCACAATTTGTGACTGAGATTTATTACCCCTTTTACTTTAGTCTCTCTGTCTCCAGACACATTTTTATTCTTTATCTCTGCCTCTTTGTAACACATATTTTCCAAACTCCATCCTTTTTTTTTTTTCTCCTAAGTCAGCCAGTTCAATTAAGTTCTTTTATCTCTAGCTTGAATCAATTCTTTTTGTTTCCAGACATATTTTTCCTTTTTATCTCTGTCTCACTTTCCCAACTCTATTTTCCCTTTTCATATAGTTAGACTAATTAAGTATATTGGCATTTAGGCAGAATGGCAAAAGAAGGGCGTGGTAACAGAAGCAGGCAATTTTCAGTTAGCAATAGGCATGGAAATTCAAAATCTAAAAGTCCCCAATATTCAGAATTCTCGGCTCTGGTGAAAGCCCTTTTCAAAATTTTACAATGTCTTCACCACATTGGCATCCTTGAGGGACATTTACGTGACCAAACCCTCCCAAATTCCTTAAATAATAAAATTAAAGAGCTAAATTCTTTTCTTAAACCGGCTCAACGTAATCGGGAAGTTGATATTGCGTTTGGCCATGTACACAAAAATTGGGCCCATAAGATCATACAAGAGATGATTTCACATTATGCGGCATGTTTAAATAGATTAAAAGCACAGGTGACTTCTGCCAGGCCATCCAATGGTCTAAACTTTGACAGTGCTTTCAAAAATGCTTTAAAATGGGGCAAACAGAATTATAAAGGTAAATTACAACTTTCGACCATTCCAAATTTTTATTCTTTTCTTTCCATCACTAAATCTGTCACTTCTGCTGCTACTACTCAGTTTAGTCCACCATCGTCTCCCCAACCCCATCCGTCTGTCAGTCCGTCGACATCCGTTATCTTACCTCCTACTCTGCAGTCACAGACTCCTAGGTCTGTAACTTTACCTTCTGTTTCCCCTTCGCCTTTCCCTACTGGTGCTCCCTCCCTTAGACCTAGTACCTCTGCCCCCTCTTTTTCATCCCCTCAGCCCCCCTCCCCTAGACCTAGTAGTACCTCTGTCCCCTTTCGGCCTCCACCCTCCCCAGTTTCTACTAGGGTCACTTCTCCTAGACCTAGTACATCTAGTCCCTCTCCCCCTCCCCCATCCCCAGTTTTGTCAGTCCATTCTCCTATGAGATATTTAGATGCAGTGAGATCCCCTCCGAGGGGTCAGCGCAACCCTCGGAATAGTTTAGCTAATTCTAAATTTTGGAAATTTCGGCACACCTCCTCTAATTGGCACCTTCCTAATGTAACTAAGCAAGTTCTTTTACTTGGGGATTCTAATCTATCTAGAATTAACCTTGACCCCCACCCTGATATGCAGGTAGAATGTTTTCCTGGTGCCAATTTCAATTCATTTCGGACGCTAATTCAAAAGTATCAAGGTCCCAAACCTGAGAAAGTTATCTTGAATATTGGTATCAATAACAAGACAACTCCTGAGCCAAACGCTTCGTTAAATCAAATGCGCAACATGATGACAGCGGTTAGGAAGACTTTTTCCAATTCGCTCATCTACTTTGTAGAGATCCAGTCATCCACAAAATTACCGGCCAGTGAAGTTTCGAACCTGAACCTATATAACTCTTCTGCTTCCAAGATGAAGAGAGTTATGGTCATACCAAAAATTCCCAATTCAAAATTTAGAGTATCCACGGACAAAATTCACTGGACCGAAGATATAGCAAATTGCTTGTATACTCACTGGCTTCAGACACTAGATTTAAACTAAATTTGGGACAGGGCATGTGCCACCCTCCTTTCGGCTTAGGAAGTAATATTGTTAATCTTAGTAACGAGGAACTCACTGTTGATGATATATCTCTACTCAATAGAGGACTCTCATTTGTGCCTTGCCCAAAACCATTATCTGATAGGGACTTTTCTATTAGTAAATTAGTGCATGTTATGGAGTTCTCCAGAAATCTTAGTCTGGCTGATATCTACCGAGATTCTAGTGGGGTACGCAAGCCGTTTACATCTAAAAGCGGCTATACACCCCCTTCTCAGATGTATGACCCAGAGATAAACATTAGTCGTGACTCTGTATCTAGGAAGTTTGATGTTTTAACTAATCAGAAAAACAAACATAACCTTACTCATTCAGAATGTCTTGCCTTAAGTAAGCTAAGGAGAAATCCAAACATAGTTATTAAACCTGCTGATAAAGGTTCGGCAACAGTTATTATGTCAAAACAGGATTATATTGAAGAGATAGAACGGCAGCTAAGCAACCCTCTTCATTACAAAAAACTTGATAAGGAAATTTGGCCTGAAAATGTTAGGAAGTTTAATAAAATTCTTGTTTATCTTCAAGAAAAGGCATACTTAATGAAACACAGTATCGCTATTTGGAATCTGATCATAACTCTAAAAACAGGGTCTTCTATATTCTTCCGAAAATTCACAAACCCATTGAAAAATGGCCGAAGCCTACAATGCCCCCTGGGCGTCCTATTATCTCAGATTGTGGCAGTGAAAGTTACAGAATATCAGAGCTAATTGATTACTATCTAAAACCTATAGCGAATCAGCATCCTAGCTTTATAAAAAATACGGATGATTTATTGACCAAATTATCTGAGAAATCCATCCCACAAGATGTGATTTTAGTTACTCTGGATGTGGAGTCTATGTATACAAACATTGACATAGATTTGGGTCTTAAATCCATAAAATCAGCATTCCAAAGATATCCTGACCACCGTCGTCCGGATAAAGACATTTTAGAATTGCTGGAACTCAGCTTAAAAGGAAACGATTTTGAATTCAATGGGGAGATCTTTCAGCAAATTAAAGGGTGTGCTATGGGGAAACGTTTTAGTCCTAACTTTGCCTTTATTTTTATGGCTTAGTGGGAGAGTGACATTCTTCACAAATGTCACAAACAACCTTTTATTTACCTTCGGTATCTGGATGACATTTTTATCATTTGGCAACATACGTTGGAAGACCTTCATATTATTATTGATACTCTTAATTCTCACGACTCAAGCATTAAATTACAGCCTACTATTGATCACACTTCTGTGGATTTTTTGGATGTAACTATTTACAAGGGTCATACATATCATACTACTGGGTATCTAGATTACAAAGTATTCTTCAAACCTACTGACACGCATCAGCTGCTACATGCTGGGTCATACCATCCTCCTCACACTTTCAAGGGAGTCATTAAATCTCAGATATTTAGATTCTATAGAAACTGTAGTTCACTAGATTTTTTTAACCAGGCTTGTTCTGCTCTTTTTAAAGCTCTCCTCCCTAGGAAGTATTCTATTAGATTACTCCGAAGGATTAAATCTAACACAGTAAGACAAATCATGTTTCCCCCTTCATCCCCCGATACGCTTACCTCCCCTTCACGAGTGTACCATTACCGTCGAACATTTCTCTCAGGTCTATCAATGAAATGCCTTAAGTCGCGATGCAAACTCGATATATACGTACCCGATCGCGGTACCTTTTTCGGAGAACAAACTCGCGACAAATATCAAATGGCAGAGAATCTTAATTGTGACTCCTCTAATATCGTGTATGTAATCACGTGCAAAAAATGTCGCAAACAGTACGTCGGAGAAACTCAAAATTCTCTACAACAAAGAGCAGCGAACCATTTATCTAGTATAAGACTTAAACATGATGTACCCGTGGCACAACATTTCAATACTCAAGGTCATTCGGTCAAGGACCATTTTGAAATTATGCCTATTGAGAAAATCCCTTTTCTCACTTCCGCTGCAGATACCAAGCACAAACGTTTGGAAAGGGAAAGCTTTTGGATTCAAACATTACAAACTATTTATCCTTTGGGTTTGAACTTGGACCCCGGAAGATGTCGTGAAAAAACTATAATACCATTTGTGTTTCAGTATAACAAAGCTAGCATTGCTATGGCCAAGATTATAGTAGAAGAATACAAACTACTTCAAAGTAAACTTGCTCGACCTCTGACCCAAAGGCCAGTCATTGCTTATAAAAAGAACAAGAGTTTGAAAGACATACTGGTCAGGGCTAAACTCCCCTGTCTGCCTTCTACCTAGGTTTTCTGGGAAAGGGGTATGGGGGGTGGGGTGGGGTAATTTTCACTGTCTTTTCCCATGACCCCATAATATATAGTCTGACGATATTCTTACTATAGCTTAAGAGGCATAAGCATTGTCAATGCAATACAAAGTGTTCCAGAAAATTCTACTGACTAAGGCCAAGCTCCTGTCAGTCGTCAACCTAATGAAATATCATGGGTTTACTTTATTACAACAATTTATGATGGGGTATAAAGGTCTAAATGATATACCTCTTTTTAACACAATTAGAAACTTGTCTCCGTGGTTATTTTAGACAAGAAGATTTTCCCTGTGCCCGTGTGTTTTAGTGCTCATAAATATACATGGATACATGTACATGGGTACTGAGACACATGCGTGTCGAGATACATAGACACGGGGATACATATGTACAGGGATACATGTACATGGGTACCGGTATACATGGGTACCGGCATACCTAGGTGTGGTCCGGGATACAGAGGTTCAGGGATACATTGGCACGGGGATACATAGGTATGGGGGTACACATGTACGGGGATTCACAGGTACTGTGATACATGGGTATGGGAATATATATTTATGATCACTAAGCACACGGGCACAGGGAAAATCTTCTTGTCTACATATGTGCCAGGATACATGCACATAGGTACCGGGATACATGCACATAGGTGCCGGGATACATGCACATTGGTACCGGGATACATGCACATTGGTACCGGGATACATGTACATAGGTCCACGCATGCGGAGAACGGGACATGGAAATGGTTGTTAGAAAAAATCGCCCACCGCCAAGTACTGGCTAAAGGTAGAATGTTTCTTCCTGTCAAAACGCCCAGTTTCCTCACCCACTTTAACCTGGCAATGACGTCATATAGTGAAATAATCTTGAGTGCGGCGTAACACAATCAATCAGTCAGTTACAAATTCCTTGAAATCCCATGGGAATTAGTAGCCTGTGTTGGGGCATGAATAAAAGAGCGATTGTTCAAGAGCATATTGTTAAGCGGAGGGGTGTTCTGGTTTGGTAAGTAAAATGTCTGATCCTGGCCCTCCTGTCAGCAGACAGCATCACGTAGGCCAGGACAAACGCTCGAAAAAGCTAGACGTATGTTAAATTTAAATTTGGATTCCTACGAGATGAGTTCACATTTGGTGCATTCCTATGAGGTGAATTCACATTTGGTGCATTCCTATGAGGTGAATTCACATTTGGTGCATTCCTATGAGGTGAATTCACATTCGATGCATTTCTAGATACAAACTCACGTATCGTGATTCTTACGAGAGGAATTCACATTTGGTGCATTCCTACGAGGTGAATTCACATTCAGTACGTTCCCACGAGATGTTGGTACTCTCCGAAGGTCGGGGGTTTCCACCGGGCAAAGTGCCCGGTTTTTTTCCTCCAATAAACCTGACAACGCTGACACATAAGTGAAATAATCTTGAGTGCGGCTTAAAACACCAATCAATCAATGTAATTGTTGTAACGGTATTTATCTTACAGAGATTCGTATTGGCTCTATTCATTTAAAGTGGATTTACCAGGTATTCGTGTTTCATGGATTCACAAATGTTGTATTTATTTTACATAAATTTATGTTGGTTGTATCCTTCGTACATAAACAGAATAACTGTAATGATTTTAGAAGGATTCACAACATACAATATGTATGCATTCATACAGCATCCATACAATACATGTATTCGTTTAACATAGGTTCACAAAATAGGCATTCGTATGACATAGATTCACATATTAAGTTCTATTCATTTAAAGTGGAATGAGCTGCCAAAATTCACACTTTTTTTCATAATTTCTGATCGTCACGACAGGAAGACGCCTTGAAGGCCATCGAAAAACTAAATGATTGGCGTTGGAATGAGGAAAATCTATACAGTATGTGGCCTGTACAAACCAAAAACGTGTTCGAAAAGTAAACAAAATTTAAATAACCGGGACGACCATTCATTCATTCTAAGCCAAAGTTAGTTCAAAACAATACTTTATCGTACATTTTCGAGACAAGAAGCACTAAAAAGCCCCTGAATTATACGTCTTGAGAAAAATTTCATCATTCTGTTTTAACGTCAGAATATCAACATTTTGGCAGCTCATGTTACTTTAACACAGACTCATTAATATTGAACATGGTCATTTTAAGCAAAGAGAAAATTTATCTAGTATATTATTAGGATGCCTAACTTATATTCCTTTCATAGGCATACACATTTCTAAGGAAATACTCAAACGAAGGAAATAGACCAAATACAAAAAACAATACATGATACAAAAGCAAATTATTAGTGTGAAGTAATAAACGCGGGGAAAAAGTCAGAAATAAGAGACTTTATAATCATTTTAAATACCTTGTTAAACATATTTACATTTATTTCTACACCATACAATATCTACTTAAATTGACAAGAGCTGTCTAGATTTTACAGTGAAATAACAATAACAAATTGTTGCCAGAAGCAATGAATAGTCCTTTGACTTTATAACTACCCGTCTCATTAAACCCTGAAATGAAGTGCTTCCAACATAACACGTCTGGGTACAAACTGTATTTAACATTGATTGGAAAACAAGATTGATAGTCAAAACAAATAATAAATGATGATAATAAAATGTACACGGTAAAAATGACAATGCCTGTATGATATAATTATACCCAATTCAAGTTTATTAATCCCAGCTTTCTTCTATGTAAGCATGGCCCAGTTTACAAACAAATGAATGTTGCCTCTAAACAGGTACACCTGACGGGCAAGTAAGTAAAACATGATGAGATATATGTGTGCGGCTACACCTGCACTAATGAAAGTATTTAATTAATTTAGAGTGGTCGGTCCCACAGTTCCAATCACCAGTTCGCCTTATCAAGCGTACGATTAAGTCTAAGTATACGAGCACCGGACTGGCTCGATTAAAATTTCTATAAAAACACTCGGATAGCATTTTTGAAAATATAAGTCTCGAACGGTTGATTTAAGATCTGCAAATAGGTGTATCAACATATTAAAAAAATCGCAAGAGCGGCTACTGGACCCTCGTTGGTGACAATTCGACGTACAGTAGATGTACATCTCGTTTAACTTCTCTGATTTGATGCAAATAAATGAGTCATTTGATTAGCTGAACTTTCAGAATAAAGCTCTATCAGTCCTGGATCTCACAGCTTATGGGGCCAGGACGCCCCTGGACCTTCTTTTAAACGGGTCCATTTTTTTCTTTCCCTGTATTTCAATTAGCATTGCATAATTGCTGATGATACGTTTTTAACCCTGACCCCAATAATGGTTCCCTGATTTATCACAGCAGTCCAACTCTCATGGCAGACTGTATCATTGGAAGTACGAAATTGAATTGCCAGTACTCTTAGTTTTCATCCTTGGGGGAAAATGTATTATTTCAAAGTGAACTAAAATTATGGACTGAGAAAGGGGATATAGTGATAACTGTCATGGGGTTTTACAGTACATTAAGGCTATGATTACAAGTACAATCAGTAATCCTTGAATTAATAAAAATGCTTCCCGGTTATTTAAATGTTGTTTACATAAAAAAAAAACTGATTGTTAAGTTTCCACATCAGACACCAAGCTTAATAGACCATTTTATATATCATAGCTAATCATTTGCTTTTTGATGAAGTTTTAGCCATTGTATTAATCTTTTCATGAAAAAAGTACGAATCAATTGATTAAAAAAACTGACCACCATAGCTGGGTTGTTAGATAAGCTTGTTAGAGAGATTAATGTCCAGGGGCCTGTTTCACAAAGTGGCGTATAGTTTTTGCGTGACTTTATAGCAATCCATACTGTAGGGGTATTTACGCTACGCCGCTTGGTGAAACAGGCCCCAGAGCACATCGTCATTTCCATGTCTACTGAAAAAAAACTTTGTCGAGTTTTTCGCATAACTTTATTCCATTGTCTGATTTTGGTCTCGATCCTGTGATAAAATACGGATAAACCCGTAATGACGTCAGCGCAACTCACCGGATACCTAACTAACACTATACCATACTAACAGACATGTAGTATTCGCCTAATTATATGTAGAGGGCCTTTACTCAGTATGGAGAGAATCTGTGATAATATTCACCGTGAATTGGCTGTGAAAGTGGGCAGTTTGTCACCCCCTTGTATCTACGTGTAGGTCCAAACATGGATTACTTTGTTACTGCTGTTACCCTTGGTCAATGTTAATTTTGTTTTCACTTTCTGTAAAAAAGACGTTTCTAATGTTGTTACTTTGTATAAATGGCATCTTAACACCATTTAATTCCGTTAAATGTCCCAACGATTTGCTTGGAAATTCAAAAGATTCCCATTTATCTCAACCAGGATATATGTGTATGAGCACTAAAACCCTCAGGCCCAAGGAAATCTTCTCGTCAAGATAAATATCTGATCCGAAAAAAATTATCCGGCTTCAAAATTATACGTAGGGACCTTTACTCAGTATGGACAAAATCTGTCATAACATTCCCAGTGAAGTGGCTGTGGGAGTTTGTATTTTGTAGTCCTATGTCGCCAGTGGTAACGATCTAATCTTTGATAGAGGTGAAAATAATGACTGAAACCCCTTTGACAAATTTTAAGATAGTCCAGGGATATATCGGGGAAATGATTCTTATCCTCAGTATCGAATGGTTTGGGTCGTATAACCTGTATTTTTACTTTGTCACTGCTGTAACCCTTCACCAAGGATATAAAGTGCGGAAAACGCGAGTCATTATACCTGGCTTCTAGAAACACAAATACAATGTTAATTTTGTTTTCTACTGAAGTTAAATCTTGTTGAAAGGCCTGGAGATCAACATCGTTCAATGAATATGGCGTTACAGTTATTGCCAATACCCCTAACCTTCTCAGATTCTTTAAACAAGTAGAGGCGTGTCTAATGTCGTCACAGTGTATAAATGGCATCTTAGGACCATTTGATTTCATGAAATGTTTCAACAATCCGCACCTTGGGACAAAACATCCCAATCTATAATTTATTAATGTCACTATCCCAACCTTATTAGAAGAAACAAACATTCCACTTCGAAAATGCTCATCCAAGAAGTGAGTAACCGGCGGCAAGTCCATTGAGTAGATGGCAAACCGGATCTGGCAAGTTATATGTCTAAGGGAATAGTTTGAACGAACTGTTGGGAGGAAGACCCGTACAACTTTAAACGACCTGTTAAAGTGTATTCTAAAGAAATCTACAAAATCTAATCTGGCATTGTCTATGCGTAGATACGACAAATGTTTACTTATCCACTGATATAGGTTGCTAAGAGATTCTTTTTTGTCATGTGCTACTATTTCAAACAGGTGTTCGATAACAATTTTGGTTTTAATGACTTGGGTAGACAGTAAGTATCTTAAGCACTCCCATACCGGATGTTCGGGAGCCGATGCAGCAGAACTATACGGCAAAAGGGGCAATACTTCTTTTTTAAAATCATCTAAATCCAGTTTTTCAAGATAAGACCCAAAGAAAAATTCCTGAAATGATCTATGTGGAAAGTAGCAGAATTCATTTGAGTGTAACCTGGATATAGTATAGTCTTTACTCAGAATTCCAGATTTTAGCAGATGAAATCCCAAATCACCTTCACATAGAGAGTTAAGGTCATTTTCAGGAAATACAAATACATCGTCTCTTACTCCTGTGTAGGCTACGTTACAAGCTGCATTATATAACCTCTCTTCATTCAGTGAACAGTCTCCCTGTTCCTGAAATTCCCTTACGTACTTTCTACATATTGTCCACATGACTTCATGATAAATTTCCCTGGAGTTCAATGGGATTCCACCAGACTTTTCTTGAACTAAAATACAGAGTAATACTGTAACAAATGGATTTACCATCAGTTCACTCAATTTTCGATCATACCTTAGTCTATCTAACAGCTTCTTCTTATAGTTATTCTCATCATTTCTAAAATATTTACAGATGTATTCCTCCGCATTCCTCACAGAAAATCCTTTCACTTCCAAATGTAGTTTGACATACGGGAAAAACTTCCTGACTGATTCTGGCCGACCAGTTATAATCAAGTGGACGTCCCTGAAAAACCTGCCCTTCAGAAGTTGTGTTATGGCCCATTCGCCGTCGGCAGTCAACTCATCCACACCATCAATTATCAAAAGACTTTTGCCTGCTTGAAAATGTTGGTGTATTTCATCTTCAGGAATTTGAAAGTCATCTGGGAATAACTCATCTACAAAAGATTTTCGAAAATCATTTGTCAAACTGCGAGCTTCCAAAATGCCGACTAAATCAAAATGATGTCCATGGATTTTGTATGCATCCTTGGACCACAAATAGGCGAATTGACGGCATAATGTACTTTTCCCAATACCAGCTGGTCCCTCGATGAAACAGATATTTCTCTCTGAGGGAGTCACTTTGAATATTCTGTCAAGGATTTCAGGGTCATTAGTTAGCCAACTACTCTGCTCGTTGGAACTGGTAATAGAGCAAGATAAAAGAAAAAATAAAGTTATGTATCGTTTAAGAGCAAGTTTGTTTTTTTTTTCACAGAGAAAAAAACGACACATATGTTACACAAGAGAGCCCTTAAAGGGATCTGAACGCCCGCGTTCATCTATTCATATTAAACAGTGTTACAGCAATAACTGGATATAGGAGTTGGGGCCTACATAAAAAAAATCTTATTCCAGGGAAGGGTGAAGAATAAATGAATACATTTTGTTGTTTGTCATTGACTTTGATAACGATGTAAGAACTACATCAAAACGTCGTCACCCAATAAACCAAGAAGTTGTTATCTATAAGTAATTCTTCACCTTATTGTTAACCTTTCAACTTCTAAATGCCATTGAAAGATTTTTTATTCCAGGGAGATAACTAACTATTGTTGAGGAAAATTAAATTGTGAATTACAAAGTAAGCTCCCCTTGAAATTTTGGTTGAAAACAACATTGCCACCTGGTAGCCATCTTCAATATGCTAATGAGATGATAATGCATGATGCACAGCTAGAGTTTAAGCGGATGATATGTGTAATGTTTAATTAAGATCAGGTCAGTAGTTTTCTTGAAATAATGATAATAAATTTCATTTTCAAATTTGGTTCAAAACCAACATTGCTTCCTGGCGGCCATATTTAATAAGCAAATGAGATGAAAATGTAGGGTGCACAACTTGATCATAGGGAGATAACGTGTGCCAAGTTTGGTCAAAATCAGACCAGTAGTAGTAAAAAAAACAATATCGCCCTCATGGCGGCCATATTGAATATGCAAATGAGATGAAAATAAACTATGCACAACTAGACCATAGGGTGATGATGTATGTTAAGTTTAATTAAGATTGGACTGATAGTTTTCTTGGAATAAAGGTTACAAGCGAAAGTTTTCTTGCAATAAACGTAACAAAGAAAAACAACATCATCCCTTGGCGGCCATATTGACTATGCAAATGAGATGAAAATGTACCATAGGGTGATGATGTATGTAAAGTTTGATTAAGATTGGAGAAGTAGTTTTCTTGGAATAAAGGTAACATAGAAAAACAACCTGGCGGCCATATTGAATATGCAAATGAGATGAAAATAAACTATGCACAACTAGACCATAGGGTGATGATGTAAGTTAAGTTTGATTAAGATTGGACTCAGAGTTTTCTTGGAATAAAGGTTACAAGCGAAAGTTTTCTTGCAATAAACCTAACAAAGAAAAACAACATCGTCCCTTGGCGGCCATATTGAATTTGCAGATGAGATGAAAATGCACGGTGCACAACTAGACCATAGGGTGATGATGTATGTTAAGTTTGATTAAGATTGGACAGGTAGTTTTCTTGGAATAAAGGTAACATAGAAAAACAATATCGCCACCTGGTGGCCATATTGAATATGCAAATAAGATGAAAATGTACGGTGCACAACTAGACCATAGGGTGATGATGTATATTAAGTTTGATTAAGATTGGATTGGTAGTTTTCTTGGAATAAAGGTAACAAGCAAAAATGTTAAAGGACGGACGACGGACCACAGAAAAGCGATTTGAAAAGCCCTCCATCAGAATGATGGCGGGCTAAAAAGCAAGCCAGATTCTACAGAGTGTGTGCGTGTTTGGGGAGGGGGATGTATGAATGGAATCCCACTTATTCAGGGTTGATCTATTTTCAGGAGATAATACCATGGATGGAAATGTTTACCATTTAAATATTCGGCTAGGCAGTGCCAGAGCTGAACTAAATCGAGTATGAAATGAACTATAATATAGCTTTGGAAAAGATCCGTAATAATTAATTTCTGTATGCACCTTCGAGATAATTATTTAAAGGAAATTAATAATCTTGTGATTGATTATAATCGGAATTTTAATTTATCAAAACGTGGAAAAAGATGAGTTTGAGGCAACCTCAGATTGGGTTTACTCCCACGGCGTGAATCAAATTGTGTCTTAAGTTAGAAATACAAAAGAGATTTATCCAAAATTCATAAGCAAAGTCACAAAAAATAACCTACATATTTTCTATTTTATGGTCTGCGTTTGTCATTGACATTCTAATCTTTTCTATTCAATCTTTTTTATAAATCTGAAGGAGATAAATATGTCCCAAAAAACAACCAAGCTGTCAAACAGACGTCTTTCTATATTCATTGAACATTAAAAAATGTACAGTGGTTAGTACATGTTATACAGATTATACCTGCCAGAATTGCGACGTTTCCTCCCTTGAACCACTTTCAGATTTGTAAAAACGTGCTCGAGGTCTTGTTCCTCCCATTCACACATTGGTAAAGGTCGGATGCGCTTTATGTTGTCCAAATACCATTTTTTTAATTCGGTCTGTACAATTTCAAATTTATCTAAAAAAGCAACAAATGGTCGAAATCAAAAATCAATATCAAAAATTGTGTTTGTGACAATCAAAGATCCGATTCCTCCTGAGTGAAAAATATTGCAATATTTATCGTTTGGGGTTCGCAGTCAAATTAAATACAATAGTACTTTTTTGAGCTGCCAGATTTTCGAACTTTTTTCATAAATTCTGATTGAAGAGAACTTGAACGATTGAAGAAATTTGAAAAACTTATGGCATTAAAATAAAAATATTGATAAAGCCAGTAACCCGTAGGAACAGAGGATGTGCTAATAACGAACAATATTCCAATTAACTGGGATGTATGAGCACATTCTTGGAGTTTCTGTTACTTATAAAACTACTCAAACATCCCCAAGGTTAGTAGCAGCGGAAAGCCCTTATTTTGTCCTTTTTTTTTAGAAAAATGATAAAAAAATAAGCTTATTCTGTCCCAATGAAATTATCCCAATATTTGGCAGTTCATGCCACTTAACATACAATGACAGCTAAGTAGAAACAAGTTTGATTGCATTTTCACCCAAAAATACAACATGAAACCATTTGTTTTTTTTTTCTTTAAATACACGGAAAAGGGCATGGATCTAGACTTAAAGTAGTCAATACAAGTATAGTGTTTAATAAATCCCAACGCATTGTCGTAAAACGGCAAATGAAACTTCTAAAAAGGTATTTTGGAGCTTGTTTTATACAAAAACTTCAATGTATGCAGAAAAATGTATTTGAAGTAAACTGTTGAGTTAGATACCTGGTTGTCTGGAGGAACCAGGGACGGGACTGACAAGTTGTGAAAACAAACATTCATCTGCCACTTGAAGAATAGTAAAGAACTTTCCAACATCTTCTTCTTGTTTTTCTTCAATTATACTTAATAGCCTGGTAATGTAAGTAGAAACAAACATAATAACACTATATAAAAATAGCTAGCCAAAAAGACCCAAAACCATTTCAAGAAGAGAAAATTTAGTTACATAAATATTTCTCCAAACTCCTATGTAGGCCAAGCAAATTTATAGTATGGTGTTTTACATATGCATGCCATGTGGCAGATTTAATAAATTTAAAAAAATAAATAAAAAAATGTGACTGAGATTTATTGATATTAAAAGCCAAACGTTCAGCTAAGTGGAGGAACATCAACTAAAACCAATGTATTCATATATATTTTTGAACACTATAACACAAGGGCACAGGGAAAATATTCTTGTCTAAAATAACCATGGAGACAAGTTTATTATTGTGTTAAAAAGGGGCATTTCATTTAGACGTTTATACCAAATCATATGTTCTTATAATAAACCACAACCCATGATATTTTATAGGTTGACGACAGGTATGAGTTTGGCCTTAGTTAGTAGAATTTTCTGGAAAACATAATTTGGCAACAAATCATCAGTATTTTTGGTAAAGCTAACTCGCCGATTTGCTATAGGTTTTAGATAGCTGTGATATTCTTAAAGGTTCACTACCAAAATCCGCGAATAATAGGACGCCCTAGGGGCATTGAAGGCTTGAGTCATTTCTTCAATGGGTTTGTGTATTTTCGAAATAAAGAGTACACTGTTTTTAGAATTAATAAAGATAACAAACTTACTTTCTCATTTGCCTACGTAACGGTCCTTGAGATTCAACGGTTTTAACTTCATTTGGAGTCAAAATGCCATCTTGTATAAGCTGGTCCTGAAAGTTACTAAAAATGCCGTTTTCAACAAGTATCTGCCAGTTTCTCCGCAACTTTTCCCTGTTCATTTTGACGCATCTAAATCTCCACCTTGAAGTTATAGTGCTGCCAAATATAGGGTACATTTCGTTAAAACAAAAAGCACAAAATAAGAGCTTTCAGTTCTGTAAGCAAAAATTCAAACAGGCTAGCCCCAAATTGAAAAAAATGAACAAATACATCAAGTTTATTTTATTTTGTTTGTTATTTCCACTTATGACTTTACCAATATTTATATTATTTCAAAGTCAATTCTAGTTTTTGAGGGTCCTTTTCTTAGTCACCAGAATTTAGGAAAAAGATCTGAGTTTTTGATATAAACAGTCGACAGAATTTGAAACAAATGTTGGCTGATGTTTATAACCTTTTTTAAAAAGTAGATAGAGTAGGGAGTAAATTAGATTACCATAATTTATTTTGGAAAGGTAGTTAAATCAACACTAAGAAAACAATCAAATGCTGATTATTGATTTTCATATGATCGACCAGTCAGTTGTGTATAACAAAGGCCTAATCCTGGTGACACTGGAAAGTTCGAAGTGGCGATGGCGTTTTATTGTTTTTTCGGCTATGTGAATTACCTGGTACCCAATTTAGACAAAAAATGCCGAATTACCAACATGAAGACAACCTTTTACCAAAAGAACAAAAAAAAAACCTTCCCATGAATTGAACTCGAAGCCGCGATGTGTAGACAGACCTTGTTTGTCGGTATTAGTATTTCAATAAAAAAATGACCCAAATAAACAGTAGGGGAAAATTGTGATTGGCATACCTACAATAGTTGCCGGATAAACCACAAAGCGGCTTCTAATTCCACTTCAGTACGTCAATATACGTTTCTGGTTAAAATTATGGGAATGAACGGTTACTAAGAACAGCCTGGCTAGGGAAAGAGGGAACTGTGGAATTTCCCTGCTAAGCCTTGGGAACACGACGATGAAGAATAATTCATTTGGGTAAAACCGTCTTCATTTTGGGTAATTCGACATAATTGTACCGGATAGCGCCGGCAAACCCTATTCCATTTCTACTTAAACAAGTAAAATAATCAGTGTTAGTTTGAGAACAGATTGTTCCATCTCTTCAAATACTTTGGATTTTTGTTTTGTTTGCAAGGAAACATTGTTACAAATAAGTACATTGCAATTTACATGACTATCTTATCAAACTTGTATCAGTTGACAAAAAAGCTGATGTTAAGTAAGCAATCGGAACACACTTCGGCTATCTCCGCTTGCTACCGGTCGGCGTGGACACGCCTCGGACACAGTCCGATAACTTATGGGATTTACGTGCGTGAAATACCTTCTGATAGATTGCAGGTCATTTTGAATGTGGTGGCCAAATAGGCAGTAGCCGTGTAACGTACAACTACCATACCATATGGAGGGCCCCAAAAAGTGTCCTCGTGATAATGTAAGGGACCGAAATACTCTGTTTGTTAACTTTCAGGCTCGATCAGTTTTATAATTGAAGCATTGGAGGATTTCTGAAATGTACAAAACTGTAGGGCCCTTAAGAGGATATGGAGATTGTACGTTTCACGGCTACCTTTTTGGTCGCCACATCCAAAATGACCTGCAGTGTATCAGAGGGTATTTCACGCACGTAAATCCCCGAAGTTATCAAACTGTCAAGTAAAAAGTCCATTTGGGACAGAATTTTACGCAAAACGTGAGTTATCTGTTTATATTAAACTGTTTTCAACCATATCTGGTATATCTGGTTTGTTCAATTAAAAAAAAACACTGGAACAAAATATAAATTCCATTCTCAGTTCTTATTTTTGTTATGTATTGAAAGGGGGTAGGGGGGGGGGGGTCATGTTTTATTGTGGAACATTTTTACTATACGTAGACGTTCCTATAGGCCTGTAACCAGGCTTAATTCCTGTTGAAACAACGGAACTGAAATGAAAATGAGCTCATATGCACTGTTTTATAATCTCGTGTACGTTTAAAAAAGAGGCAGCAATATCGTTTTAAAAACGGGACAGTGAACGGCTTGTTTGTTCATATTGAAGTTATGACGATCGCCCCCATTAATGATCGTTCGGGATAGGGAACATGCTAATATCGTAAGAAAACCATCCCACGTATTTGCTGATAGTGAAAATCTCGCTTTTTTCCCAATCTGCGTCCTGAGTGTATTAGTTGAGTAACAATTTGTTCCAAGAGAAAAGCTCACACAATCTAAAGCATATTAGGACGAGGATACCCTATCCCATATATGCGCACAAAATACGAGAAATACTCTAAAATATCAACAACACTGGAAAATGAGACATGACACAACTACTGGGTAGGGAGTTTGTACCAGCCAAGTTTCAAAATAATCCTCTAAATAGTAAACAAAATATGACCAAGACAAAAAATATCGGCAGAATGTGACCATTGCCACAAAAAGGGCAAAATACCAGCCAGATTTCAAAGCAATCCTCAAAATATTACCCAGGACATGGTCAGGACAGTAAATCACGACGGATGGACTCACGGACGGACAAGATGGCGACTAATTGTTCCGTCGAAAGTTTTCGGAGAGCAAAGCTATCAGCCACTATAGAATTGCCTACAGCTGACATTTTGGGACAAAAGCTGTTGACTCTTTGTATCAAAACTCGTGTCCTATTAAAACTGTTACAAAAGCTGTTGACGGTTTGTATCAAAACTCGTAACATTGATTTTGTAACAAAACTCGGCAGGGTTGGAACAAAACTTGGGACATGTGACAAAAGCTGGCGCTCTTGTGACAAAACTCGTAACCTTCTGTGACAAAACTCGTCAACATTGTAACAAATCTCGTGAGTTTGAATAAAACTCGTACGTTCTGACAAAACTCGTTGCAACAGGGCTACTAAATGACCGCTGTAATATCTACCAGCCAACTACCTCCTTTTTAGACGAGGCCGTTTGGCTGAGTTGATAACACAGCGGGCATTTAGTGCTAGCGATAGGTGCCATACTCTGGGACCAGTTTTCGATTCCCTTTTCAGGCGTCATCCCAAATTGGAAGGAGCATTTTTCAAGAAAGTGTAATCCCCAAAAATAATGAGAATACATGTGTACATGTAGGAACTAAGTTACTTCAGTCGTCGCCATTATCGAACGTTGACAGGGCACGAACACATCTACATGCACATACCTGTTTTAACAGCTCTAACGCTTGTATCTTTGAATTTGATTGTCTTTGCAGGTCTTAGCTTAATTACAGACAGCCTACCTCGTTTATCAGCATAATTCCATCTAAATAAGGAACTTAGACTAAACAGATCAATAAGTTAAACGTGTTAATATTAGTTCAAGCCAGTCGACCTACATACGACTCTCATAGACAGGCGAAAACTGTTGTCCCTGTAGAATACGTATAGGTGGGACATTTCGTTGAAATGAAACCAAATATGCCTATCATTATTGTATAACAATCGCTCAAAAGTATATAGAGCGCAGATCGAGGTCATGTATGTAGCCTACATTACAGTGCAAGGTCCCTATGTCTGTGTGTTCATTTAATGGTTAACAAGGATGATACGCCTTTTAATCGTATATTTATGAACACGCAGACACAAGTAAAAACTTCTTGTCTAAAATAACCATGGAGACAAGTTTCTAGTTGTGTTAAAAAGGATAAATCATTTAGACCTTTATACCCAATTGTAATAAACTAAAACCCGTGATATTTCATTAGGTTGACGACAGACACCAGTTTGGCTTAAGTCAATAGAGTTTTCTTGAACACACTGTAATATATTGACAATCGTATCATATATATATTTATGAACACTAAAACACACAGAACCAGGGAACTAGAATAAAGTAACAATGGAGAAAAGTTTCTTATTGTGTTTAAAAGGCAAATCAAAGATCCAAACAATTCCGACAGTTTACTGTCCCACAGGAAGGGAAGTAGCCGCACTTGTGTGACTCTATCCTGGTTTTACTTACTTTTCCGGTCAGGTAGAGCCACACATTAGACCACCATTATATCCGTTGGCTCGATCGACAGGCTGTTCAAAAGCAAAGAGTCACGGGACGCAATGATTCGTGTCGTGTGCAAAGGCCAGTTATTTTAAGATCTCGATGGGGAAGCCCCAATGAACTATATGCGGGGAATGGACACGTCTCATTGGCTGGCTTGATCTGACTTAGTAAAATGTGCCGCCATTGATAGTTGAAGCGCGCGTGTATAACATACCTGTATAGAAGTCGCATCATTTCCTAGTAATGGCGGCATTCGATGCATATCAAATACCATGTGACCTCCATTCCACGCATACAATTCTTTGGGAAGCCCTCCGAAAAAAGGTCACGTTACTTGGAAAAGTACCGGGAAAACCCGAATCATGTGATATGTTGTCGTTGTTCGAGGAGAGTTTGAAATCTGACGGACAAATTTTTGACACCGGTAGGGATGTGCAGCATACAATTTAAATACACTTTTTGTATTAAATAATGGATGGAAATGAACAAGCATATGCCAAAATACTTTACAATTGACCATTTATACCAAACCTTGACAGTCAAACTCTAGGACAGATCAACAAAGTGTTCCACCTTAGTCTCAGCTTGCTAATGTAGAACTGGTTAAACACACAAGAGTTCCAAATATGCCCATAATTCAGTTCTCCACACAATATCCTTGGACAAAAAAACTATATGTAGGAGAGCACAATTTTCAATGGCCTAAAGTTCACTAGGAAGTGTGAGGGTTCAAATGAAGGACCACATTTACTGTTCAGGAATGTCATATCACAAATCAAAGTTGTCCCCTCATTTGGACCCTCTCCTGTTCTACTCTACTCTAGCTTAAAATGGAATCACTGTAGAAAGACACAGGTAAAAGATGCCAATTACACCAGCCACTAGATGTTTTGTTGTTTATTGGAGTTATCAGTTTTGTATTTGTTGTTTGAATTGACACTTTGACTTTCAAAATTTTTTTTTTGCTTGGCCTAGACACTGTATTTCAGATCCAAATACTGAATGTTTATGCTGTTGTTGTTGTTAGATTTCATGTGTACATTGACTGTTAACAAATCCTAACAGTTCCCATGTAATCAAGAAAATAATTTCTATTTTTGTATGCAAATGAGCCCATGTGACCTTGGAAGCCTCATTTTGAATTTCACATTTTCCCCATTCAACTTAGTGTCAACTAAAAGCTGGCAGATCCATCCAGGGTGAGCATCCATAACACCGGTTTTTAAATTGAGGGATTTAACAGTTTAACAACGGAATTCGAAGAAATTAACGGGTTCAGTGAAAAGAGGAATGTTTCAAAGGTATAACAGTAGGCATGTCAATGACGTCATCAATATCACCAATTTTGACATAACTTGCAAAAGAGTAGCGTATTTTATGAAGCTTGAAACATGACAATAAAAGAATAATAACTCCCGGAATGAACATAAAAAAGAATGGCCTTTCTATTTAAAACGAAATACGAAGACATAAGCTACTTTCTCACTTGGTAAATCGCAGCGTCAAGCCTTTCACGAGAGCGAAATTTGCGTCTTTCACCACTGACGGCCATGTTTGGAACCATGTGCTGAGCTGTGTTCCCGGTCTGTCACGGGCTTTTTAGCGGACTTTTTCAAAAAAGTAAAACGTGATGGAAGCAAAATTTTAATACTGTTGAATTTGCACAGTTAAAATTTTATATTCTATTATATAGTCTTGATATTTTTTAAAGCTGTCGTGGACGGTGAAAAGAATTAATTTTTGTCAAAAATTATCCGAAGTCCAAAATTTCGTCAAAAGCATTTTATTTATATCTGCATCTATTTTTAGAAATATTGATATCAAATTCCACGCGCTCTGTTATTTTCATCACGTTTTAATTTGATTGTCAAAATCTGTATCAAAGCGAGGCTGGTTGACAGTTTGTTGTTAGTATCACTACATGACGGATCACACCAGCCAGATGAGCTTTGATAAACGTGAATGATAGGCAAATGGAGAGATCGATCGTAAAATTGACGATCTGATTGTGCCAGGTGGGTGTAAATATATATCTCTATTTATTAACCGGTCTGCATATGTTAGAATTTCGTAGATATTTAATTTTTACACTTTCGCGGAACGATAAGGTCATGACCTCAAACTTGCTAAAGTATTGATGAGGAGGCTTCCATCGGTTAAAATCGGCTACCGGTACAAAGAAATTGTTCCGGGTATATCACAAGTTAGGCTATGTTGGGTAAATATATTTATGAATAGGTTTTCCATAGTGATCGAGTAAACAGTGAATGAAAAATACCTCGGGTAAAATTAAATTATAGAATTCCTAGTTGATTCAGATTTCAGCTTAAAGAAAATTATAATTTAACTGCAGCGGAAATTTAACATTAGTCGTTACAATTGGGCATCTTTGTCCATATCAAATATCAATACCTGACGTTCGAAAAGGTTAGACTCACTCGATATTTTAATAATATTGGTAGGGTCACAAAACGCACGCTGGATTTGCCTAAACTTTTCCAAAGACGGAAATGTATGTGGCGCGGTCGGAGATAATGATGATAATATGAAAAAGACGCTCCATTGTCCTAACGGGAAAGCTTCCCTAATGTCGTAATGATGTAAGCAGGGGCCTATATATCGTAAATCTTTTCCTTCATAATAAGTCAAGGAATTTTGAGGGAAAAAAAAAAATGGTGGGAAACAGATTACATGCAGATCCATATGTGTTCAGCTGAAGTTTAGATTGCTTTCTGGAATTGATATTCTAGCTAGGCCTACAAGTGTTTCACAGAGATTTTTTTATTATTTTCTAGTATCAGTGAGTTAATTTAAAGACATAAGATTAGACTCATACAATGTACCTTACTTGAGATATAATATGTAGAAGATAATACAGCATAGTTCTTGATCATTTGTTGTTATTCTCACTCAAATAGTTCCCATGAGATGGAATACTACTGGAAAAATGTATACAGGTAATATTAGGTTTTAAACAATTACTTGAAAAAAAGTATATGTTTTTTGGGGCAAAATAAATGTGATAGACAAGAGTATGCCTAAGTACATTGTTACTTGCCAAAACAATTTGGCATCAAACCAGGGAGGGTCTCAGTAGAGAACCCCATCCTTGGCCTACATTTTACCTGACAGTGACATGTATCAATCAGTTGTAGTCCAGGTAAGTGGGTCAAGAAAAAACATGTGTCCCTGAAGTCACTGGACAGCCATGTTGTCCCATGAACTACAATCTTTTGTTCACTGACCAAGTTTGTTGGTGGGATTGTGTGTAAAGTATGTTGAGCTGGGTGCCATCATTTGTTGCAGGTAAAGCTGAGACAATATATTTTATTTATTTCACTGTTTGAGGTATTTTTAGGTCATATTTTGTAGTATTTTCATACATTTTACCAACAGTCCTGCTGTAGTAGTACTCACTTTTGTCTAAAAAAACCTGAAATTTAGAAACTATCAAAGTTGGTTTTTCAGACTTACACACACAATTGGACCGTATTATTTTGTGTATTTGATTTACAGGTGGGTTTTTATATTCTGGTCATACTTAAATACTGGTATGTTCTTGTTTCACAAACCACTTGACATGCCTAATAACAGGAGGTAATAGCTGAAAGGTAAGTGAGATTAAGGATAGTTAAGACTTAGCTTCAATCTGTAACGCGAATACTTTCGACATATTTCATTTAAAAGCTGTAACTAGAAGGGAAGGTGTTCTTTCCCTAGCCAAAACTTTGACCATACTCAATAGCTCTCGTTTTATAAAACAAAAGCTATTGAGTATGGTCAAAGTTTTGGCTATTCTTTCCCCAGACAGACCGTTAAATGGGTTTAATACGATTTTTGAATTCATTTGCAGCTGATATATTTACCTTTAATTTCAGCAGGCTTGAGTTTCTCACAGGAACTTCAGAGCGAGCCGCTGCACGCTTACAGCCTGGCCGCCTGTTTCGTTGTCTCTTGACTTTATAGGTTTGTTTTTTTCTCTCCCTGATTACATAATACAGAAATAAAGATCGCCGGCTCTTTAGAGTTCATCAGATATATGGAAATAAGTAACGCTTTCATAAGTCACTGCAGTAGTGTTCAGTCAAAACCGTCTGTCGGATCGTATGATCGTATTCTTGTGAGATTTCCTTTAGACGACGACTGTTTAATGTACTCTGGGTCATACAACACAGTACAAGACAAAGAAGGCTTCCCGCCTAGCAAATCACGTGATCGTCCTGTGAGTCATCGATAAAGTGAAAGTAAAAACATAACATTTTCCCCTTATAAAAGATGACTATCAAATGAAATAAATGTTAAGACTTATGAGTTTGCACAGAATCATTAAACTAAGCAAGCAAATCCAAGTAAGCTTGACGAACGAGATCAAAACAATACGAGTTTTAAAATGTCACTGAAAACATTTGTCCTTGAATGGTGTTTGAGAGACAAACTATAAAAGCTATTAAAGCATTATTGGATTTAAAGTTAATAGTCTCTCAAATAGGCGGGTTGTTTTCGACTGTGGCTTGGGGTTGTGCTCGAGTGACGGGAGCGTTTAAGTTTGAAGGTGTATCAAGTGTCAAATGGTCAGTTGGTGGAGGTTCGATGCGCTGACGCTCAGTTCGAAAGGATTTAACAATCATCCTGGCATTCCACGTAGTTCAATCGTCAAGTCGGAATGAGGCTGGTCCGACGTTTTTTTACAAAGCGATAAGGTGGTGATATTAAAGGGAGATGTTAACTTGTGACCACGGATTAGACTCTAATCCACTCACCGACTTTAAAACTGGAAGCTGAGGCATTTCTTTTATTATCAGTTTAGGTTTTTGTTTGTTTCTGTTGACGAGAGATTTTAGCACGGGGAGTGACCATTTTTGTTTCCCCTTTATCTTGCTGCTATGGTTTAAGACGATCTTAAGGTTTCGGTTGATCATCAGTTGAGCAGGTGATAAACCTGTTAGGGCGTGTGGCGTCGCTCTGTAATTATGGCGTATGCACTCACCGAATGTTCTATTGTCCTCAAAGTTGGTTTTTAGTCCGTTTTTAAGAACTTGATTAAATCTCTCTATTCCTTCGTTACTCTGAAGCCTGCCGCACACTAGCCGATTTTTATCGCCGACGACAGTCTCGAGTGTTTTTTGTCGCCCGACAGTGTCCCCGCACACTAGGCGATTTTTTCATGGCGATCAGCGGATCACATGACTATCAGTCACCACGTGATACTTTAAGTTCAACATGGTGGGAAGGGATACGGAAAGGAGTTTAACACGCGCGAAAGTGTTTGGCCACGTACCTGATATTGATGAGGCGAAGGCGGAGAAAGATCTCCCGAGAGCGGAACATATGGGTGAAAGACTGTATAAAGAGGAGATACCAACGTGGTTTATACAGAAATCTTGTGGCAGAACTACAATTGGAAGATGCAATAGGCCTACTTCAGGATGACACGTGAATTATTCCAAAACTTGCTTTGTTTGGTAGCTCCTCATATCACAAAGCAGCATACGAAAATGCGGAAACCTTTCGTCCCGTGAGAAAGGCTTGCCATAACCCTAATATATTTGGCAACAAATTAGTTTGTTGCAGACTTGGGATTTTTTTTATTATAATGACTAGAAATAAATCAACAAATAACTACTCACACGGCCTGATAATTAGGCCTACCCTACTTCACCCCAATTTAAATTTTGTTGTTCATCTTCGATGAATGCCAGCATATAAATAAGGAATCGGAATTAAACTTGTTGCATTAGGCCTACCCACAATCAATAGTATCAGATTGTTGGCATCTAACCTTAAAACGTTGAATTTCTATTTCAGGAGAATAGAAATGAGAGTGTTGTCGTTTTTAAATTTTGTTTTTATTTCAGTGGAACAAGTTTCCCTCGTTGTCAAATTTGACGCCATTTTCAACACCATGTGACTAGAAATCCGGTGAGCTGCATTTCGATGCTGATTGGATAAAACATTTTTTATCGCGGAGTTTCGTCGCCAGCCAGCGCACACTAGGCGATTAGCTTGTCGACCGACTTTTTTATCGCTAAAAATCAAACTCGGTTTGATTCTCTGAAATGATCGCCGGCGATAAAATTCTGTCTCCCGTCGCCGTCGCAGACCACCGCACACTAGGCGTTTTTTGTCGGGCGATTTTCCTGGCGATAAAAGTGTGCGGCAGGCTTCAGGGTTGTAAAGAGAAGTGAGTAGATGTTTTATGCCTAGCGACTTTAGATAGTTCACAAATTCACAGGATATGAACTGTGGACCGTTGTCTGAAGTAATACTGCCTGGGAGGCCCCATCTCGAAAATAACTCCTCAAGAATGTTAATGATTACTCTAGACGTCACATTTGAAGTTGATATGACTTCAGGCCATTTAGAGTGAAGATCTTGGATCACAACCAGGAAACGTTGATTGTATGGTGTCACTTGCACTTCTCCATATATATCTATTTGTATAGACTGGCATGGTTTTGTAGGTTGTTTGTGTTTAAAGAAACAATAGTAATCTGATTCACTCACAATAAACACTTTGGATTGTTGCTTGGGATCAGATGTACGCCCTGTGGAATAGCTACATGTAATAAAAGCGGACAAGAATAATCTTTTATGAGTTTTAAAGAAGTCTGAGATAGGAATCGTCCATACCGAGTAGTTACAACCATATTTTCATGGCTTGTAATTTAAGCATCATTTCCACCTTGCATTTCAAATTCGTGTACCGAACGTTGGTATAAGTAATATCACCATAAGTTCGGTAAAATTGAACTACCTTCCTGATAACCAGGGATACTCGTCCATAAGCAAAATAAAGTGACAAAAAAAACCCACACAATCAATTATTTAGCAAAGTCATACATGGCATAAAATCAGCGGTTTAGATTGATGAAGATGGAATATTATTGAAACAGAAGAAAGAGGTTTATATTTTTATATTGGATAATGGGAAGACACTTTCGGTGAAATAATCTATCTCGGAGTCAACGATCAACATCTTCAATCAATATAAGTAAAATGATTGAGTCACAGGCTGGTCTTACAAAGCCGATGTAAGTTGCATGTACAGTTAGAACCCCAAACCTGACAGTTTAGGTTTTCACTGCAATGAAAAATATTTTCTTAAACTGGAAGTTTTCTGCAGAAGAAAATGATTCAATGCAGCATATAATGCTATAAGTAAACCTAATTTTTAGATTGCCTGGTGAAAATATCTATGGCATCACTCGGAAAAATTATGGGATGGAAGAGGGATCTTGTTTGAAGTGATAGCTTTATTAAGTCTGTTGTAGAGACAAACATGACTGCACAAATACATTTGTATACTTTCTCTGAGCAATGGGTCGTTTCTTGCCAGGGTGAATTGTGAAGACGGACCAAACCTTAAGTTTATGTTGGGGAAAGAGGACTTTAAGAGTCTGTGTAGACCAAACCTTAAGTTTATTTTAGGGGAAGAGCGCTGGAGGGTCTATGTAGACCAACCTTTAAGTTTATGTTGGGGGAGTGGACTCGACGGTCTGTGTGGACCAAACCGTAAGTTTATGTCGGGGGAGGGGACTGGATGGTCTGCGGATGCAGCTTTTTACGAAAGAGGCGGTCCAGGCCCTTCGATTACAGAAACATAACAAATTTAAAAAAGGCATTAGCCGAGGGTTCAAGGCCGCCTAGGCCCTGGAAGCTCTGGAGTTCTTGATTGCCCGAGAAGTGTTCTGCGGGTGTTCTGCAACTAAAAATGCTAATAATTTCCGGATTTTGCTTTCCTTAATTCTTAAAAAAATAACCGTAAAATCGATATGTTCCAAAGTTATATATGAAGCCTTGTAACGTTTTTGAAGCATAGGGGAGGGGATGACCATCCCAAAGCATCAGGCGAGGGCCCAGGGGCCGCTTAGGCCCTGCAAACTCAGGGGTTCTAGATTGCCTGAGAAACGTTCTGAGGCTGCTCTGCAAGTAAATAATTTCTGGATTTAACGTTCCCTTATTCTTAAAATAAGTTTGTTTGTTTTATATTGATTTGGGCAATTATATGGGAAAACTACATACTTGTGCTACATAAAAGGGTTGCTCTTAGATGCTGCTGCAAAAATAAACGCGTTTGGTTGATGTTTGCTTTAATGTGTTCAATTATTTCAAATGTTGCGAAAATGAAATAGTTAATGATTAATTGTAAAACATCAATGGACAGTTTAATAATCGGAATGGTCCTTGTTTTTTGTTTTCCGTTTTGATAGTTACGTTTTGGTTTTTTATTTCGGCTTGTTGCTCTGAACATTCACACGAGAGAAACAAAAACTTAATCTATTTGTTACACAGATGTCTCACAGAACATGGAAAACAGCATTTTACATGTGTCAACATTCATACGAGAGAAACAAAAACTTAATCTATTTGTTATACAGATGTCTCACAGAATATGGAAAACAGCATTTTACATGTGTCAACATTCAACAGAGAGAAACAAAAACTTAATCTATTTGTTACACAGATGTCTCACAGAACATGGAAAACAGCATTTTACATGTGTCAACATTCACACGAGAGAAACAAAAACTTAATCTATTTGTTATACAGATGTCTCACAGAACATGGAAAACAGCATTTTACATTTGTCAACATTCAACAGAGAGAAACAAAAACTTAATCTATTTGTTATACAGATGTCTCACAGAACATGGAAAACAGCATTTTACATGTGTCAACATTCACACGAGAGAAACTGAAATTTAATCTATTTGTTATACAGATGTCCCACAGAACATGTAAAACAGCATTTTATATGTGGCATCATTCAACAGAGAGAAACAAAAACTTAATCTATTTGTTATACAGATGTCTCACAGAACATGGAAAACAGCATTTTACATGTGTCAACATTCACACGAGAGAAACTGAAACTTAATCTATTTGTTATACATATGTCTCACAGAACATGGAAAACAGCATTTTACATGTGTCAACATTCAACAGAGAGAAACAAAAACTTAATCTATTTGTTATACAGATGTCTCACAGAACATGGAAAACAGCATTTTACATGTGTCAACATTCACACGAGAGAAACTGAAACTTAATTTATTTGTTATACAGATGTCTCACAGAACATGGAAAACAGCATTTTACATGTGGCATCATTAAACAGAGAGAAACAAAAACTTAATCTATTCGTTATACAGATGTCTCACAGAACATGGAAAACAGCATTTTACATGTGTCAACATTCACACGAGAGAAACTGAAACTTAATCTATTTGTCAGTGTTGTAGTCAAGAGCTTCATACAACTAAAACCACTAAAATTAAACATAGCACACATAAAGCATGCCCAATTAGGTTTAGAATGTATAAATGAGGGTGAAAAACAAGCGATTACAACAACAACAACAACAATCTGTTTTACAATTTCAAATTAAAAATACTAAATGATGCCAATACTTTCCATTTCTGTTAAAAATAGAAAGTTCCTAACTTCTTCTGTCTGGGAAAAGTACAAAAAACCGTTCACTGTTTTGTAATGTAAACACTATTCTGAATTTTCGCGGCAAGTGTGCTTTAACTTGACATTAATAAAGTAATAAACGCTAAATTTCATTGAATAACTTGAGATGAATAGTAGCCTATGATATAAGAATGACATATATAACAAAAGTCATAAGTAGATGTAATGTTTTCATTTCTTCTATTTCTAATTCATTTGGTGATTTTGTAAATTCTCTAATTTTACTGAGGTATTGACAATGTTGCCTATACTATCTACATTTTTTAATATAATTTTCAAATTCTTTTACTGATAAAAATGAATTTTTTTTGTAATGCATTTTCAAATTTCAATTTGCCTATATTTTGACAGATCAAGTTTTGTATGACAAAAAAAAATATTTTCATAGTTATAAAACAAAAACAAAAATGCAGAAAACAACCTTAATCTCATGTGGGAGTAATAAATTCACAGGTCCAGTATTCAGAAAGCTGCAAAAATAAGTTAGCAGGCAAAGTTTTGTTCTCATTTTATCGTAGTTCTGAACGTTGTTGTTGTTTTCACCGATGAGTTTTCGTTCCCGTTTTCCGTCTCAGTAGAAAATATGGACCCCAATAAATCTGGTGGAATGTTGTAATCGTTTGATCCGTATCAGAAATGGTAAACTCGGAGTTTTAATCACCATTTCGGACAGAAATTCTATCCTGCAGTGAATTCTCTTGAAATGACTTCACTCGCTTACGTGACGCCATTTTGCATCCGAAAACAGCTTTGTTTTTTCTCTCCACTTTCAAAACTTCAAGGAGATTTTTGATTGTTTTTATCCACAAATAAAATATGTAAAGAAAGGAAAAGCACTAATTAATCCGATTTTTACACTTTCATAATTTTTGCTTTGAGATTATGGATTGGTATTACGACAGCCAGTAGCTATGTTTTCTTTAGTATCAAACGTAGGTCAAGTCATGACTCGCCAAAGTAAATTATTTTTACACATTTTTCAAAGTCTTCCACAAGAAAGTTTTACCGTTTTTATTTTAAAAAATTGTACGAAAAGGTAAAGAAAGACACTAATGTGTCTGATTTTTATAATGTCTAAATTTTGTCTTCAATATAAATGACCGAAAATATGATCGCTGGTAGCCGGTGTTTATCCCATAGCCAGTGTAAATGCAGGAAGTATGTCGGACGGTCACTCGCTGAAGTGAAATTTTCCATCCGGTTTTCAAAGTCTTCTAAAAAGTTTTTTTAATTTTCGGGACAAACGGAATGAACAGTTAGGAAAAGCATTTTTAAACCAGGTTGTCATACTTTTATGACTTAGCAATCAAGAAAATCGATGGAAATTTATACGGCTGGAAGCTTGTGTATTCTGCGTCACTCGGCAAGAGACAACCTAAAACGTGTGCGGCTCATGTCCTCGGCAAGAGGATGCCAAAAAATCGGCGCTGAATCACGCTGAGAATGTCATGTTATCCACATTCTAGAAAAGTTTTTAAAAATTGTTAATTTTCTATAAAAGAAAAATAACAACGCATTTAGACTCTAGGGAGCTACGGGCTAGGCTTTCCCTTTAAATTAGAAAGCTGCCAGGCAGGTTTTTTGTTATACGCAGAGCTAACGGCCGATCACGACGGGCGTCCGGGCGTTGCGTATATAACTTCTATTGCCGGTCTCGTGCTGGTCTCGGCCCAAAAACCGAGACCTGAAGGCTCGAGACCAAGATCAAGACCAAGACCAGAGGGTTCGAGACCAAGACCAAGACCACGACCTAGCCAAAGTGGTCTCGAGACTGGTCTCGAGACCAAGACCAGTCTCGAGACCTACATCACTGCTAGTATTTGTTATACAGATGTCTCACAGAACATGGAAAACAGCATTTTACATGTGTCAACATTCAACAGAGAGAAACAAAAACTTAATCCATTTGTTATACAGATGTCTGACAGAACATGGAAAACAGCACTTTACATGTGTCATCATTCAAGAGAAAGAAACTGAAACTTATTCTATCTGTTATAGAGATGTCCCACAGAACATGGAAAACAGTATTTTACATGTGTCAACATCCACACGAGAGAATCTGAAACTTAATCTATTTGTTATACAGATGTCTCACAGAACATGGAAAACAGCATTTTACATGTGTCAACATTCACACGACAGAAACTGAAACTTAATCTGTTTGTTTTAGAGATCTCTCACAGAATATGGAAAACAGCATTTTACGTGTGTCAACATTTACACGAGAGAAACAAAAACTTAATCTATGTGTTATACAGATGTCTCACATAACATGGAAAACAGCATTTTACATGTGTCAACATTCAACAGAGAGAAACAAAAACTTAATTTATTTGTTAATCAGATGTCTCACAGAACATGGAAAACAGCATTTTACATGTGTCAAAATTCACACGAGAGAAACTGAAACTTAATTTATTTGTTGTACAAATGTCTCACAGAACATGGAAAACAGCATTTTACATGTGTCAACATTCAACAGAGAGAAACAAAAACTTAATATATTTGTTAATCAGATGTCTCACAGAACATGGAAAACAGCATTTTACATGTGTCAACATTCACACGAGAGAAACTGAAACTTAATCTATTTCTTATACAAATGTCCCATAGTTTGTGCCATTTTACACATCCGTTCACAAAAACGCTTATATTTCAGACACAATTCTAGGTTTATTTGGAAAGAAAACTTGACTACATGTATGCATGGAGACCGAACGTCCTGCAAGGATATGTCAACCTTCCCACATACATTATAGGTTGCTTTTTTTTGTGTTTTACGCCGCGCTCAAGATTTTTTCACTTATAGGGCCCGGCGTTGCCAGTTTTATTGTGGGAGGAAACCGGGCTCTATGCCCGGAGGAAACCCACGACCTTCCGTTGGCAACCATCCCACATACATTATAGGAAAGTCTCAAGAAAACCTAGTGAGAAAAACAATCTATGTATCAGCTGTTGCTTCATTATGTATAAGGTGAGCTACTCGAAAAGGAAAATGCCAGAGCAATGTAAACAGCTGGTGGCCTGTCTGGCCATCCTAAGCCACTCCTGTTTTCTTTTTAAACTGCCTTATTGAAGTGACACCAGAGAATGCATCGTATCTTATGTTTATTTGGTAAGTTGATCTTGGTTAGAAAAAAAGGCTAACTTCAGGTCCCTTTTCCCAGCAATCTTTGCAAAACTTGGGTGTGACTTCTTTGACAATTGACGGATTTGTGTTAAATCGTGAGCTTTTTGTCTTTTAGAAAGCTATCATAACCGTGTTTTGGAATTAGGCTTTGGTATACCAGCGATCGCCAGTATATCAGCGATCACCATTCCAAGTTTGGAGCAAAAACAAATTGTATTTTCTTAAGAACCCGAAGTCAGAATTTACAAATTCTCCATTTGCTGTTTTCCCGAGTTTTTTATTGGCTACTGCCTTCTGAGGAATGACTCCAAAGACTTCACTTCTGATGATGGTTTGATCTAATAAACCGAAATATTGAGTTAAACATGAAGTCTTTGTCATTCCTCGGAGTGTTTACGTTGCTCCATTATGCTAGACTAATCAGTGGGAATTCGAATAAACGACTAGTGGCATGAGTTGCCAAATTCGCACATTCTTCATAAATACTGATTTTCAAGACAAAATTAAACATTTTGGCAACTATTGTCACCTTAACCAGCAAGAGGTAACGGTTTCCTCCAGGTACAAAACTCGGATTCCCCATTTTATCAATCTGGCAATGTCGCCAGATAAATAAGAAAGTCTCCCAACCAAACTATCAATTAATATAAAAAAACAGTCGCAGATGGCTAGTGGCATGAGTTGCCAAATTCGCACATTCTTCATAAATACTGAATTTATAGACAAAAAAAAAGGTTTGAAATTCATAATTTTATCAAGCCCAAGGTTGATGACTATTATCTCAATATCTATAAAAATAAAGGGGATGTCTCCGATTCTAACGATTATATGCCTATCACCATACTTTTTAGGTGTTTAGGAAAAGTATTTACGGCAATAATTAACAACAGGCTCACTGCTTTTTAATTAACGATAAACACAAATTCATTTCCGAAGCGCAGACTGGGTTTGAAACCATACATAATATTTTTGTACTAAATGTATTGATTGCATATTTTCAAAACAGTAGACTTTACTGTGCATTTGTTGATTTTTCACAAGCCTTCGACTCTGTTTACAGAGATGGGTTGTGGCACAACCTATGTAAATCTGGTGTTTCCGGAAAATGTTTGAAATTAATACTATACAAGTATAACCGCATTAAGGTATGTGTATCGGTTGGGAAATGTACGAGTGATTTCTTTATATTCCACAGGGCCGTTCGACAAGCGGTGAATCTTTTTCCTCTGCTTTGTTCTGTATTTCTAAATGACATAGAAGAATTTTAAGTTCAAAATGGGTGAAGAAATATAAATTTTTAACACCTATAAATATATTGGGATTGATGTTAAATTTACTGGTAATTTTGTAAATGCAAGAGAAAATATGGTTTTCCAGGCAAATAAGGCGCTTTTTGCGATGAATGGGAAGTGTAACCAACTTTCACTCCCTATTGATTGCCAAATGAAGTTGTTCGACCAAATGATCAGACCTATAGGGGCCTATGTCTATATCACTGTGAGATATGACGCTATGAGTCACTGCAGTTGACTGAAAAGTTCTTCATAAAGTTTTGTAAATATATCTTAGGCTTAAAAACTAGCACAGCTAATTATGCTGAATACGGTGAACTCACAGTTTTTCCTATGTATATACATGTTCAGAAGCGTGTTATTTCCTATTGGTTAAGGCTAGTTCACAGCAAAGAAACTAAATTAGCCACCTGTATGTATCGACTTATGTTGTCCAGGAATGCTGAAACTAAGTTCTCATTGCTTAATCTTGTAAAGAACATTTTATGTACTGTGAGTTTTGCAAACGTGTGGTATAACTAACATGTGAACAGTGCTACTAGTTTCTCAAATCAGTTCGAAAGGCGTCTGAAAGATATATTTCTTCAGTTCTGGCCTGACGACATCGCCGCTTCCTCAAAAGGACTAGCCTACAAAATCTTTAAAACTGAATTTGAATTTGAAGTTTGTAAATTTGTAAGGCCATTCCTAATATTGTTATATCACTGCTTAATCTGTTTGTTTTTTGTTTTTACCTGTATATATACCAATCTTGTTGCTAATGTACCTCACTCCTGATGATGACTGAATAAAAGTCGAAATATTGAGTCAATATGAAGTTTTCGTTTTGCGGAATAACACTACTTGTGAATTTGAGTTCTATTTGAAGAATTCAGACTTTAAATGGGCATGAGCTGCCAAAATGTTGATATTTTGACGTAAACACAGAATGTTGAAATTATCGGCTATTTTTCTCAAGACGTATAATTCAGAAGCTTTTTAGTGCTTCTAGTCTCGAAAATGTGCGATAAAGTATTGTTTTGAACTAACTTTGGCTTAGAATGAATGAATGGTCGTTGCTACTTTTCGAACACGTTTTCGGTTCGTACAGGGCACATACTGTATGGATTTTCCTCATTCCAACGCCAATCATTTAGTTTTTCGATGGCCTTCAAAGCCTCTTACTGTCGTGACGGTCAGAAATTATGAAAAAAGTGGGAATTTCGGCAGCTCATGCCACTTTAAATTTCGGAAACAAATTTCAAAATTTAGGTAATCACAGACTACCGATAGAAACTGATAGATGGCCAAGTGATCATAGAGAGAACCGTATTTGCCCAAACTGTACAACTGGTATCATCGGTGACGAATATCACTTTATAATGTTTTGTCTTAAGTTATTCTCATCAGGAACAAGTATCTACCCGAAAAATTCAGAGTTATGCATAGCGTTGATAAAATGCAAGAGATTTTTCAAAGCAAGTTTGTCAAAACATGAAATAGCTTGTATAGATATCTGAAGGAAGGTGTGGCTATTTGTAACTACTTAGAGATGATCCGCAATGTATATATGTACAAGTCTGTAAACTCCGGTGTCAACCTGGGTGACAGAGAGAGTAATAAAAGAATTTAATTGAATTGACATAGACCAGTTTCAATATACGCCACGCATGCCTCAAAGCTTCCTTTGTAATTCAATGGAAGTCTTCAAGCAACTGAAAGGAATTTTCTTTAGATTGGAAAACTTTAAAGAGAGTGAAAAATCACCTGGGGTTAAATGTGAGATGCTAATTTGCTGTTCGTAGTGGCATAATAATACGTTATTTAAAAACTTCACCATGGCGTGTGAAAATATCGTTGAAGTATTCGATCGGTACCATTGGTAAGCTGAATTAAACTCGATTCTATTGAATTTGAAAGTGGTTATTTTCTTATCCTTTAAAGGCTTCTTATTTGTAATTCTAGAGGAAAATATAAAAGAATTTAAACGTTTTGATCTAATGAAAAAAACATCAACATTTTGGCAGCTCGTGTCACTTTAACCAGCAAAAGGTAACGGTTACCTCCAGGCACAAAACTCGGTTTCCGCACTGAAAAAATTCAATCAAATAATATGTTATTGACCAGCAAACTTTCTATAATATTCAAGAAATAATCAGAAGAAGAAAAAAGTACAATAATTCTCTCCGAAGGCTCTTCCAGACAAAAAAATATAGAAATAATACGCTGACAAGGATAAAGTACTGTTCCCACTACCATCCCTTCCAAAAAAACTAACAAAACAAAACAAATACACAAATAAACAAAACAAACATGCACACACAAGCTCAACAGTCACATAAGCAGGTGGTCGAATTACGCCATTAAAATTCTGTATTAAGCCCATGACAGTTTGTTGCTGAGAATTTTTTGTTCTAAAATGAAATATTATTTTCTTTTATGTTATGTTTTCGATATCTAGATGTCTATTATATGGCAAGTCTTAGAACTGTTGCTGAGAATCTAACATACATCACAGGCACACGGAGTGCTCTCCCTTATCCACCCTCGATAAGGTTTATAATCAGTTGGAACACCCTTCGGTTATCTTCCCACGCTACCGGTCGGCTTTGAGACGCCTCGGGCAGTCTGCGCCTTTTATACGGTAAATCGCCGTATTTTTGGGCTGAATACAAATGGCGTCGAAAGTACATATCAAAATAGTTTACTACAGACGAAAAAATAAGATAAGAATAATTATAAATTTATTAAATGCTAATATCATTTAAAAAAGATATTTGTTTATATATATTATTCAGCCCGGTAAACCACATGGTTTGTTACACAAAGTAGACAGACACAGTTTCGGTACATATCAGGAATCCTCCAATGCTTCAATTATATAACTAATCAAGGCTGAAAGTTAACAAATCAAGTGTTTCGGACCCTTACATTATCACGGGGATACTTTTGTAGGTCCCTCAAGAGGATATGGAAATTGTACTTTTCAGGGCTACCTTTTTGGTCGCCACATTCAAATTGACCTGCAGTCTATCAGAGGGTATTTCACGTACGTAAATCCCCGAAGTTTCAGAGTGGTTTATAATCAGTCGGAACATCCTTCGGCTATCTTCGCTCGCTACCGGTCGGCTTTGACACGCCTCGGGTTGACTGCGCCTTTTATACGGTAATTCGCCGTATTTTGGGGCTGAATTCAAATGGCGTCGAAAGTATGTATCAAAATACTTCACTACAGACGGGAAAATTAATAAAAATTATATTAAATTAATCAAACGCTGAAATCATCTAGAAAGAAATTTTTTTATATATGTTATTTAGCCCGGTAAAGTTTCGATACATTCAAGGTACATTTAAATACCTTGTTAAACATATTTACATTTATTTCTACACTATACAATATCTACTTAAATTGACATGAGCTGCCTTTATGTTGCCGTGAAATACCAAATAGCAAATTTTTGGCCATTTTGGCGTCGAAAGTATGTATCAAAATACTTCACTACAGACGGGAAAATTAATAAAAATTATATTAAATTAATCAAACGCTGAAATCATCTAGAAAGAAATTTTTTTATATATGTTATTTAGCCCGGTAAAGTTTCGATACATTCAAGGTACATTTAAATACCTTGTTAAACATATTTACATTTATTTCTACACTATACAATATCTACTTAAATTGACATGAGCTGCCTTTATGTTGCCGTGAAATACCAAATAGCAAATTTTTGGCCATTTTTCTCCAGAAGTGAAAATGGCGACTTTTTAGCTGCGGTTGTAGAAAAGTATATTAAGCTACCGGTATAACGCTGTGACGTCACAATGGAATTTCTTTGTTACGTGACGTCATTTAGACCTGTATTAAGCCTAATACACTTTTTGAACAACTCAGCCCTCTAGCTCAGGCAATAATAGTCCTTTGACTTTATAACTCATCAAACTCTGCGAAAACAGTGCTTCTAACATAACACCTCTGAGTACAGACTGTCTTCAACATTGATTGGAGTTTGGAAAACAGGATTGATAGTCAAAAAATAATTAATGATGATAATAAAATGTACACGGTAAAAATGCCTGTATGATATAATTATACCCAGCATCTCTTATATAATCATAAATAGGTTATTTTATACCGCGTGGTATTTTCTTGATGAATTTTAGGTTTATTAATCCCAGCTTTTATCTATGTAATCATGGCCCAGTTTACAAACGAATGAATGTTGCCTTTAAAAAGGTACACTTGGCGGGCAAGTAAGTAAAACAGGATGAGATACATGTGTGCGGCTACACCTGCACTACTGAAAGTATTCATTTAATTTAAATAAGTTGGTCCTACAGTTCGCCTTCTTAAGCCCATCTTCGCTAGCCAAGATAAAATCTCCATGTCCCCATTCCGTGTTTTACCTTGGCGGACTACTCCATTCCAACCTGTAAATTGAACAGCGCCCACTGGTGGGACTGTGGGAGTTGTCTTTCCTATCCACACAAAGTCTTGGACAATCATCGCTAGTTTAACAAAAGCACAACGTGTATAAGGCCGCCATTACGTTATTTCTCCACTTGTGGAAGAGAGTAAGTGTCCAAGGTTTTGATTAGCTGCGAGGAGTTTTACTCGCATCCAATCAAAAGGCGCTGTTCAATTTACGGGTTTGAGTTGAGTAATCTGTGCAGTAAAAATTGATGAGGTCGCAGTTGATTAAATCATTTTGATTAATTCAGGGCCAAATTCACCATGTGATTTAACTGAGTGAGTGCATGTAATCCCTATGTTATCATGGCACAGTTTATCCCTAGCTTCTCATGCACACTGAATGTTTTCATGTTAAAGTTGATTTAATAATGATCACGTTACATGGGTGGGGTGGGGAGGGTTGGGGGCGTACAATTGATAGGGAATCAAATGTAGCGGGGAAGGAATATGCGGATTTTTTAAATAATTGTGCACTTTGTGACCAGTTTTTGAAATTTTGCATGGGGCTAGGTATGGGTACAAGATTTTCTAAAACCATCGCAAACAAGTTGACAGCGCCCCCTGGTGGCATATGAATGAAAAATCCAAAATGGCGACCCTGGCCTACGATATATCCTATTTTGCGGCTTCTTTTGGCACTGAACATCATTCGACACGTCTTTGATCATCTATTGAGAGGCTATCAGTTTTTCTGAACGCCAATCTTTGGTTTGAAGGCTATTTTTGAAGTGGAAAGGGCATTTTAGGGGGAGATCTTGAGACTTGCCAAATTAAAATCCAAAGGATTACAACTTAGTTATTTTTATAACTATCTATTAAGAATATGATTTAATTTCAAATGTATATGTTCAATATAAATGTAACAATATTGCTTGGAATAAAGAACACCGAAACTGTTAAAGAAAAACGTCTAGATGCGGTCGCTATTTGGACTATTTTGTAACCACGATAATGACATAGCTCTGCCAAAGCATTTTTGGACCTACGTCATTTGGACTCTTTGTCATTTTCCATGTGCCTCTCAAATAGCACCCAGTGTGAAGCGCGTTGAATTTTGCTTTTGGACTTTGAATTCGTTTGAAGAGAAAATTCAAAATAAAATCGACCATTGGCATTTTGTCTGCATGGTTTGACCAAGGTTGGTTAAGTTGGTCAATTTCAACGTTACCAGCATTGGATCAACGTTGGATTTCGAGTGGCAAGATTGTATTTGTTCAAGTTGGCGAATGAATGGGTGTTCAAGGCTGAGCCAATGTTGGGCCAAGGTTACCGTGGTTATTCAATTGGCGAAGGGTTAATCACCAGTCTGCTGGTAACTAGTTGGCATTTATGTGGTTTTATTATGGTTGGTTTATGGTTTGCTGTATTGGTTTGGTAAAGCCTTGTCAGTCATTTGAAATGACTCATTTCATATTAATTTTATAGCCTCAGTCACCCACAGTTGGCCCCACGTTATACCACGACCACCCTCTTTTAGCCGGCTAATAGTCGGCAAATGGTTCGCTGGTCATTGATCCATGGTTGCTTGTATATTGGCAAGGTTGACCAACCTATGGTTAGCCTAAGCGTCGGCCACCCAAAACTGTGCTAAGGTCGGCAATTTTTTGGTTGGTCTATCAACTTTTACCTATTTTGGTTATAAGTGATTGGTTGGAAATACAGCTGTGGCCCAACTTTGGATATATGTCACCCGCATCGTTCTGACTTTAATCGGCTTTGTGTGGGTTTTCCGTAGCCATTAATGTTTGAAGCATGCGATGATATTAAAAACATTCTTTTATTTCCACTTACATCGAAACCAGCTTGAAAACCCATGGATTGCGGGCATGGGAAGTTTCTTATTTTATGAAATGCTTTGATCTCTTTACTGAAACAAAGGAAGTTCAAGAAAGCTTTCGGGACGGAATGTGTACATTCCTAAACGGACTGTGTACATTCCTAAACGGACCGCATGCCTTTATTGAGCAATGGTGAAACTCCACTTTCACTTCAGTTAGGCCAGCTTCAGCCTGCAACGTTCATTGGGGGTGGGTTAAACCAATTTAGCAAAATATCATGCCCCAAAGTTAGATCAACAGTACATCAGAGGTCGACAGTTGTCAAATTATTCATCTACATTGTGAAAAGTCAAGACCATCGTTGTGCTATTGCCGGGAGGATGTTGGCCCAACGGATATACTGAATCTTAATCCAACCATTTTACGATAGTCAGTCAACACCTTGCCAACAATATGCCAACTATAGACAGACACTTCACCGGCCCAGTACCAACTGTTATACAACATTACACCCACCATACGACAATGTTGGGTCAACTGATTACCAACATTAAACCATTGGGTGAACATTAGAACGCTGAGCAAAATATCAAACCCCAAAGTTTAAGGCTGGTCGTGGGCCAACGACACAACAACCTTTGGCTTCAGGTTGGTTCATTCTGGTTGGGCTCTCTGGGAAGGCATTCAAATTTGTGCATGTTGCTATGACGAGGGTATACTTTATTGGCTATAGATGGACTCTATCGAAGTCCTATGTGAGAGAGTTCCTAGGTCCTTACCGAAGGTCGTGGGTTCCTCCAGGCAAAGAGCTCGGTTTCCTCCCCATTAAACCTAGCAGCACTATCATATAGGCGAAATAATCTTTAGTGCGGCGAAAAACATCAATGAGCAATCAATGATCCATCGGTGTCTTGGTGTCATCATACAACGTGAACTCAACTTCCTTGCTTCGTTGGGAGAACTTGAACTGGTAATTTTTTCCATACATGAAGACTTTTAGGCGATATATGTTGCTATCTACCAACGTTTAGGCTTGCGTTGGTGACCAATGCGGTGGTCATTGTGATCGATTGTCTTGTCAGATCCGTATGTGTCATTCCGTGAAACTTTCATGCAAAACTCGGCAAACTAATATATATATCAAGAAATAAAGTATTGGAGTACTTTAGTCATAAGCCGTGTGAAAGCATACCTTTTCTCATGTAGCTCAATTGCTTAGTATAGACTTCGTTAAACGCAAACTTGTGTCGATCGTATTTTCACAATGGAGCTAAACAGAACATCTGTATATGGTATTGGGATCCCTATAGGATGACAGCGACAACGACCAGTTTCTTATACGGCAGCAGGGGGGTATTTCATAAACAGGCTTAGACGGCTAAACTGACCTAGCCGACTAGAATAGCAATGCTTTAACATTACTGCTTAGTCGACTATCTGACAGTAGTCGGCTATATGTGGTTTATGAAATACCCCCCAGGTCACAGTTTCATTTTCCTTCATTTCCCATTTGCGGTAATGTTAATGTCTGCTCTCACAGCACCTTTCCTAATTTTCGTTGAACCAAATCCTTCGGAACTTGGAACTTCTTCCTAGGAAAATCCGGAAGTCAGAAACTGTGATCTGTATCCATATGTATCTTAACCAGACAATAGAAGCTAGCTATTTGAGGGTGATAATCTATGGGTAACAAAGTTATATTTTGACTTTACTATTAGGAGAGGGACAGCCAGTATTTCTTGCTGTTGTTGATGCTATTGGTTGATCGATTTCAGATTTCATGCAAGTTGTGGAATTTGTTTTAAAGATGTAAAATTTCATATGGAGTGACTTAACAAATTTGTATTCACTGAAATGCTATAAAATTGTTTGTGATTATTGCCACGCTGAAGATTATTATTACTTACGCGGGGTTTTTTTGCATGACCATTCAGGGAAGAACCTTAGCTGCATGGTGCTCAGTGAAATTCAAACCTGCCAGAGGGAGTTTTGAATTGATCTTCCAACACTATTTGCAGGTTCCCACAAAATACAGAAAGAAAATCCTACATCTACACCTTTTTCATGGAAAAATAACCATTGACCTTGAAAATTACATTTGACCTTGTAAATGACCTTGAACCTTGGAATGACCTTGACCTTTTTTGCATATATCAGGAACTTGAATTGATCCCTTTAAAACATTAACATTGGGGGATAATAAAAGGTTTTGTCACAAGTAAGGTAATCAAGTTGCCCCTGAACTCTTACCCGTGGCGGCCATATTGGATTATATGCACACAGGCCGCTAGGGGGCGATCTCAACTTGTTTGCGATGGTTTCTGAAAACCTTGTACCCATACCTAGCGCCATGCAAAAATTAAAAAACTGGTCACAAAGTGCACGATTATTTCAAATTTCCTCCCAGCTATAATGGCCATGCAATTCATCTCGCTCCGGGCCTACATGTAACTGGCTTAACAAGTAATTGATTGATTTTTTTCTCTACACTCAAGATCATTTCACTTGCATGACGTTGCTAGGTTTTATACGGTGGGATACCTAGATACCCGTCGAATACCTGGCAACTCAACCACAAAGTGATCAAGAGTAAATTTCACTTAAAAGTTTGTAAGTTTATTTTTTTTCTGCACTGAGTATGATTAGAACCTGCAGACCATCGTCGGGAGGCTTGTGTCGGACTGAGACCCCATCGTTCTGCCGTCAAGAGGCTTGTGTAGGACTGAGACTCCATCGTTCTGCCGTCGAGAGGCTTGTGTGGGACTGAGACCCCATCGTTCTGCCGTCGAGAGGCTTGTGTCGGACTGAGACCCCATCGTTTTGCCGTCGAGAGGCTTGTGTGGGACTGAGACCCCATCGTTCTGCCGTCGACAGACTTGTGTCGGACTGAGACCCCATCGTTTTGCCATCGAGAGGCTTGTGTGGGACTGAGACCTCATCGATTTGCCGTCGAGAGGCTTCTGTGGGACTGAGACCCCATCGTTCTGCCGTCGAGAGGCTTGTGTCGGACTGAGACCCCATCGTTTTACCGTCGAGAGGCTTGTGTGGGAATGAGACCTCATCGTTTTGCCGTCGAGAAGCTTGTGTGGGACTGAGACCCCATCGTTCTGCCGTCGAGAGGCTTGTGTGGGACTGAGACCCCATCGTTCTGCCGTCGGGTGGCTTGTGTCGGACTGAGACCCCATAGTTCTGCCGTCGGAAGCCTTGTGTGCGAAAGAGACTCCATCGTTTTGCCATCGAGAGCCCTGTGTCGGACTGAGACCCCATCGTTGTGCCGTCGAGAGGCTTGTGTCGGACTGAGACCCCATCGTTCTGCCGTCAAGAGGCTTGTGTAGGACTGAGACTCCATCGTTCTGCCGTCGAGAGGCTTGTGTGGGACTGAGACCCCATCGTTCTGCCGTCGAGAGGCTTGTGTCGGACTGAGACCCCATCGTTTTGCCGTCGAGAGGCTTGTGTGGGACTGAGACCCCATCGTTCTGCCGTCGACAGACTTGTGTCGGACTGAGACCCCATCGTTTTGCCATCGAGAGGCTTGTGTGGGACTGAGACCTCATCGATTTGCCGTCGAGAGGCTTCTGTGGGACTGAGACCCCATCGTTCTGCCGTCGAGAGGCTTGTGTCGGACTGAGACCCCATCGTTTTACCGTCGAGAGGCTTGTGTGGGAATGAGACCTCATCGTTTTGCCGTCGAGAAGCTTGTATGGGACTGAGACCCCATCGTTCTGCCGTCGAGAGGCTTGTGTGGGACTGAGACCCCATCGTTCTGCCGTCGGGTGGCTTGTGTCGGACTGAGACCCCATAGTTCTGCCGTCGGAAGCCTTGTGTGCGAAAGAGACTCCATCGTTTTGCCATCGAGAGCCTTATGTCGGACTGAGACCCCATCGTTGTGCCGTCGAGAGGCTTGTGTCGGACTGAGACCCCATCGTTCTGCCGTCGAGAGGCTTGTGTCGGACTGGTACCCCATCGTTTTGCCGTCGAGAGGCTTGTGTCGGACTGAGACCTCATCGTTTTGCCGTCGAGAGGCTTTTGTTGGACTAAGACCCCATCGTTCTGCCGTCGAGAGGCTTGTGTCGGACTGAGACCCCATCGTTTTGCCATCGAGAGCCTTGTGTGGGACTGAGACCCAATCGTTTTGCCGTCGAGAGGCTTGTGTCGGACTGAGACCCCATCGTTTTGCCATCGAGAGCCTTGTGTGGGACTGAGACCCAATCGTTTTGCCGTCGAGAGGCTTATGTGGGACTGAGACCCCATCGTTCTGCCGTCGATTGATAAGGAATCAAATGGCCATCAGGGCCATGCAATTCATCTCGCTCCGGGCCTACATGAAACTGGCTTAACAAGTAATTAATTGATTTTTTTATCCACACTCAAGACCATTTCACTGGCATGGCGTTGCTAGGCTTGTGTCGAAATGAGACCTCATCGCTCTGCCGTGGGACTCCATATGACGACGCTCAATTAATGTATTTATATACTGCTGAATGCATTGTATGGGTGATTACAAATTTTGTACAGATTAATTTTGAATTATTTTTTTTACCGCCTTGATATAATATTTCTCAACTATGATAAAAAATACACAAAAATTTGCTCACTCATTTTACAATCTATGCAGAAACCTCATAAATCTAAGTGTTCTTGTAAAGAAATCCTGGGTGTAATCTGCCATGCTAAAGCTCTTAGTTTTGACGGGGCCTCTTGGCTTTGTCGGCGTCTAATGTCCACACAGGGGCCTTGGGGCTCAGTCTTTTAAACAAAAGTCTCTTAAGGTGACACAAGCCTTCCATCGATGTGTCGCAGGTTCAAATCCCACTCAGTCCAAAGTAAAAGTCGAAATAAAAATCTGAGTGGGTTTTCACTTGATTTGCCTATTTAATATGGTTGCCAAGCAACCACCCTCCCTACTTGCAAAACGTCTTTAATTACTTTTAGATCATTTTAAATAGTTTGTTATTGTTGAATTGAGGTTTAACAAAATTAGAATGCTGGTATAAATATAACACTGCTTTTTGTTTTAATCTATTGTTTTCTTTAGTTAATAATTCTAACTAAAAGTTGTTTTCGAAGTAAATGTATTTAGTGTTTTGCTTTACGTTTTCAGTATAATTTAATAGGAGACTACAGATAGCAGTTGTAGGACAAACGAAAACTTTTTGTACTTTCTCTATTTTATTGTGATTTTGTTCAGTTTGTGTGTCGAGAAACATTGTTCATGAATAAAGGCTTTATTTGAAAGTATTCCTATGTTCTAGTACACTACAGTAACATGTAGTCGAAATATTTATTCCCCTTTGCCTTGCCTTGTCTACACGTTTCAGAATCACACCGTATATACCATTAATGTATTTTTACAACTTTTACTGTATAAATACAAATTGTTTCATTTTACAGATGTTTTTATTTTTACTGCACCAAATTTTATTTCCATTTAGTTGCTCACAAAGTTATCTAGTGTAGCCCTGAAATTGCTAACCGAGAATTCTGGACTCTGCCGATTTTTTTTCTCTCCGTGTTATGGTCTAAGGCGACAAGACACATTAGCAGCCATATAATACCCGTCGCCGTAAGACCGATAATCCGGGCTATGGAATTGCAAACAGCCTTTGGGGCTTCCGTCTGTCTCAAACCTTTGTTTGTCTCTCTCTCAGTCCAAAGACTCACCGCATGTTGATTGATGTTTTACGCCGCACTCCAGAGGAAACCGGGCTCATTGCCTGCAGGAAACCCCCGACCTTCGGCGAATACCAGGCAACTCTTCCACATACGGTGACAGAGTGAAAAATTCACTCAGATGTTGAAGGTTTGTCAGTTACCGACCACACCACAATATAAGGGAGATAATCATGAGTGAGATCAATGGATCACTCTGAAACTTCGGGGATTTACGTGCGTGAAATACCCTCTGATAGACTGCAGGTCATTTTGAATGTGGCGACCAAAAAGGTAGCCGTGTAACGTACAATTTCCATATCCTCTTCAAGGCCCATCGAAGGTGTCCTCGTGATAATGTATCGGACCGAAATACTCTGCTTGTTAACTTTCAGGCGCGATCAGTTTTATAATTGAAGTATTGGAGGATTCCTGGAATGTACCGAAACTGCGTCTCTTGTTTGCGTTACACAACATGTGCTTTACCGGGCTAAATATATTATATAAACAAATATCTTTCTAAATGATATAGGCATTTAATAAATTTCTAATTATTTTTGTTTTCTTTTTTCGTCTGTAGTAAAACATTTTGACATTTACTATCGACGCCATTTTTATTCAGCCCAAAAATACGGTGATTTACCGTATAAAAAACGCAGACTGTCCGAGGCGTGTCAAAGCCGACCGGTAGCGAGCGAATATAGCCGAAGGTTGTTCCGAGTGATCAATGGATTTGTGTCTATAAATAGGAATCTTCTTGATTGAAAGTAGAACTCGTTTTTTGTTTGTTTCCTTGTAACTTCAACGTTCAGTTTCAGTCGAATTTTGACACGCTTTTAACATCATTGTAAAGCCTTTTGTTCTAATTTTTATTTATTTTTTTGGTTCCCATCAAAATGTATTAAACATTAAATTCTGTTGTAAGATTATTGATTGTCTGTGTCTCCATCTCTACTTGATTTTGTACGCTTCCCTCCAACCCCACAGCTTACCACGACACTATTTAATGCTTTAATATAATACCATAAATAAATATTTTTCTATATTTTCCCATTCAAAAATGCCCACAATGTATTTATTTTGATGTATAACATTATGTTAAACATGTTTGTATGCTAAAATATAGTCCTGAGTGAAGTCGACTTTTTGCCCATAGCTTTGAGTTATTAGTTGTGTTGTTTACATCGAAGGCTTTAATGTAGTTGAGAAAGGGTATCCGTTTGTTAATATTACACAAAACATTATGTACTAAGGCAAACAACGTTCTTGCATGTTCAGGATTTTCTTGCATTAGACTGCGTCTCCCCGTTTGTCCAAGAAACCAGATCGCTATTGCCTATATGATTTAGAATGAGATGTGCTGTGGGGTGTTTTTGTTAAACAGGAACCTATGCCATAACATTCTTAGACTTTTAAATTTTTTGAAATTGGCACTTTTTTTTTGTTTACAAATCTGAACTTCTTGAAACAAATGGCTGACCACGTAGAATTTGGCAAAAAAGTCTTGAAAGTAAGTTGAAAAACTTGTAAGGTTTATAGGTAAATGATGACTTCCCAAGACAATTATAGAAACTTGTCAAATTAGCTTTTCCAGTAAAAAAGATAATTCTTCTCATTGTGCCAGTGTGACTTACTTTTCAAAAATATACTGTACTGTACAATATGTGTTAACAAGGCTCAAAAGGCGCTCACTGATGTTTGAAGATGAAGCTGTACTCGGTTTCTACGATGCTGAGAATCTAACATCCATCACAGGCACACGGAGTGCTCTCCCCTATTCACCCTCGATAAGCTTTATAATATAAGATATATATAAACAGAGGGCGGATAGGGAGAGCACTCCGTGCATACAATAAAAAAGACAATACAAAATCCAGCACAGCCCACATTTCTCGGCTACTTGTCAGCATTTTTAGTTGTTGCTGTGTAAACATTTTAATAAAGTATTCATTTTTTAGAAAAATAATAAATTGCTGGATTGATTTATTTTAAATAATTGCGGCGTAAAACATAAATCAATCAATCAGCTAAAGGTCGAATGTTTCCTCCTGTCAAAAAGCCCAGTTTCCTCACTCACTTTAACCTGGCAATAGCGAAATAATCTTGAGTGCGGCGTAACACATCAATCAATCAGTCACAAATTCCTTGAAACCCCAAGGTAATTAGCAGTCTGGGTTGGGGCATGAGTTAAAGACTGAAGGGTGGTTGTTCAAGAGCATATTGTTAAGCGGAGGGGTATTTAGCATCACGTAGGCCAGGACAAACGCTCGAAAAAGTTAAAACATTTGATGAATTTAAATTTCGTGGATTCCTACGAGATGAATTCACATTTGGTGGATTCCTAGCAGATGAATTCACATTCAGTGCGTTCCTACGAGATGAATTGACATTCAGTGCGTTCCTACGAGATGAATTCACAATCAGTGCGTTCCTACAAGATGAATTCACATTCGGTGCGTTCCTACGAGATGAATTCTCATTAAATGCGTTCCTACGAGATGAATTCACATTTGGTTCGTTCCTACGAGATGAATTCACATTTGGCGTGTTCCTACGGGATGAATACACATTCAGCGCGTTCCTACGAGATGAATTCACATTAAGTGGTTTCCTACGAGATGAATTCACATTTGGTGCGTTCCTACAAGATAAATTCACATTTGGTGCATATACAAATTCACATTCGGGTCGTTCCTACATGTACTAGATGAATTCAAATTTAATAGTGCACACCTACGAGATGAATTTACATTTGGTGCATATACAAATTCACATTTGGTGCATTCCCAATAGATGAATTTACATTTACTGAGTTCCTACGAGATGAATTCACATTTGGTGCGTTCCTACGAGATGAATTCACATTTGGGGTACGGGGCCTCCATGGCTCAGTATGTAGAACGTTGGACGCTCAATCCGAACAGCGTTCCACCAATGGGTCCAACAAAAATTGGAAATTTGTCTGACTGGGTATTTACTCGACGACCTATGTGGGATGGTTGCACGTTACCACCGGAAGGTTGTGGGTTTCCTCCGGGCATAGAGCCCGGTGTCCTCCCATAATAAAACTGGCAACGCCGCCATATAAGTGAAATAATCTTGAACGCGGCGTAAAACACCAAACAATCAATTAATCACATTTTGTGCATTCCTATTCGATGAATTTACATTTACTGAATTCCTACGAGATGAATTCACATTTGGTGCATTCCTACTAGACGAATTCACAATTGGTGCATTCCTACGAAATGAATTCAAATTTGGTGCATTCCTACGAGTTGAATTCAAATTTGGTGCGTTCCTACGAGATGAATTCAAATTTGGTGGATTCCTACAAGATGAATTCAAATTTGGTGGATTCCTACGAATCCTAAGTGCGTTCCTACAATATGAATGTACATTTGGTGCATTCCTACCAGATGAATTCACATTTGGTGCATTCATACGAGATGAATTCACATTTGGTGAATACCTACAAGATGAATTCAGATTTGGTGCATTCCTACAAGATGAATACATTTGGTACATTCTTACGAGATGACTTTACATTTGACGCGTTCGTACGAGATGAATTTACATTTGTTGCGTCTCTACGAGATGAATGTGTATTTTGTACATTCCTACGAGGTGAATTCATCTGAATTCACATTTGGTACATTCCTTTAAGATGAATTCACATTTGGTCCGATGAATTTATGTTTGGTGCATTCCTACGAGATGATCTCAAATTTGGTACATTCCTACGTGATGATCTCACATTTGGTGCATTCCTACGTGATGATCTCACATTTGGTGCATTCCTACGTGATGATCTCACATTTGGTGCATTTCTACGTGATGATCTTACATTTGGTGCATTTCTACGTGATCTCAAATTTGGAGCATTCCTACGTGATGAATATACAATTGCTTTATTCATTTAACATAAATACACAAACGCTGTGTTTAGTTTACAAGGACTGTAAATTGTATTTATGTTCAGTAGGAAAGCTCCATTCATTTGACATGTCTTGCAGGGATTCATATTGGCTGTTTTAATTTTACATAGATTTTCAACATAAAATTCACAAATGTATTTATTTTACATAGATCCATACTAGTTGTATCCCTCGTACATCAACAAAATAGCAGTATTCATTTAGAAGAAATCACAAAATACATTATGTATATGCATTCGTGGGTTCACAGTATATATGAATTCGTATATCATGGATTCACAAAATATGTGAATTCAGAATATATGCATTCGTGTAACATAGATTCACAATATATACATTCATACAACATAGATTCACAATATATACATTCGTATAACCTAAATTCACAATATATATGCATTTGTAGAACATAGCTTCACAATATATAACTTCGTACAACATAGATTCACAATATATAAATTCGTACAACATAGATCCACAATATATATGCATTCGTACAACGTAGATTCACAATACATAACTTCGTACAACATAGATTCACATAAGTTATATTCATAGGACTCATTAATATTAAACATCGTCATTTTACTTCTTTGTAACAAAGATAAAATTTATCTTTGTAACAAAGATAAAATTTATCCAGTATTTCATCCGGATGCCTTACTTATATTCCTTTCAAAGGCACATTTTTGCTGAAATAGTCAAACGAAGGGAATATATCAAATACAAAAACAATACATGCATGATAGAAAAATAAATTACTAGAGTAGTAAACATTCTAAAAACAAGTCAGATATATTGTCCAAAAATGAGGGACTTGTTCTAAGTACCATTTATACCTTGTTAAACATATTTACATTTATTTCTACAACATACAATATCTACTATAATTGACATGAACTGCCTAGATTTTGCAGTGAAATACCAATAACAAATTGTTGCCAGAAGCAATGAATAGTCATTTGACTTTATAACTACCAGTCTCATTAAACCCTGAAATAAAGTGCTTCCAACATAACACCTCTGAGTACAAACTGTATTCAACATTGATTGGAGTTTGGAAAACAGGATTGATAGTCAAAACAAATAATAAATGATGATAATAAAATGAACAGGGTAAAAATGACAATGCGGCTGCCTGTATGATATAATTATACCCAACATATGAGTCTCGAACTTTTAATTAAAGATATGTCTATAGGTGTCCAAACATATTTTAAAAAATCGTCAGAGAGACATACATTTGGTGTTCACCTGAGCGGCCACTGGACCCTGGTGACAATTCAACGTAGATGTACATGTCGTTTAACTTGTCCATAATTGTCTGATTTGATACAAATAAATAATTGCCGATGGTGCATTTTTAACCCTGACCCTAATAATGGTTCCCTGATTTATCACGGCAGTCCAACTCTCATGGCAGACTGTATCATTGGAAGAATGAAATTGAATTGTCAGTACTCTGACTAGTTTTAATCCTTGGGGGAAAAATGTATTATTTCAAAGTGAACTAAAATTATGGATTGAGAAAGGGGATAACGTTCTTAGTCTAATAGTGATACCTGTGGTGGGGTTGTACAGTGCATTAAGGCTATGATTACAAGTACACTCAGTAATCCTTTTATTAATAAAAAATGCATCCCGGATTATTTAAATTTTGTTTACATTAAAAAAAACAGTGATTGTTAAGTTTCCACATCTGGTCCCAAAGTTTATATACCTTTTTATATCATAGCTAATCATTTGCTTTTTGATGAAGTTCTAAACATCGCATTAATCTTTTCATGAAAAAAGTACGAATCAATGGATAACAAAAACTGACCACCATAGCTGGGTTGTCAGATAAGCTTGTTAGAGAGCTTAATGCCCAGGGGCCTGTGTCAAAGTGGCGTAGAGTTTTTGCGTAACTGCATAGCAATCCATACTGTAGGGATATTTACGCTACGCCGCTTGGTGAAACAGGCTCCAGAGCACATCGTCATTTCCATGTCTATTGAAAAAAAAACTTTGTTGAGTTTTTCGCATAACTTTATTCCATTGTCTGATTTTGGTCTCGACCCTGTGATAAAATACCGATAAACCTGTAATGACGTCAGTGCAACTCACCGGATACCTAACTAACACTATACCATACTAACAGACGTGTAGTATTTGACTTATTATATGTAGGGGGCCTTTACTCAGTATGGAGAGAATCTGTGATAATATTCACCGTGAATTGGCTGTGAAAATGGACAATTTGTCACCCCCTTGTATCTACGTGTAGGTCCAAACATGGATTACTTTGTTACTGCTGTTACCCTTGATCAATGTTAATTTTGTTTTAGTTTCTGTAAAAAGACGTTTCTAATGTTGTTACTGTGTATAAATGGCATCTAAACACCATTTAATTTCGTTAAATGTCCCAACGATTTGCTTGGAAATTCAAAAGATTCCCATTTATCTCAACCAGGATATATGTTTATGAGCACTAAAACCCTCAAACCCAAGGAAATCTTCTCGTCAAGATAAATATCTGATCCGAAACAAATAACCGGCTCAACAATTATACGTAGGGGCCTTTACTCAGTATGGACAGAATCTGTCATAACATTCCCGGTGAAGTCGCTCTGGAAGTTTGTATTTTGTTACTTCAGTGTCATACTTGCGATCATAAGCTATTAAAGGTCGAATGAACACAAAACCAGGATCGCCATACATCCATCTTTCGAATGGTTTGAGTGTTATAACCTGCATTTTTACTTTGTCACTAGTGTAACCCTTCACCAAGGATATAAAGTTCGGAAAAAGCGAGTCATCATACCTGTCTTCTAGAAACACAAATACAATGTTAATTTTGTTTTCTACTGAAGTTAAATCTTGTTGAAAGGCCTTGAGATGAAAATAGTTAATTTGATGTGGCGTTACAGTTATTGTCAATACCCCTAACCTTCTCAGTTTCTGTAAACAAGCAGAGGCGTCTCTAATGTCGACACAGTGTATAAATGACATCTTAGGACCATTTGAGTTCTGGAAAGTAAGCAACAATGTGTTTTCTAATCGCAAATAATCCCATTCAGTCTCATTATAGACGGTAACCCGGAAGTCAGATATTTTTCCCAGAGGACACATCGCTTCAACATCACAGATGTATGTAACTGGCGGGAAGTCCATTTTTAATATGGCGAATTGAACAAGTTTTCCAGGATCAAAATTGTATTCTTCTGAAGCAAATCCTGCGCACAAGACCAATGCAACTTTAAATGACCCGTTACAATGTATTCTTAATACATCTACTAAATCTACTAGAAAAAGGAAAAGGAAATTCACAGTTTCTAATATCCATCTACATAGGCTGGTCAAAGAGAGTGTTTTGTCCTGGGCTACTATTTCAAACAGGTGATCAAGAACAATTTTTGCCTGCTGATTGGCTTGAGTAGACGGTAAGTAAGTTAAGCAGGCCAATATCGAATGCCGAAATGGCGATACAGCCTTATTCGGTAAAAGGGGCAATACTTCTTTTTTAAACTCCTCTAAATCCATTTTTTCAAGATAAGACCCACCCAAAAATTCCTGAAATGATCTATGTGGAAAGTAGCAGAATCCAATTGAGTGTAGCCTGGATATAGTATAGTCTTCACTCAGAATTCCAGAATTTAGCAGATGAAATCCCAAATCACCTCCACATAGAGAGTTAAGGTCATTTTCAGAAAATACAAATACATTGTATCTTACTCCAGTGTAGGCTACGTAACAAGCTGCATTATATAACATCTCTTCATCGAGTGAATAGTCTCCCTGTTCCTGAAGTTTCATTACGTACTTTCTACATATTGTCCACATGACCTCATGATAAATTTCGCTCCTGTTCGATGGGATTTCACCCATTTCCTGAACTAAAATACAGAGTAATAGTGTAACAAATGGATTTACCATCAGTTCACACAATTCTCCATCATCCTCTAGTCTAACTAACAGCACCTCCTCACAGTAACTATCACCATTTCTAAAATATTTACAGATGTATTTCTCTGCATTCCTCACAGAAAATCCTGTCACTTCCAAATGCAGTTTGGCATACCCAATAAACTTCTTGGCCGATTCTGGTCGGCCAGTTATAATCAAGTGGACATTCCTGAAAAACCTGCCCTCCAGAAGTTGTGTTATGGCCCATTCGCCGTCGGCAGTCAACTCATCCGCGCCATCAATTATCAAAAGACTTTTGCCCTTTTGAAAATGTTGACATATTTCATCTTTAGAAATTTGAAAGTCCTCTGGGAATAACTCTTGTACAAAAGATTTTCGAAAATCTTTCGTCAAATTGCGAGCTTCCAAAATGCCGACTAATTCAAAATGATGTCCATGGATTTTGTATCCATCCTTGGACCACAGGTAGGCGAATTGACGGCATAATGTACTTTTACCAATGCCAGCTGGTCCCTCGATGAAACAGATATTTCTCCCTGGGGGATTGAATATTCTGTCAATGAGTTCAGGGTCATTAGTAGGCCTACTACTCTGCTCCTTGAAACTGGTAATAGAGCAAGATAAAAGAAAAATAAAGTTATGTATCGTTTAAGAGTAAGTTTGTTTTTTTCACAGAGAAAAAAAAACGGCACATGTTAAGAAAGCAATTTCTACAAAGTGTGTACGTGTTTGGGGAGGGGGTTGATTTATTTTCAGGAAATAATACCATGGAAGGAAATGTTTACCATTTAAATATTCCGCTAGGCAGTTACCGCAGCTAAACTAAATCGAGTATGAAATAGCTTTCGGAAAGATCCGTAATAACAGAATAATTCAAATCAAGCTTGTTCTCTCCGTTATTTCTTTATGCACCTTCGAGATAATTACTTAAAGGAAATTAATAATCTTGTGATTGATTACAATTGGAATTTTAATTGATCAAAACGTGGAAAAAGATGAGTTTGAGGCAACCTCAGATTGGGTTTACGCCAACGGCGTCAATCAAATTGTATCTTAAGTTAGTAATACAAAAAGGCGCCATTCCGTTTTAAATATACATATATATATATATATATATATATATATACCTTTTAAAATATGCATTGCTTTAGCGATTATTTTTTTATTTCATTTTTTGAAACAACATTTTCAGATAAATAATACATGGCCCCAGCTAGATTTCTATCGTCCCATTTTTCTTCAAGCATAAATTAGATATGAAAATGTCACATTGCTGATGGCAAATTAACTTCCGTTGTATAGGCCATGGGCTAAAATCCTTATTAGAGATTGAACCAAAATGTAAAAGCAAAGTCTAAAAAACCTACATATTTTCTATTTTATGGTCTGTGTTTGCCTTTGACGTTCTACTCTTTTCTATAAATCTTTCCTATAAATTTGAAGTCGAGAAATATGTCCCCCCCCCCCAAAAAAAAACAAACACGTCTTTCTATATTCATTGAACATAAAAAAATGTACAGTGGTTAGTAAATGTTACACAGATCATACCTGCCAGAAAGGCGACTTTTCTTTCCTTCAACCACTTGCAGATTTGTAAAAACGTGCTCGAGGTCTTGTTCCTCCCATTCACACATTGTTAAAGGATGGATGCGCTTCATGTTGCCCCAATACAATGTTTTTAATTCCTTCTGTACTTTTTCAAATTCATCTAAAAAGCAACAAATGGTCGAAATCAAAAATCAATATCAAAGTTTGTACTTTTTAGAAAACCTGTTGGTCGTATAAAGTGGCATGAGCTGCCAGATTTTCGTGAAGAGAAGTTGAACGATTGGAGAAATTTGAAAAACTTATGGCATTGAAAAATATTGCTAAAGGGTTACCCGTACGAACAGAGGATGTGATAATGAATATTCCATTTAGCTGGAATATATGAGCACATTCTTGGAGTTTCTGTCACATAAAACTACCCAAAAGTAATATAAGCTAATTCTGTCCCAATGAAATTATCCCAATATTTGGCAGCTCATGCCACTTAAAGTGGCATGAGCTGCCAAAATTCAAACTTTTTTCATAATTTCTGATCGTCACGACAATAAGAGGCTTTGGAGGTCATCGAAAAACTAAATGATTTGCGTTGGAATGAGGAAAATTTATACAGTATGTGGCCTGTACGAACCGAAAACGTGTTCGAAAAGTAAACAAAATTTAAATAACCGGGACGACCATTCATTCATTCTGATCCAAAGTTGGTTCAAAACAACACTTTATCGTACATTTTCGAGCCTAGAAGCACTAAAAAGCTTCTGAATTATACTTCTTGATAAATATAGGCAATAATTTTAACATTCTGTTTTTAACATCAAAATATCAACATTTTGGCAGCTCATGCCACTTTAAATACAATAACAGCTAAGTAGAAAAAAGTTTGATTCTATATTTTCACCGAAAAATACATCATGACGCATTTTTTTCCTTCTATAACTACACGGAAAAGGAAGTGGATCTATGATTAGAATAGTAAATACAACAACAGTGTTTAAGAAATCCCAACGCCTTGTCGTAAAACGATAAATGCAACTTCTAACAAGGCATCGCAGACGATACTAATACCCTCGCATCCCCATGTTGTATAAGTAATGTCGCGAGGGTAAATAAGGACCCCCCTACATATGTACGGATAAGAATAGCAGCATGTAGAGCGATGACGTCAAGATTCTGGCGAATTTCTATGAGTAGTAACAGTGACCTAGTTTTTGACCGCAGGAAGCTGAAACGCTGATCATGTACAAGGGGTGATGGCTATGAATATATGTATAAAGTTTCGTGACAATCGGATAAGAATTGAAGTCTGTAGAGCATTGACGTCAAGATTCTGGCTAAGTTCTATTTATAGTAAATGTGACCTAGTTTTTGAACGCAGGAAGTTGAAACGCGAACTTGTACAAGGGGTATTGGTTATGAATATATGTATAAAGTTTCGTGACAATCGGATAAGAATTGCAGCCTGTAGAGTGATGACGTCAAGATTCTGGCTAAGTTCTATTTATAGTAACAGTGACCTAGTTTTTGCCGCAGGAAGTTGAAACGCGAACTTGTACAAGGGGTAATGAAGTACATTGGAAACGTGATGATAAGTAGCTTTTAAACCAATCTAAAGATTCCCCCCTACAGCCATAGTGCTCCTATTTTTTTACAAGAATGTTGTGGTTGACAGTATCAAAGGCTTTCGAGAGGTGAGTATACTAATTTTTTTTGGAATCATGAGCTGCAATTAATTTTCATGTAAACTAAGTAGAGCATGAGTAGTCGAAAAGTTAGCTCTAAAACCAAATTGTTGATTGGTGATTATCTCATCTGCGTCCAGGAAAGAGACAAATCGATTAGCCATAAGCTTTTCATATATTTTGCTAAAGCAAGAAAGAATGGAAATTGGCCTATAATTTTGAACAGGAGCCTGTTTCACAAAACGGCGTAGATGTATTTTTTGCGTAACTTTCTTACCAACGTATCTCTACAGTATGGTTTACTATGGCAGTTACGTAAAAACTTACGCTACGCCGCTTTGTGAAACAGGCTCCAGGGCCCTGTCTTACGAAGCTGGCGTAAGTTACGTCGGACGTAAATCAGTGTTAAAACTATAGGAACTTACGCCTTAGTCGCAACTGGTCTATGTTGTAGGCCTATGCGCAACTTTACGCCAGCTTCGTAAGACAGGGCCCAGAAGTCATATCACCAGCCTTAAAAACTGGTGTAACTTTAGCGGTTTTCAGAGCAGATGGAAATTTGCCTAGTCAAAAAGAAAGATTAGCAATATGGCATAATGGTATAGAAATTTGATCGAATATCATTTTAAAATGTGATGTTCGGATTCCGTCAATGCCTCCATTGCAATTTTTTAGATCAGATAAAACTGTTGATACTTCGGCCAGAGAAGTTTGTTCAAGAGTAAAAACGTTAGGATTAGGATTGAAGAGGTAATCAGCAAAATGTGTGGCGGAGACTGGTAGCTCTCAGTCAAGTTCAGATGCTATGTTACTAAAATATTTGTTGAAAACATTTGCTATTATTTTGGGATCAGAGGTCTCCTTGCCATTTATATTGAGATTTTTAGTTAGAAGTTTTTTGCGTTTTTGCATTAGATCGTTTAAAATTTTCCAGGTTTTATTGATATCGTTGTTAACTTTATTAAACTTATCTAGGTAATAGTTTTGCTTTGCTATGCGTAAAATATGGACAAGTTTATTTCTATATTCTTTATATTGGGTGACATTTTTATTTATGAGCTGCAGTTGAAAGAGTCTTTTCATGAATTGATTTTAGGATGTGGTTTGTTACCCATGGCTTTTTGATCTTACAATTCTTTCGCCCAGTTTTGACGGTGACGTATGGGAAGCATTCGTCGTACAGACTACTTATGATATTATTGAAAGTGGAGTATGCAGTATCGACACAATGGTATTCACTGCTAACACATTCCCAGTCAGTTTCTTGGATACGTGTCATAAAGGTTTCTTTTGCTTGAGAAGTTATAAGACGTTTAGTAATAAATGCATCTTCCCAGGTTATGTCAGTCGTAATGTTAATTATATGAAATATTGGAAAGTGGTCACTTATGTCGGATAGCAGTATTCCACTGGATATATCAGTTTCATGAAAGTTTAGATAGATGTTGTCAATTAACGTGGCCGACCGAGAGGTGACACGTGTTGGACGGGTTATTTTTGGGAAAAAGTAGTGACTTTGGAAGAGGTCAGAAAATACCTCTGTTTGTGCATGAGCGTCTGTTTTGAATAAATCTGCATTGAAGTCACCTAAAATTGCACATTTTGGTTTTCATTGGTAATTAGTTGCAAAACGTTAGAAAAACTAGTATTAAAAGAGTCCAGTTCATTGCCAGGAGGACGGTACACTAGACCTATAATATATGTTTCTTCAGCCAAAGTACATTCAATGAATACAGATTCAAAATTTCCTTCCAAATATATAGTTGTTAAGTCTTCATCCCTTCAACGAATCATTGACATATAATACAACACCTCCACCTCGCCTATCTGATCTAAATTTAGTGAAAGTGGTATAACCTGGGATATCAAAAAGATATTATGATGATATTATTATGGAGAATGGATGATTCAAATTTTGAAGCATGTTGTGAATTTCTGAATAAATTTGTTTAGACTTCTTGAATTCATATGGAATAGAGAAAATGGCAGGGAGTGATCTTTAAGGTGAGTCTTCAATGAGTCTTCAAAATAATAAGAACATTGGTTGCTATCAATATCCGTCCACATATTTTCTTCATAAAAGTTTTCATCGGAATATTTAAAATCCTCCTGAGTGAAAAATATTGCAGTCAAATTAAATACAATAGTACTTTTTAGAACACATGTTGGCAACATAAAGTGGACCGAGTTGCCAGATTTTCGAACTTTTTTCATAAATTCTGATTGAAGAGAACTAGAACGATTGAAGAAATTTGACAAACTTATGGCATTAAAATAAAAAAAATATTGATAAAGCCATAAAGCCAGTAACCCGTACGAACAGAGGATGTGCTAATAACGAACAATATTCCAATTAACTGGGATGTATGAGCACATTCTTGGGGTTTCTGTTACTTATAAAACTACTCAAACATCCCCAAGGTTGGTAGCAGCGGAAAGCCCTTATTTTGGTCCTTTTTTAGAAAAATGATCAAAAATAAGCTAATTCTGTCCCCCAATATTTGGCAGCTCATGCCAATTAAGAGAAGTTTGATTGCATTTTCACCGAAAAATACAAAATGAAACCATTTTTTTTCTTTAAATACGCGGAAAAGGGCATGGATCTAGGATTAAAATAGTCAATACAACTACAGTGTTTAAAGTGGCATGAGCTGCCAAAATTCACACTTTTTTCATAATTTCTGATCGTCACGACAATGAGACGCTTTGATGGTCATCGAAAAACTAAATGATTGGCGTTGGAATGAGGAAAATGTATTGTATGTGGCCTGTACAAACCGAAAACGTGTTCGAAAAGTAAACAAAATTTAAAACAAAATTTAAATAACCGGGACGAACATTCATTCATTCTAATCCAAAGTTGGTTTAAACAACACTTCATCGTACATTTTCGAGGCTAGAAGCACTAAAAAGCTTCCGAATTATACTTCTTGATAAAATAGGCAATAATTTCAACATTCTGTTTTAACATCAAAATATCAACATTTTGGCAGCTCGTGCCACTTTAAATACAATGACAGCTAAGTAGAAAAAAGTTTGATTCTATATTTTCACCGAAAAATACAACATGAAACATTTGTTCCTTCTATAACTACACGGAAAAGGAAGTGGATCTATGATTAGAATAGTAAATACAACTACAGTGTTTAAAGGGGCATGAGCTGCCAAAATGTTGATATTTTGACGTTACAACAGAATGTTGAAATTATTGGTTATTTTTCTCAAGACGTATAATTCAGAAGCTTTTTAGTGTTTCTAGTCTCGAAAATATACGATAAAGTATTGTTTTGAACTAACGTTGGCTTAGAATGAATGAATGGTCGTCCCGGTTATTTAAATGTTGTTACTTTTTGAACACGTTTTCGGTTCGTACAGGCCACATATTGTATGGATGTTCCTCATTCCAACGCCAATCATTTAGTTTTGCGATGGCCTTTAAAGTCTTTTACTGTCGTGACGATCAGAGATTATGAAAAAAGTGTGAATTTTGGCAGCTCATGCCGCTTTAAGAAATCCCAACGCCTTGTCGTAAAACGATAGATGCAACTTCTTAAAAGGTATTTTGTAGCTCATTTTATACAATGTCTTTAATGTATGCAGAAAAATGTATTTGAAGTAAAATGTTGAGTTAAATACCTGGTTGTCTGGAGGAACCAGGGTCGGGACTGTCAAGTTGTGAATCCATTGGTGTTAAAATGTCATCTTCAATAAGCCAATTCTCAATGTAATTAAACTCGCCATTTTCAACAAGTACCTGTCGGTTTCTCAGCAGCTTTTCCTTGTTCCTTGTTCATTTTGACGCATGAAATTACAGTGGCATCTGTCAAATATAGGAAACATTTCGTTAAAACCCAAGTAGTTAATTGTTATCAAAAAGCACAAAATAAGAGCTTTCCGTTCTGTAAGCAACAATTCAAATAGCCTAAATAGCATACTGTAAATCACCGTATTTTTGGGCTGAATAAAAATGGCGTCGAATGTAAATTTCAAAATGTTTTACTAAAAACGAAAATATAAAATAATAATAATTATAAATTTATGAAATGCTAATATCGCTTAGAAAGATATTTGTGTATATATTTTATTTAGTCCGGTAAACCACATACAGACGCAGTTTTGGTACATATCAGGAATCCTCCAATGCTTCAATTATATAACTGATCAAACCTGAAAGTTAACAAACCGAGTGTTTCGGTCCCTTACATTATCACGGGACACTTGTGTGGGACCCTCATGGGGATTTGGGAATTGTACGCTTCACGGCTACCTATTTGGTCGCTATATTCAAAATGACCTGCAGTCTATCATAGGGTATTTCACGCACGTAAATCCTCGAAGTTTCAGAGTGGCTGCTTGTAAACGGATCGCAAACTTGATTTGTGAAAGTTATTTCTACAGTTGGTGGCTAGCTGGACAAGAACAGACTTTTTGGGTAGAATGCGGCTGTACTCCGAAAACACCAAACCAACTTTCCTAAACGATTGGTCAAGAGTTTGAAAACGAAAACATCACTGATTTCCAAAATGGATTTGAGAAAGGAAGATCCTATAACGACAAATAATATAACTGAAGAGGATGTTCGATTTCAATTTACTAAGATTGAAATGATGGATGCTTTAACTCCTGATATAGTGACATGTACATCTTCATTCGAAATACATTTATTTAACATTAAAATCGATACAACCGTGACCGCATCTAGGTACTTGTAGCCTCTTTCATAAAGCATTAGTTTTCATAAATTCCAATGAACAATTGTATTGTTTAATATCATACGTCAAAACGAAGTACAAATTGTACACAATTCCAAGAAGCATTGTAACGAGTATTAGATAACATTAAAGAGACAACCGTGTGGTAATTAATTTAGCTGTTTATTACATTATAAACCGCTTTTTTCAGCCGTGAAAAGCGACGGAGAAAATAAACATGGTCACATCCACTTCAAATGTTTGCTGGCTTTCAAATAAGCATAATTATATCAAACAAAAAACCGTTTTTACCAGGCTGTTTCATTCCAAAATACCACAAGGCTTTGTTTTATATTCATTTTAGTTCTCAAAATTGTTGTCAAATAGGAAGACGGCTAACTAATTCACACCACCATCCAGCATAGCTCACAATAGATGGAGTACGTAAAGCAACGTTATGTCATGAAGTCACAGCGACGTCATTTCGCCATCGGCATTCTTTTAATGATGTTGGCTTTTCTGTCCATGACGTGGCCCTATGTGACCTTTAAATTCAAAGAAACCGTACCATTGTATTAAACATCCTATATACATGCATGGTGAATAAAGAAATGAAGTGAATTTACTGAGAACTTTCTCAGCTGCAAGTTTTCCTATTAACTAGTAGGCCCAAACTATCGCCTAGCGGCCATTTTAATAAAGCATAATGGGAACCTGTCTGTGACATTTAATGAAGATCTGTATTTGGTACCCTGTGTAATTAAGATATTTTGAGATAGATGACGTCACTTCCTCCTCGCTCGCCGACTCGGCTGGGTTGTGCTGTCCTATTCAGTTTCAGACCAAATACATCTTTTTATATATATATATATATATATATATTGTTTATACATATTGTGAATATGGTCTAGTGCACTGTCAATTGTTATTTAGATCGGATGGTTAGGGATACTTTACTTATTTTACTGATGACGTTGGATTTTCGCTTAAATGCTAGTCAGCCATTTTGTGTACTGTAATTTGTAAATATGTTTGTTGTGTACGAAATATGAATATGCGTTACATCGTAGTATTAGGATCTCGTAGCCTAGTAAACGCAAGACGTTAGCCACTTCATGAGTTTATTGAATATAAGCCAACGTATCAGACGCTAATATATTCTTAAACGTAGATTTTGTTAAAAAGAGCAGGGGTCGTTTTATAACGGATCTATGGAAGCCGGGCTAGACCATATTGTCGAAAGATAAATGACTTATGAGTTACGTAATTAACATCCAAACCTCCAAAAGAGTATAAGAATAGCTAGATGAGCAATAGGTTACTAAATTAGATTACCCTAATACATTTTCACTATGTACGGAAGCCTAGATATAACATAATAATGTTCTAAATTGTTTAATGCTTCTGAATGGGTACACGTAACACAAGCTGCAGATTGTTTTAAGATTACTTGGGTAAGAAAACGGAGTTAGATACGATTCGAATTATTAGAAGGGTTTCGCGAATGATAATTCAGTCATGTAATAATGTCGAATGTTAGTATAATTAAGTCATCGATTTGGAGTCTTAGTATTTTATTGAGCTAATTAGACCAGTAGTAAATGAACAAATGTCATGCTATATAAATGTTAACTAAGTTCAGTGTGAGATACATGACGTCATTTCCTCCTCGCTCGCCGACTCGGCTGGGTTGTGCTGTCATATTCAGTTTCAGACGAAATACATCTTTCATTTGAATTGATTTAACGAGAATTTCTTTTTTTCATTTTCACATAAATGATTGTATTAAAGAAAAGAAACATTTTAATTCTAAATGTAACCATTTTAGCAAGAAACAGAAACAGTTTGCCTGTTGACGATAGATATATGAGCGAACACATTACACTGATAATGGCTTAACCTGAGGAATTGTGAAACTGGTTGAATTTCTGTTTTTAACATTGTGCTACTAGAATTGTTTTGATTTTATTTAAACTATCATTTTGTGAACTTGAAATTTTCTAAATATTCTTAAAATCCCCTCGGTCAGGCCTTAATGACAAATCAGTTAGAGATGAACTCAAGCCACTGTTAAAAGACCACATATCGACGATCTAAACTTAATAAAAGATATGAGTCAAATTACGTCACAGGAAACTGAAAGGTTAAATAGAATACGCAAGTTACAGCCAAGAGTCCATGAGGTAGTTTCAGAAGAGAAACCGGATAATATAGAAAACGACAAAAACACGAAAACATCCAAGATGAATTTTGAATCTCTGGAAACCCAAGTTAAACATTTACAGGTACAAGTGTCAGAGTTATCCACAAAACTGCAATGTCAAGAGCCAAAGAATCAATATAACTGGAAAGCAAGAAAAACCGATGATCGACCTTATGGGTGCCCTTCATGTCGAAACACGCCAAAAGCAAGAGAGTGTACACACTGTTTCCGCTGTGGGAGCAGCGAACACTATCTGGCAGGATGTAGGAAAAGTAAACAGAAGTCCTTTAATACAAATATGAAGTCGGGAAACGACCATCAATTATAGTGAAGGGACCCACTGTGACTGAAACGCCAATCATTTAGTTTTTCGATGGCCTTCAAAGCCTCTTACTGTCGTGACGATCAGAAATTATTCAAAAAAGTTTGAAATTTGGCAGCTCATGCCACTTTAACGAAAGTATGAAGTCCGGAAACGATCATCAGTTATAGTGAAAGGACCCACTGTGACTGAAAGGGATTGGTCCCAACAAAGGCCAACAACTACGGCAAAAGTGAACAACGTGACCGGTAATGACTTTTTCACCCGACCCTTAAGCCAGAATTTAAGGAATAAAGAAGAAATACAAAACGGTTGCCTAGCGGCCATTTTTTTTCTAAACATGTTTATTGCCCAATAAATGGCTGTACACTTAAGCCGTAGGCTTATGCTGTGTACCGTGATAACATTTAATTTTTTCAAAGAACGTATTTACAATTGTTTGATCCGTTAAAAGAAATATAAAATTATATAAATAAATTATTATAATTCTATCAATTCTGAATTATTACATATATACAATATAACCATAAATTATGAAATTATCAAGTAGAAATAATCAACTGTATCACTATCAACTTTATCCTTTTCAAGTAAAGATTGGTGGAAACTTGTTAAAGTGGCATGAGCTGCCAAAATGTTGATATTTTGACGTTACAACAGAATGTTGAAATTATTGGCAATTTTTCTCAAGACGTATAATTCAAAAGCTTTTTAGTGCTTCTAGTCTCGAAAATATACGATAAAGTAGTGTTTTGAGCTAACATTGGCTTAGAATGAATGAATGGTCGTCCCGGTTATTTAAATTTTGTTTACTTTTCGAACATGTTTTCGGTTTGTACAGGCCACATAGTATATGGATTTTCCTCATTCCAACGCCAATCCTTTAGTTTTTCGATGGCCTTCAAATCCTCCTATCGTCGTGACGATCAGAAATTATGAAAAAAGTGTGAATTTTGGCAGCTCATGCCACTTTAAGTCGATTATAAAAGAAAATGACCTAAATAGTTGCGAAGCTCAACCGATTTTTTTTATAAAAATAGACTTCTCACTGATGGCGAAGAAATCGCTCAAGGTTTCAATGATTACTTCATTGAACAGTCTACCATCGATGATGCACATATCAATTTACCTCCACTTGCATCGCTGCCAAACTGCATTGATTCTATTCATATTGACAATGAGGAGATCTTCTCTGTTCTATCTAATTTGAACACAAATAAAGCGCCTGGTCATGACGGAATAAATAATCGTATTTTGAAAATAATGGCGGCCGAATTGGCAGCACCTCTTGGCAAACTAATGAACGCGCATCCTTAAGTATGGGAATAATGCCGCTTGCTTGGAAGCTGTCAAACGTCGTTGCAATACAAAAAAAGGCAGCAGAAATGATCCCTCAAATTTCCGTCCAGTATCCCTCACATTTTCCCTTAGCAAAGTCTTTGAGAAATGTATTTTCAAACATCTCTTTGACTTCATTATGGAAAATAATATCCTGACGCGTTTCTAATCTGGCTTTATCCTTGGTGACTCTGCTGTCTATCAATTGTCAGAAGTGTATCATTTCATATGTGAAGCCATGGACAGTGGTAAGGAAGTTAGGGCAGTATTTTGCGATATATCCAAAGCCTTCGATAAAGTTTGGCATAAAGGTCTACTTCACAAACTTTATTTTATAGGGGTTCGTGGACCATTACTTCATTGGTTTGAGGATTATTTGAATCAACGTAAACAACATGTTTGTATTAATGGCAAGTCCTCGGGACTTAGTGACGTCACGGCCGGAGTTCCCCAAGGCTCGGTATTAGGGCCTCTGATGTTCTTGACATATATTAATGATATTGTTTTCGATCTCAACTGTTATATTAGGCTCTTTGCGGACGTCACCGCTTTATATAGCAGTTGAGAACCCGCAGTTATGAGCAGACAGCCTAAATTCCGACCTGAACAAAATATCGAATTGGGCTAGAGATTGGCTGGTTAAATTTAGTCCGTCTAAAACAGAAAGTTTTTTTTTCTCGTAAAGTTAACCAGGATGTTCATCCACCTATATATCTGGATGGTTCCGCAATAGTGGAAGTGAAATCCCACAAGCACCTTGGGTTATATCTTCAATCAAATTGTCGCTGGGGTGAACAAATAAATGCTGTCGTGAAAAAGGTGAGCCCAATGATTAATTGCCTACCTAGTCTCAAGTACCGAATATCAAGAAAGGCTCTTGAGATTTTGTATAAATCTTTTATTTTACCTATTTTTGACTATGCAGATATAGTTTGGGATAATTGTACTGAATTCCAAACTATTACCCTTGAAAACCTACAATTAGATGCTCTTCGTACAATCTGTGAGATACCTCGAGGTACCAGTCATTCATTGTTGTACCAAGAATCTGGTTTTATATCCTTAGCATCTCGCAGGAAACGACATAAACTTATGATTTCATACAAAATGATACATGGCTTATCACCGAATTGTCTGAGCTATTGCCAGATTATGTTGAAGATCGATCATGGTATAATCTGAGAAACTTGACAGATTTCCAAATCCCATTTAGCCGTACTTCTCTGTTTCAAGAGTCTTTTCTACCATCTGGATTGACACTGTGGAATTTCCTTCAACCCGCAATTCGACCTACACAGCTTTTAAAAGAGCCTTAGCTATTGATGATATTCGAGTGCCATCTTACTTTTACTACGAAAATCGTAAGTTGCAGGTTATAATGTCTCAACTTAGATTGGAATGTAGTAAACTCAAAGCTCACATGTTTAAACGTCACATAACCGGTTCACCTGAATGTAGTTGCGGTTCTCCATGGAAAGATGCAAGCCATTTTCTTTTTTTGCGAACTTTATCAAACTATAATAAATACATACATCCCTCGGCATAGTAGCTTACATCAGCTTCTTTTCGGTGACGAAAGACTCTCAGTTGACGAAAATATAGGGATCCTGGTGCGTGTTCAGGAATTTATTACTCTCACTGGACGATTCGATGACAACATATACAGTAATGTATAGGTAAATATCTTGATGTGACTCACAGCAATGCCACACTGGTTACCATTTGTGTAATATTGATGACTAATTAAGTTTTGAACTATTAAATTTAAGCAATTATTTTGATGTAATTCTTAGTATTTCCATACTGGTTACCAACTGTGTTATATTGATGACTAATTAAGTGTTTATACAAATAAATAAGTAAATAGTTTGATATAATTTCAAAGTATTTCCATACTGGTTACCAATTGCGTAACACGATGACTAACCAAGTGTTTATACTATTAAATAAGTAAATATTTTGATATAATTTCATAGTTATTTCCATACTGGTTACCAATTGTGTAACATGATAACTAATCACGTGTTTATACTATTAAATAAGTAAATACTTTGATGTAAAGCATAGTATTTCCATACTGGTTACCAATTGTGTAACACGATGACTAATTAAGTTTTATACAATTAAATAAGTAAATATTTTGTTACAATTTTATAGTATTTCTATACTGGTTACCAATTGTGTAACATGACTAATTAAGTTTTATACAATTAAATAAGTAAATATTTTGATATAATTTCACAGTATTTCCATACTGGTTACCAATTGCGTAACATGATGACTAACTAAGTGTTTATACTATTAAATAAGTAAATGTTTTGATATAATTTCATAGTTATTTCCATACTGGTTACCAATTGTGTAACATGATGACTAATCAAGTGTTTATACTATTAAATAAGTAAATACTTTAATGTAAAGCATAGTATTTCCATACTGGTTACCAATTGTGTAACACGATGACTAATTAAGTTTTATACAATTAAATAAGTAAATATTTTGTTACAATTTTATAGTATTTCTATACTGGTTACCAATTGTGTAACATGACTAATTAAGTTTTATACAATTGAATAAGTAAATATTTTGTTACAATTTTATAGTAATTCTATACTGGTTACCAATTGTGTAACATGACTAATTAAGTTTTATACAGTTAAATAAATAAATATTTTGTTATAATTTTATAGTATTTCTAGATATATATATATATATATATATATATGTATATTATATACAACAAGAGCGTTGTGCTTATATCATCAATAGATCCACCATTGTGTATATCAGTAATTAGCTTTAAGCGTTGGACAGTATATATAGGACAATGAAGAAGATAGTGGTCGGCTGTTTCAATTGAGATTTGACAAAGGTACCTTGGCGAATCGGTAATAACATTTTTAAATAAATCATCATTGGGTGAGCTGCAGCCATTTTTTTATGCGACAGAGGATGATATTTGCAAGACGGTCTCCTACGTAGTACCAGAGTGAAGGCCGGTTTAAACGAAAAACACGAAAAAGTTTTGATTTAAATTCTAAATGATTTATTATTGATTTAATATCCTCAGGGAGGCTATTCCAGTCGCTCAAAGTAGAGGGAAAAAATGATTTACTAAAGCAGAAAAAAGTGGTAAAATTATTGTTTGACCTCTGTGGATAAGGATTTCTTGTTGATACACGTTGGGGTAACTTACTGTGGAGATTGTGATTAGTAGGGTTCGTAACCACCAGGTGAACCACATTCAAGCGATGAATCTTACGACGCATACTAAGTGTATGAAATCCCGTCTCTTCGTAAAGAAGACAGCTGGCTACACTTTTAGTTAGGCCACTGATAATCCGGAGGCAATCCTTTTGCAGAATTTCAAGAGAATTCACTTGAAAGTCTGTGAGATTGTCCCAGACTACATCAGCGTATTCTAGAGAGGGTCGTATAAATGTTTTGTACATCATTTCTAAAGATTTTCTATTCAAACGATAATTTATTCCTCGAAAGAGGGATATTTTCAAATGTGCAGAAGTTATCAGATTTTCAATATGATTTGACCAGTTCCCAAGATGGTTAAAGGTCAGACCTAAATATTTGTGCGTAGCACAGGGAGTAAGTCTGCTGACCATAAAAGGGATATCAATACCACAGGGCTGGCGACGCCTAGAGCACAATTATGTTTCTGTCTTTTTAGCATTAAACGATACTTTCCACCGTTCAGCCGAAGAGAGAATGGACTGGAGGTCTTGATCAATTGACAAGGAGATGTCAGGATGAAGAAGGTCATCCGAAATAATGTAAAGACATGTATCATCTGCAAACAACTGAATTGAATTTAGTACAGAGCTGGGGGAGATCGGTAATATATACAAAAAACAGGAGTGGCCTAAACACGGATCCTTGGGGAACCCCTGCTTGTAAATTATTTAAAGTTGATCTCGATCCATTGAGAACAACTCTTTGTTTTCGATTTTTCAAATAATTTGCAAACCATTCTAACAAGTTGTCGTGAATGCCCATATTGCGAAGTTTAAGTAACAATCCTTTGTGCCAAACGCGATCAAAGGCTTTAGATATGTCAAAAAATAAGAAAATCACTTCTTTGCCTTCGTCAAGTGCTTTAATACAATCAAAATAGATATCCAAGAGTTGGTGAACAGTTGATTTACCTGGAAGGAAACCATATTGGCATGGTGCTATACTGTTTTTAATGAACTCAAACACATACTTAATTTTTTCGAATATTTTGCTCGAACAGCTCAATAGAGAAATGGGACGATAATTTTTTTGATTTAAACACAGGAGTCACATTTGCTGTTTTCCATTGTGTGGGAAATTTGCAAGATTGCAATGATCGGTTGAACAATTTGGTTAGACATGGTGTCAAAATTGAGTGTGCTTCAAATAATAATTTAATAATTTCGGACTGATTTCATCAGGCCCTACAGCTTTACTGGTATCAACAGCGTTAAGTTTCTTCAGAGTCTCTTCTTCTGAAATAACTATGTCGCATAAACTGTTACCAGCACTGTCAGGCAAATATTGTAGATCATCAACATTCGATTCATATAGCGGCCATTTTAATGTGCAAATGAGCGAAAAAAATAAATGTTGCGCAACTAGACCATAAGGGGAACGTGCGTGTGAAATTTAAAGAAGATCTGACCAGCAGTTCTCTTGGAATCGCGATCACAAGAGAGAAGTGATAAATAGGAGAAAGACAAAATGGTCGCCCAGCGGCTATTTTAATTGAAAACAATACGACAAAAAATAGATGTTGCACAACTAGACCATGTGGGGAACCAACACAAAAACATTTCATCAAGATCAGCCTTGTGGTTTTCTAGATTCCGCGATCACAAGCAATGTAGGTAAAAATCAGCGGCCATTTTAATATGCAAATAAGCAAACAAAATAAATGTTGCACAACTAGGCCATAAGGGGAAGCTGTCTGTGAAATTGGATGAAGATCCGACTGGTAGTTCTCTTGGAATCGCGATCACAAGAAAAGTTTACTGACACCGGACGACGGACCATGGGCAAAAAGCGATTTGATAAGACCACCATAAGTGATAAGATCATGGTCACGTGGTCTAAAAATGTCATATTGAGCCGGAGCCGTTGGTAGCTATAATTTGATGCAAATTAAACAAAATCAAATACACCATGGTCTCGAAATAAACTGGCCATCTAATTTAGAAGAACAGGAAAAATAAAGTGTAAGCTCAAAATAAAACGAGAATACTGTTATACTCACTTTCACAAATACACTAATTAAACTCCTGCATTCAGCAATGGGAGCTGTGTCAATAACGTTAGCAGAGCGCTACCAAATGCCCGCTGTAATATCTACCAGCCAACTAATATCTACCAGCCAACTACCTTCCTTTTTAAAGGATGGCTGGCAATTTGTAATCCCCATTGTACCATGGTTGTGGCGTTTTTCTTTTGATGAGCAGTCTTCGACAAATCCGATACCCAGTGGACAGAGAGTGGGCGGGGCTTAAGCGTTGAATAACTTCCCGATTTTGGAAGTTGTTGTATGGCTATCTTGACTGGGTATCAGAGAGTAAACACGTGCTAGTTGATTGACAACGTCAATCACTACTACCATGATACAAGCACGTTATTGAATGGCTCCCTCGAGTATGGAAGAAATTCTGAGAAGTTTGGCCTCGGGCTTGGAACTTGGCCACACCTCTCAGAATATCTTCCATACCCTCGGGAAGCCATTCAATAACGGAAATACATGCAGGAACTTAGTTACTTCAACCGTCGCCATTACCGAACGTTGACAGGGCACGAACACATCTACATGCACATATCTGTTTTAACAGCTCTAACGCTTGAATCTTTGGATTTGATTGTCTTTGCAGGTCTAAGCTTAATTACAGACAGCTTACCTCGTTTATCAGCATAATTCCATCGGAATAAGGAACTTAGACTAAACAGATCAATAAGTTAAACGTGTTAGTATCAATCATAAAAAATAAAGACATCACCACGTCCTCAGTTGTTTTTTTTTTGTTTTGTTTTTTTAGTATCAGTTGAAGCCAGTCGACTTACATACGACTCTTATAGACAGGCGAAAACTTTTGTTCATGTAGAATACGTATATGTGGGACATTTCGTGGAAATGAAACCAAAAAGGCTTACCATTATTGTATAACAATCACTGATTATATAGTATATAGGGCGCAGAAGTCATGTATGTAGCCTACATTACAGTGTAATGTCCCTATATATGTGTGTTCATTTAATGGTTTAATACAAGGATGATACGCCTTTTAATCATATATTTATGAACACACAGACACAAGTAAAAACTTCTTAAGTCAATAGAGTTTTCTTGAACACACTGTAATATATTGACAATCGTATCATATATATAATTATGAACACTAAAACACACAGAACCAGGGAACTAGAATAAAGTAACAATGGAGAAAAGTTTCTTATTGTGTTTAAAAGGCAAATCAAAGATCCAACAAATTCCGACAGTTTACTGTCGCACAGGAAGGGAAGGTGTTCTTTCCCTAGCCAAAACTTTGACCATACTCAATAGCTCTCGTTTTATAAAACAAAAGCTATTGAGTATGGTCAAAGTTTTGGCTATTCTTTCCCCAGACAGACCGTTAAATGGGTTTAATACGATTTTTGAATTCATTTGCAGCTGATATATTTACCTTTAATTTCAGCAGGCTTGAGTTTCTCACAGGAACTTCAGAGCGAGCCGTTGCACGCTTACAGCCTGGCCGCCTTTTTCGTTGTCTCTTGACTTTATAGGTTTGTTTTTTTTCTCTCCCTGATTACATAATACAGAAATAAAGATCGCCGGCTCTTTAGAGTTCATCAGATATATGGAAATAAGTAACGCTTTCATAAGTCACTGCAGTAGTGTTCAGCCAAAACCGTCTGTCGGGTCGTATGATCGTATTCTTGTGAGATTTCCTTTAGACGACGGCTGTTTAATGTACTCTGAGTCATACAACACAGTACAAGACAAAGAAGGCTTCCCACGTGGCGTATCACGCGATCATCATGTGAGTCATCTGACTGAGTAAAGTGAAAGTAAAAACATAACATTTTCCCCTTATAAAAGACGATTAAAAATACTTATGAGTTTGCACAGAATCATTAAACTAAGCATGCAAATCCAAGTAAGCTTGACGAACGAGATCAAAACAATACGAGTTATAAAATGTCACTTAAAACATTTGTCCTTGAATGGTGTTTGAGAGACAAACTATAAAAAAATAAGACATCACCACGTCCTCGGTTGGTTTTTAACAACAGGAGCTTTCGACACCTGTGCCGGTGTCTTCGTCAAGTGTAACTGAAATCAATCAATCATTCAGATACAGACGGTAGATGAAGGGTAGTCTGCGACACTTGCGAAGTATGTTCTACTCAATAGAGGACTTTCATTTGTACCTAGTCCTAAATCATTATCTGATAGGGACTTATCAATTAATTGGTCCATGTTATGGACTGGTCCAGAATTATAGGTCTGGCTGATGTCTGGTATGGTACGCAAGCCTTTCCATCTAAAAGCGGTTACATGCTCCCTTCTCACATATATGACCCAGAAATAAACGTAAGTCGTGACTCTGTATTATAGAAATTTTATGGTTTAGCTAATCCTAGAAACCAACATTACCTTACTCATTCAGAAGGTCTTGTCTTAAGAAAACTTAGGGGAAATCATAACGTAGTTATTAAATCTGCTGATAAAGGCTCGGCAACAGTTATGTTTAGACATGACTAACTTGAAGAGGTTGAACGGCAGCTAAGTAACCTTTTTCATTACCTGAAAATGTTAGAAATTTCAATAGGATTTTTCTGTCTCTCGAAGAAAAATGCTATCTAAATGAAAAACGGTATCGCTATTTGGAATCTGATCATAACTCTACAAACAGTCTTCTATATTCTTCCGAAAATTCAGAAACCGATAGGAAAAAGGCCCAAGCCTTCAATTCCTCAGGGCGTCCTATTATCTCGGATTGTGGTAGCGAAAGCTATAGAATATCAGAGCTAACTGATTACTATCTAAAAATTATAACTAATCAGCATCCTAGTTTTATATAAAATGCTGATGATCTCTTTACCAAATTATCTGAGATATCTATCCCACAGGATGTGATTTTGGTTACTCTAGATGTGGAGTCTAAGTATACAAACATGATCCCAGCATTAAACTACACCCTACTGTTGATCACACTTCTGTGAATTCTTTGGATGTAACTATTTACAAGGGTCATAAATATCATACTACTGGGTATCTAAATTACAAAGTATTGTACTGACATGCGCCAACTGCTAGGGAGTCATAAAGTATCAGGTTTTTAGATTCTAAAGAAACTGTAGTATGATTTTTTAAATCGGGCTTGTTCTGTTTTCTTTACGGCTCTTCTCACCAGGAGGTATTCTGTTAGTTAGGTTACTGCGAAGAACTAAATTTGACACATTGAGACAAATTAATCCCACCCCCGCCCTTTCAGCGCCCGACACGCTTGCTTCTCCTTCAAGGGTGTATCATTACCGCCCAACGTTTCTCTCAGGTACATCAATGAAGTATCTAAGACGCGATGTAAAATCGAGATCGCGGAACTTTTTTGGAGAACAATCCCACTACGAATGTCAAATGGAAGAGGCCCTTAATTGTGACTCCTCTAACATCGTGTATGTATATTGTTATCAGTCTTAGCACGTGCACAAAATATTGCATGCAGTACGTAGAAGAAACTCAAATTCTCTACGACAAAGAGCCGCCAACCATTTATCTAGCATTCGACTTGGACAAGCTTTGACCGTGCTTCGGTGAAGGGCCATTTCAAAAATTCTACCTATTGGAAAAAAACTCTTCTTACTTTCGCTGAAGATACCATACACAAACGGTTGGAAAAGTGTTTTGTATTCAAACGTTACAAACGGTTTACCCTTTGGGTTTGAACTAGGACCCGGAAAGGTGTCGTGAAAAAAGTATTTTACCATTTGCTTTCAGTATAATTAGGCAAGTATGAATATGGCATAGATCATAAAATAATTATACAAACTGTTTCATAGTAAACTGGCTACATCTCTAATCCAACAACCAGTCATTGCTTATAAAAAGAACAAGAGTTTGACAGATCTTTAAGTCAACACTAAACTCTCTTGTCTGTCTTCTACCTAGGAACCAAATTACATATTTTCACTTACTTTTCCCATTATAATATTTTGTTTAATTTCAGTTTACCCTACTTCTTGCCATAGCTCAAGATTCGTACAATTTTGTCAATATATAACAAACTTGCCGCGAAAATCAGGAATATTGTTTACATTAAAAAAGAAAGTCCGTTTTCTGTATTTTTCCCAGACAATATAAGTTAGGAACTTTGTATTTTTACCAAAATTTAAAAGTTTGGACGTCACTTTGTATTTTTACTTTGAATTTGAAAATTTGAATTGTTAGGTGCCCGGAACGTAAACAAACCAATCTGCCCCCTATTGGCGATTTTATGTTTCAGTCGAGTGAGTGAACTAACGGCACAGTGTACTTTTACGTAGCCCTATTTATCTGAGAAATACAGACTGACGATCGGTTAACAGCGACTGGAAAAGCCTGCTAATTATTTGAGTGTAAACCACAGATAAAAAGGCCTGAAATGAGGGTAATCAAACACAGAAGTTGACCGACACTGATCGTTGTTGTTGTAATCAGGCTTCGATTCTTCATTTGTTTTTCACCCCATTTCTACATTCTAAAGCTAACTAGACATGTTTTATGTGTCCTATGTTTAAGTGTAGTTGCATTAGTCGTAGTAAGCTCATGTAAATTGGTTTTCTTAGCAAATTTAAACAGGCTACGGCGGCAAGTGGGCCTTTAAGATTTTTTATTTACTGACTACAGCTTAACTCCTGTTTATCTTCAACCTAATGAATATCATAGGTTTTAGTTTATTACACCAACTATGACTGGGTATAGAGATTTAAATGACATACCTTCTTTTAACACAACTAGAAACTTGTCTCCATGGTAATTTTAGTCAATAAGATTTTCTCTGTGCGCGTGTGTTTTAGTGTCCATAAATATGTTACAAAGTATTTAAAAAACACTCTACTGACTAAAGCCAAACTCCTACACGTCTTTAACCTAATAAAATATCATGGGTTTTGGTTTAATTAGAAACTTGTCTACGTGGTAATTTTAGTGAGAAGATCTTCCCTATTGCCTTGTGTTTTAGAATTCCTAAATATAAGAATAACATGTAATTATTTGGTAATATGCAAATTCCCCCAATTATGATGTGCATAGGTTTAAGGAGCAGATCTTTCTAGAAACCTACACGAAATATAGCTGCGAAATCTTTCCTTAATTGTTCACTTCACCAGCTGACCCCTAACAATTTAGTTACGTTGACCTAGATTTAAGCCTGTGTTGTTTACCATTGTGGTCATGGATATCTCTAAATTATTACAATTGTCAAGTTTCTGTAGTAATGAAAATTTGGGTTTATAGTTAATAATAAGATTGTTCTGGAATTTCTAGGGGTCTATTTAAAGGAAATGGTATTTGTATTTAGTCAGTCAGTACACAACTGTGCTTTGGCAATGCTATCAGTCAGTTTTTGTAATACTATAGAAGATGAATGCGATTTATCATCTTATTCTTATTTGAAGTGTTAACTGAGAACTTGTATCAATTTACAGTTTGTGTGATCTGTAAATTCTTCTATTTGGCCAAAGAGTTACTCAGTGTGTATCCAAGATTTTATTCTGTGAATTTTATTTCGCAATCATCGGATCTATACTGCTATTCCTACCAGTAAACTTTGAGAATTCTCATCTAACTACAGTTTTCTATTTCAGAACTGTTTTACTTAGTTAAGTCCGTCATTTTGATATCTTTCCACTGTTTGTATAATATTTGCCTGTAAATATGGCCTTTATTTTCTTTAATATAAATAAAAATTTGTATATAAAATCTGCTTGGTTTTTATTACTCCTTCAGTAATTATTTTGTCTCGTAAAACCATTAAAGGCACACTTGCCGCCGTAGCCTGTTTAAATTTGCTAAGAAAACCAATTTACACGAGCTTCCTACGACTAATACCACTAAACTTAAACATAGGACACATAAAATATGTCTAGTTAGCTTTAGAATGTAAAAATGGGGTGAAAAACAAACGAAGAATCGAAGCTTGATTACAACAACAACGATCAGTGTCGGTCAACTTTCGTTTCCTCCTTTCCTCCTTTCAGGCCTTTGTATCTGTGGTTTACATTCAAACAATTATCAGCAGGCTTTTCCAGTCGCTGTTAACCGATCGTCAGCCTGTATTTCTCAGATAAATAGGCCTACCTAAAATTACACTGTGCCGTTAGTTCACTCACTCGACTGAAACATAAAATCGCCAATAGGGGGCAGCTTGGTTTGTTTACGTTCCGGGTCCGTAACAATTCAAATTTTCAAATTCAAAGTAAAAATACAAAGTGACGTCCAAACTTTTAAATTTTGGTAAAAATAGAAAGTTCCTAACTTATATTGTCTGGGAAAAATACAGAAAACGGTCTTTCTTTTTTAGTGTAAACAATATTCCTGATTTTCGCGGCAAGTGTGCCTTTAAATCTCCCGTCGCGTCACACCAGCTATAAGCCCTGAAAACATGCATGGTGACACAGTTATGTTTGATTGATTGTTGTTTTACTCTCAGCTCAAGACTTTTGCTGGAATGGCGATGAGTGCAATGCTTGGAGTGAGGCAAAGTATCTATAAGATAAATGTATAGGGTACACAGGAAAACCAAAACCAGCTGTTTGTTTTAAATGGTAAACTTTTATTAGAATTTTCCTAGAAATAAAGAGGGTATCCCTTTTAATTAATAATTTGCAGCTTTCAATTATATTTTTTGGGATGCAAGGGAGGAGGGGTTATGTCACTGGCAAGATCATTTCCGTGAATTGGAATTCCACACAGCTAAAACAAAAATGGTTGTATGGTTGCCATGAGCAACTGACAGGTAAGTGCTTTCCTTGAACTCTCCCCAACTATGCATCACTATACACAAAATAATCTTGATTGCAGCCTTAAACATCAATAAATCAATCGAGATTATAATTGACTCTTATGATTTTTCTAAGCGAACATACGTTTCTAAATTCCCCCCCCCCTCCCGACCAACAACAACAAAAATTAATTAAAAATGGGGGTTTGCAGGTTAAATGCAATATTCAGCCAGAATATATTTACAATTCTGGCAGCCAAAGCTGATAAAACCCCAAATAGCATGTTAATAATGACAATGGGGCAGTCTCCATAACAGGAGACACAACAACCTACCGATTACTTGATGACGTCACGAGCGTATTCATGTGAAATGCCAACAAGCTGTAGCTTACGGTAATAACACTTTACTTTACTCTACTTGGAATTTACATGCAAACCATTTCAGGGGATTGAGGGATGTTTACATAATTTTACAAAATGGTGGAAGGAATAATACTGTATCGAGAAGAAGACGTAAAAGGCACCACTCGGAACATCCTTCGGCTATCTTCGCTCGCTACCGGTCGGCTTTGACACGCCTCGGACAGTCTGCGCTTCTTATACGGTAAATCACCGTATTTTTGGGCTGAATAAAAATGGCGTCGAAAGTAAATATCAAAATGTTTTACTACAGACGAAAAAATCAAATAAAAAAAATTATAAATTTATCAAATGCTAATATCATTTAGAAAGATATTTGTTTAAATATTATATTTAGCCCGGTAAAGCACATTTTGTGTAACGCAAAGAAGAGACGTAGTTTCGGTACATTCCAGGAATCCTCCAATACTTCAATTATAAAACTGATCGCGCTTGAAAGTTAACAAACAGAGTATTTCGGTCCCTTGCATTATCACGAGGACACTTTCGATAGGCCCTGAAGAGGATATGGAAATTGTACGTTACACGGCCACCTTTTTGGTCGCCACATTCAAAATGACCTGCAGTCTATCAGAGGGTATTTCACGCACGTAAATCCCCGATGTTATCAGAGTGAAAAGGCACATGTTATGCCAACAAAGTTTTCCAAAAAAGTGACGTCTGGCCAAGTACTGGTAAACAAAATGGAGAACTGAGGTACATGGTTTACGTCATAGGGCTCGGCTTGGAACAATTTATTACCGGCTTCAGTTGAACCAGAGCTTGTACTTGATGACGACGATGATGATAATACAGTAAGAATCTCCCCGTTTCGTAATAATTCATCTAGAGCCTGCTGTACAGATCCAAACCTTTGTAAATCTAAGCGTGATTTGGGCAATTATATGGGAAAACTACATACTTGTGCTACATAAAATGGTCCGTGGATAGTTTTCTTTATTGAAAGTGGGAAAGTGGCAGACTTTTTTTCTCTTCTTTTTATTTTGCTCAGAAAAAAAGGAGGAGGGGGGGGGGGGGGGGGGGGTCCTGACCCCCTGGATCCGCATATGCCCTAAGTTTATGCTGGGGGAGCGGACTGAAGGGTCTGTGCCGACCAAACCTTAAGGGGGTGTCCCCATGAGTCGTCTTTCTCGAAGAAAGAAAAACGATGAAAATTAAAACGATGCCGGCCTTCACCTATCGTCTTTTGTGTTCACGCTTGGCTGCATGCCTTGGCTGGTTTTGTACAGATAGTTAAGTTGACATATTATATATTTCATTTTAAGAAATGAATGGATGTAATGCTTTTTGTGTAGTGGCTAGATCAACGCCTCAATATTATTCTATTTACAAAGTGCCATAGGAATCGTCCGTTGGTACATAACAATAGAGCCACTGTAACTGAAAAATGGATTTAGAATGTGAAAGAGATGTACAGGTATTCAAATAATCATTCGGCATTTCTACCGGTTTTGTCAAAGCCATGACTACACATATACACTCATAGAAATGTTGGTTGGTTCTTTAGCTTATGGGCACGTCCATTCGTATGAATGGTGTACGTCATAAACTCATAGAAATGTATTTAGTTGCAATGTTTGTTTGGAGTGTAAAGGTTATTTCACTTAATATACGGGGCAATTTTTACTGTATAGGCTTGCATGTGAATAATTTTAAATAACATGTTCGTCTTTTCTGTATCTTGATAACACATAACATGAAGACATTTTATTTGCGGACAATTCTTTTCTACACTTTTTGGGGGAAAGATTAAAACAATCGTTTTTACAGCCCGAATTTAAGGGGGGTACCGGCAACATTTCCTTATTATAATTACACTGGACTATTAAGATTTTTTCATGACATTGTGTAGTAGCTCATTACGTATTTCGTCTGAAAAAAAACCAAAAGGTTTTCATACGTTTTTGGGACTCAAATATTTGCCACGAGAAAGAAATAAATTGGCACGGGTTGATAGACCCACTTGTACTGTTTGGCAAGATCTCCAGACCGACGTAAAGTCCTCTTAGATGCTGCTGCAAAAATAAACGCGTTTGGATGATGTTTGCTATAATGTGTTCAGTTATTTCAAATGTTGCGAAAATGAAATATTCAATTATTAATTTTAAAAAATCAATGGACAATTTAATAATCGGAATGGTCCTTGTTTTTTGTTTTCTGTTTTGATAGTTACGTGTTGTTTTTTTATTTCCGCATGTTGCTCTGAACATTCAACAGAGAGAAACTGAAACTTAATCTATTTGTTATACAGATGTCCCACAGCACATGGAAAACAGCATTTTACATGTGTCAACATTCACACGAGAGAAACTGAAACTTAATCTATGTGTTAAACAGATGTCCCACAGAACATGGAAAACAGCATTTTACATGTGTCAACATTCACACGAGAGGAATTGAAACTTAATCTACACACAAAAACAATTCCTGGTCAATGTTACTAAGTGTCCTTAGTCAAAGTCATTTGACTAACGTATACTCGTCCTCTCGAGAAAGCAAAATTCATCACTTTGACTAGGCTTAGTCAAAATAAACGGTTTACTTAGGAAGTTAGTCAGTATGACCAAGCGTTTATCGAAGAACTCAGGATATGTATCAAAATTATTCAGTATGACCAAGATTGGTTGGTCATGTGGAATATGTAGCCCATTCGACAATTATTTCACCTAGTCTTATGGAACAAATGGTTTATTTTGACCAACTCTGTTAAAAAGAATAAAAATTTTGAAATATTTATTCCAAAAGAAATTTACCGTATTATGCCTATATTGTACAAGTTCGTTATCTGAGAATATCTGGGTCTACAATATACCTAATCTATATTATTCGCATTATGCCAATAGTATAAAGCAAACTGGGAGAATGGCTTGGTTGCAGTGTTCTATTTGTTTTGGTAACGTAGTAAGGCTTTGAATGAAAATTCTTTCTGAAGGAACGAGATGCGTCAAGTTTTAAACAACGTTAAATAGCCGATCAAGAAAAGGGAGGTAATCCTCTCGGCGTGCGGGCGGTTTCATAACGAAGGGAGACAATTTCGCCGCTAGGTGGCATCTCAAACAAGACGCCAGGTTTTGATTATTTTTGGTAATCTTTCTACAATGCAGGGGGCCTCCGTGGCTCAGTAGGTAGAGCGTTGGACGCTCAACCCGAACAGCCTTCCACCAATGGGTCGCGGGTTCGAATCCCACTCAATCCAAAAATTGGAAAATTTTCTGACTGGGTTTTCACTCGAGCGACCTATGTGGGATGGTTGCCAGTTACCAGCAGAAGGTCGTGGGTTTCCTCCGGGCACAGAGCCCGGTTTCCTCCCACAATAAAACTGGCAACGCCGCCATATAAGTGAAACAATCTTGAGCGCGGCGTAAAACACCAAACAATCAATCAATCCATCTACAATGAATGGTTTCTTGTTAAGGATTAGTCAAAATGCTAACATCTCATCACCTTATCTTTTCCTTTCTCGATTCTTCTGCCGGTTTTTTTAAGGTGATGTTAGCATTTTGACTAATCATAATATTAAATCATAAATTTGTTTTGTGGACGGAGTAATTGTGCCAGTAATATGTGTAAGCTTATGCTTGTCCAAAAGAAATTGATTAACCCTGAATAGCCTCTTAATCATCAAACCGTTTTAACTGTTATTCGCTTATAACTCACTGTAGGTGACTTTGGCGTAACCAGAGTTTGAGTTACAAGTGAATTGTTAATAATCAGGGATACATTCGTCATTGCCTTTATTATTTCATCACCAATGAATTATTGAATCGCAGGTTGCCATTAATCGTGGGTTTCCTGCAACCTGACAGCGAGGCCATATGAATGAAATAAACTTGAGTGCGGCATATAGAACGAAACAATCAATCAATCATTATTTCATCCAACACATATGCTTTTTCTACAGATCCTTAATGAATTCCATGGGCATGGACTCACTGATTCAGATGCAATACTGCAGCTATCTGCAAGATTTCAATTACAGACGGAAATTATTTCGTTCACATCAGCAGTGAGGGATGAGGATGTTAGGAAAGGTAAGCTTGGTCTATACAAATATTTCTTTTATATTTCTGTCTCTTGATCTGTTCATCTGGACTGTAGAAGCTGTGTCATGTTACTTGTCAGTTACGGACATTCAAAAATGTTACCCATATTGAAGATATTGGTTTTTCAGATTTCTAATCAGAGAGGATCTTGAATCGAATTCTTTGGGCCTGTTTCTGAACCCTAGGGAATGAAATAAACTGTGTGAATGATGAAATTCAGATGTATTGCATTGTTGGATTTATACTTTGGAAAATCTAAACTGTTAGATCATATATAAGTGCAAAAAAAATCTAAGAATCTGCAGTCATTTAATTAATTTTTAAAGCTTTAGTAAAACACAAGATACAGTTATATTACATAATATTGTCCAACATGTGAAACGAAATACAATTTGTTTTAGGCACCAAGAGTGGCGGTGTCCTCACCTGTCAATTACTAGGAGAGATTTTCGCTTCTTGGCGTTGAAAAAAAACAAGGTACTTGTAACTTGTTACCTAATAGTAAAACGAATCTTGTTATTCACCAAATCCACACCTTCCCATAAATTTTCTAAAATTTATCTTCTCCATAGCTGTACCAGTAAGGGTCATTTCCGTCACTCATTTGAAAACTTTTAGAAAGTTTTGGATGATTATGTCTGAAGAGGCGCATTAACATTTTTTCTAGCTGATTCAAGGTTTTCCTCAGCATACATGTAGACCCCTTACTGGGCTTAGATGATTGTATTTTAACAAATATATGTAGAAACATCAACCTGTGTCGCATACATGTAACAACATCCAGGAGATATAATGTTGTTTAACAATAGTATTTTTACGGGTGTATTTTGGGTTCAATTGAACTCTTGTTTACCTTCGTGGAGGACATGGTGCTTAACAATATTGTATCTCCGTTGCATGGTAGTAGAGGCTCTCACTTTCTGTGCTGTTTGTGTAGATTTAATAAATTACGTTTACTTTGTTGTAGATGGAGGAACTTCCAAAGTATTCCCTATGCAGGAAATATTCTGGATCCAGAGGAGGATTGTACTTTTGAGGTCTGCCTTGATGGCGTTAGGACATTCTTACTCTCTTTGATACCATCTCAATAATCATCTCTGCTTATTATATATTCAACTTATCCTATCCGAAAGAACTGTGCAAAACTCTTAACTTTCATACAGAAAGCACCTTAAGCGTCCTTAAGGTTCTAAAACCTTTGTTTGTAAGTAGTTGGTTGAGATGCAAATCGCAGTGAAATTAATACAATCGGAGTTTGATTTGTTTGAGTTTGAACTGTTAAATCAGTTTGAAAAAAAGCTTTGCTAGAACACACTTGGAAAATGTTGAAAACGTTACAACTTGTCATTTCTTAATGCAACTTAAAGATAGGTAGATACTTTTAGTTATTTGACACCCTTTTATGGTTACAAGCGTAGATGTTTAGGGTCTGACATTAATATTTTTCAATCAAAAGTGTTAAACATTCAAAACTTGTGTCACAATAGGATTACATCTTCACTCAAGAACTTTGTGATGCATGAAAAATTTAACTGTAAGGAAATATCAGCACCTGACACCTTAACTATGAGATGATACGGACATGAATATTTACCTGGAGATGACCAGAGATGCTCACTCACATTCTGGACATTTCAAACAATGAAATGTCGAGATATTTCTCTGGATGATGATAAAAGGTTATTTGGGCACCAAATGGAAATTCGAGCTCTATATCATGTTAACTGATGAAGAAATATAATGATAAAATTACCTCAATTCAATTTGTTTCTTTGTTGTGCATTTTATATTCAAGAAAGTCGGTCTATGGTATGACGAAGAAGCATTTTCGTACTGACGAGCATGATCCGATGTATAGCTACCTATCTTGCTCATTTCAGTTTATTAATTATAGAATGACCGGAATATATTTGTCAAAGAGACAAACCAAAGCTAGTCAAATGTCCAATTTGTTTCAGTCATTTTGAAGAAGGTAAACGTGTTGTCATGACCAATATAATATACCATATGACACGGAATAACTAAACTAGGTTAATCAAAATGACTAGTATGGGATAGTCACGACGACTAGCCAATTCAGCGCTTGCGCGTAACCGGTATTGGTCAGTTTGATGAATAAAAATTAGTCACCCCGATTAACGTAGGGTGGTCGATTACCAGATAAGCCAATTACTAACTTTTGTTGGTCATTGGGACTAAGATTTGTTTTTGTGTGTATTTGTTATACAGATGTCTCACAGAAGATAGAAAACAGCATTTTACATGTGTCAGCATTCAACAGAGAGAAACTGAAACTTAATCTATTTGTTAAACAGGTGTCTCACAGCACACGGAAAACAGCATTTTACATGTTTCAACATTCAACAGAGAGAAATTGAAACTTAATCTATTTGTTATACAGATGTCCCACAGAACACGGATCACAGCATTTTACATGTGTCAACATTCACACGAAAGAAACTGAAAGTTAATCTATCTGTTATACAGATGTCTCACAGAACATGGAAACAGCATTTTACATGAGTCAACATTCAACAGAGAGAAACTGAAACTTAATCTGTTTGTTACATATTATGAACACTAAAACACACGGGCACAGGGAAAATCTTCTTGTCTAAAATAACCACGGAGACAAGTTTCTAATTGTGTTAAAAAGAGGTATATCATTTAGACCTTTATACCCCATCATAAATTGTTGTAATAAAGTAAACCTATGGTATTTCATTAGGTTGACGACTGACAGGAGCTTGGCCTTAGTCAGTAGAATTTTCTGGAACACTTTGTATTACATTGACAATGCTTACGCATCTTAAGCTATAGTAAGAACATCGTCAGACTATATATTATGGGGTCATGGGAAAAAACAGTGAAAATTTGCCCCCCCCCCCCAATACCCCTTTCCCAGAAAACCTAGATAGAAGGCAGACATGGGAGTTTAGCCCTGACCAGTATGTCTTTCAAACTCTTAGTCTTTTTTTAAGCAATGACTGGCCTTTGGGTCAGAGGTCGAGCAAGTTTACTTTGAAGTAGTTTGTATTCTTCTACTATAATGTTGTCCTATTGTCCTATTTTACACATCCGTTCACAAAAAACGCTTATATTTCAGACACAATTCTAGGTTTATTTGGAACGAAAACTTGACTACATGTATGCATGGAGACCGAACGTCCTGCAAGGATATGTCAACCTTCCCACATACATTATAAGTTGCTTGTTTGGTGTTTTACGCCGCGCTCAAGATTATTTCACTAATATGGCGGCGTTGCCAGTTTTATTGTGGGAGGAAACCGGGCTCTATGCCCGGAGGAAACCCACGACCTTCCGTTGGTAACTGGCAACCATCCCACATACATTATAGGAAAGTCTCAAGAAAACCTAGTGAGAAAAACAATCTATGTATCAGCTGTTGCTTCATTATGTATAAGGTGAGCTACTCGAAAAGGAAAATGCCAGAGCACTGTAAACAGCTGGTGGCCTGTCTGGCAATCCTAATCCACTCCTGTTTTCTTTTTAAACTGCCTTATTGAAGTGACACCAGCGAATGAATGGTATCTTATATTTATTTGGTAAGTTGTTCTTGGTTAGAAAAAAAGGCTAACTTCAGGTCCCTTTTCCCAACAATCTTTGCAAAACTTGGGTGTGACTTCTTTGACTATTGACGGATTTGTGTTAAATCGTGAGCTTTTTGTCTTTTAGAAAGCTATCATAACCGTGTTTTGGACTTAGGTTTTGGTATACCAGCGATCACAAGTATATCAGCGATCACCATTCCAAGTTTGGAGCAAAAACAAATTGTATTTTCTTAAAAACATAGGAACCCGAAGTCAGAATTTACCATTCTCCATTTGCTGTTTTCCCGAGTTTTTTATTGGCTGCTCTCTTCTGAGGAATGACTTCAAAGACTTCACTCCTGATGATGGTTTGATCTAATAAACCGAAATATTGAGTTAAACATGAAGTCTTTGTCATTCCTCGGAGTGTTTACGTTGCTCTATTGCGCTAGACTAATCAGTGGGAATTCGAATAAACGACTAGTGGCATGAGTTGCCAAATTCGCACATTCTTCATAAATACTGATTTTCAAGACAAAATTAAACATTTTGGCAACTATTGTCACCTTAACCAGCAGGAGGTAACGGTTTCCTCCAGGCACAAAACTCGGTTTCCCCATTTTATCAATCTGGCAATGTCGCCAGATAAATAAGAAAGTCTCCCAACCAAACTATCAATTAATATAAAAAAACAGTCGCAGATGGCTAGTGGCATGAGTTGCCAAATTCGCGCACTCCTCATAAATACTGAATTTATAGACAAAAAAAAGGGTTTGAAATTCATAATTTTACCAAGCCCAAGGTTGATGACTATTATCTCAATATCTATAAAAATAAAGGGGATGTCTCCGATTCTAACAAGTATATGCCTATCACCATACTTGTTTAGTTGTTTAGGAAAAGTATTTACGGCAATAATTAACAACAGGCTCGCTGCTTTTTAACGATAAACACAAATTCATTTCCGAAGCGCAGACTGGGATTGAAACCATAGATAATATTTTTGTACTAAATGTATTGATTGCATATTTTCAAAACAGTAGGCTTTACTGTGCATTTGTTGATTTTTCACAAGCCTCCTACTCTGTTTGCAGAGATGGGTTGCGGTACAAGCTATGTAGATCTGGTGTTTCATGAAAATGTTTGAAATTAATACTATACAAGTATAACCGCATTAAGGTATGTGTATCGGTTGGGAAAGGTACGAGTGATTTCTTTATATTCCACAGGGCCGTTCGACAAGCGGTGAATCTTTTTCCTCTGCTTTGTTCTGTATTTCTAAATGACATAGAAGAATTTTAAGTTCAAAATGGATGAAGAAATATAAATTTTTAACACCTATAAATATATTGGGATTGATGTTAAATTCACTGGTAATTTTGTAAATGCAAGAGAAAATATGGTTGTCCAGGCAAATAAGGCGCTTTTCGCCATGAATGGGAAGTGTAACCAACTTTCACTCCCTATTGATTGCCAAATGAAGTTGTTCGACCAAATGATCAGACCTATAGGGGCCTATGTCTATATCACTGTGAGATATGACGCTATGAGTTACTGCAGTTGACTGAAAAGTTCTTCATAAAGTTTTGTAAATATATCTTAGGCTTAAAAACTAGCATGCTGTTTACGGTGAACTCACTGTTTTCCCTATGTATATACATGTTCAGAAGCGCGTCATTTCCTATTGGTTGAGGCTAGTTGACAGCAAAGAAACTCAATTAGCCACCTGTATGTATCGACTTATGTTGTCCAAGAATGGTGAAATTAAGTTCCCATGGCTTAATCTTGTGCTACTAGTTTCTCAAATCAGTTCGAAAGGTGTCTGCAAGATATATTTCTTCAGTTCTGGCCTGAAGACATCGCCGCTTCCTCAAAAGGACTAGCCTACAACATCTTTAAAACTGAATTTGAATTTGAGTTCTATTTGAAGAATTCAGATTTCAAACAAATTTCAAAATTTAGGTAATCACAGACTACCGATAGAAACTGATGGATGGCCAAGGGATCATAGAGAGAACCGTATTTGCACAAACTGTACAACTGGTATCATCGGTGACAAATATCACTTTGTAATGATTTGTCTTAAGTTATTCTCATCAAGAACAAATATCTACCCGAAAAATTCAGAGTTAGGCCTAGCGTTGATAAAATGCAAGAGATTTTTCAAAGCAAGTGTGTCAAAACATGATACAGCTTGTTTAGATATCTGAAGGAAGGTGTGGCTATTTTTAACTACTTAGAGATGTTCCGCAATGTATAGATGTACAAGTCTGTAAACTCCGGTGTCACCCTGGGTGACAGAGAGAGTAATAAAAGAATTTCATTGAATTGACACAGACCAGTTTCTCAATAAGCCAAAAAGAAAATATCGTTGAAGTATTTGATCCGTACCATTGGTAAGCTGAATTAAATTCTATTGAATTTGAAAGTGGGTTTTTTTTCTTATCCTTTAAAGGCTTCTTATTTGCAATTCTAGAGGAAAATATAAAAGAATTTAAAAGTTTTGATCTAATGAAAAGAACATCAACATTTTGGCAGTTCGTGTCACTTTAACCAACAAAAGGTAACGGTTACCTCCAGGTACAAAACTTGCTTTCCCCATTTTATCAGAAAGTCTCCGCACTGAAAAAACTCAATCAAATAATCTATCAAACTTATGATAATTTACATATTAGATTCAGAAATTGAAACAATGTTTACTTTTCGTTCTTCATGACATGTGTGACAGCTCGGAGACCCAATCGGGACTCTGTCTCGCTGAATCCCATCGCCATTAAGTTCATGTTGGGGGGAGTGGACTCAAGGGTCTGTGTGGATTCAACCTTAAGTTTATGTTGGGGGAGGGGACTGGAGGGTCTGTGTGGACTAAACCTTAAGTTTATGTTGGGAGAGGGGACTGGAGGGTCTGTGTAGATCAAGCCTTAAGTTTACATGTATGTAGGGGGAGGGGACTTGAGGGTCTGTGTGGACCAAACCTTAGGTTTACATGTATGTTGGGGAGGGGACTTGAGGGTCTGTGTGGACTAAACCTTAAGTTTATGTTGGGGGAAGGGGACTGGAGGGTCTGTGTAGACCAAACCTTAAGTTTATGTTGGGGGAAGGGGACTGGAGGGTCTGTGTGGACCAAACTTTAGGTTTACATGTATGTTGGGGAGGGGACTGGAGGGTCTGTGTGGACTAAACCTTAAGTTTATGTTGGGGGAAGGGGACTGGAGGGTCTGTGTGGACCAAACCTTGAGTTCATGTTGGGGGAAGGGGACTGAAGGGTCTGTGTAGACCAAACCTTAAGTTTATGTTGGGGGAAGGGGACTGGAGGGTCTGTGTGGACCAAACCTTAAGTTTATGTTGGGGGAAGGGGACTGGAGGGTCTGTGTGGACCAGACCTTAAGTTCTTGTTGGGGGAAGGGGACTCCAGGGTCTGTGTGGACTAAACCTTAAGTTTATCTTGGGGGAAGGGACTGGAGAGTCTGTGTGGACCAAACCTTAAGTTTATGTTGGGGGAAGAGGACTGGAGGGTCTGTGTGGACCAAACCTTAAGTTTATGTTGGGGGAAGGGGACTGGAGGGTCTGTGTGGACCAAACCTTAAGTTCATGTTAGGGGGAGTGGACTCGAGGGTCTGTGTGGACTAAACCTTAAGTTTATGTTGGGGGAAGGGACTGGAGAGTCTGTGTGGACCAAACCTTAAATTTACATGTATGTTGGGGAAGGGACTTAAGGGTCTGTGTGGACTAAACCTTAAGTTTATGTTGGGGGAAGGGGACTGGAGGGTCTGTGTGGACAAAACCTTGAGTTCATGTTGGAGGAAGGGGACTGAAGGGTCTGTGTAGACCAAACCCTAAGTTTATGTTGGGGGAAGGGGACTGGAGGGTCTGTGTGGACCAAACCTTAAGTTTATGTTAGGGGAAGGGGACTGGAGGGTCTGTGTGGACCAAACCTTAAGTTCATGTTGGGGGGAGTGGACTCGAGGGTCTGTGTGGACTAAACCTTAAGTTTATGTTGGGGGAAGGGACTGGAGAGTCTGTGTGGACCAAACCTTAAGTTTATGTTGGGGGAAGAGGACTGGAGGGTCTGTGTGGACTAAACCTTAAGTTTATGTTGGGGAAGGGGACTGGAGGGTCTGTGTGGACCAAACCTTAAGTTCATGTTGGGGGGGGGGGTGGACTCGAGGGTCTCTGTGGACCAAACCTTACGTTTATGTTGGGGGAAGGGACTGGAGAGTCTGTGTGGACCAAACCTTAAAATTACATGTATGTTGGGGAGGGGACTTGAGGGTCTGTGTGGACTAAACCTTAAGTTTATGTTGGGGGAAGGGGACTGGAGGGTCTGTGTGGACCAAACCTTGAGTCCATGTTGGGGGAAGGGGACTGGAGGGTCTGTGTAGACCAAACCTTAAATTTATGTTGGGGGAAGGGGACTGGAGGGTCTGTGTGGACCAAACCTTAAGTTTATGTTTGGAGAAGGGGACTGGAGGTTCTGTGTGGACCAAACCTTAAGTTCATGTTGGGGGAAGGGGACTGGAGGGTCTGTGTGGACCAAACCTTAAGTTTATGTTGGGAGAAGGGGACTGGAGGGTCTGTGTGGACTAAACCTTATGTTCATGTTTGGGGAAGGGGACTGGAGGGTCTGTGTGGACCAAACCTTGAGTTCATGTTGGGGGAAGGGGACTGAAGGGTCTGTGTAGACCAAACCTTAAGTTTATGTTGGGGGAAGGGGACTGGAGGGTCTGTGTGGACCAAACCTTAAGTTTATGTTGGGGGAAGGGGACTGGAGGGTCTGTGTGGACCAAACCTTAAGTTCATGTTGGGGGAAGTGGACTCGAGGGTCTGTGTGGACTAAACCTTAAGTTTATGTTGGGGGAAGGGACTGGAGAGTCTGTGTGGACCAAACCTTAAGTTTATGTTGGGAGAAGAGGACTGGAGGGTCTGTGTGGACCAAACCTTAAGTTTATCTTGGGGGAAGGGGACTGGAGGGTCTGTTTGGACCAAACCTTAAGTTCATGTTAGGGGGAGTGGACTCGAGGGTCTGTGTGGACTAAACCTTAAGTTTATGTTGGGGGAAGGGACTGGAGAGTCTGTGTGGACCAAACCTTAAATTTACATGTATGTTGGGGAAGGGACTTAAGGGTCTGTGTGGACTAAACCTTAAGATTATGTTGGGGGAAGGGGACTGGAGGGTCTGTGTGGACCAAACCTTGAGTTCATGTTGGGGGAAGGGGACTGAAGGGTCTGTGTAGACCAAACCTTAAGTTTATGTTGGGGGAAGGGGACTGGAGGGTCTGTGTGGACCAAACCTTAAGTTTATGTTGGGGGAAGGGGACTGGAGGGTCTGTGTGGACCAAACCTTAAGTTCATGTTGGGGGGAGTGGACTCGAGGGTCTGTGTGGACTAAACCTTAAGTTTATGTTTGGGGAGGGGACTCCAGGGTCTGTGTGGACTAAACCTTAAGTTTATGTTGCGGGAAGGGACTGGAGAGTCTGTGTGTACCAAACCTTAAGTTTATGTTGGGGGAAGAGGACTGGAGGGTCTGTGTGGACCAAACCTTAAGTTTATGTTGGGGGAAGGGGACTGGAGGGTCTGTGTGGACCAAACCTTAAGTTCATGTTGGGGGAGTGGACTCGAGGGTCTGTGTGGACTAAACCTTACGTTTATGTTGGGGGAAGGGACTGGAGAGTCTGTGTGGACCAAACCTTAAATTTACATGTATGTTGGGGAGGGGACTTGAGGGTCTGTGTGGACTAAACCTTAAGTTTATGTTGGGGGAAGCGGACTGGAGGGTCTGTGTGGACCAAACCTTGAGTTCATGTTGGGGGAAGGGGACTGGAGGGTCTGTGTAGACCGAACCTTAAATTTATGTTGGGGGAAGGGGACTGGAGGGTCTGTGTGGACCAAACCTTAAGTTTATGTTGGGAGAAGGGGACTGGAGGGTCTGTGTGGACCAAACCTTAAGTTCATGTTGGGGGAAGGGGACTGGAGGGTCTGTGTGGACCAAACCTTAAGCTTATGTTGGGAGAAGGGGACTGGAGGGTCTGTGTGGACTAAACCTTATGTTCATGTTTGGGGAAGGGGACTGGAGGGTCTGTGTGGACCAAACCTTAAGGTTATATTGGGAGAAGGGGACTGGAGGGTCTGTGTGGACCAAACCGTAAGTTCATGTTGGGGGAAGGGGACTGGAGGGTATGTGTGGACCAAACCTTAAGTTCATGTTGGGGGGAGTGGACTCGAGGGTCTGTGTGGACTAAACCTTAAGTTTATGTTGGGAGAAGGGACTCCAGGGTCTGTGTAGATCAAGCATTAAGTTTATGTTAGGGGAGGGGACTGGAGGGTCTGTGTGGACCAAACCTTACGTTTATGTTGGGGAAGGGGACTCCAGGGTCTGTGTAGAACAATCTTCCTCGTTCAACTGCTTTCCATTATGCACCAATGCCCGAGGGTCAAGTTGAATTTAAAATATCTAATTATATATAAGCTCTGCTTGATAGTGAATTCTTGAATTATGTTTTGAAATATGATCTTGTGGTGCACGGTTTATGTTAAGTTTTTATTATTTTGCGTAAAGTCGTTAAAAATACTTGCGGGCTAATTGGAAGCGGCCACTATAAGTTGTTATATATGATTCGTTTCATGAGAGCATACACAATCAGAACCTAACTGACTATAAATAAACGTCTTATCCCAAATGATCGCAATAAAATCCATCCAAACAATGTTTCGTATAATAATAATGCAATCACTAACCTCCAATGCTGCTGATAAGTTGTTATTTGCTTGTCTCAAAGCTTCTGTGGAGGCCCCCCTCTTGAACCCCATTGAAAGCAACATTGTGTATGTATCAGCATTCACCCTAGAGAAATTGAACCTTAAAGTGGCCTGAGCTGCCAAAATTCACACTTTTTTTCATAATTTCTGATCGTGACAACAGTAATAGACTTTAAAGGCCAGCGAAAATCTAAATGATTGGCGTTGAAATGAGGAAAATATATACAGTATGTGGCCTGTACGAGCCGAAAACGTGTTCGAAAAGTAAACAAAATTTAAATAACCGGGACGACCATTCATTCATTCTTAGCCAAAGTAAGTTCAAAACAATACTTTATCGTACATTTTTGATACTAGAAGGCACTAAAGAGCTTCTGAATTATACGTCTTAAGAAAAATACAGGATAGGATGTTTGTCCCATTTTACACATCCGTTCACAAAAACGCTTATATTTCAGACACAATTCAAGGTTTATTTGGAAAGAGAAATATACTACATGTATCCATGGAAACCGAACCTCCTGCAAGGATATGTCAACCTGGAACATACATTATAGGATAGTCTCAAGAAAATCTAGTTAGAAAAACTATCAATATTCCACCTGTTGCTTCATGATGTCATTTAGTATGAGGTGAGCTACACAAAAAGGAAAATGACAGAGCACTGTAAACGAATTCTAGGCTGGTGGCCTGTCTGACCATCCTAAATCCCTCCTGTTTTCTTGTTCAACTGCCTTATTGAATTGACACCAGTGAATGAATCGGATCTTATGTTTATTTGGTAAGTTGTTCTTAGAAAAAAAAGGCTAACTTCAGGTCCCTTTTCCCAGAAATCTTTGCAAAACTTGGGTGTGACTTCTTTGACTATTGACGGATTTGTGTTAAATCGTGAGCTTTTTGTCTTTTAGAAAGCTATCATAAAAGTTTTTTGGAATTAGACTTTGGTATACCAGCGATCACAAGTATATCAGCGATCACCATTCCAAGTTTGGAGCAAAAACAAATTGTATTTTCTTAAAAACATAGGAACCCGAAGTCAGAATTTACCATTCTCCATTTGCTGTTTTCCCGAGTTTTTTATTGGCTGCTCTCTTCTGATTACCCGGGTTTTTTCTACCTTTTCTGCTTTTTCCTATAAGGCTCAAATAAAAACACTAAGGATGAAAAAATATCATGGGTACAAGCAATGTCCTCATGTTAAGAATAAAAAAACAGTTGCAAATGGCTAGTCCGGCTTTCTGACTCCAAAATGACTATTTCTATTTACTGACGGCCTTTTCCCCAAAAATTTGGGGTTAGAAACCTGGACTAACTTCTGGCATGATAGAGCAACGTAAGCACTCTGAGGAATGACTTCAAAGACTTCACTCCTGATGATGGTTTGATCTAATAAACCGAAATATTGAGTTAAACATGAAGTCTTTGTCATTCCTCGGAGTGTTTACGTTGCTCTATTACGCTAGACTAATCAGTGGGAATTCGAATAAACGACTAGTGGCATGAGTTGCCAAATTCGCACATTCTTCATAAATACTGATTTTCAAGACAAAATTAAACATTTTGGCAGCTATTGTCACCTTAACCAGCAAGAGGTTTCCTCCAGGCGCAAAACTCGGTTTTCCCATTTTATCAATCTGGCAATGTCGCCAGATAAGTAAGAAAGTCTCCCAGCCAAACTATCAATTAAAATAAAAAACAGTCGCAAATGGATAGTGGCATGAGTTGCCAAATTTGCACATTCATCATAAATATTAAATTTATAGACAAAAAAAAAAAAGGTTTGAGATTCATAGTTTTATCAAGCCCAAGGTTGATGACTATTATCTCAATATCTATAAAAATAAAGAGATGTCTCCGATCCTAACAATTATAGGCCTATCACCATACTTGGTTGTTTGGGAAAAGTATTTACGGCAATAATTAACAACAGGCTAGCTGCTTTTTACGATAATCACGAATTCATTTCCGAAGCGCAGACTGGGTTTCAAAAAGGAAACCATACATAATATTTTTGTACTAAATGTATTGATTACATATTTTCAAACATATGTTGATTTTTCTCATCAGGAACAAATATCTACCCGAAAAATTCAGAGTTAGGCCTAGCGTTGATAAAATGCAAGAGATTTTTCAAAGCAAGCGTGTCAAAACATGATATAACTTGTATAGATATCTGAAGGAAGGTGTGGCTAGTTGTAACTACTTAGAGATGTTCCGCAATGCATAGATGTACAAGTCTGTAAACTCCGGTGTCACCCTGGGTGACAGAGAGAGTAATAAAAGAATTTCATTGAATTGACATAGACCAGTTTCTATATACGCCACGTATGCCTCAAAGCTGCTTTGTAATTCAATGAAAGTCTTCAAGCAACTGGAAGGAATTTTCTTTAGATTGGAAAACTTTGAAGAGAGTGAAAAATCACCTGGGGTTAAATGTGAGATGCTAATTTGCTGTTCGTAGTGGCATAATAATACGTTATTTAAAAACTTCACCATGGCGTGTGAAAATATCGTTAAAGTATTTGATCGGTACCATTGGTAAGCTGAATTAAACTCGATTCTATTGAATTTGAAAGTGGTTATTTTCTTATCCTTTAAAGGCTTCTTATTTGCAATTCTAAAGGAAAATGTTAAAGAATTTAAAAGTTTTGATCTAATGAAAAAAACATCAAAATTTTGGCAGCTCGTGTCACTTTAACCAGCAAAAGGTGACAGTTACCTCCAGGCACAAAACTTGCTTTCCCCATTTTATCAGAAAGTCTCCGCACTGAAAAAACTCAATCAAATAATCTATCAAACTTATCATAATTTACATATTAGATTCAGAAATTGAAACAATGTTTACTTCTCGTTCTTCATGACATGTGTGACAGCTCGGAGACCTCATCTCTGTCTCGCTGAATCCCATCGTCATTACTAAAAAAACAAGAGAAAAATGAGAGTTTGCAAGATAACATGACCCAAGTGCTTCATCATTATTACTGATAGTTTTGATATGACGTCAGAAATGAAACCATTTATCAAAGCAAATGTACATGTATTGTAGAAAAAGTTTTTTGGATGTTTTCCACTCAATGTCTATCCAAATATTTTTGACGAAAATTTAATTTTGCAAGATAATTTATTACAGGACAACTCTGAAGTGATAAGTTATTATTAAGAGACCGCCATGAAGCAAGGAATTTTGACACTAATGCTGAAGTTAGTCAATTTGCTAGTTATTTTCCAATGAGGTAATTTAGCGACATCCCAATATTAGTATAAACTACACCAAAGCGGAAGACAGGGCACAGGGATATGCCTTTTTCTACATGGTTTTAAATGTGATTCCCTGTAGAGTACACGATGGAAAAGTGACTTACGTATAGAGTTGATTGGTCATGTGAGAAAAAAATACAATGTCTGAATTCTAGTGAATAAGAAAGACGTCCATATCGCCGCTGCACTTGCCTGGTGTATCACTGAATTAGTAAATCATCGACAGTGTGGTGTGTTTATGTTAAACAGGAACCAATGCCATAAAACTCGTAACTTTTAAGTTTATTGAAATTGGTACATTTTTGGTTTACAAATCTGAACGTTTGAAACAAATGGCCGACCACGTAGAATGTGCAATCCCAACAAAGAATTATGTACTAATGAGAAAAAATTAAGACATCACCACGAATTATTAAAGTAACACTAGTTGGTGATGTCCTAATTTTCCTCTTTAGTATGGAACCAACGTTTAAAGAGAGTTTCAAACATTTCTTAAGAATAATGTATGCAGTTTTGTACTTTAAAATGATAGCGGAATTCAGGGTAGCGTTTCTTTTCTTTCCAACAATTCCTCACGGTAAGTTAAACACTTGTAAGGTTTATAGGTAAATGCTGACTTCCCAAGACAATTATAGAAACTTGTCTAAATAGTTTTTCCAGTAAAAAAGATAATTCTTCTCATTGTGCCAGTTTGACTTAATTTTCAAAAATATATTGTACTGTACAATATGTGTTAACAAGGCTCAAAAGGCGCTCACTGATGTTTGAATATGAAGCTGTATCTGTTTCTATGATGCTGATATATTTTTTCCCGGTTAAGCCTATGCATGTACACAGGCGTTTATTTCTACCGATCACGGTTTTACAATAGACTGCCGCAAATATACTAGCCCACGGGATCAGGGTGTACTCGGCATATTGTTTTTTTTTGGCAAGGGAACAATGTTACAAATAACGATTACGGGATACAATGTTAAATTTAGTACATAGCAATTTACATATAGCATCTTCTCCAACATGTATCAGATAAATCAAAAAAAAAATATATATATACATATAATTGTCCAAACTGTTATATGCTACATTTGTATAATATGTTATTGACCAACAAACTTTCTATAATATTCAAGAAATAATCAAAAGAAGAAAAAAGTACAATAATTTTCTCCGAAGGCTCTTCCAGAAAAACAATATAGAAATAATACGCTGACAAGGATAAAGTACTGTTCCCACTACCACCCCTTCCAAAAAAACTAACAAAACAAATACACAAATAAACAAAACAAACATACACACACACGCTCAACAGTCGCATACACCATATAAGCAGGTGGTCGAATTACGCCATTGAAATTCTGTATTAAGCCCATGAAAGTTTGTTGCTGAGAATTTGTTTTTCTAAAATGAAATATGATTTTCCTTTATGTAACGTTTTCAATATCTAGATGTCTATTATATGGCAAGTCTTAGAAATGTTGCTGAGAATCTAACATACATCACAGGCACACGGAGTGCTCTCCCTTATCCACCCTTTGATAAGGTTTATAATCAGTCGGAACACCCTTCGGCTATCTTCGCTCGCTACAGGTCGTTCTTTGACACGCCTCGGATTGACTGCGCTTTTTATACGGTAAATCACCGTATTTTTGGGCTGAATACAAATGGCCTCGAAAGTATATATCAAAATACTTCACTACAGACGGGAAAATAAGATAAGAATAATTATAAATTTATTAATTGCTAATATCATTTAAAAAGATAAAACATCCAGTTACTATCAGCACTATTCAGAGCTGCGTGTTGAAGTAAAGAAGCTTTCAAAGCTGAAGTATGTTGATTACATTCAATCAGTTGAAGAAAAAATTGAAGATGATCCAAAACACTTTTGGAGATTTATAAACAGTAAAAAATCACGATCGTCTGTCCCTTCCAATATGTCATATAATAACACAGATACAACTGATTCTAAAGTAAGTATGTTTAATTCATTTTTTACGTCGGTATTCAATAGTGACAAAGTCACTGGGAATCCAGTTATTAATATTGAGTTATCAGTGCACGACACTTTGTCACAACTTAATGTACAAGTAAGCGAAATATATTCGCTTTTGTCGGATATTAACATTAACAAATCATGTGGTTACGACAATATACCTGGCGCTGTGTTAAAGATATGTAAGGAAGAACTATGTTATCCATTATGCAAACTATTTAACTTTTCGCTAAACTTGGGAGTGTTTCCACAATCCTTGAAGTTTGCAAATGTTGTCCCCATCTTCAAATCTGGTAACAAAGTACTTGTGGAAAATTACAGACCCGTGTCACTCCTCCCAATTATAGGCAAACTTTTTTAGAAATCCGTCCATAAGACAATTTCGTTGTTTTTAGTCCACTGTTGTGCGATGAACAACACGGATTTGTGAAAAATAGATCAGTTGAATCAAATCTTGCAGTTGTCATCGATTTTGTTACAAGTGAAGTTGAAAAAAAAAAGTGAAGTGCATACTGTTTATACTGACTTTTCTAAAGCATTTGATTCTGTTTGTCACCATCTCTTGATACAAAAATTAGAATACTGTGGTTTTCGGGGATGAATTTTAAAATGGTTAGAGTCGTATTTGGCAAATAGACAGCAGAGAGTATGCTTAAATGGAAGTTATTCAGATTGGACAAGGGTCCCCTCGGGGTCCCCCAGGGGTCCATTTTAGGTCCTTTAATGTTTGTCATTTTCATAAACGATTTGCCATCAGTTCTCCGAACTTCTAAATGCTTACTATTCGCTGACGACAACAAAATATTTAAGTCTGTGCGATCTACATTGGATTGCGAACAGCTTCAAGCTGATGTCAATTGTTTTTACAATTGGTGTCAGACGTGGAAACTAAATGTGAATGTATCTAAATCTTGTGCTATCAACTTTTCCACCAAAAAAAAATAAAATAGAGTTTGATTATACCATGGGGGACCTGCCACTAAGTAAAGTATCAGAGATCAAAGACTTGGGAGTTGTGATGTCCAATAACTGTACATTTAACAGTCATATTGAGAATATCATAAAGAAGGCCAATCAACTTTTGGGTTTTATCAAAAGGACTAGTAGATCAATCAGTGGTATATCATCGATCAAATCTCTTTTTACTTTGCTTTCGTGAGGAGTAAATTAGAAGTTTGTTCTGAGGTATGGTCCCCCCCCCTTCCAAAAAACTCTTTCTGATAGAATTGAAAAGGTTCAACACAAATTTTTGAAATTTTTATCTTTCAAATCAACAGAATCCTATCAGAAAGCCAACTATAATGACCTTTGTCAGTCATTCAAAATACCATCATTAGAAAGTCACGGAAATATCGCGACTTATTGTTTTTATACAAAGTTGTAAATAGTGTTTATGACTGTAATTACCTGGTGTACATTGTGCCATATAATGCCCCATGTAGGCAAACACGTAAAAAAATTGTTTTATCCTGATTTCGGACGAATTAAAGTACGGTTAAATAGTGTTTGTATTAGGTCTCAATCGTGCTTTGACGATTTAAATAATCACTCAAATTTAGAAATATTCGGACCAATCTCTACTTTTAAATCCCAATGTAAAAGGTGTTTGTTTTAGCACAAAGAGAAAATATCTGTCTTAGTAATAATTGTACCAAACATCTTCATTGTTCGTTTGTATTTATGTCTATCAAGAAGTTATCACTTTAATCTTACTCTATCTTAAAGGGGCATGAGCTGCCGAAATTCACACTTTTTTCATAATTTCTGATCGTCACGACAGTAAGAGCCTTTGAAGGCCATCGAAAAAATAAATGATTGGCGTTGGAATGAAGAAAATCCATACAGTATGTGCCCTGTACGAACCGAAAACGTGTTCGAAGAGTAGCAAAATTTAAATAACCGGGACGACCATTCATTCATTCTAAGCCAAAGTTAGTTCAAAACAATACTTTATCGTACATTTTCGGGACTAGAAGCATTAAAAAGCTTCTGAATGAAACGTCTTGGGAAAAATAGCCGATAATTTCAACATTCTGTGTTTACGTCAAAATATCACGTTTTGGCAGCTCATGCCCCTTTAATATTCATTACATCATCTGTCATTTTATTTGTGTTACTCATATTCAATTGATGTAATTGTTATCGGTCCTGTAATTGGGCCCATTGGACCTGTTGGATTTGATGTAAATAAAACAAAACAAAACAAAGATATTTGTTTATATATATTATTCCGCCCGGTAAACGTGGTTTTTAACACAAAGTAGACAGACACAGTTTCGGTACATATCAGGAATCCTCCAATGCTTCAATTATATAACTAATCAAGGCTGAAAGTTATGAAATCGAGTGTTTCGGTCCCGTACATTATCACGGGGACACTTTTGTAGGTCGCCTTTTTGGTCGCCACATTCAAAATGACCTGCAGTCTATCAGAGGGTATTTCACGTACGTAAATCCCCGAAGTTTCAGAGTGGTTTATAATCAGTCGGAACACCCTTCGGCTATCTTCGCTCGCTACCGGTCGTTCTTTGACACGCCTCGGATTGACTGCGCCTTTTATACGGTAAATCACCGTATTTTTTGGGCTGAATACAAATGGCCTCGAAAGTATATATCAAAATACTTCACTACAGACGGGAAAATAAATACAAATTATAGTAAATTAATCAAACGCTGAAATCATGTAGAAAGAAATGCTTCAATTATAAAACTGATCGAGTCTGAAAGTAAACAAATGCAGTGTTTCGATTCCTCGCGTGATCACGAGGACATTTTTGTTGGGGCCTTTCATAGGCATGCACATTTCTGATGAAATAATCAAACGAAGGAAATATACCAAATACAAAAAACAATACATGATACAAAAGCAAATTATTAGTGTGAAGTAATGAACGTGGGTGAAAAGTCAGAAATAAGTCACTTTATAATCATTTTAAATACCTTGTTAAACATATTTACATTTATTTCTACACTATATAATATCTACTTAAATTGACATGAGCTGCCTATAATTTGCCGTGAAATACCAAATAGCAATTTTTTGGCCATTTTTCTCTAGAAGTGAAAATGGCGACTTTTTAGCTGCGGTTGTAGAAAAGTGTATTAAGCTTTATACCGGTATAACGCTGTGACGTCACAATGGAATTTCTTTGTAATAATTGTTTTTGATAATAAAATGTACACGATAAAAATGACACTGCCTGTGTGATATAATTTTACCCAGCATCTCTTATATAATCATAAATAGGTTATTGTATACCGCTTGGTATTTTCTTGATGAATTCAGGTTTATTTATCCCAGCTTTCTTCTACGTAATCATGGTCCAGTTTACAAACGAATGAATGTTGCCTTTAAAAAAGTACACCTGACAGGCAAGTAAGTAAAACAGGATGAGATACATGTGTGCGGCTACACCTGCACAACTGAAAGTATTCATTTAATTTAGAGTAGTCGGTCCTACAGTTCGCCTTCTTAAGCCGCGAAATTGATGGTGAAACAGTTGGTCCATTCTGCCTGGTTCAATAAAACAGTTTATATGTCACATATTTAGTAGAATAATTTTAGTCGACAAAGTACAGAAATAAGGAACTAAAACATTTTTAGTCGGTCACGTGTGCAGTAAGAATTGATGAGGTCGTAGTTGATTAATTAATTTTACAATATGGAGCCAAATCCTTCCAATTCACCATTTGGTGCATGGAATCCCTATGTTATCATGGCACAGTTTATCCCTAGCTTCTCATGCACACTGAATGTTTTCATGTTAAAGTTGATTTAATAATGATCATGTTATATGGGTGGGGTGGAGAGGGTTGGGGGCGTACAATTGATGAGGAATCAAATGGCCATCAGAGCCATGCAATTCATCTCGCTCCGGGCCTACATGAAACTGGCTTAAGTAATTGATTGATTTTTTTTCTCCACACTCAAGATCATTTCACTTGCATGGCGTTGCCAGGTTTTATACGGTAAGATACCTAGATAACCGTCGAATACCTGGCAACTCAACCACAAAGTGATCGAGTGTAAATTTCACTTAAAAGTTTTAAAGTTTCTTTTTTTTCTGGACTGAGTATGATTAGAATCTGCAAACCATCGTAAGGAGGCTAGTGTGGGACTGGGATCCCATCGTTCTGCCGTCAGGAGGCTTGCGTGAGACTGAGACCCCATGGTTCTGCCGTCGGGAGGCTTGTGTGGGACTAAGACCCCATCGTTCTGCCGTCAAGAGGCTTGTGTCGGACTGAGACCGCCATCGTTCTGCCGTCAATAGGCTTGTGTGGGACTGAGACCCCATCGTTCTGCCGTCGAGAGGCTTGTGTGGGACTGAGACCCCATCGTTCTTCCGCCGGGAGGCTTGTGTGGGACTGAGACACCATCGTTATGCCGTCGAAGGTTGTGTCAGACTGAGACCCCATCGTTCTGCCATCGGGAGGCTTGTGTAAAACTGATATCCCATCGTTCTGGCGCTGGGAGGCTTGTGTCGGACTGAGACCCCATCGTTCTGCCGTCGAGAGGCTTGTGTCGGACTGAGACCTCATCGTTCTGCCGCCGGGAGGCTTGTGTGGGACTAAGACGCAAGGTTCTCTCGCCGGGAGGCTTATGTCGGACTGGGACCCCATCGTTCCGCCGTCGGGATGATTGTGTGGGACTGAGACCCCATCGTTCTGCCGTCGGGAGGCTTGTGTGGGACTGAGACACTACCGTTATGCCGTCGAGGCTTGTGTGGGACTGAGACTCCATCGTTCTGCCATCGGTGGGCTTGTGTGGGACTGAGACCCCATCGTTCTGCCGTCGGGAGGCTAGTGTGGGACTGAGACCCCATCGTTCTGCCGTCTAAAGACTTGTGTCGGACTGAGACCCAATCGTTCTGCCGTCGAGAGGCTAGTGTGGGACTGGGACCCCATCGTTCTGCCGTCGGAAGGCTTCTATGGGACTGAGACCCAATCGTTCTGCCGTCGGGTGGCTTGTGTGGGACTGAGACACCATCGTTACGCCGTCGAGGCTTGTGTCGGACTGAGAACCAATCGTTCTGCCGTCGGGAGGCTTGTATGGGACTAAGACACCTTCGTTATGCCGTCGAGGCTTGTGTCAGACTGAGACCCAAACGTTCTGCCGTCGGGAGGCTTGTGTGGGACTGAGACCCCATCGTTCTGCCGTCGGGTGGTTTGTATGGGACTGAGACCCGATCGTTCTGCCATTGGGAGGCTTGTGTTGGACTGAGACCCAATCGTTCTGCCGCCGAGAGGCTTGCGTCTGACTGGGATCCCATCGCTTTGCCGTCGGGAGGCTTGTGTCGGACTGAGACCCCATCGTTCCGCCGTAAAGAGGCTTGTGTCGAAATGAGACCTCATCGTTCAGCCGTCGGGAGGCTTATTTCGGACTGAGACCCCATCGTTCTGCCGTCGAGAGGCTAGTGTCGGACTGAGACCCCATTGTTCTGCCGTCGGGGGGCTTGTATGGGACTGAGACCCCATCGTTCTGCCATCGGGATGCTTGTGTCGGACTGAGACCCCATCGTTCTGCCGTCGAGAGGCTTGTGTCGGACTGAGACCCCATCGCTTTGCCGTCGGGAGGCTTGTGTCGGACTGAGATCCCATCGTTCTGCCGTCGAGAGGCTTGTGTGGGACTGAGACCCCATCGTTCTGCCGTCGGGAGGCTTGTGTCGAAATGAGGCCTCATCGCTCTGCCGTCAGGAGACTTGTAAGTGAACGAGTATTATTTTACGCTAGTTTTGAAAAACAAACCTCACGACGCTCAATTAATGTATTTATATACTGCTGAATGTATTGTATGGGTGATTACAAATTTTGGACAGTAATTTTTTTTAAATATTTTTTTTACCTTCTTGATACAATATTTCTCAATTATGATAAAAAATACACAAAAAAATGTGCTCACTCATTTTACAATCTATGCAGAAGCTGCATAAATCTAAGTGTGCTAGTAAAACATCCTGGGTGTAATCTACCATGCTAAAGCTCTTAGTTGTGACGGGGCCGCTTATTCGGATGAAAAATACTTTTCGTTGCGTTTTATTTACTAAACCGCCTATATTTTGATCTCAGAAACGCTATGGTAAAGCAATGGTTAATATTTATCATCGCTTTATCATCGCGTTTCCATCGTGTTTGTGGCTAATCCTAAAAACGAATTTGTAAAATAAAATGCAAAGGTAATCCCATAAAAAGTCTTTTTTGTCGCATATTGCAAGTGAAATCAGACAGAAATACTATAGAAAAGCGATGGTAAAGGGATGTTAAGTATTTACCATCGCATTCCCATAGTGTTTCTGAGATCAAAATGTAAGCGGTTTAGTATGTAGCACGCAATGATAAGTATTTTTCATCGTGTTTCCATCATGTTTTACATAGGAAGTGAGCCAATTTCATAAAGTATAACACGAAAATAAATCTTGCTATATTTTTCATCGCGTCTTAGATTTCGATTTAGCTTAGTTGAGTATCTATAACGCCATGTCCCTTCTCGGCCATCATAGTTTCTCCATATCTACTTGGTATTGTACGTTTCCCTCCAATCCCACAGCTTATCACGACAATATTTAATGCTTTGTTTACTCCTTAATATAATACCATAAATAAATAAATATTTTTCTATATTTCCTCCTACAAGAGATGCTCACAGTGTATCTATTTTGATGTATTACATTATGTTAAACATGTCTGTATGCTAAGATATAGCCCCTCTGTCAATTCGACTTATTTTGTATTACTTTTTGCCCATAGTCTTGAGTTATTAGTTGTGTTGTTTACATCGAAGGTTTTAATGTCATTGAAAAAGGGTTACCGCTAATGTTACCCAAAAAATAATGTACTTACGCAAACAGCGTTCTTGCATGTTCAGGATTTTCCTGCATTAGATTGCATCTCCACGTTAGTCCAAGAAACCAGATCGGTATTGGTATAGCGTATATAATTTAGAATGACATGTGGTGTATCACTGAATTAGTACATAACCGACACTGTGGGGTGTTTATGTTAAACAGGAACCAATGCCATACAATTCTTAAAATTTTAAGTTTCTTGAAATTGGTACATTTTTTTTTTGTTTACAAATCTGAACTTCTTGAAACAAATGGCTGACCACGTAGAATGTGGCAAGCAAGTATTTTAGAGTAAAAATCTCAACAAAGAATTATGTACTAATGAGAAAAGATTAAGACGTCACGACGAACTATTAAAGTAACACTAGGTGGTGATGTCCTAATTTTCCTCATTAGTATGGAACCCACGTTTAAAGAGAGTTTCAAACATTTCTTAAGAATGATGTATGCAGTTTTGTATTTTAAAATTATAGCGGAAACAGGGTAGCGTTTCTTTTCTTTCCAACAATTCCTCACGGTAAGTTGAAAAACTTGTAAGGTTTATAGGTAAATGCTGACTTTCCAAGACAATTATAGAAACTTGTCTAAATAGTTTTTCCAGTAAAAAAGATAATTCTTCTCATTGAGCCAGTGTGACTTATTTTCAAAAATATATTGTACTTTACAATATGTGTTAACACGGCTCAAAAGGCGCTCATATGTACTGTACAATATGTGTTAACAAGGCTCAAAAGGCGCTCACTGATGTTTGAAGATGATGCTGCATCTGTTTCTATGATGCCAAAAACTAACAAAACAAATACACAAATAAACAACACAAACATACACACACACGCTCAACAGTCACATACACCATATAAGCAAGTGGTTGAATTACGCCATTAAAATTCTGTTTTAAGCCCATGAAAGTTTGTTGCTGAAATTTTTTTTTTCTAAAATGAAATATGATTTTCCTTTATGTAACGTTTTCAATATCTAGATGTCTATTATATGGCAAGTCTTAGAAATGTTGCTGAGAATCTAGCATACATCACAGGCACACGGAGTGCTCTCCCTTATCCACCCTTTGATAAGGTTTATAATCAGTCGGAACACCCTTCGGCTATCTTCCCTCGCTACAGGTCGTTCTTTGACACGCCTCGAATTGACTGCGCTTTTTATACGGTAAATCACCGTATTTTGGGCTGAATACAAATGGCGTCGAAAGCATATATAAGAAAAAAAATTATAGTAAATTAATCAAACACTGCAATCATCTAGAAATAAATTGTTGTATATATGTTATTTAGCTCGGTAAAGTTTCGATACATTCTAGGACTCCTCCATTGCTTCAATTATAGAATTGATCGAGTCTGAAAGTAAACAAATACAGTGTTTCGATTTCTTGCGTGATCACGATGACACTTTTGTTGGCCCTTTCATAGGCATACACGTTTCTGATGAAATACTCAAACGAAGGAAATATACCAAATACAAAGAAACAATACACGATACAAAAGCAAATTATTAGTGTGAAGTAATAAACGTGGGAAAAAAGTCAGAAATAAGTGACTTTATAATCATTCTAAATACCTCGTTAAACATTAAACATTTACATTTATTTCTACACTATACAATATCTACTTAAATTGACATGAGCTGTCTATATATTGCCGTGAAATACCAACTAACAAATTGTTGACCATTTTTCTCCAGAAGTGAAAATGGCGACTTTTAAAGCGGTGGACACACTAGGCGAATTTTACTCGCCGGCGATTCAGCCGAAACTCTCACAGCCGAATTCGCCTGAGAAGCGAGGTGGACACACTAGGCGAATTTCATGCGAATCCCCGGCGATTTGACAGCTGTCAAATGAATTGACGCATGCGATTGACTCAGCGAATACATTCACAGTGAATTCGCATGAAAAATTCGCCTAGTGTGTCCACCCCTTTAGCTGCGGTTGTAGAAAAGTGTATTAAGCTTAATACCGGTATAACGCCGTGACGTCACAGTTGAATTTATTTGTTACGTGGCGTCATTTAGACCTGTATTAAGCTTAATACCGGTATAACGCTGTAACGTCACAATTGAATTTCTTTTTTACGTGACGTCATTAAGACTTTTTGAACAACTCAGCCATCTAGCTCAGGCAATTATAGACCTTTGACTTTATAACTCATCCAACTCTGAAAATAAACTGCTTCTAACATAACACCTCTGTGTACAAACTGTATTTAACATTGATTGGAGTTTGGAAAACAGGATTGATAGTCAAAACAAATAATAAATGATGATAATAAAATGTACACGATAAAAATGACACGGGCTGTATGATATAATTATACCAAGCATCTGTTATATAATAATGATCATGTTACATGGGTGGGGTGGGAAGGATTGGGGGCGTACAATTGATAAGGAATCAAATGGCCATTAGGGCCATGCAATTCATCTCGCTCCGGGCCTACATGAAACTGGCTTAACAAGTAATTGATTGATTTTTTTTTCTCCACACTCAAGATCATTTCACTTGCAAGGCGTTGCCAGGTTTTATACTGTAAGATAACTAGATACCCGTCGAATACCTGGCAACTCAACCACAAAGTGATCGAGTGTAAATTTCACTTAAAAGTTTTAAAGTTTCTTTTTTTCTGGACTGAGTATGATTAGAACCTGCAAACCATCGTCAGTAGGCTTGTGTGGGACTGAGATCCCATCGTTCTGCCGTCAGGAGGCTTGTGTGGGACTGAGACCCCATCGTTCTGCCGTCAAGAGGCTTGTGTCGGACTGAGACCACCATCGTTCTGCCGTCAAGAGGCTTGTGTGGGACTGAGACCCCATCGTTCTGCCGTCGAGAGGCTTGTGTGGGACTGAGACCCCATCGCTCTTCCGCCGGGAGGCTTGTGTGGGACTGAGACACCATCGTTATGCCGTCGAAGCTTGTGTCAGACTGAGACCCCATCGTTCTGCCGTCGGGAGGCTTGTATGGGACTGATACCCCATCGTTCTGCCATCAGGAGGCTTGTGTAAAACTGATATCCCATCGTTCTGCCGCTGGGAGGCTTGTGTCGGACTGAGACCCCATTGTTCTGCCGTCGAGAGGCTTGTGTCGGACTGAGACCTCATCGTTCTGCCGCCGGGAGGCTTGTGTCGGACTAAGACGCAAGGTTCTCTCGCCGGGAGGCTTATGTCGGACTGGGACCCCATCGTTCCGCCGTCGGGAGGCTTGTGTCGGACTGAGACACCATCGTTCTGCCGTCGAAAGGCTTGTGTCGGACTGAGACCCCATCGTTCTGACGTCGGCAGGCTAGTGTGGAACTGAGACCCCATCGTTCTGCCGTCGGGTGGCTTGTGTGGGACTGAGACACCATCGTTACGCCGTCGAGGCTTGTGTCGGACTGAGAACCAATCGTTCTGCCGTCGGGAAGCTTGTATGGGACTAAGACACCTTCGTTATGCCGTCGAGGCTTGTGTCAGACTGAGACCCAATCGTTGTGCCGTCGGGAGGCTTGTGTGGGACTGAGACCCCATCTTTCTGCCGTCGGGAGGTTTGTATGGGACTGAGACCCGATCGTTCTGCCATTGGGAGGCTTGTGTTGGACTGAGACCCCATCGTTCTGCCGTCGAAAGGCTTGTGTCGGACTGAGACCCCATTGTTCTGCCATCGGGAGGCTTGTGTCGGACTGAGATTCCATCGTTCTGCCGTCGAGAGGCTTGTGTGGGACTGAGACCCCATCGTTCTGCCGTCGGGAGGCTTGTGTCGAAATGAGGCATAATCGCTCTGCCGTCGGGAAACTGGGGTCGGACTGAGACCCAATCGTTCTGCCGTTCAGAGGCTAGTGTGGGACTGAGACCCCATCGTTCTGCCGTTGGAAGGATTCTATGGGACTGAGACCCCATCGTTCTGCCGTCGGGTGGCTTGTGTGGGACTGAGACACAATTGTTACGCCGTCAAGGCTTGTGTCAGACTGAGAACCAATCGTTCTGCCGTCTGGAGGCTTGTATGGGACTAAGACACCTTCGTTATGCCGTCGAGGCTTGTGTCAGACTGAGACCCAATCGTTCTGCCGTCGGGAGGTTTGTATGGGACTGAGACCCGATCGTTCTGCCATTGGGAGGCTTGTGTTGGACTGAGACCCAATCGTTCTGCCGCCGGGAGGCTTGCGTCTGACTGGGATCCCATCGCTTTGCCGTCGGGAGGCTTGTGTCGGACTGAGACACCATCGTTCCGCCGTAAAGAAGCTTAAGTCGAAATGAGACCTCATCGTTCAGCCGTCAGCAGCCTTATGTCGGACTGAGACCCCATCGTTCTGCCGTCGAGAGGCTAGTGTCGGACTGAGACCCCATTGTTCTGCCGTCGGGGGGCTTGTATGGGACTGAGACCCCATCGTTCTGCCATCGGGATGCTTGTGTCGGACTGAGACCCCATCGTTCTGCCGTCGAGAGGCTTGTGTCGGACTGAGACCCCATCGCTTTGCCGTTGGGAGGCTTGTGTCGGACTGAGATTCCATTGTTCTGCCGTTGAGAGGCTTGTGTGGGACTGAGACCCCATCGTTCTGCCGTCGGGAGGCTTGTGTCGAAATGAGGCCTCATCTCTCTGCCGTCGGGAGACTTGTAAGTGAACGAGTATTATTTTACGCTAGTTTTGAAAAACAAACCTCACGACGCTCAATTAATGTATTTATATACTGCTGAATGTATTGTATAGGTGATTACAAATTTTGGACAGTAAATTTTTCTAAATATTTTTTTTTACCTCCTTGATACAATATTTCTCAATTATGATAAAAAATACACAAAAAATGTGCTCACTCATTTTACAATCTATGCAGAAGCTGCATAAATCTAAGTGTGCTAGTAAAACATCCTGGGTGTAATCTACCATGCTAAAGCTCTTAGTTGTGACAGGGCCGCTTATTCGGATGAAAAATACTTTTCGTTGCGTTTTATTTACTAAACCGCCTATATTTTGATCTCAGAAACGCTATGGTAAAGCAATGATTAATATTTATCATCGCTTTATCATCGCGTTTCCATCGTGTTTGTGGCTAATCCTAAAAACGAATTTGTAAAATAAAATGCAAAGGTAATCCCATAAAATGTCTTTTTTGTCGCATATTGCAAGTGAAATCAGACAGAAATACTATAGAAAAGCGATGGTAAAGGGATGTTAAGTATTTACCATCGCATTTCCATAGTGTTTCTGAGATCAAAATGTAAGTAGCACGCAATGATAAGTATTTTTCATCGTGTTTTACATAGGAAGTGAGTCGATTTCATAAAGTATAACACGAAAATAAATCTTGCTATATTTTTCATCGCGTCTTAGATTTCGATTTAGCTTAGTTGAGTATCTATAACGCCATGTCCCTTCTCGGCCATCATAGTTTCTCCATCTCTACTTGGTATTGTATGTTTCCCTCCAATCCCACAGCTTATCACGACAATATTTAATGCTTTGTTTACTCCTTAATATAATACCATAAATAAATATTTTTCTATATTTCCTCCTACAAGAGATGCTCACAGTGTATCTATTTTGATGTATTACATTATGTTAAACATGTCTGTATGCTAAGATATAGCCCCTCTGTCAAGTCGACTTATTTTGTATTACTTTTTGCCCATAGCCTTGAGTTATTAGTTGTGTTGTTTACATCGAAGGTTTTAATGTCATTGAAAAAGGGTTACCGCTAATGTTACCCCAAAAATAATGCACTTACGCAAACAGCGTTCTTGCATGTTCAGGATTTTCCTGCATTAGAATGCATCTTCACGTTAGTCCAAGAAACCAGATCGGTATTGGTATAGCGTATATAATTTAGAATGACATGTGGTGTATCACTGAATTAGTACATAACCGACACTGTGGGGTGTTTATGTTAAACAGGAACCAATGCCATACAATTCTTAAAATTTTAAGTTTCTTGAAATTGGTACATTTTTTTTTTGTTTACAAATCTGAACTTCTTGAAACAAATGGCTGACCACGTAGAATGTGGCAAGCAAGTCTTTTAGAGTAAAAATCTCAACAAAGAATTATGTACTAATGAGAAAAGATTAAGACGTCACCACGAACTATTAAAGTAACACTAGGTGGTGATGTCCTAATTTTCCTCATTAGTATGGAACCCACGTTTAAAGAGAGTTTCAAACATTTTTTAAGAATGATGTATGTAGTTTTGTATTTTAAAATGATAGCGGAATTCAGGGTAGCGTTTCTTTTCTTTCCAACAATTCCTCACGGTAAGTTGAAAAACTTGTAAGGTTTATAGGTAAATGATGACTTCCCAAGACAATTATAGAAACTTGTCTAAATAGTTTTTCCAGTAAAAAAGATAATTCTTCTCATTGAGCCTGTGTGACTTAATTTTCAAAAATATATTGTACTTTGCAATATGTGTTAACAAGGCTCAAAAGGCGCTCATATGTGTTGGACTGAGACCCAATCGTTCTGCCGCCGAGAGGCTTGCGTCTGACTGGGATCCCATCGCTTTGCCGTCGGGAGGCTTGTGTCGGACTGAGACCCCATCGTTTCGCCGTAAAGAAGCTTGTGTCGAAATGAGACCTCATCGTTCAGCCGTCGGGAGGCTTATGTCGGACTGAGACCCCATCGTTCTGCCGTCGAGAGGCTAGTTTCGGACTGAGACCCCATTGTTCTGCCGTCGGGGGGCTTGTATGGGACTGAGACCCCATCGTTCTGCCATCGGGATGCTTGTGTCGGACTGAGACCCCATCGTTCTGCCGTCGAGAGGCTTGTGTCGGACTGAGACCCCATCGCTTTGCCGTCGGGAGGCTTGTGTCGGACTGAGATCCCATCGTTCTGCCGTCGAGAGGCTTGTGTGGGACTGAGACCCCATCGTTCTGCCGTCGGGAGGCTTGTGTCGAAATGAGGCCTCATCGCTCTGCCGTCGGGAGACTTGTAAGTGAACGAGTATTATTTTACGCTAGTTTTGAAAAACAAACCTCACGACGCTCAATTAATGTATTTATATACTGCTGAATGTATTGTATGGGTGATTACAAATTTTGGACAATCAATTTTTTTAAATATTTTTTTTTACCTCCTTGATACAATATTTCTCAATTATGATAAAAAATACACAAAAAAATGTGCTCACTCATTTTACAATCTATGCAGAAGCTGCATAAATCTAAGTGTGCTAGTAAAACATCCTGGGTGTAATCTACCATGCTAAAGCTCTTAGTTGTGACGGGGCCGCTTATTCGGATGAAAAATACTTTTCGTTGCGTTTTATTTACTAAACCGCCTATATTTTGATCTCAGAAACGCTATGGTAAAGCAATGGTTAATATTTATCGTCGCTTTATCATCGCGTTTCCATCGTGTTTGTGGCTAATCCTAAAAACGAATTTGTAAAATAAAATGCAAAGGTAATCCCATAAAATGTCTTTTTTGTCGCATATTGCAAGTGAAATCAGACAGAAATACTATAGAAAAGCGATGGTAAAGGGATGTTAAGTATTTATCATCGCATTTCCATAGTGTTTCTGAGATCAAAATGTAAGCGGTTTAGTAAGTAGCACGCAATGATAAGTATTTTTCATCGTGTTTCCATCATGTTTTACATAGGAAGTGAGCCGATTTCATAAAGTATAACACGAAAATAAATCTTGCTATATTTTTCATCGCGTCTTAGATTTCGATTTAGCTTGGTTGAGTATCTATAACGCCATGTCCCTTCTCGGCCATCATAGTTTCTCCATCTCTACTTGGTATTGTATGTTTCCCTCCAATCCCACAGCTTATCACGACAATATTTAATGCTTTGTTTACTCCTTAATATAATACCATAAATAAATATTTTTCTATATTTCCTCCTACAAGAGATGCTCACAGTGTATCTATTTTGATGTATTACATTATGTTAAACATGTCTGTATGCTAAGATATAGCTCCTCTGTCAAGTCGACTTATTTTGTATTCAATTTCAATTTAGTTAAATTTTATTGGCGTAATCAACATTGTACAAGATGACAAGTTATGCACGCCATAACTTTTCTTTTATATATATAGACATATATAGATATTAAATATTACAATATGTAGTTAAAAATGAAAAAAAAAAAGTTGATAAGAAAAAAAAAAAAAAAGGTAAATGGTTTACGCTTTGAAAGATTTTAGGTACTAAATATTCAAAAACTCCCTTTAAATAGAACATGCAAAATTTTTTAAAAATATGTAAACTACAAGAGTAGTAATAAGCTACATATAAAAATTAACAGATGCTATATGTACGAATATTTGTTTACAATGGCTAATGTATGTTCATTTAAAAATTTTAGTTTTCTCTACAAAATTCACAAGGGCAGTAAATATAAGTTTTCTGTTTTGCTTAGGGTTAAAAATATTGTCAAGATTAAAAATAGTCACACCTAAAGGACGAAGTTTGTCAAAAAATAATCTGCGATGAAAATGATAGGTTCTACAATGTAAAATAAAGTGTTCCATATCATCGACAACATGACAAGTTTGACATAGCCCATCTGGATGCCTCTTTGTTGTGTGTAAAAACTTCTTTACAGGGAAATGGCCAGTTAAAAGTCTAAATAAAATAACTTCTTTACGTCTAGATTTAAAAGAGGGTAAAATACAATTAATGCTTTGTTGGAATTTGTAGTAAAATCTCCCCTTGTTGGAATTGGTCCATCTCTCTTGCCATATAGATAAACATTTACTTTGAATAATCGATAGGATTTCTGTAACAGATAAAAGCACATTGTGAGAAATAATATCAGAGGATGCTGCATGTTTGGCTAGTTTGTCTGCCTGTTCATTCCCTGCTATATTACAGTGACCAGGGATCCACTCAAATAAAATAGAAATATTTTCTTGAATAAGTGAAGAAACAATAAACAATATCTCAAACACTAGAGGGGGGGATCGGACAAAATTGAAGTTTTTCAGAGCTTGGAGGGAACTTAATGAGTCGGAAAATAAAACACAACGAAGGGGTTTGACGTCTCTTACCCACTCAAAAGCTAAAAGAAGGGCAAATAACTCAGCAGTAAAAATAGATACACAATTTGAAATTCGAGAAAAATGTGAGATCTTCAAATCAGGGACACAAAAGGAAACTCCGACTCTACCATTCTCAAATTTAGATGCATCTGTGAAAATTTGTAAATAATGACTGTAATTTTGTTCAATGTGCTCTCTGGAATATATGTAAATGGTATGAGGTGGATCTGATTTTTTAAGAGTATTTGACAATGAGGTAAAAATAAGTGGTGGGTGTAAGTGCCAGTAAGGAATGGGAAGACTGGCAATGGTTTGAACATGTTGAATATTGGGTGTAAATATTTCTCTCAGCCTTTTAAAACGTATGGTAAAAGGTGTATACATATCTCTACTGGTGTTAAAAAGGGGCTCGTAAAATTCTGCTGCCTCGTTAAAAACAGATAGTGCTGAATTAGTAAATGAGGAAAGTAAAGAAAAACCATACTTAAGCGTCCGTTTGTCCCTCCTTATATCAAGGGGGAATTCCCCACAAGACACTTGGAGGGCATCGAGAGGGATAGATCTACATGCCCCAGTGCATAAGCGAAGGGCTTGGCACTGAACAGAGTCAAGCTGTGCTTTCAAATGTTGGGAAGTTGAATTGAATGCCTCGCAACAAAAATCTAACCTAGAACGAATAAAAGATCTGTAAATAATCAATAAACACTTTTTATCTGCCCCCCAGGAAGTTGACGAAACACAACGTAACAAATTAAGACTCATTTTACATTTTGTAATAACAGACTCAATATGCTGTTTCCATGTAAGTGTTTTGTCAAAAATGACACCCAGATATTTAAATGAATTAGATATTTTAATATTAGATCCATTTAATGTAAGGCAAAGAGTAGAAGGGGGGTGCTGTTTGGTGAACAAAACTGCTTCTGATTTGATAGGCGAGAAACGAAACCCCCATTTTTGAGCCCATTTAGCGATGTCATCTAATCCCTGCTGAATATAATTAATGGCTAACTGAAAATTTCTACAAGAAAACCAAATAGCTTTGTCGTCTGCAAATAAACAATAAGATAATTTTGGGTTTAAAGAACAGGGTAAATCATTAATCATAATGTTGAATAAAGTGGGCGAAATCACGCTCCCTTGAGGCACGCCGTTTTGGATGTTTTTTAAACTGGACATATATTTGCCAATTCTCACCCTCATTGTTCGATTGGATAGAAAGTTTTTAATCCAGTTAAAAATTTTACCCCCAATACCCATATTATTTAATTTGACTAGAAGCCCACCCCTCCAAACCATATCGTATGCCTTTTCGATATCTAAAAATACAGCTAAAAGATATTCTTTATATACAAGTGATTTACGAATGGATGATTCTAGAGTAATGACATGATCAGTGGTGGAGCGATGGTGGCGAAATCCACTTTGGTGATGTGAAAGGAGGTCATGTTTGTCGAGGAACCAAGTGAGACGATTATTTACCATTTTTTCCATGATTTTACATACACATGATGTCAGGGCAATGGGGCGGTATGAAGATGGATTGGATGGAAGCTTCCCTGGCTTGAGGACGGGAGTGACGATAGATCTAGTCCAGGCAGCAGGCATTCGCATACTTCTCCAGATCGTGTTGTACAGTAGCAGAAGTATGTTTAGACAGGACTCTGGTAGATTGGCAATCATAGTGTAATGGATCCCGTCCTCGCCAGGGGATGAGTTCTTAGGTGAATGTAAAGCCTGTTTTAACTCAGAAAAAGTAAAATCGTCATTTAAAGGCATATCATTAAATAAAACATTGTTAAAAACAGTATCATTCTCAACCTCATATTTATGATGTAAAAATGTGTCATTATAGTTTTGGTCGCTACTAACATGGCAGAACTGGTCAGCCAGTACCGAACACTTTTCCTCATTCGTTACATGTAGAACGTCGCTACTGTCTTCAGTTGTTATGAGGGTTGGAATTTGACATTTTTTATTATTTCCAGATATGGCTTTTACTTTCCTCCAAACTGTTTTTATTGATGTGCCTGCAGTGATTGTAGAACAAAAATTTCGCCAATTAGTTTTTTGGGCTTGTTTGATAATGCGCTGGGCCTTGGCTTTATGGTATTTATACATAATTATGTCATCCATTAGTAGCGTCCGACGTGCTCGATTTTTGGCTTTCTTTCTGTTTTTTATAGCCTCGGAACATTCGTCTGTCCACCAAGGTACAGGTTGCTTTACATGGGGCTTCCCAGAAGTTTTAGGGATCGATGAGGCAGATGCTGAATTAATGGCATTTATAAAATTTTCATTAAAAATATCAACATCTTCATTAAAAATTTCCTCAGTTATATAATTATTACATTCTTTGCTAAAATTTACCCAGTTTGCTTTTCTAAAAATCCATTTAGGTGGTAAATAGGTATCATTAGTAAAAATATTGACACCAAAAGATACAAGGATGGGGAAGTGGTCACTAGGACATGGGGATGAATGATCGACAGAAAAGTTAAATGAGTGAGCTAAAAATTTGGAGCAAAATACAAGATCGATGCATGAGGTGTGATTGTTTCTGATATCAAGTCGTGTGAATGAACCGTCGTTTAAAAGAACCATGTCGTTTTCGTCGATAAAATTACTCACTTTTGTCCCATTAGCGTCACAATGACTGCTCCCCCATGAAACATGATGACAATTAAAATCACCGGCAAACAAAACAATATCTGAGGAGATAGAAAGCAATGTGTTAAAATCGGCCATATTTAAAGTGTTGAGGGGGTTATATACATTAAAAATATTAAGAGTTTTGCCACACAAGTTATAACCCTTATTAAAATGACGTTCATTTAAAATTACTTGTACCCCTTGACACTCCACACTGTCCACACCTTGTATATCTATTTCACTAAAAGCAATGGTTTCTTTGATGAAAATGGCCAAACCACCCCCTTTATCTGTTGCCCTGTCCCTTCTTAAAAAAGCATAGCCAGGTAACTTAAAATCAAGGTGCGGTTTTAAAAATGTTTCCTGTAGACATAAAATATCAGGCTGGATAGGTAAAGATTTAAGATAAAACTTGAGCTCTTGACCATGGGCAGCAATGCTGCGAATGTTTTGGTTAAGAATTAAAAAAGCCATGATAAATAAAAGAAACCGTATTAAAAATCTATATATGTAAGCCATTAATGGACCTTGGGCTTACTGTGAGCGTTAAGGTGATCACATGCAGCTGACGCCACTTGTTCACCTAGGTGGGTAATGGTTGCCTTCTTAATTAGTTGAACGGTTTCAGCATCGCACTTATGCACTTGCATAAGTACGTCAATGATGAAGGCCACAAATCGACCCATAGCTTTGTCAGTAAAGGTTTCGATTTTTGTTTGCGTGGAGTTGGAGGCCTCAGTTTGGGTCCCAAATGAGACCATGGGGACTGGGCGTTGGCTTCGAATTGGGGCAGTACGTGGCTGAGGAACAGATCGAGTGGTAGGTTGAGGTTCTTGAAGGGGGGTTTCTCTTGTCGGCAATGCTGGAAATGAATCTGATGAGTTGAATACTTTAACGGCTTCTGAGTAGGATAATTTTTCAGTAATTTTAATGTATTGGATTTTGTCAGCTTGTTTTTTCACTGCACATCCTCCATAGGCACTGGAGTGGGCGAGCCCACAGTTGACACAGGAGGGGGTTTCCTTGCTGGGGCAATCATCAAATGAATGCCCCCCACCACATCGAACACACCTCAAGTTCCCTTTGCAGTTTGAAGCAATGTGCCCCATGCGTTGGCATTTGAAACAACGTGGTACGGGAGGGATATATACTTTTACTGGGAATAGCTGAAAACCTAACACAATTTCAGTAGGTAAGGACTGGCAACTAAAAGATAATAATATGGAAGTGGTCGGGGTTTTCTCTCGACCTTTGGTTAGGCGTTGGGCACCGGTAACTTTATATTTTTTAAGAGCTTTTACAATTTCTATTTCAGTAACGCCCTCGCTTATACCATAAATAACTCCCCTGGTGACTGGGGCACTATTAGGACGACATTCCACCTGGACATTTAAAACATTGTTGAGAGCCAATAGGGAATCAAATTGTCTTTGAGTGGAGTAGGTTATTACGTATTTCCCCCCAGGAATTTTCTTAATAATTTTTAATCCACCCACCTTTTTCTGCAAGGCCTGGCCGAAATGAAGTTGATTTAGTTTTACGATAGACCCTCCGCCTACTGGTGACATGACGACGGAGAGGTTTGCTGGCTTGGAGGTTGTGGAGGCTTCAGGTCGAGATCGTTTTTCCGGGGGGTCAGTGTAGGTCTGAGAGCGTCTCTTCCGATCAAGCTGTGTAGAGGGCATGGAGAGGTCCATGCAACTCTCTTCCGATTCGTCTGATGACTCAGCCATGCTGAGCCACCAGATATATATTTACAATATATATACAATTTCTATATTATGTACAATTAAAGGAAAAGAAAACCCTATTATATTTACAAGTGCAAGTGCACAAACGCCACAGACAGAAGGGAGGGGGGGGGGGTCAACAACTCGACTCAGGGGCCGCTCTGAGGAAAAAAAGACAAAAGATAGCCCAAACAATGAGTGCTGAGTGACAAGTGCACCTAATCTAAATAACAGTAAAATAAAAACCCTACGATAAATAACCTAAACTAACTAACCTAAAAAACCCTACCAAAAAGAAATAGTAAAAAAAAGAGAGAGAAAAGGGAGTATATTACAAGGGAGATGTTTTGACCAAAAGGATACCTGATAAACAAAGCTGTATAGTGAAGAGATATGTACAGTGAAGATATATGAACTTGATGATAGGCGACACAAAATGCAGTGATCTGTTAACAGTGATACGAGGTCTGTTGACAGGTGAGTGACTACTGACGGAGTGTCTTATTTTGTATTACTTTTTGCCCATAGCCTTGAGTTATTAGTTGTGTTGTTTACATCGACGGTTTTAATGTCATCGAAAAAGGGTTACCGCTAATGTTACCCCAAAAATAATGTACTTACGCAAACAGCGTTCTTGCATGTTCAGGATTTTCCTGCATTAGAATGCATCTCCACGTTAGTCCAAGAAACCAGATCGGTATTGGTATAGCGTATATAATTTAGAATGACATGTGGTGTATCACTGAATTAGTACATAACCGACACTGTGGGGTGTTTATGTTAAACAGGAACCAATGCCATACAATTCTTAAAATTTTAAGTTTATTGAAATTGGTACATTTTTTTTTGTTTACAAATCTGAACTTCCTGAAACAAATGGCTGACCACGTAAAATGTGGCAAGCAAGTCTTTTAGAGTAAAAATCTCAACAAAGAATTATGTACTAATGAGAAAAGATTAAGACGTCACCACGAACTATTAAAGTAACACTGGGTGGTGATGTCCTAATTTTCCTCATTAGTATGGAACCCAAGTTTAAAGAGAGTTTCAAACATTTTTTAAGAATGATGTATGTAGTTTTGTATTTTAAAATGATAGCGGAATTCAGGGTAGCGTTTCTTTTCTTTCCAACAATTCCTCACGGTAAGTTGAAAAACTTGTAAGGTTTATAGGTAAATGATGACTTCCCAAGACAATTATAGAAACTTGTCTAAATAGTTTTTCCAGTAAAAAAGATAATTCTTCTCATTGAGCCAGTGTGACTTAATTTTCAAAAATATATTGTACTTTACAATATGTGTTAACAAGGCTCAAAAGGCGCTCACTGATGTTTGAAGATGATACTGTATCTGTTTCTATGATGCTGAGATATTATTTCCGGTTAAGCCTATACATGTGCACAGGCGTTTATTTCTATCGGTCACGGTTTTACAATAGACTGCCGCAAATATACTAGCCCACGGGATCAGGGTGTACTAGGCATATTGATTTTTGGGGGAAGGGAACAATGTTACAAATAACAATTACTGGATACTATGTTAAATTTAGTACATAGCAATTTACACATAGCATTTTCTCCAACATGTATCAGATAAAATGATAAAAAAATATATCATGGTCCAAACTTTTATATGCTACATATGTATAATATGTTATTGACCGACAAACTTTCTATGATATCCAAGAAATAATCAGAAGAAGAAAAAAGTACAATAATTCTCTCCGAAGGCTCTTCCAGAAAAAAAAATATAGAAATAATACGCTGACAAGGATAAAGTACTGTTCCCACTACCATCCCTTCCCAAAAACTAACAAAACAAATACACAAATAAACAACACAAACATACACACACACGCTCAACAGTCACATACACCATATAAGCAAGTGGTTGAATTACGCCATTAAAATTCTGTTTTAAGCCCATGAAAGTTTGTTGCTGAAAATTTTTTTTTTCTAAAATGAAATATGATTTTCCTTTATGTAACGTTTTCAATATCTAGATGTCTTTTATATGGCAAGTCTTAGAAATGTTGCTGAGAATCTAGCATACATCACAGGCACACGGAGTGCTCTCCCTTATCCACCCTTTGATAAGGTTATAATCAGTCGGAACACCCTTCGGCTATCTTCGCTCGCTACAGGTCGTTCTTTGACACGCCTCGAATTGGCTGCGCTTTTTATACGGTAAATCACCGTATTTTGGGCTGAATACAAATGGCGTCGAAAGCATATATAAGAAAAAAAAATATAGTAAATTAATCAAACACTGCAATCATCTAGAAAGAAATTGTTGTATATATGTTATTTAGCTCGGTAAAGTTTCGATACATTCTAGGACTCCTCCATTGCTTCAATTATAAAATTGATCGAGTCTGAAAGTAAACAAATACAGTGTTTCGATTTATTGCGTGATCACGATGACACTTTTGTTGGGCCCTTTCATAGGCATACACGTTTCTGATGAAATACTCAAACGAAGGAAATATACCAAATACAAAGAAACAATACACGATACAAAAGCAAATTATTAGTGTGAAGTAATAAACGTGGGAAAAAAGTCAGAAAAAAGTGACTTTATAATCATTCTAAAAACCTCGTTAAACATTAAACATTTACATTTATTTCTACACTATACAATATCTACTTAAATTGACATGAGCTGTCTATATATTGCCGTGAAATACCAACTAACAAATTGTTGACCATTTTTCTCCAGAAGTGAAAATGGCGACTTTTAAAGCGGTGGACACACTAAGCGAATTTTACTCGCCGGCGATTCAGCCGAAACTCGCACAGCCGAATTCGCCTGAGAAGCGAGGTGGACACACTAGGCGAATTTCATGCGAATCCCCGGCGATTTGACAGCTGTCAAATGAATTGACGCATGCGGTTGACTCGGCGAATACATTCACAGTGAATTCGCATGAAAAATTCGCCTAGTGTGTCCACCCCTTTAGCTGCGGTTGTAGAAAAGTGTATTAAGCTTAATACCGGTATAACGCTGTTACGCCACAATGGAATTTCTTTGTTACGTGATGGCATAATACCGGTATAACGCTGTTACGCCACAATGGAATTTCTTTGTTACGTGACGTCATTTAGACCTTATTAAGCTTAATACAGGTATAACGCTGTAACGTCACAATTGAATTTCTTTTTTACGTGACGTCATTAAGACTTTTTGAACAACTCAGCCCTCTAGCTCAGGCAATTATAGACCTTTGACTTTATAACTCATCCAACTCTGGAAATAAACTGCTTCTAACATAACACTTCTGTGTACAAACTGTATTTAACATTGATTGGAGTTTGGAAAACAGGATTGATAGTCAAAACAAATAATAAATGATGATAATAAAATGTACACGATAAAAATGACACGGCCTGTATGATATAATTATACCAAGCATCTGTTATATAATCATAAATAGGTTATTTTAAACCGCTTGGTATTTTCTTGATGAATTCAGGTTTATTTATCCCAGCTTTTATCTATGTAATCATTGCCCAGTTTACAAACGAATGAATGTTGCCTTTAAAAAGGTACACCTGGTGGGCAAGTAAATAAAACAGGATGAGATACATGTGTGCGGCTACACCTGCACTACTGAAAGTATTCATTTAATTTAAAGTAGTCGGTCCTACAGTTGGCCTTCTTAAGCCGCGAAATTGATGGTGAAACAGTTGGTCCATTCTGCCTAGGTCAATAAAACAGTTTATATGTCACAGATTTAGTAGCATAATTTTAGTCGACAAAGTACAGAAATGAAGAACTAAAACATTTTCAGTCGGTCACGTGTGCTGTAAAACTTGATGAGGTCGCAGTTGATTAATTCATTTTACGATATAAGGCCAAATCCTTCCAATTCACCATTTGGTGCATGGAATCCCTATGTTATCATGGCACAGTTTATCCCTAGCTTCTCGTGCACACTGAATGTTTTCATGTTAAAGTTGATTTAATAATGATCATGTTACATGGGTGGGGTGGGAAGGATTGGGGGCGTACACTTGATAAGGAATCAAATGGCCATCAGGGCCATGCAATTCATCTCGCTCCGGGCCTACATGAAACTGGCTTAACAAGTAATTGATTGATTTTTTTTCTCCACACTCAAGATCATTTCACTTGCAAGGCGTTGCCAGGTTTTATACTGTAAGATAACTAGATACCCGTCGAATACCTGGCAACTCAACCACAAAGTGATCGAGTGTAAATTTCACTTAAAAGTTTCTTTTTTCTGGACTGAGTATGATTAGAACCTGCAAACCATCGTCAGGAGGCTTGTGTGGGACTGAGACCCCATCGTTCTGCCGTCAGGAGGCTTGTGTGGGACTGAGACCCCATCGTTCTGCCGTCAAGAGGCTTGTGTCGGACTGAGACCGCCATCGTTCTGCCGTCAAGAGGCTTGTGTGGGACTGAGACCCCATCGTTCTGCCGTCGAGAGGCTTGTGTGGGACTGAGACCCCATCGTTCTTCCGCCGGGAGGCTTGTGTGGGACTGAGACACCATCGTTATGCCGTCGAAGCTTGTGTCAGACTGAGACCCCATCGTTCTGCCGTCGGGAGGCTTGTGTCGAAATGAGGCCTCATCGCTCTGCCGTCGGGAAACTGGGGTCGGACTGAGACCCAATCGTTCTGCCGTTCAGAGGCTAGTGTGGGACTGAGACCCCATCGTTCTGCCGTTGGAAGGCTTCTATGGGACTGAGACCCTATCGTTCTGCCGTCGGGTGGCTTGTGTGGGACTGAGACACAATTGTTACGCCGTCAAGGCTTGTGTCGGACTGAGAACCAATCGTTCTGCCGTCGGGAGGCTTGTATGGGACTAAAACACCTTCGTTATGCCGTCGAGGCTTGTGTCAGACCGAGACCCAATCGTTCTGCCGTCGGGAGGCTTGTGTGGGACTGAGACCCCATCGTTCTGCCGTCGGGAGGTTTGTATGGGACTGAGACCCGATCGTTCTGCCATTGGGAGGCTTGTGTTGGACTGAGACCCCATCGTTCTGCCGTCGAAAGGCTTGTGTCGGACTGAGACCCCATTGTTCTGCCATCGGGAGGCTTGTGTCAGACTAAGATTCCATCGTTCTGCCGTCGAGAGGCTTGTGTGGGACTGAGACCCCATCGTTCTGCCGTCGGGAGGCTTGTGTCGAAATGAGGCATAATCGCTCTGCCGTCGGGAAACTGGGGTCGGACTGAGACCCAATCGTTCTGCCGTTCAGAGGCTAGTGTGGGACTGAGACCCCATCGTTCTGCCGTTGGAAGGATTCTATGGGACTGAGACCCCATCGTTCTGCCGTCGGGTGGCTTGTGTGGGACTGAGACACAATTGTTACGCCGTCAAGGCTTGTGTCAGACTGAGAACCAATCGTTCTGCCGTCTGGAGGCTTGTATGGGACTAAGACACCTTCGTTATGCCGTCGAGGCTTGTGTCAGACTGAGACCCAATCGTTCTGCCGTCGGGAGGTTTGTATGGGACTGAGACCCAATCGTTCTGCCGCCGGGAGGCTTGCGTCTGACTGGGATCCCATCGCTTTGCCGTCGGGAGGCTTGTGTCGGACTGAGACACCATCGTTCCGCCGTAAAGAAGCTTGTGTCGAAATGAGACCTCATCGTTCAGCCGTCGGCAGCCTTATGTCGGACTGAGACCCCATCGTTCTGCCGTCGAGAGGCTAGTGTCGGACTGAGACCCCATTGTTCTGCCGTCGGGGGGCTTGTATGGGACTGAGACCCCATCGTTCTGCCATCGGGATGCTTGTGTCGGACTGAGACCCCATCGTTCTGCCGTCGAGAGGCTTGTGTCGGACTGAGACCCCATCGCTTTGCCGTTGGGAGGCTTGTGTCGGACTGAGATCCCATTGTTCTGCCGTTGAGAGGCTTGTGTGGGACTGAGACCCCATCGTTCTGCCGTCGGGAGGCTTGTGTCGAAATGAGGCCTCATCTCTCTGCCGTCGGGAGACTTGTAAGTGAACGAGTATTATTTTACGCTAGTTTTGAAAAACAAACCTCACGACGCTCAATTAATGTATTTATATACTGCTGAATGTATTGTATAGGTGATTACAAATTTTGGACAGTAAATTTTTCTAAATATTTTTTTTTACCTCCTTGATACAATATTTCTCAATTATGATAAAAAATACACAAAAAATGTGCTCACTCATTTTACAATCTATGCAGAAGCTGCATAAATCTAAGTGTGCTAGTAAAACATCCTGGGTGTAATCTACCATGCTAAAGCTCTTAGTTGTGACAGGGCCGCTTATTCGGATGAAAAATACTTTTCGTTGCGTTTTATTTACTAAACCGCCTATATTTTGATCTCAGAAACGCTATGGTAAAGCAATGATTAATATTTATCATCGCTTTATCATCGCGTTTCCATCGTGTTTGTGGCTAATCCTAAAAACGAATTTGTAAAATAAAATGCAAAGGTAATCCCATAAAATGTCTTTTTTGTCGCATATTGCAAGTGAAATCAGACAGAAATACTATAGAAAAGCGATGGTAAAGGGATGTTAAGTATTTACCATCGCATTTCCATAGTGTTTCTGAGATCAAAATGTAAGTAGCACGCAATGATAAGTATTTTTCATCGTGTTTTACATAGGAAGTGAGTCGATTTCATAAAGTATAACACGAAAATAAATCTTGCTATATTTTTCATCGCGTCTTAGATTTCGATTTAGCTTAGTTGAGTATCTATAACGCCATGTCCCTTCTCGGCCATCATAGTTTCTCCATCTCTACTTGGTATTGTATGTTTCCCTCCAATCCCACAGCTTATCACGACAATATTTAATGCTTTGTTTACTCCTTAATATAATACCATAAATAAATATTTTTCTATATTTCCTCCTACAAGAGATGCTCACAGTGTATCTATTTTGATGTATTACATTATGTTAAACATGTCTGTATGCTAAGATATAGCCCCTCTGTCAAGTCGACTTATTTTGTATTACTTTTTGCCCATAGCCTTGAGTTATTAGTTGTGTTGTTTACATCGAAGGTTTTAATGTCATTGAAAAAGGGTTACCGCTAATGTTACCCCAAAAATAATGCACTTACGCAAACAGCGTTCTTGCATGTTCAGGATTTTCCTGCATTAGAATGCATCTTCACGTTAGTCCAAGAAACCAGATCGGTATTGGTATAGCGTATATAATTTAGAATGACATGTGGTGTATCACTGAATTAGTACATAACCGACACTGTGGGGTGTTTATGTTAAACAGGAACCAATGCCATACAATTCTTAAAATTTTAAGTTTCTTGAAATTGGTACATTTTTTTTTTGTTTACAAATCTGAACTTCTTGAAACAAATGGCTGACCACGTAGAATGTGGCAAGCAAGTCTTTTAGAGTAAAAATCTCAACAAAGAATTATGTACTAATGAGAAAAGATTAAGACGTCACCACGAACTATTAAAGTAACACTAGGTGGTGATGTCCTAATTTTCCTCATTAGTATGGAACCCACGTTTAAAGAGAGTTTCAAACATTTTTTAAGAATGATGTATGTAGTTTTGTATTTTAAAATGATAGCGGAATTCAGGGTAGCGTTTCTTTTCTTTCCAACAATTCCTCACGGTAAGTTGAAAAACTTGTAAGGTTTATAGGTAAATGATGACTTCCCAAGACAATTATAGAAACTTGTCTAAATAGTTTTTCCAGTAAAAAAGATAATTCTTCTCATTGAGCCTGTGTGACTTAATTTTCAAAAATATATTGTACTTTGCAATATGTGTTAACAAGGCTCAAAAGGCGCTCATATGTGTTGGACTGAGACCCAATCGTTCTGCCGCCGAGAGGCTTGCGTCTGACTGGGATCCCATCGCTTTGCCGTCGGGAGGCTTGTGTCGGACTGAGACCCCATCGTTTCGCCGTAAAGAAGCTTGTGTCGAAATGAGACCTCATCGTTCAGCCGTCGGGAGGCTTATGTCGGACTGAGACCCCATCGTTCTGCCGTCGAGAGGCTAGTTTCGGACTGAGACCCCATTGTTCTGCCGTCGGGGGGCTTGTATGGGACTGAGACCCCATCGTTCTGCCATCGGGATGCTTGTGTCGGACTGAGACCCCATCGTTCTGCCGTCGAGAGGCTTGTGTCGGACTGAGACCCCATCGCTTTGCCGTCGGGAGGCTTGTGTCGGACTGAGATCCCATCGTTCTGCCGTCGAGAGGCTTGTGTGGGACTGAGACCCCATCGTTCTGCCGTCGGGAGGCTTGTGTCGAAATGAGGCCTCATCGCTCTGCCGTCGGGAGACTTGTAAGTGAACGAGTATTATTTTACGCTAGTTTTGAAAAACAAACCTCACGACGCTCAATTAATGTATTTATATACTGCTGAATGTATTGTATGGGTGATTACAAATTTTGGACAATCAATTTTTTTAAATATTTTTTTTTACCTCCTTGATACAATATTTCTCAATTATGATAAAAAATACACAAAAAAATGTGCTCACTCATTTTACAATCTATGCAGAAGCTGCATAAATCTAAGTGTGCTAGTAAAACATCCTGGGTGTAATCTACCATGCTAAAGCTCTTAGTTGTGACGGGGCCGCTTATTCGGATGAAAATTACTTTTCGTTGCGTTTTATTTACTAAACCGCCTATATTTTGATCTCAGAAACGCTATGGTAAAGCAATGGTTAATATTTATCGTCGCTTTATCATCGCGTTTCCATCGTGTTTGTGGCTAATCCTAAAAACGAATTTGTAAAATAAAATGCAAAGGTAATCCCATAAAAAGTCTTTTTTGTCGCATATTGCAAGTGAAATCAGACAGAAATACTATAGAAAAGCGATGGTAAAGGGATGTTAAGTATTTATCATCGCATTTCCATAGTGTTTCTGAGATCAAAATGTAAGCGGTTTAGTAAGTAGCACGCAATGATAAGTATTTTTCATCGTGTTTCCATCATGTTTTACATAGGAAGTGAGCCGATTTCATAAAGTATAACACGAAAATAAATCTTGCTATATTTTTCATCGCGTCTTAGATTTCGATTTAGCTTGGTTGAGTATCTATAACGCCCTGTCCCTTCTCGGCCATCATAGTTTCTCCATCTCTACTTGGTATTGTATGTTTCCCTCCAATCCCACAGCTTATCACGACAATATTTAATGCTTTGTTTACTCCTTAATATAATACCATAAATAAATATTTTTCTATATTTCCTCCTACAAGAGATGCTCACAGTGTATCTATTTTGATGTATTACATTATGTTAAACATGTCTGTATGCTAAGATATAGCTCCTCTGTCAAGTCGACTTATTTTGTATTACTTTTTGCCCATAGCCTTGAGTTATTAGTTGTGTTGTTTACATCGAAGGTTTTAATGTCATCGAAAAAGGGTTACCGCTAATGTTACCCAAAAAATAATGTACTTACGCAAACAGCGTTCTTGCATGTTCAGGATTTTCCTGCATTAGAATGCATCTCCACGTTAGTCCAAGAAACCAGATCGGTATTGGTATAGCGTATATAATTTAGAATGACATGTGGTGTATCACTGAATTAGTACATAACCGACACTGTGGGGTGTTTATGTTAAACAGGAACCAATGCCATACAATTCTTAAAATTTTAAGTTTATTGAAATTGGTACATTTTTTTTTGTTTACAAATCTGAACTTCCTGAAACAAATGGCTGACCACGTAAAATGTGGCAAGCAAGTCTTTTAGAGTAAAAATCTCAACAAAGAATTATGTACTAATGAGAAAAGATTAAGACGTCACCACGAACTATTAAAGTAACACTGGGTGGTGATGTCCTAATTTTCCTCATTAGTATGGAACCCAAGTTTAAAGAGAGTTTCAAACATTTTTTAAGAATGATGTATGTAGTTTTGTATTTTAAAATGATAGCGGAATTCAGGGTAGCGTTTCTTTTCTTTCCAACAATTCCTCACGGTAAGTTGAAAAACTTGTAAGGTTTATAGGTAAATGATGACTTCCCAAGACAATTATAGAAACTTGTCTAAATAGTTTTTCCAGTAAAAAAGATAATTCTTCTCATTGAGCCAGTGTGACTTAATTTTCAAAAATATATTGTACTTTACAATATGTGTTAACAAGGCTCAAAAGGCGCTCACTGATGTTTGAAGATGATACTGCATCTGTTTCTATGATGCTGAGATATTTTTTCCGGTTAAGCCTATACATGTGCACAGGCGTTTATTTCTATCGGTCACGGTTTTACAATAGACTGCCGCAAATATACTAGCCCACGGGATCAGGGTGTACTAGGCATATTGATTTTTTGGGGAAGGGAACAATGTTACAAATAACAATTACTGGATACTATGTTAAATTTAGTACATAGCAATTTACACATAGCATTTTCTCCAACATGTATCAGATAAAATGATAAAAAAATATATCATGGTCCAAACTTTTATATGCTACATATGTATAATATGTTATTGACCGACAAACTTTCTATGATATCCAAGAAATAATCAGAAGAAGAAAAAAGTACAATAATTCTCTCCGAAGGCTCTTCCAGAAAAAAAAATATAGAAATAATACGCTGACAAGGATAAAGTACTGTTCCCACTACCATCCCTTCCCCAAAACTAACAAAACAAATACACAAATAAACAACACAAACATACACACACACGCTCAACAGTCACATACACCATATAAGCAAGTGGTTGAATTACGCCATTAAAATTCTGTTTTAAGCCCATGAAAGTTTGTTGCTGAAAATTTTTTTTTTCTAAAATGAAATATGATTTTCCTTTATGTAACGTTTTCAATATCTAGATGTCTTTTATATGGCAAGTCTTAGAAATGTTGCTGAGAATCTAGCATACATCACAGGCACACGGAGTGCTCTTCCTTATCCACCCTTTGATAAGGTTATAATCAGTCGGAACACCCTTCGGCTATCTTCGCTCGCTACAGGTCGTTCTTTGACACGCCTCGAATTGGCTGCGCTTTTTATACGGTAAATCACCGTATTTTGGGCTGAATACAAATGGCGTCGAAAGCATATATAAGAAAAAAAATTATAGTAAATTAATCAAACACTGCAATCATCTAGAAAGAAATTGTTGTATATATGTTATTTAGCTCGGTAAAGTTTCGATACATTCTAGGACTCCTCCATTGCTTCAATTATAAAATTGATCGAGTCTGAAAGTAAACAAATACAGTGTTTCGATTTATTGCGTGATGACGATGACACTTTTGTTGGGCCCTTTCATAGGCATACACGTTTCTGATGAAATACTCAAACGAAGGAAATATACCAAATACAAAGAAACAATACACGATACAAAAGCAAATTATTAGTGTGAAGTAATAAACGTGGGAAAAAAGTCAGAAAAAAGTGACTTTATAATCATTCTAAAAACCTCGTTAAACATTAAACATTTACATTTATTTCTACACTATACAATATCTACTTAAATTGACATGAGCTGTCTATATATTGCCGTGAAATACCAACTAACAAATTGTTGACCATTTTTCTCCAGAAGTGAAAATGGCGACTTTTAAAGCGGTGGACACACTAAGCGAATTTTACTCGCCGGCGATTCAGCCGAAACTCGCACAGCCGAATTCGCCTGAGAAGCGAGGTGGACACACTAGGCGAATTTCATGCGAATCCCCGGCGATTTGACAGCTGTCAAATGAATTGACGCATGCGGTTGACTCGGCGAATACATTCACAGTGAATTCGCATGAAAAATTCGCCTAGTGTGTCCACCCCTTTAGCTGCGGTTGTAGAAAAGTGTATTAAGCTTAATACCGGTATAACGCCGTGACGTCACAGTTGAATTTCTTTGTTACGTGGCGTCATTTAGACCTGTATTAAGCTTAATACCCGTATAACGCTGTTACGCCACAATGGAATTTCTTTGTTACGTGATGGCATAATACCGGTATAACGCTGTTACGCCACAATGGAATTTCTTTGTTACGTGACGTCATTTAGACCTTATTAAGCTTAATACAGGTATAACGCTGTGACGTCACAATTGAATTTCTTTTTTACGTGACGTCATTAAGACTTTTTGAACAACTCAGCCCTCTAGCTCAGGCAATTATAGACCTTTGACTTTATAACTCATCCAACTCTGGAAATAAACTGCTTCTAACATAACACTTCTGTGTACAAACTGTATTTAACATTGATTGGAGTTTGGAAAACAGGATTGATAGTCAAAACAAATAATAAATGATGATAATAAAATGTACACGATAAAAATGACACGGCCTGTATGATATAATTATACCAAGCATCTGTTATATAATCATAAATACGTTATTTTAAACCGCTTGGTATTTTCTTGATGAATTCAGGTTTATTTATCCCAGCTTTTATCTATGTAATCATTGCCCAGTTTACAAACGAATGAATGTTGCCTTTAAAAAGGTACACCTGGTGGGCAAGTAAATAAAACAGGATGAGATACATGTGTGCGGCTACACCTGCACTACTGAAAGTATTCATTTAATTTAAAGTAGTCGGTCCTACAGTTGGCCTTCTTAAGCCGCGAAATCGATGGTGAAACAGTTGGTCCATTCTGCCTAGGTCAATAAAACAGTTTATATGTCACAGATTTAGTAGCATAATTTTAGTCGACAAAGTACAGAAATGAAGAACTAAAACATTTTCAGTCGGTCACGTGTGCTGTAAAACTTGATGAGGTCGCAGTTGATTAATTCATTTTACGATATAAGGCCAAATCCTTCCAATTCACCATTTGGTGCATGGAATCCCTATGTTATCATGGCACAGTTTATCCCTAGCTTCTCGTGCACACTGAATGTTTTCATGTTAAAGTTGATTTAATAATGATCATGTTACATGGGTGGGGTGGGAAGGATTGGGGGCGTACACTTGATAAGGAATCAAATGGCCATCAGGGCCATGCAATTCATCTCGCTCCGGGCCTACATGAAACTGGCTTAACAAGTAATTGATTGATTTTTTTTCTCCACACTCAAGATCATTTCACTTGCAAGGCGTTGCCAGGTTTTATACTGTAAGATAACTAGATACCCGTCGAATACCTGGCAACTCAACCACAAAGTGATCGAGTGTAAATTTCACTTAAAAGTTTTAAAGTTTCTTTTTTCTGGACTGAGTATGATTAGAACCTGCAAACCATCGTAAGGAGGCTTGTGTGGGACTGAGACCCCATCGTTCTGCCGTCAGGAGGCTTGTGTGGGACTGAGACCCCATCGTTCTGCCGTCAAGAGGCTTGTGTCGGACTGAGACCGCCATCGTTCTGCCGTCAAGAGGCTTGTGTGGGACTGAGACCCCATCGTTCTGCCGTCGAGAGGCTTGTGTGGGACTGAGACCCCATCGTTCTTCCGCCGGGAGGCTTGTGTGGGACTGAGACACCATCGTTATGCCGTCGAAGCTTGTGTCAGACTGAGACCCCATCGTTCTGCCGTCGGGAGGCTTGTGTCGAAATGAGGCCTCATCGCTCTGCCGTCGGGAAACTGGGGTCGGACTGAGACCCAATCGTTCTGCCGTTCAGAGGCTAGTGTGGGACTGAGACCCCATCGTTCTGCCGTTGGAAGGCTTCTATGGGACTGAGACCCTATCGTTCTGCCGTCGGGTGGCTTGTGTGGGACTGAGACACAATTGTTACGCCGTCAAGGCTTGTGTCGGACTGAGAACCAATCGTTCTGCCGTCGGGAGGCTTGTATGGGACTAAAACACCTTCGTTATGCCGTCGAGGCTTGTGTCAGACCGAGACCCAATCGTTCTGCCGTCGGGAGGCTTGTGTGGGACTGAGACCCCATCGTTCTGCCGTCGGGAGGTTTGTATGGGACTGAGACCCGATCGTTCTGCCATTGGGAGGCTTGTGTTGGACTGAGACCCAATCGTTCTGCCGCCGAGAGGCTTGCGTCTGACTGGGATCCCATCGCTTTGCCGTCGGGAGGCTTGTGTCGGACTGAGACACCATCGTTCCGCCGTAAAGAAGCTTGTGTCGAAATGAGACCTCGTCGTTCAGCCGTCGGCAGCCTTATGTCGGACTGAGACCCCATCGTTCTGCCGTCGAGAGGCTTGTGTGGGACTGAGACCCCATCGTTCTTCCGCCGGGAGGCTTGTGTGGGACTGAGACACCATCGTTATGCCGTCGAAGCTTGTGTCAGACTGAGACCCCATCGTTCTGCCGTCGGGAGGCTTGTATGGGACTGATACCCCATCGTTCTGCCATCGGGAGGCTTGTGTAAAACTGATATCCCATCGTTCTGCCGCTGGGAGGCTTGTGTCGGACTGAGACCCCATTGTTCTGCCGTCGAGAGGCTTGTGTCGGACTGAGACCTCATCGTTCTGCCGCCGGGAGGCTTGTGTCGGACTAAGACGTTAGGTTCTCTCGCCGGGAGGCTTATGTCGGACTGGGACCCCATCGTTCCGCCGTCGGGAGGCTTGTGTCGGACTGAGACACCATCGTTCTGCCGTCGAAAGGCTTGTGTCGGACTGAGACCCCATCGTTCTGACGTCGGCAGGCTAGTGTGGAACTGAGACCCCATCGTTCTGCCGTCCGGAATCTTGTATGCGACTGAGACCCCATCGTTCTGCCATCGGGAGGCTTGTGTGGGACTGAGACCTCATCGTTTTGCCGTCGAGAGGCTTGTATGCGACTGAGACCCCATCGTTCTGCCGTCAGGAGGCTTGTGTGGGACTGAGACCCCATCGTTCTGCCGTCGGAAGGCTTGTGTGGGATTGAGACCCCATCGTTCTGCCGTCAAGGGGCTTGTGTGGGACTGAGACCGCCATCGTTCTGCCGTCAACAGGCTTGTGTGGGACTGAGACCCCCTCGTTCTGCCGTCGAGAGGCTTGTGTGGGACTGAGACCCCATCGTTCTTCCGCCGGGAGGCTTGTGTGGGACTATGACCCCATCGTTCTGCCGTCGGGAGGCTTGTGTGGGACTCAGACACTATCGTTATGCCGTCGAGGCTTGTGTGAGACTGAGACCCCATCGGTCTGCCGTCGGGAGGCTAGTGTGGGACTGAGACCCCATCGTTCTGCCGTCTAAAGACTTGTGTCGGACTGAGACCAAATCGTTCTACCGTCGAGAGGCTAGTGTGGGACTGAGACCCCATCGTTCTGCTGTCGGAAGGCTTCTATGGGACTGAGACCCCATCGTTCTGCCGTCAGGTGGCTTGTGTGGGACTGAGACACCATCGTTACGCCGTCGAGGCTTGTGTCGGACTGAGAACCAATCGTTCTGCCGTCGGGAAGCTTGTATGGGACTAAGACACCTTCGTTGTGCCGTCGAGGCTTGTGTCGGACTGAGACCCCATCGTTTTGCCGTCGAGAGGCTTGTGTGGGACTGAGACCTCATCGTTTTGCCGTCGAGAGGCTTGTGTAGGACTGAACCCTGTTTTGCCGTCGAGAGGCTTGCGTCGGACTGAGACCCCGTCGTTCTGCCGTCAGGAGGCTTGTGTGGGACTGAGACCCCATCCTTCTGCCGTCGAGAGGCTTGCGTGGGACTGAGACCCCATCGTTCTGCCGTCGGGAAGATTGTGTGGCACTGAGACCCCATCGTTCTGCCGTCGGGAGGCTTGTGTGACACTGAGACTCCATCGTTCTGCCGTCGGGAGGCTTGTGTCGGACTGAGACCCCATCGTTCTGCCGTCGGGAGGCTTGTGTCGGACTGAGACTCCATGGTTCTGCCGTCGGGTGGCTTGTGTCGGACTGAGACCCCATAGTTCTGCCGTCGGGAGGCTTGTGTGGGACTGAGACCCCATCGTTCTGCCGTCGAAAGGCTTGTGTGGAACTGAGACCCCATCGTTCTGCCGTCGAGAGGCTTGTGTTGGACTTAGACCCCATATTTTTGCCGTCGAGAGGCTTGTGTCGGACTGAGACCGCATCGTTTTGCCGTTGAGAGGCTTGTGTCGGACTGAGACCCCATCGTTTTGCCGTCGAGAGGCTTGTGTAGGACTGAGACCCCATCGTTCTGCCGTCGAGAGGCTTGTGTCGGACTGAGACCCCATCGTTCTGCCGTCAAGAGGCTTCTGTGGGACTGAGACCCAATCGTTCTGTCGTCTGGTGGCTTGTCTCGGACTGAGACCCCATCGTTCTGCCGTCGGGCGGCTTGTGCCGGATTGAGACCCCATCGTTCTGCCGTCGGGAGGCTTGTGTGGCACTGAGACCCCATAGTTCTGCCGTCGAGAGGCTTGTGTGGGACTGAGACCCCATCGTTCTGCCGTCGAGAGGCTTGTGTCGGACTGAGACCCCATCGTTCTGCCGTCGGGAGGCTTGTGTGGGACTGAGACTCCATTGTTTTGCCGTCCGATGGCTTGTGTTGGACTGAGATCCCATCGTTTTGCCGTCGGGAGGCTTGTGTGGGACTAAAACCCCATCGTTCTGCCGTCAGGAGGCTTGTGTGGCACTGAGACCCCATAGTTCTGCCGTCGAGAGGCTTGTGTGGGACTGAGACTCCATCGTTCTGCCGTCGAGAGGCTAGTGTGGGACTGAGACCCCATCGTTCTGCTGTCGGAAGGCTTCTATGGGACTGAGACCCCATCGTTCTGCCGTCAGGTGGCTTGTGTGGGACTGAGACACCATCGTTACGCCGTCGAGGCTTGTGTCGGACTGAGAACCAATCGTTCTGCCGTCGGGAAGCTTGTATGGGACTAAGACACCTTCGTTGTGCCGTCGAGGCTTGTGTCGGACTGAGACCCCATCGTTTTGCCGTCGAGAGGCTTGTGTGGGACTGAGACCTCATCGTTTTGCCGTCGAGAGGCTTGTGTAGGACTGAACCCTGTTTTGCCGTCGAGAGGCTTGCGTCGGACTGAGACCCCGTCGTTCTGCCGTCAGGAGGCTTGTGTGGGACTGAGACCCCATCCTTCTGCCGTCGAGAGGCTTGCGTGGGACTGAGACCCCATCGTTCTGCCGTCGGGAAGATTGTGTGGCACTGAGACCCCATCGTTCTGCCGTCGGGAGGCTTGTGTGACACTGAGACTCCATCGTTCTGCCGTCGGGAGGCTTGTGTCGGACTGAGACCCCATCGTTCTGCCGTCGGGAGGCTTGTGTCGGACTGAGACTCCATGGTTCTGCCGTCGGGTGGCTTGTGTCGGACTGAGACCCCATAGTTCTGCCGTCGGGAGGCTTGTGTGGGACTGAGACCCCATCGTTCTGCCGTCGAAAGGCTTGTGTGGAACTGAGACCCCATCGTTCTGCCGTCGAGAGGCTTGTGTTGGACTTAGACCCCATATTTTTGCCGTCGAGAGGCTTGTGTCGGACTGAGACCGCATCGTTTTGCCGTTGAGAGGCTTGTGTCGGACTGAGACCCCATCGTTTTGCCGTCGAGAGGCTTGTGTACGACTGAGACCCCATCGTTCTGCCGTCGAGAGGCTTGTGTCGGACTGAGACCCCATCGTTCTGCCGTCAAGAGGCTTCTGTGGGACTGAGACCCAATCGTTCTGTCGTCTGGTGGCTTGTCTCGGACTGAGACCCCATCGTTCTGCCGTCGGGCGGCTTGTGCCGGATTGAGACCCCATCGTTCTGCCGTCAGGAGGCTTGTGTGGCACTGAGACCCCATAGTTCTGCCGTCGAGAGGCTTGTGTGGGACTGAGACCCCATCGTTCTGCCGTCGAGAGGCTTGTGTCGGACTGAGACCCCATCGTTCTGCCGTCGGGAGGCTTGTGTGGGACTGAGACTCGATTGTTTTGCCGTCGGATGGCTTGTGTTGGACTGAGATCCCATCGTTTTGCCGTCGGGAGGCTTGTGTGGGACTGAAACCCCATCGTTCTGCCGTCAGGAGGCTTGTGTGGCACTGAGACCCCATAGTTCTGCCGTCGAGAGGCTTGTGTGGGACTGAGACCCCATCGTTCTGCCGTTGGGAGGCTTGTGTGGGACTGAGACTCCATTGTTTGCCGTCGGCTGTCTTGTGTCGGACTGAGACCCCATCGTTTTGCCGTCGAGAGGCTTGTGTGGGACTGAGACCTCATCGTTTTGCCGTTGAGAGGCTGGTGTAGGACTGAGACCCCATCGTTCTGCCGTCGAGAGGCTTGTGTCGGACTGAGACCCCATCGTTCTGCCGTCAAGAGGCTTGTGTGGGACTAAGACCACATCGTTCTGTCGTCGGGTGGCTTGTCTCGGACTGAGACCCCTTCGTTCTGCCTTCGGGTGGCTTGTGTCGGAATGAGACCCCATCGTTCTGCCGTCGGGAGGCTTGTGTGGGACTGAGACGCCATCGTTCTGCCGTCAGGAGGCTTGTGTGGCACTCAGACCCCATCGTTCTGCCGTCAAGAGGCTTGTGTGGGACTGAGACCCCATCGTTCTGCCGTCGAGAGGCTTGTGTCGGACTGAGACCTCATCGTTTTGCCGTTGAGAGGCTTGTGTCGGACTGAGACCCAATCGTTCTGTCGTCGGGTGGCTTGTCTCGGACTTAGACCCCTTCGTTCTGCCGTCGGGTGGCTTGTGTCGGACTGAGACCCCATCGTTCTGCCGTCTGGAGGCTTGTGTGGGACTTAGACCCCATCGTTCTGCCGTCGGGCGGCTTGTGTGGTATTGAGACCCGATCGTTCTGCCGTCGAGAGGCTTGTGTCGGACTGAGACCCCATCGTTTTGCCGTCGGGAGGCTTGTGTGGGTCTGAGACCCCATCGTCCTGCCGTCGAGAGGCTTGTGTCGGACTGAGACACCATCGTTTTGCCGTCGAGAGGCTTGTGTCGGACTGAGACCCCATCGTTCTGCCGTCGAGAGGCTTGTGTTGGGCTGAGAACCCATCGTTTTGCCGTCGAGAGGCTTGTGTGGGACTGAGACCTCATCGTTTTGCCGTTGAGAGGCTTGTGTAGGACTTAGACCCCATCGTTCTGCCGTCGAGAGGCTTGTGTCGGACTGAGACCCCATCGTTCTGCCATCAAGAGGCTTGTTTGGGACTGAGACCCCATCGTTCTGTCGTCGGGTGGCTTGTCTCGGACTGAGACCCCTTCGTTCTGCCGTCGGGTGGCTTGTGTCGGAATGAGACCCCATCGTTCTGCCGTCTGGAGGCTTGTGTGGGACTTAGACCCCATCGTTCTGCCGTCAGGAGGCTTGTGTGGGACTGAGACGCCATCGTTCTGCCGTCAGGAGGCTTGTGTGGCACTGAGACCCCATCGTTCTGCCGTCGAGAGGCTTGTGTGGGACTGAGACCCCATCGTTCTGCCGTCGAGAGGCTTGTGTCGGACTGAGACCCCATCGTTCTGCCGTCAAGAGGCTTGTGTGGGACTTAGACCCCATCGTTCTGCCGTCGGGAGGCTTGTGTGGGACTGAGACGCCATCGTTCTGCCGTCAGGAGGCTTGTGTGGCACTGAGACCCCATCGTTTTGCCGTCGAGAGGCTTGTGTGGGACTGAGACCCCATCGTTCTGCCGTCGAGAGGCTTGTGTTGGGCTGAGAACCCATCGTTTTGCCGTCGAGAGGCTTGTGTGGGACTGAGACCTCATCGTTTTGCCGTTGAGAGGCTTGTGTAGGACTTAGACCCCATCGTTCTGCCGTCGAGAGGCTTGTGTCGGACTGAGACCCCATCGTTCTGCCATCAAGAGGCTTGTTTAGGACTGAGACCCCATCGTTCTGTCGTCGGGTGGCTTGTCTCGGACTGAGACCCCTTCGTTCTGCCGTCGGGTGGCTTGTGTCGGAATGAGACCCCATCGTTCTGCCGTCTGGAGGCTTGTGTGGGACTTAGACCCCATCGTTCTGCCGTCAGGAGGCTTGTGTGGGACTGAGACGCCATCGTTCTGCCGTCAGGAGGCTTGTGTGGCACTGAGACCCCATCGTTCTGCCGTCGAGAGGCTTGTGTGGGACTGAGACCCCATCGTTCTGCCGTCAGGAGGCTTGTGTGGCACTAAGACCCCATCGTTCTGCCGTTGAGAGGCTTGTGTGGGACTGAGACCCCATCGTTCTGTCGTCGGGTGGCTTGTCTCGGACTGAGACCCCTTCGTTCTGCCGTCGGGTGGCTTGTGTCGGAATGAGACCCCATCGTTCTGCCGTCTTGAGGCTTGTGTGGGACTTAGACCCCATCGTTCTGCCGTCAGGAGGCTTGTGTGGGACTGAGACGCCATCGTTCTGCCGTCAGGAGGCTTGTGTGGCACTGAGACCCCATCGTTCTGCCGTCGAGAGGCTTGTGTGGGACTGAGACCCCATCGTTCTGCCGTCAGGAGGCTTGTGTGGCACTGAGACCCCATCGTTCTGCCGTCGAGAGGCTTGTGTGGGACTGAGACCCCATCGTTCTGCCGTCGAGAGGCTTGTGTGGAACTGAGACCCCATCGTTCTACCGTCGAGAGGCTTGTGTGGCACTGAGACCCCATCGTTCTGCCGTCGAGAGGCTGGTGTCGGACTGAGACCCCAATTGTTCTGCCGTCGGATGGCTTGTGTCGGACTAAGACCCTATCGTTCTGCCGCCGAAAGGCTTGTGTGGCACTGAGACCCCATCGTTCTGCCGTCGAGAGGCTTGTGTGGGACTGAGACCCCATCGTTCTGCCGTCGAGAGGCTTGTGTGGAACTGAGACCCCATCGTTCTACCGTCGAGAGGCTTGTGTGGCACTGAGACCCCATCGTTCTGCCGTCGAGAGGCTGGTGTCGGACTGAGACCCCAATTGTTCTGCCGTCGGATGGCTTGTGTCGGACTAAGACCCTATCGTTCTGCCGCCGAAAGGCTTGTGTCGGACTGAGATTCCATCGTTCTGCCGTCGGGAGGCTTGTGTGAGACTGAGACCCCATCGTTCACTATTTGGTTCAACTGAGTGACTGCATGGAATCTCTAACTGAATGTTTTCAGGGTAAAATTGATTTAATTGATCATGTTATATGGGTGGGGTGGAGAGGGTTGGGAGCGTACCATTGATAAGGAATCAAATGGCCATCAGGGCCATGCAACTCATCTCGCTCCAGGCCTACATGAAACTGGCTTTACAAGTAATTGATTGATTTTTTTTCTCCACACTGAAGATCATTTCACTTGCATGGCGTTGCTAGGTTTGTGTCGAAATGAGACCTCATCACTCTGCCGTCGGTAGGCTTGTAATGGGACTCCATTCTGTAAGTGAACGAGTATTTTTACGCTAGTATTGAAAAACAAACCTCACGACGCTCAATGTATTTATATACTGCTGAATGTATTGTATGGGTGATGACAAATTTTGTACAGATTGATTTTTTAATTATATTTTTTACCGCCTTGATACAATATTTCTCAATTATAATTAAACAAATAAATTTGCTCACTCATTTTACAATCTATGCAGAAGCTGCATAAATCTAAGTGTGCTAGTAAAAAAACCTGGGTGTAATCTACCATGCTAAAGCTCTTAATTATGACGGGGCGTCTTGGCTTATTCGGCGTTTTATGCGTTTTAAGTCTCTAAAGGTGACACAAGCCTTCCATCGATGTGTCGCAGGTTTAAATCCCACTCAGTCCAAAGTAAAAATCAAAATAGAAATCTGATTGAGTTTTCACTTGATTTGCCTATTTAGTATGGTTGCCAAGTAACTACCCTCCCTCCTACTTACAAAACGTCTTTAAGTACTTTTGGATCATTTTAAATAGTTTGTTATTGTTGAATTGATGTTTTAAAAAATTAGAATGCTGGTATAAATATAATACTGCTTTTTGTTTTAATTTATAGTTTTTTTTAGTTCTAATTCTACCCAAAAGTTGTTTTTTAAGTGAATGCATTTAGTGTTTTGCTTTACGTTTTCAGTATTAATTTAATAGGAGACTACAGATAGCAGTTGTAGGTACAAACGAAAACTTTTTGTACTTTCTCTATTTTATTGTGATTTTGTTTAGTTTGTGTGTCGAGAAACATTGTTCATGAATAAAGGCTTTATTTGAAAGTATTCCTATGTTCACTACAGTAGCATGTAGTTGAAATATGTATTCCCCTTTATTGCCTGGTCTACACGTTTCAGAATCGCACCGTATATACCAGGAGTCCGAAATAGCTACGATGATGTTAGACATTTTCTGACAGATAGGCCATCGTCATGGTGGTCTATCTGTCAGAAAATATCATCGCAGATATTACGGACTAATACCATTAATGTATTTTTACAACTTTTATTGTATAAATTGTTTCTTTTTACAGATGTTTTAATTTTTACTGCACCAAATTTTATTTCCATTTAGTTGCTCACAAAATTATCTAGTGTAGCCCTGAAATTGCAAACAGCCTTTGTGGCTTCCGTCTGTCTCAAACCTTTGTTTGTCTCTCTCTCAGTCCAAAGACTCGCCGCATGTTGATTGATTTTTTACGCCGCACTCCAGAGGAAACCGGGCTCATTGCCTGGAGGAAATCCCCGACCTTCGGCGAATACCTGGCAACTCTTCCACATACGGCGATCGAGTGAAAAATCCACTCAGATGTTGAAGGTTTGTCAGTTACCGACCACACCACAATATAAGGGAGATAATCATGAGTGACACCAATGGATTTGTGTCTGTAAATAGGAATCTTCTTGATTGAAAGTAGAACTTGTATTTTGTTTGTTTCCTTGTAACTGCACCGTTCAGTTTTAGTCGAATTTTGACACGCTTTTAACATCATTGCAAAACCTTTTGTTCTAATTTGTATTTATTTGTTTGGTTTCCATCAACATGTATTAAACATTAAATTCTGTTGTTAGATTATTGATTGTCTGTGTCTCCATCTCTACTTGATTTTGTACGCTTCCCTCCAATCCCACAGCTTACCACCACAATATTTAATGCTTTAATATAATACCATAAATAAATATTTTTCTATACTTTCTTCTACAAAAAATGCTCATAATGTATCTATTTTGATGTAAAACATTATGTTAAACATGTTTGTATGCTAAAATAAAGCCCCTCTGTCAAGTCGACTTATTTTGTATCACTATTTTGCCCTTAGCCTTGAGTTATTAGTTGTGTTGTTTACATCGAAGGCTTTAATGTAGTTGAGAAAGGGTTTCCGTATGCGAATGTTACACAAAACATTATGTACTAAAGAAAACAACGTTCTTGCAAGTTCATGATTTTCCTGCATTAGAATGCGTCTCCACGTTTGTCCAAGAAACCAGATCGGTATTGGTATAGCCTATATGATTTAGAATGAGATGTGGTGTGGGGCGTTTTTGTTAAACACGAACCAATGCCATAAAATTCTTAGACTTTTAAATTTGTTGAAATTGGCACCTTTTTTGGTTTACAAATCTGAACTTCTTGAAACAAATGGCTGACCACGTAGAATTTGGCAAAAAAGTCTTGAAAGCAAGTTGAAAAACTTGTAAGGTTTATAGGTAAATGATGACTTCCCAAGAAAATTATAGAAACTTGTCTAAATAGTTTTTCCAGTAAAAAGATAATTCTTCTCATTGTGCCTGTGTGACTTAATTTTCAAAAAGACACTGTACTGTACAATATGTGTTAACAAGGATCAAAAGGCGCTCACTGATGTTTGAAGATGAAACTGTACTCGGTTTCTATGATGCTGAGAATCTAACATCCATCACACGGAGTGCTCTCCCTTATTCACCCTCGATAAGCTTAATAAGCTTTATAATATGGATACAGGTCACAGTTTGTCACTTCCGGAAATTCCGAAAGAATTTACGAAAGAAGTTCCAGATATTTTTGTGTGTTTTTTTTATTATTTTTTCCTGGCCCCCTGCATTTTTTTTCTGGGCATTTTTGTAGTTTTTATGAAAGGACAGGGGTTGAGTTACTGTCTGGAAATGATTTTAGAAGTGAAATGGGACCAGTTCAGGTGGTGGAGATCTGGTAGTTGGGGGTGCTTTGGTCTATTTACATGCGGCGGAATATGTGCAAAGAGACCCCTATCAGCTGATTCTTCTCGTATCTCAAAATTTCTACCTTCAACCTATGAAAAAATTGTGCTTAAAATACTGCCAAAGGACTGTTCAAGGCCCCCACCGAAGGATTTGGTTCAACGAAAGTTAGGGAAGGTGCTGTGAGAGCAGACATTAACATTACCGCAAATGGGAAATGAAGGAAAATGAAACTGTGACCTGCTGCCTTTATGGGTTGAAGACATATTTTGTGAAATAGATCACTGTACAACAACAACACTGTGTTTGTGGCTTAAAACTTGTCAGAAACACATTATAAGACCTATAGTACTGTCTAGATGTGCTGAAAATGTATCTTTCATGTCTTTTCTAGCAAAATATTTGCACAAAATTGATTTCTTGATAGTTTGGGGGGGCAAAGTAATGTACATGATTATGAGTTGAATTTCTCCTGTAAGTAAATGATACTTTTCAATATGGTAGTTCACCTATTTCTGCAATGATATGCCACACAATCTGGTTGCTTTTCTCATTACCCTTGCCAAAACACACAGAACACTACCCTACCCCCCAAAAATTGAAAAGAATTTGGGCATTACTTGATTTTGTGTACATATTAAATTTTATTTGGCTTTCTGACAAAAACCTATAGTTCTTACATTGATTTGATGGTCAACATGTGAGAAACATAATAACCTCCTTTTAGGTCTTACCAAATGCCTTTTCTTGTAAAAAAAAACTTTTTCAGTGTTGTTTTATGTCAAACTGAATATTTTGTGTACTCTTTCAAGTAATTTCAGGTCCTGTATAAGATGAATGGAATTGTTTATCCACCTGTGAGCATAATTTCCTGATTCACACATCAAAGGAATGGAAATGAGAGTCTTTCTACTTTTTCCAGAGGTAATTTTACCATTGGCATGGCTTCACAGCTTCATTACATTAGAAATTCGCCTCAAATAGCATGCCTAATGGCACTCAAAGTTGGCATAAATTCGCCCAGAATATAATGACCTGGGCTTTCCTGATTTTATTCAGTACCTGCATGTGTCTTACACAATTTTCACTTGCAAGAATGCAGGAATCAATTGTTTTTAAAAATAAACCAACCTAACATTTACCCCACCCCCCTTTTTTTGCATATTTTTTCTTAAATCTAATCATATTTTCCCAGAAATATCCTTTTAGACCCTTGTTTGACTTTTTGGGGTGCAGTTTTGTTCTCTGGGCTAGGCTAATAATTAAGTTTATATTCAAGGGTACTTGTGGGCAGTTTTGAACAGAGTTTTGTGTTGGGGGATCCCAACAATAAGCCGTGCGGCAGGGGACTTCTTCCTCTGGTTTTAAGCTTTCCAGTACAATTTTGAGCCTAAAATCAACCTGGGATACAAGAATAACACTTGTTTTTTCAAGTTGTTTAAATTTGGCCACAGTATGACTGACTTTGAGTAGAATTTATCCATTTTGTAATCCAACAAATCTTAAAATGTAACAAATGCACAGTATATTTTAGTTGAGGAAGCCACAAAAAGATATGTGTCCTCATAAAGTTAGTATTTTATGGTAGAACGCTCTTAGTAGAAGTCACACTAGTTTACAGAGTTCAAATATGTTATCCCAGAGCTGAGATATGACAATTTTAAGCTTTTTTAGCTCACCGGTCATTGTCCTTGCTATGTTCTAATGGGGGGTGGTGTAAATGGGAGGGCTACAGAAGGCTTAGTTTTCATTGCATTTAGTTTTCCTCTTGAGAGATCATTCCAAATACCTTTAACCTCAATGTGTTAGATTTAGAAGTAGATTGAAGGAATTTTGTGCCTCTGTTAGGATACAGGTCACAGTTTGTCACTTCCGAAAGAAGTTCCAGATATTTTTGTGTGTTTTTTTTATTATTTTTTCCTGGCCCCCTGCATTTTTTTTCTGGGCATTTTTGTAGTTTTTATGAAAGGACAGGGGTTGAGTTACTGTCTGGAAATGATTTTAGAAGTGGAATGGGACCAGTTCAGGTGGTGGAGATCTGGTAGTTGGGGGTGCTTTGGTCTATTTACATGCGGCGGAATATGTGCAAAGAGACCCCTATCAGCTGATTCTTCTCGTATCTCAAAATTTCTACCTTCAACCTATGAAAAAATTGTGCTTAAAATACTGCCAAAGGACTGTTCAAGGCCCCCACCGAAGGATTTGGTTCAACGAAAGTTAGGGAAGGTGCTGTGAGAGCAGACATTAACATTACCGCAAATGGGAAATGAAGGAAAATGAAACTGTGACCTGCTGCCTGTATGGGTTGAAGACATATTTTGTGAAATAGATCACTGTACAACAACAACACTGTGTTTGTGGCTTAAAACTTGTCAGAAACACATTATAAGACCTATAGTACTGTCTAGATGTGCTGAAAATGTATCTTTCATGTCTTTTCTAGCAAAATATTTGCACAAAATTGATTTCTTGATAGTTTGGGGGGGCAAAGTTATGTACATGATTATGAGTTGAATTTCTCCTGTAAGTAAATGATACTTTTCAATATGGTAGTTCACCTATTTCTGCAATGATATGCCACACAATCTGGTTGCTTTTCTCATTACCCTTGCCAAACACACAGAACACTACCCTACCCCCCAAAAATTGAAAAGAATTTGGGCATTACTTGATTTTGTGTACATATTAAATTTTATTTGGCTTTCTGACAAAAACCTACAGTTCTTACATTGATTTGATGGTCAACATGTGAGAAACATAATAACCTCCTTTTAAGTCTTACCAAATGCCTTTTCTTGTAAAAAAAACTTTTTCAGTGTTGTTTTATGTCAAACTGAATATTTTGTGTACTCTTTCAAGTAATTTCAGGTCCTGTATAAGATGAATGGAATTGTTTATCCACCTGTGAGCATATTTTCCTGATTCACACATCAAAGGAATGGAAATGAGAGTCTTTCTACTTTTTCCAGAGGTAATTTTACCATTGGCATGGCTTCACAGCTTCATTACATTAGAAATTCGCCTCAAATAGCATGCCTAATGGCACTCAAAGTTGGCATAAATTCGCCCAGAATAAAATGACCTGGGCTTTCCTGATTTTATTCAGTACCTGCATGTGTCTTACACAATTTTCACTTGCAAGAATGCAGGAATCAATTGTTTTTAAAAATAAACCAACCTAACATTTACCCCACCCCCCTTTTTTGCATATTTTTTCTTAAATCTAATCATATTTTCCCAGAAATATCCTTTTAGACCCTTGTTTGACTTTTTGGGGTGCAGTTTTGTTCTCTGGGCTAGGCTAATAATTAAGTTTATATTCAAGGGTACTTGTGGGCAGTTTTGAACAGAGTTTTGTGTTTGGGGGATCCCAACAATAAGCCGTGTGGCAGGGGACTTCTTCCTCTGGTTTTAAGCTTTCCAGTACAATTTTGAGCCTAAAATCAACCTGGGATACAAGAATAACACTTGTTTTTTCAAGTTGTTTAAATTTGGCCACAGTATGACTGACTTTGAGTAGAATTTATCCATTTTGTAATCCAACAAATCTTAAAATGTAACAAATGCACAGTATATTTTAGTTGAGGAAGCCACAAAAAGATATGTGTCCTCATAAAGTTAGTATTTTATGGTAGAACACTCTTAGTAGAAGTCACACTAGTTTACAGAGTTCAAATATGTTATCCCAGAGCTGAGATATGACAATTTTAAGCTTTTTTAGCTCACCGGTCATTGTCCTTGATATGTTCTAATGGGGGGTGGTGTAAATGGGAGGGCTACAGAAGGCTTAGTTTTCATTGCATTTAGTTTTCCTCTTGAGAGATCATTCCAAATACCTTTAACCTCAATGTGTTAGATTTAGAAGTAGATTGAAGGAATTTTGTGCCTCTGTTAGGATACAGGTCACAGTTTGTCACTTCCGAAAGAAGTTCCAGATATTTTTGTGTGTTTTTTTTATTATTTTTTCCTGGCCCCCTGCATTTTTTTTCTGGGCATTTTTGTAGTTTTTATGAAAGGACAGGGGTTGAGTTACTGTCTGGAAATGATTTTAGAAGTGGAATGGGACCAGTTCAGGTGGTGGAGATCTGGTAGTTGGGGGTGCTTTGGTCTATTTACATGCGGCGGAATATGTGCAAAGAGACCCCTATCAGCTGATTCTTCTCGTATCTCAAAATTTCTACCTTCAACCTATGAAAAAATTGTGCTTAAAATACTGCCAAAGGACTGTTCAAGGCCCCCACCGAAGGATTTGGTTCAACGAAAGTTAGGGAAGGTGCTGTGAGAGCAGACATTAACATTACCGCAAATGGGAAATGAAGGAAAATGAAACTGTGACCTGCTGCCTGTATGGGTTGAAGACATATTTTGTGAAATAGATCACTGTACAACAACAACACTGTGTTTGTGGCTTAAAACTTGTCAGAAACACATTATAAGACCTATAGTACTGTCTAGATGTGCTGAAAATGTATCTTTCATGTCTTTTCTAGCAAAATATTTGCACAAAATTGATTTCTTGATAGTTTGGGGGGGCAAAGTAATGTACATGATTATGAGTTGAATTTCTCCTGTAAGTAAATGATACTTTTCAATATGGTAGTTCACCTATTTCTGCAATGATATGCCACACAATCTGGTTGCTTTTCTCATTACCTTTGCCAAAACACACAGAACACTACCCTACCCCCCAAAAATTGAAAAGAATTTGGGCATTACTTGATTTTGTGTACATATTAAATTTTATTTGGCTTTCTGACAAAAACCTATAGTTCTTACATTGATTTGATGGTCAACATGTGAGAAACATAATAACCTCCTTTTAGGTCTTACCAAATGCCTTTTCTTGTAAAAAAAAACTTTTTCAGTGTTGTTTTATGTCAAACTGAATATTTTGTGTACTCTTTCAAGTAATTTCAGGTCCTGTATAAGATGAATGAAATTGTTTATCCACCTGTGAGCATATTTTCCTGATTCACACATCAAAGGAATGGAAATGAGAGTCTTTCTACTTTTTCCAGAGGTAATTTTACCATTGGCATGGCTTCACAGCTTCATTACATTAGAAATTCGCCTCAAATAGCATGCCTAATGACACTCAAAGTTGGCATAAATTCGCCCAGAATATAATGACCTGGGCTTTCCTGATTTTATTCAGTACCTGCATGTGTCTTACACAATTTTCACTTGCAAGAATGCAGGAATCAATTGTTTTTAAAAATAAACCAACCTAACATTTACCCCACCCCCCTTTTTTTGCATATTTTTTCTTAAATCTAATCATATTTTCCCAGAAATATCCTTTTAGACCCTTGTTTGACTTTTTGGGGTGCAGTTTTGTTCTCTGGGCTAGGCTAATAATTAAGTTTATATTCAAGGGTACTTGTGGGCAGTTTTGAACAGAGTTTTGTGTTGGGGAATCCCAACAATAAGCCGTGCGGCAGGGGACTTCTTCCTCTGGTTTTAAGCTTTCCAGTACAATTTTGAGCCTAAAATCAACCTGGGATACAAGAATAACACTTGTTTTTTCAAGTTGTTTAAATTTGGCCACAGTATGACTGACTTTGAGTAGAATTTATCCATTTTGTAATCCAACAAATCTTAAAATGTAACAAATGCACAGTATATTTTAGTTGAGGAAGCCACAAAAAGATATGTGTCCTCATAAAGTTAGTATTTTATGGTAGAACACTCTTAGTAGAAGTCACACTAGTTTACAGAGTTCAAATATGTTATCCCAGAGCTGAGATATGACAATTTTAAGCTTTTTTTAGCTCACCGGTCATTGTCCTTGCTATGTTCTAATGGGGGGTGGTGTAAATGGGAGGGCTACAGAAGGCTTAGTTTTCATTGCATTTAGTTTTCCTCTTGAGAGATCATTCCAAATACCTTTAACCTCAATGTGTTAGATTTAGAAGTAGATTGAAGGAATTTTGTGCCTCTGTTAGGATACAGGTCACAGTTTGTCACTTCCGAAAGAAGTTCCAGATATTTTTGTGTGTTTTTTTTATTATTTTTTCCTGGCCCCCTGCATTTTTTTTCTGGGCATTTTTGTAGTTTTTATGAAAGGACAGGGGTTGAGTTACTGTCTGGAAATGATTTTAGAAGTGGAATGGGACCAGTTCAGGTGGTGGAGATCTGGTAGTTGGGGGTGCTTTGGTCTATTTACATGCGGCGGAATATGTGCAAAGAGACCCCTATCAGCTGATTCTTCTCGTATCTCAAAATTTCTACCTTCAACCTATGAAAAAATTGTGCTTAAAATACTGCCAAAGGACTGTTCAAGGCCCCCACCGAAGGATTTGGTTCAACGAAAGTTAGGGAAGGTGCTGTGAGAGCAGACATTAACATTACCGCAAATGGGAAATGAAGGAAAATGAAACTGTGACCTGCTGCCTGTATGGGTTGAAGACATATTTTGTGAAATAGATCACTGTACAACAACAACACTGTGTCTGTGGCTTAAAACTTGTCAGAAACACATTATAAGACCTATAGTACTGTCTAGATGTGCTGAAAATGTATCTTTCATGTCTTTTCTAGCAAAATATTTGCACAAAATTGATTTCTTGATAGTTTGGGGGGGCAAAGTAATGTACATGATTATGAGTTGAATTTCTCCTGTAAGTAAATGATACTTTTCAATATGGTAGTTCACCTATTTCTGCAATGATATGCCACACAATCTGGTTGCTTTTCTCATTACCCTTGCCAAAACACACAGAACACTACCCTACCCCCCAAAAATTGAAAAGAATTTGGGCATTACTTGATTTTGTGTACATATTAAATTTTATTTGGCTTTCTGACAAAAACCTACAGTTCTTACATTGATTTGATGGTCAACATGTGAGAAACATAATAACCTCCTTTTAAGTCTTACCAAATGCCTTTTCTTGTAAAAAAAAACTTTTTCAGTGTTGTTTTATGTCAAACTGAATATTTTGTGTACTCTTTCAAGTAATTTCAGGTCCTGTATAAGATATTTTCCTGATTCACACATCAAAGGAATGGAAATGAGAGTCTTTCTACTTTTTCCAGAGGTAATTTTACCATTGGCATGGCTTCACAGCTTCATTACATTAGAAATTCGCCTCAAATAGCATGCCTAATGGCACTCAAAGTTGGCATAAATTCGCCCAGAATATAATGACCTGGGCTTTCCTGATTTTATTCAGTACCTGCATGTGTCTTACACAATTTTCACTTGCAAGAATGCAGGAATCAATTGTTTTTAAAAATAAACCAACCTAACATTTACCCCACCCCCTTTTTTTGCATATTTTTTCTTAAATCTAATCATATTTTCCCAGAAATATCCTTTTAGACCCTTGTTTGACTTTTTGGGGTGCAGTTTTGTTCTCTGGGCTAGGCTAATAATTAAGTTTATATTCAAGGGTACTTGTGGGCAGTTTTGAACAGAGTTTTGTGTTGGGGGATCCCAACAATAAGCCGTGCGGCAGGGGACTTCTTCCTCTGGTTTTAAGCTTTCCAGTACAATTTTGAGCCTAAAATCAACCTGGGATACAAGAATAACACTTGTTTTTTCAAGTTGTTTAAATTTGGCCACAGTATGACTGACTTTGAGTAGAATTTATCCATTTTGTAATCCAACAAATCTTAAAATGTAACAAATGCACAGTATATTTTAGTTGAGGAAGCCACAAAAAGATATGTGTCCTCATAAAGTTAGTATTTTATGGTAGAACACTCTTAGTAGAAGTCACACTAGTTTACAGAGTTCAAATATGTTATCCCAGAGCTGAGATATGACAATTTTAAGCTTTTTTAGCTCACCGGTCATTGTCCTTGCTATGTTCTAATGGGGGGTGGTGTAAATGGGAGGGCTACAGAAGGCTTAGTTTTCATTGCATTTAGTTTTCCTCTTGAGAGATCATTCCAAATACCTTTAACCTCAATGTGTTAGATTTAGAAGTAGATTGAAGGAATTTTGTGCCTCTGTTAGGATACAGGTCACAGTTTGTCACTTCCGAAAGAAGTTCCAGATATTTTTGTGTGTTTTTTTTATTATTTTTTCCTGGCCCCCTGCATTTTTTTTCTGGGCATTTTTGTAGTTTTTATGAAAGGACAGGGGTTGAGTTACTGTCTGGAAATGATTTTAGAAGTGGAATGGGACCAGTTCAGGTGGTGGAGATCTGGTAGTTGGGGGTGCTTTGGTCTATTTACATGCGGCGGAATATGTGCAAAGAGACCCCTATCAGCTGATTCTTCTCGTATCTCAAAATTTCTACCTTCAACCTATGAAAAAATTGTGCTTAAAATACTGCCAAAGGACTGTTCAAGGCCCCCACCGAAGGATTTGGTTCAACGAAAGTTAGGGAAGGTGCTGTGAGAGCAGACATTAACATTACCGCAAATGGGAAATGAAGGAAAATGAAACTGTGACCTGCTGCCTGTATGGGTTGAAGACATATTTTGTGAAATAGATCACTGTACAACAACAACACTGTGTTTGTGGCTTAAAACTTGTCAGAAACACATTATAAGACCTATAGTACTGTCTAGATGTGCTGAAAATGTATCTTTCATGTCTTTTCTAGCAAAATATTTGCACAAAATTGATTTCTTGATAGTTTGGGGGGGCAAAGTAATGTACATGATTATGAGTTGAATTTCTCCTGTAAGTAAATGATACTTTTCAATATGGTAGTTCACCTATTTCTGCAATGATATGCCACACAATCTGGTTGCTTTTCTCATTACCCTTGCCAAACACACAGAACACTACCCTACCCCCCAAAAATTGAAAAGAATTTGGGCATTACTTGATTTTGTGTACATATTAAATTTTATTTGGCTTTCTGACAAAAACCTACAGTTCTTACATTGATTTGATGGTCAACATGTGAGAAACATAATAACCTCCTTTTAAGTCTTACCAAATGCCTTTTCTTGTAAAAAAAAACTTTTTCAGTGTTGTTTTATGTCAAACTGAATATTTTGTGTACTCTTTCAAGTAATTTCAGGTCCTGTATAAGATGAATGGAATTGTTTATCCACCTGTGAGCATATTTTCCTGATTCACACATCAAAGGAATGGAAATGAGAGTCTTTCTACTTTTTCCAGAGGTAATTTTACCATTGGCATGGCTTCACAGCTTCATTACATTAGAAATTCGCCTCAAATAGCATGCCTAATGGCACTCAAAGTTGGCATAAATTCGCCCAGAATAAAATGACCTGGGCTTTCCTGATTTTATTCAGTACCTGCATGTGTCTTACACAATTTTCACTTGCAAGAATGCAGGAATCAATTGTTTTTAAAAATAAACCAACCTAACATTTACCCCACCCCCCTTTTTTGCATATTTTTTCTTAAATCTAATCATATTTTCCCAGAAATATCCTTTTAGACCCTTGTTTGACTTTTTGGGGTGCAGTTTTGTTCTCTGGGCTAGGCTAATAATTAAGTTTATATTCAAGGGTACTTGTGGGCAGTTTTGAACAGAGTTTTGTGTTGGGGGATCCCAACAATAAGCCGTGTGGCAGGGGACTTCTTCCTCTGGTTTTAAGCTTTCCAGTACAATTTTGAGCCTAAAATCAACCTGGGATACAAGAATAACACTTGTTTTTTCAAGTTGTTTAAATTTGGCCACAGTATGACTGACTTTGAGTAGAATTTATCCATTTTGTAATCCAACAAATCTTAAAATGTAACAAATGCACAGTATATTTTAGTTGAGGAAGCCACAAAAAGATATGTGTCCTCATAAAGTTAGTATTTTATGGTAGAACACTCTTAGTAGAAGTCACACTAGTTTACAGAGTTCAAATATGTTATCCCAGAGCTGAGATATGACAATTTTAAGCTTTTTTAGCTCACCGGTCATTGTCCTTGCTATGTTCTAATGGGGGGTGGTGTAAATGGGAGGGCTACAGAAGGCTTAGTTTTCATTGCATTTAGTTTTCCTCTTGAGAGATCATTCCAAATACCTTTAACCTCAATGTGTTAGATTTAGAAGTAGATTGAAGGAATTTTGTGCCTCTGTTAGGATACAGGTCACAGTTTGTCACTTCCGAAAGAAGTTCCAGATATTTTTGTGTGTTTTTTTTATTATTTTTTCCTGGCCCCCTGCATTTTTTTTCTGGGCATTTTTGTAGTTTTTATGAAAGGACAGGGGTTGAGTTACTGTCTGGAAATGATTTTAGAAGTGGAATGGGACCAGTTCAGGTGGTGGAGATCTGGTAGTTGGGGGTGCTTTGGTCTATTTACATGCGGCGGAATATGTGCAAAGAGACCCCTATCAGCTGATTCTTCTCGTATCTCAAAATTTCTACCTTCAACCTATGAAAAAATTGTGCTTAAAATACTGCCAAAGGACTGTTCAAGGCCCCCACCGAAGGATTTGGTTCAACGAAAGTTAGGGAAGGTGCTGTGAGAGCAGACATTAACATTACCGCAAATGGGAAATGAAGGAAAATGAAACTGTGACCTGCTGCCTGTATGGGTTGAAGACATATTTTGTGAAATAGATCACTGTACAACAACAACACTGTGTCTGTGGCTTAAAACTTGTCAGAAACACATTATAAGACCTATAGTACTGTCTAGATGTGCTGAAAATGTATCTTTCATGTCTTTTCTAGCAAAATATTTGCACAAAATTGATTTCTTGATAGTTTGGGGGGGCAAAGTAATGTACATGATTATGAGTTGAATTTCTCCTGTAAGTAAATGATACTTTTCAATATGGTAGTTCACCTATTTCTGCAATGATATGCCACACAATCTGGTTGCTTTTCTCATTACCCTTGCCAAAACACACAGAACACTACCCTACCCCCCAAAAATTGAAAAGAATTTGGGCATTACTTGATTTTGTGTACATATTAAATTTTATTTGGCTTTCTGACAAAAACCTACAGTTCTTACATTGATTTGATGGTCAACATGTGAGAAACATAATAACCTCCTTTTAAGTCTTACCAAATGCCTTTTCTTGTAAAAAAAAACTTTTTCAGTGTTGTTTTATGTCAAACTGAATATTTTGTGTACTCTTTCAAGTAATTTCAGGTCCTGTATAAGATGAATGGAATTGTTTATCCACCTGTGAGCATATTTTCCTGATTCACACATCAAAGGAATGGAAATGAGAGTCTTTCTACTTTTTCCAGAGGTAATTTTACCATTGGCATGGCTTCACAGCTTCATTACATTAGAAATTCGCCTCAAATAGCATGCCTAATGGCACTCAAAGTTGGCATAAATTCGCCCAGAATATAATGACCTGGGCTTTCCTGATTTTATTCAGTACCTGCATGTGTCTTACACAATTTTCACTTGCAAGAATGCAGGAATCAATTGTTTTTAAAAATAAACCAACCTAACATTTACCCCACCCCCTTTTTTTGCATATTTTTTCTTAAATCTAATCATATTTTCCCAGAAATATCCTTTTAGACCCTTGTTTGACTTTTTGGGGTGCAGTTTTGTTCTCTGGGCTAGGCTAATAATTAAGTTTATATTCAAGGGTACTTGTGGGCAGTTTTGAACAGAGTTTTGTGTTGGGGGATCCCAACAATAAGCCGTGCGGCAGGGGACTTCTTCCTCTGGTTTTAAGCTTTCCAGTACAATTTTGAGCCTAAAATCAACCTGGGATACAAGAATAACACTTGTTTTTTCAAGTTGTTTAAATTTGGCCACAGTATGACTGACTTTGAGTAGAATTTATCCATTTTGTAATCCAACAAATCTTAAAATGTAACAAATGCACAGTATATTTTAGTTGAGGAAGCCACAAAAAGATATGTGTCCTCATAAAGTTAGTATTTTATGGTAGAACACTCTTAGTAGAAGTCACACTAGTTTACAGAGTTCAAATATGTTATCCCAGAGCTGAGATATGACAATTTTAAGCTTTTTTAGCTCACCGGTCATTGTCCTTGATATGTTCTAATGGGGGGTGGTGTAAATGGGAGGGCTACAGAAGGCTTAGTTTTCATTGCATTTAGTTTTCCTCTTGAGAGATCATTCCAAATACCTTTAACCTCAATGTGTTAGATTTAGAAGTAGATTGAAGGAATTTTGTGCCTCTGTTAGGATACAGGTCACAGTTTGTCACTTCCGAAAGAAGTTCCAGATATTTTTGTGTGTTTTTTTTATTATTTTTTCCTGGCCCCCTGCATTTTTTTTCTGGGCATTTTTGTAGTTTTTATGAAAGGACAGGGGTTGAGTTACTGTCTGGAAATGATTTTAGAAGTGGAATGGGACCAGTTCAGGTGGTGGAGATCTGGTAGTTGGGGGTGCTTTGGTCTATTTACATGCGGCGGAATATGTGCAAAGAGACCCCTATCAGCTGATTCTTCTCGTATCTCAAAATTTCTACCTTCAACCTATGAAAAAATTGTGCTTAAAATACTGCCAAAGGACTGTTCAAGGCCCCCACCGAAGGATTTGGTTCAACGAAAGTTAGGGAAGGTGCTGTGAGAGCAGACATTAACATTACCGCAAATGGGAAATGAAGGAAAATGAAACTGTGACCTGCTGCCTGTATGGGTTGAAGACATATTTTGTGAAATAGATCACTGTACAACAACAACACTGTGTTTGTGGCTTAAAACTTGTCAGAAACACATTATAAGACCTATAGTACTGTCTAGATGTGCTGAAAATGTATCTTTCATGTCTTTTCTAGCAAAATATTTGCACAAAATTGATTTCTTGATAGTTTGGGGGGGCAAAGTAATGTACATGATTATGAGTTGAATTTCTCCTGTAAGTAAATGATACTTTTCAATATGGTAGTTCACCTATTTCTGCAATGATATGCCACACAATCTGGTTGCTTTTCTCATTACCTTTGCCAAAACACACAGAACACTACCCTACCCCCCAAAAATTGAAAAGAATTTGGGCATTACTTGATTTTGTGTACATATTAAATTTTATTTGGCTTTCTGACAAAAACCTATAGTTCTTACATTGATTTGATGGTCAACATGTGAGAAACATAATAACCTCCTTTTAGGTCTTACCAAATGCCTTTTCTTGTAAAAAAAAACTTTTTCAGTGTTGTTTTATGTCAAACTGAATATTTTGTGTACTCTTTCAAGTAATTTCAGGTCCTGTATAAGATGAATGAAATTGTTTATCCACCTGTGAGCATATTTTCCTGATTCACACATCAAAGGAATGGAAATGAGAGTCTTTCTACTTTTTCCAGAGGTAATTTTACCATTGGCATGGCTTCACAGCTTCATTACATTAGAAATTCGCCTCAAATAGCATGCCTAATGACACTCAAAGTTGGCATAAATTCGCCCAGAATATAATGACCTGGGCTTTCCTGATTTTATTCAGTACCTGCATGTGTCTTACACAATTTTCACTTGCAAGAATGCAGGAATCAATTGTTTTTAAAAATAAACCAACCTAACATTTACCCCACCCCCCTTTTTTTGCATATTTTTTCTTAAATCTAATCATATTTTCCCAGAAATATCCTTTTAGACCCTTGTTTGACTTTTTGGGGTGCAGTTTTGTTCTCTGGGCTAGGCTAATAATTAAGTTTATATTCAAGGGTACTTGTGGGCAGTTTTGAACAGAGTTTTGTGTTGGGGAATCCCAACAATAAGCCGTGCGGCAGGGGACTTCTTCCTCTGGTTTTAAGCTTTCCAGTACAATTTTGAGCCTAAAATCAACCTGGGATACAAGAATAACACTTGTTTTTTCAAGTTGTTTAAATTTGGCCACAGTATGACTGACTTTGAGTAGAATTTATCCATTTTGTAATCCAACAAATCTTAAAATGTAACAAATGCACAGTATATTTTAGTTGAGGAAGCCACAAAAAGATATGTGTCCTCATAAAGTTAGTATTTTATGGTAGAACACTCTTAGTAGAAGTCACACTAGTTTACAGAGTTCAAATATGTTATCCCAGAGCTGAGATATGACAATTTTAAGCTTTTTTAGCTCACTGGTCATTGTCCTTGCTATGTTCTAATGGGGGGTGGTGTAAATGGGAGGGCTACAGAAGGCTTAGTTTTCATTGCATTTAGTTTTCCTCTTGAGAGATCATTCCAAATACCTTTAACCTCAATGTGTTAGATTTAGAAGTAGATTGAAGGAATTTTGTGCCTCTGTTAGGATACAGGTCACAGTTTGTCACTTCCGAAAGAAGTTCCAGATATTTTTGTGTGTTTTTTTTATTATTTTTTCCTGGCCCCCTGCATTTTTTTTCTGGGCATTTTTGTAGTTTTTATGAAAGGACAGGGGTTGAGTTACTGTCTGGAAATGATTTTAGAAGTGGAATGGGACCAGTTCAGGTGGTGGAGATCTGGTAGTTGGGGGTGCTTTGGTCTATTTACATGCGGCGGAATATGTGCAAAGAGACCCCTATCAGCTGATTCTTCTCGTATCTCAAAATTTCTACCTTCAACCTATGAAAAAATTGTGCTTAAAATACTGCCAAAGGACTGTTCAAGGCCCCCACCGAAGGATTTGGTTCAACGAAAGTTAGGGAAGGTGCTGTGAGAGCAGACATTAACATTACCGCAAATGGGAAATGAAGGAAAATGAAACTGTGACCTGCTGCCTGTATGGGTTGAAGACATATTTTGTGAAATAGATCACTGTACAACAACAACACTGTGTCTGTGGCTTAAAACTTGTCAGAAACACATTATAAGACCTATAGTACTGTCTAGATGTGCTGAAAATGTATCTTTCATGTCTTTTCTAGCAAAATATTTGCACAAAATTGATTTCTTGATAGTTTGGGGGGGCAAAGTAATGTACATGATTATGAGTTGAATTTCTCCTGTAAGTAAATGATACTTTTCAATATGGTAGTTCACCTATTTCTGCAATGATATGCCACACAATCTGGTTGCTTTTCTCATTACCCTTGCCAAAACACACAGAACACTACCCTACCCCCCAAAAATTGAAAAGAATTTGGGCATTACTTGATTTTGTGTACATATTAAATTTTATTTGGCTTTCTGACAAAAACCTACAGTTCTTACATTGATTTGATGGTCAACATGTGAGAAACATAATAACCTCCTTTTAAGTCTTACCAAATGCCTTTTCTTGTAAAAAAAAACTTTTTCAGTGTTGTTTTATGTCAAACTGAATATTTTGTGTACTCTTTCAAGTAATTTCAGGTCCTGTATAAGATGAATGGAATTGTTTATCCACCTGTGAGCATATTTTCCTGATTCACACATCAAAGGAATGGAAATGAGAGTCTTTCTACTTTTTCCAGAGGTAATTTTACCATTGGCATGGCTTCACAGCTTCATTACATTAGAAATTCGCCTCAAATAGCATGCCTAATGGCACTCAAAGTTGGCATAAATTCGCCCAGAATATAATGACCTGGGCTTTCCTGATTTTATTCAGTACCTGCATGTGTCTTACACAATTTTCACTTGCAAGAATGCAGGAATCAATTGTTTTTAAAAATAAACCAACCTAACATTTACCCCACCCCCTTTTTTTGCATATTTTTTCTTAAATCTAATCATATTTTCCCAGAAATATCCTTTTAGACCCTTGTTTGACTTTTTGGGGTGCAGTTTTGTTCTCTGGGCTAGGCTAATAATTAAGTTTATATTCAAGGGTACTTGTGGGCAGTTTTGAACAGAGTTTTGTGTTGGGGGATCCCAACAATAAGCCGTGCGGCAGGGGACTTCTTCCTCTGGTTTTAAGCTTTCCAGTACAATTTTGAGCCTAAAATCAACCTGGGATACAAGAATAACACTTGTTTTTTCAAGTTGTTTAAATTTGGCCACAGTATGACTGACTTTGAGTAGAATTTATCCATTTTGTAATCCAACAAATCTTAAAATGTAACAAATGCACAGTATATTTTAGTTGAGGAAGCCACAAAAAGATATGTGTCCTCATAAAGTTAGTATTTTATGGTAGAACACTCTTAGTAGAAGTCACACTAGTTTACAGAGTTCAAATATGTTATCCCAGAGCTGAGATATGACAATTTTAAGCTTTTTTAGCTCACCGGTCATTGTCCTTGCTATGTTCTAATGGGGGGTGGTGTAAATGGGAGGGCTACAGAAGGCTTAGTTTTCATTGCATTTAGTTTTCCTCTTGAGAGATCATTCCAAATACCTTTAACCTCAATGTGTTAGATTTAGAAGTAGATTGAAGGAATTTTGTGCCTCTGTTAGGATACAGGTCACAGTTTGTCACTTCCGAAAGAAGTTCCAGATATTTTTGTGTGTTTTTTTATTATTTTTTCCTGGCCCCCTGCATTTTTTTTCTGGGCATTTTTGTAGTTTTTATGAAAGGACAGGGGTTGAGTTACTGTCTGGAAATGATTTTAGAAGTGGAATGGGACCAGTTCAGGTGGTGGAGATCTGGTAGTTGGGGGTGCTTTGGTCTATTTACATGCGGCGGAATATGTGCAAAGAGACCCCTATCAGCTGATTCTTCTCGTATCTCAAAATTTCTACCTTCAACCTATGAAAAAATTGTGCTTAAAATACTGCCAAAGGACTGTTCAAGGCCCCCACCGAAGGATTTGGTTCAACGAAAGTTAGGGAAGGTGCTGTGAGAGCAGACATTAACATTACCGCAAATGGGAAATGAAGGAAAATGAAACTGTGACCTGCTGCCTGTATGGGTTGAAGACATATTTTGTGAAATAGATCACTGTACAACAACAACACTGTGTCTGTGGCTTAAAACTTGTCAGAAACACATTATAAGACCTATAGTACTGTCTAGATGTGCTGAAAATGTATCTTTCATGTCTTTTCTAGCAAAATATTTGCACAAAATTGATTTCTTGATAGTTTGGGGGGGCAAAGTAATGTACATGATTATGAGTTGAATTTCTCCTGTAAGTAAATGATACTTTTCAATATGGTAGTTCACCTATTTCTGCAATGATATGCCACACAATCTGGTTGCTTTTCTCATTACCCTTGCCAAAACACACAGAACACTACCCTACCCCCCAAAAATTGAAAAGAATTTGGGCATTACTTGATTTTGTGTACATATTAAATTTTATTTGGCTTTCTGACAAAAACCTACAGTTCTTACATTGATTTGATGGTCAACATGTGAGAAACATAATAACCTCCTTTTAAGTCTTACCAAATGCCTTTTCTTGTAAAAAAAAACTTTTTCAGTGTTGTTTTATGTCAAACTGAATATTTTGTGTACTCTTTCAAGTAATTTCAGGTCCTGTATAAGATGAATGGAATTGTTTATCCACCTGTGAGCATATTTTCCTGATTCACACATCAAAGGAATGGAAATGAGAGTCTTTCTACTTTTTCCAGAGGTAATTTTACCATTGGCATGGCTTCACAGCTTCATTACATTAGAAATTCGCCTCAAATAGCATGCCTAATGGCACTCAAAGTTGGCATAAATTCGCCCAGAATATAATGACCTGGGCTTTCCTGATTTTATTCAGTACCTGCATGTGTCTTACACAATTTTCACTTGCAAGAATGCAGGAATCAATTGTTTTTAAAAATAAACCAACCTAACATTTACCCCACCCCCTTTTTTTGCATATTTTTTCTTAAATCTAATCATATTTTCCCAGAAATATCCTTTTAGACCCTTGTTTGACTTTTTGGGGTGCAGTTTTGTTCTCTGGGCTAGGCTAATAATTAAGTTTATATTCAAGGGTACTTGTGGGCAGTTTTGAACAGAGTTTTGTGTTGGGGGATCCCAACAATAAGCCGTGCGGCAGGGGACTTCTTCCTCTGGTTTTAAGCTTTCCAGTACAATTTTGAGCCTAAAATCAACCTGGGATACAAGAATAACACTTGTTTTTTCAAGTTGTTTAAATTTGGCCACAGTATGACTGACTTTGAGTAGAATTTATCCATTTTGTAATCCAACAAATCTTAAAATGTAACAAATGCACAGTATATTTTAGTTGAGGAAGCCACAAAAAGATATGTGTCCTCATAAAGTTAGTATTTTATGGTAGAACACTCTTAGTAGAAGTCACACTAGTTTACAGAGTTCAAATATGTTATCCCAGAGCTGAGATATGACAATTTTAAGCTTTTTTAGCTCACCGGTCATTGTCCTTGCTATGTTCTAATGGGGGGTGGTGTAAATGGGAGGGCTACAGAAGGCTTAGTTTTCATTGCATTTAGTTTTCCTCTTGAGAGATCATTCCAAATACCTTTAACCTCAATGTGTTAGATTTAGAAGTAGATTGAAGGAATTTTGTGCCTCTGTTAGGATACAGGTCACAGTTTGTCACTTCCGAAAGAAGTTCCAGATATTTTTGTGTGTTTTTTTTATTATTTTTTCCTGGCCCCCTGCATTTTTTTTCTGGGCATTTTTGTAGTTTTTATGAAAGGACAGGGGTTGAGTTACTGTCTGGAAATGATTTTAGAAGTGGAATGGGACCAGTTCAGGTGGTGGAGATCTGGTAGTTGGGGGTGCTTTGGTCTATTTACATGCGGCGGAATATGTGCAAAGAGACCCCTATCAGCTGATTCTTCTCGTATCTCAAAATTTCTACCTTCAACCTATGAAAAAATTGTGCTTAAAATACTGCCAAAGGACTGTTCAAGGCCCCCACCGAAGGATTTGGTTCAACGAAAGTTAGGGAAGGTGCTGTGAGAGCAGACATTAACATTACCGCAAATGGGAAATGAAGGAAAATGAAACTGTGACCTGCTGCCTGTATGGGTTGAAGACATATTTTGTGAAATAGATCACTGTACAACAACAACACTGTGTTTGTGGCTTAAAACTTGTCAGAAACACATTATAAGACCTATAGTACTGTCTAGATGTGCTGAAAATGTATCTTTCATGTCTTTTCTAGCAAAATATTTGCACAAAATTGATTTCTTGATAGTTTGGGGGGGCAAAGTAATGTACATGATTATGAGTTGAATTTCTCCTGTAAGTAAATGATACTTTTCAATATGGTAGTTCACCTATTTCTGCAATGATATGCCACACAATCTGGTTGCTTTTCTCATTACCCTTGCCAAACACACAGAACACTACCCTACCCCCCAAAAATTGAAAAGAATTTGGGCATTACTTGATTTTGTGTACATATTAAATTTTATTTGGCTTTCTGACAAAAACCTACAGTTCTTACATTGATTTGATGGTCAACATGTGAGAAACATAATAACCTCCTTTTAAGTCTTACCAAATGCCTTTTCTTGTAAAAAAAAACTTTTTCAGTGTTGTTTTATGTCAAACTGAATATTTTGTGTACTCTTTCAAGTAATTTCAGGTCCTGTATAAGATGAATGGAATTGTTTATCCACCTGTGAGCATATTTTCCTGATTCACACATCAAAGGAATGGAAATGAGAGTCTTTCTACTTTTTCCAGAGGTAATTTTACCATTGGCATGGCTTCACAGCTTCATTACATTAGAAATTCGCCTCAAATAGCATGCCTAATGGCACTCAAAGTTGGCATAAATTCGCCCAGAATAAAATGACCTGGGCTTTCCTGATTTTATTCAGTACCTGCATGTGTCTTACACAATTTTCACTTGCAAGAATGCAGGAATCAATTGTTTTTAAAAATAAACCAACCTAACATTTACCCCACCCCCCTTTTTTGCATATTTTTTCTTAAATCTAATCATATTTTCCCAGAAATATCCTTTTAGACCCTTGTTTGACTTTTTGGGGTGCAGTTTTGTTCTCTGGGCTAGGCTAATAATTAAGTTTATATTCAAGGGTACTTGTGGGCAGTTTTGAACAGAGTTTTGTGTTGGGGGATCCCAACAATAAGCCGTGTGGCAGGGGACTTCTTCCTCTGGTTTTAAGCTTTCCAGTACAATTTTGAGCCTAAAATCAACCTGGGATACAAGAATAACACTTGTTTTTTCAAGTTGTTTAAATTTGGCCACAGTATGACTGACTTTGAGTAGAATTTATCCATTTTGTAATCCAACAAATCTTAAAATGTAACAAATGCACAGTATATTTTAGTTGAGGAAGCCACAAAAAGATATGTGTCCTCATAAAGTTAGTATTTTATGGTAGAACACTCTTAGTAGAAGTCACACTAGTTTACAGAGTTCAAATATGTTATCCCAGAGCTGAGATATGACAATTTTAAGCTTTTTTAGCTCACCGGTCATTGTCCTTGCTATGTTCTAATGGGGGGTGGTGTAAATGGGAGGGCTACAGAAGGCTTAGTTTTCATTGCATTTAGTTTTCCTCTTGAGAGATCATTCCAAATACCTTTAACCTCAATGTGTTAGATTTAGAAGTAGATTGAAGGAATTTTGTGCCTCTGTTAGGATACAGGTCACAGTTTGTCACTTCCGAAAGAAGTTCCAGATATTTTTGTGTGTTTTTTTTATTATTTTTTCCTGGCCCCCTGCATTTTTTTTCTGGGCATTTTTGTAGTTTTTATGAAAGGACAGGGGTTGAGTTACTGTCTGGAAATGATTTTAGAAGTGGAATGGGACCAGTTCAGGTGGTGGAGATCTGGTAGTTGGGGGTGCTTTGGTCTATTTACATGCGGCGGAATATGTGCAAAGAGACCCCTATCAGCTGATTCTTCTCGTATCTCAAAATTTCTACCTTCAACCTATGAAAAAATTGTGCTTAAAATACTGCCAAAGGACTGTTCAAGGCCCCCACCGAAGGATTTGGTTCAACGAAAGTTAGGGAAGGTGCTGTGAGAGCAGACATTAACATTACCGCAAATGGGAAATGAAGGAAAATGAAACTGTGACCTGCTGCCTGTATGGGTTGAAGACATATTTTGTGAAATAGATCACTGTACAACAACAACACTGCGTTTGTGGCTTAAAACTTGTCAGAAACACATTATAAGACCTATAGTACTGTCTAGATGTGCTGAAAATGTATCTTTCATGTCTTTTCTAGCAAAATATTTGCACAAAATTGATTTCTTGATAGTTTGGGGGGCAAAGTAATGTACATGATTATGAGTTGAATTTCTCCTGTAAGTAAATGATACTTTTCAATATGGTAGTTCACCTATTTCTGCAATGATATGCCACACAATCTGGTTGCTTTTCTCATTACCTTTGCCAAAACACACAGAACACTACCCTACCCCCCAAAAATTGAAAAGAATTTGGGCATTACTTGATTTTGTGTACATATTAAATTTTATTTGGCTTTCTGACAAAAACCTATAGTTCTTACATTGATTTGATGGTCAACATGTGAGAAACATAATAACCTCCTTTTAGGTCTTACCAAATGCCTTTTCTTGTAAAAAAAAACTTTTTCAGTGTTGTTTTATGTCAAACTGAATATTTTGTGTACTCTTTCAAGTAATTTCAGGTCCTGTATAAGATGAATGGAATTGTTTATCCACCTGTGAGCATATTTTCCTGATTCACACATCAAAGGAATGGAAATGAGAGTCTTTCTACTTTTTCCAGAGGTAATTTTACCATTGGCATGGCTTCACAGCTTCATTACATTAGAAATTCGCCTCAAATAGCATGCCTAATGGCACTCAAAGTTGGCATAAATTCGCCCAGAATATAATGACCTGGGCTTTCCTGATTTTATTCAGTACCTGCATGTGTCTTACACAATTTTCACTTGCAAGAATGCAAGAATCAATTGTTTTTAAAAATAAACCAACCTAACATTTACCCCACCCCCCTTTTTTTGCATATTTTTTCTTAAATCTAATCATATTTTCCCAGAAATATCCTTTTAGACCCTTGTTTGACTTTTTGGGGTGCAGTTTTGGGGGTGCAGTTTTGTTCTCTGGGCTAGGCTAATAATTAAGTTTATATTCAAGGGTACTTGTGGGCAGTTTTGAACAGAGTTTTGTGTTGGGGAATCCCAACAATAAGCCGTGCGGCAGGGGACTTCTTCCTCTGGTTTTAAGCTTTCCAGTACAATTTTGAGCCTAAAATCAACCTGGGATACAAGAATAACACTTGTTTTTTCAAGTTGTTTAAATTTGGCCACAGTATGACTGACTTTGAGTAGAATTTATCCATTTTGTAATCCAACAAATCTTAAAATGTAACAAATGCACAGTATATTTTAGTTGAGGAAGCCACAAAAAGATATGTGTCCTCATAAAGTTAGTATTTTATGGTAGAACACTCTTAGTAGAAGTCACACTAGTTTACAGAGTTCAAATATGTTATCCCAGAGCTGAGATATGACAATTTTAAGCTTTTTTAGCTCACCGGTCATTGTCCTTGCTATGTTCTAATGGGGGGGTGGTGTAAATGGGAGGGCTACAGAAGGCTTAGTTTTCATTGCATTTAGTTTTCCTCTTGAGAGATCATTCCAAATACCTTTAACCTCAATGTGTTAGATTTAGAAGTAGATTGAAGGAATTTTGTGCCTCTGTTAGGATACAGGTCACAGTTTGTCACTTCCGAAAGAAGTTCCAGATATTTTTGTGTGTTTTTTTTATTATTTTTTCCTGGCCCCCTGCATTTTTTTTCTGGGCATTTTTGTAGTTTTTATGAAAGGACAGGGGTTGAGTTACTGTCTGGAAATGATTTTAGAAGTGGA